>JALIGW010000015.1:5837211-6437211 GCA_023053685.1 Diadophis punctatus similis
GTTTGTGAACTCTTTGTTCCCATCGGGTTACAGAGCAAAATCATCCCGGGTGATCAGTTATGAGGAGTTCAAGCGGGCCTTGGAAGAACTGGCGCCAAAGCGGTTTAAGGATAAAAGCAGCGAAGAGGCTTTCAGCTCCATCTGCCAACTGGTGGCAGGCAAAGAACCAACCAACGTGGGCATTACTGTGAGTGTTGCTCCTGGGAGAGGGAAGGAGGGAGGGTGGGAGAGGGAAAGAGGGGGAGGGAGGGGGAAGGGAGGGAGGGAGGAAAGGAAGGAAGGAAGACAAAGAGGAAGGGATGGAGGGAAGGAAGGAGACAGAAAGAGGAAAGGAGGGATGAATGGATGGAAGGAGGCAGAAAGAGGAAGGGATGGAGGGATGGAGGGAAGGAAGGAGGGAAATAGAAAGAGGAAGGGATGGAGGGAAGTAACCAAGCAAGTAAGTAACTAAGTAAGGAAGGAAGGAAGGAAGGAAGACAGAAAGGAAGGGATGGAGGGATGGATGGAAGGAAGGAAGACAGAAAGAGGAAGGGATGGATGGATGGATGGAAGGAAGGAAGGAAGGAAGACAGAAAGAGGAAGGGATGGAGGGATGGAGGGATGGAAGGAAGGAAGGAAGGAAGGAAGGAAGACAGAAAGAGGAAGTGATGGAGGGATGGAGGGATGGAAGGAAGGAAGACAGAAAGAGGAAGGGATGGATGGATGGATGGAAGGAAGGAAGGAAGGAAGGAAGGAAGGAAGGAAGGAAGGAAGGATCCCATAGAAGTCAAGAGCCATGAAAATTAGCCTATTCATTGTAGAACCAGGAGAGGGCAGATTCTAAGATGTGGATGAAGGTTGGTGATTTGCTGGGAATTTTGGGGATTATAATCCTAACACAACTGAAGTGCGTCCATGGAAACTTGGCAGTATAACAAATAAATGCATAAAGAAAGAGAGAGGCAGAATTACCAGGGTGGCCTATATTTGTTGGCTAAAATCTACACTACTTGCTTTTTACAGAGGGCAAATCGTGGAGGAAATAGTCAAGATTTCTCTTCATTTTCTTTTTCTTGATGGGAGGTTTTTCTTTAAATCCATGTTAAGTCTTTTAGAAGACACAGAATTGAGCATAGGATCACCGAATCCCACCCTCTGCGGTGTGCAGGAGAACCAGCCAAGCCATCCAGGAGAGGCAGATGTCCACCTTCTTTGAGAAACTACCAGAGTTGGAGAACCCAAAACTTTCCTTAAGTTGTACAGATCAGGAAGTTTTTCAACACATTGAAACAAAATATAAGTGGCTGAAGCTTACTAGGTTGTGTGTGGTCTCACTGTATCAGAATGGTGGGAAACCACTCTTCCAATGTTTAGCAAATATAATGTTTAACCATCTGAGCACCCAGATTGTTGGGGGGCAATAGGCTGACAATGTCAACTGCCCAGAGAGTGCTGTAAGGCAGGGGTGGGCTTCAAATATTTTAGCAAGGGGTTCTCTGCCCATTTGCTGGGTGGGTGTGGCCATGGTGGGCGTGGTCTAGTCAGCGTCCTGCATCATGGGGGGGGGACGTTTTTGCCCTACCTGGGCTCCGGAGGCTTTCCTCGAGCCTCAGGGAGGGCGAAAACAGCCTCCCCAGGCTCCGGAGGCCCTCTGAAGGCAGAAACAGGCCCATTTCCAGCCTTCCCAGACTTCCAGTAGGCCCCTTTTTCACCCTCCCCGAGCCTCTGCACGCGCCCTGCACTTACCTGCATCCAAAACAGGTCACGTGGGGACTCCTAGGAGGGGTGGGGCAGGGCTGGCAGGGCCAGCCAGGAGTATGATTTGGGCGTTCTTCGAACTGCACAGAATCTTAGCTAGAGGTTCTCCTCAACCCCTGTGAACCCCCAGCAGCCCACCCCTTCTGTAAGGCATTATGAAGCGGTATATAAGTCTAAGTGCTACTTTTATTGCTATAAACAGGCTTGGTTAGAAGACTTTGGGGAAGACCATGAAGAAAAAAAAGGTTCAGGGTGGTCTACAGCAGGGGTGTCAAACTCGATTTCATTGAGGGCCACATGAGGGTTGTGGGGCCTGGGTGGGCATGGCCAGCTCAACGTCATTCATGTCGGGGGCACCTGTGGCAGCCCAAGCACTCTGCCAGCGAAAATGGGCTCCTGAGCTCCGTTTTCGGCTGCGACACCTTCCTGCAACCCTCTGCAGTGAAAACAGAGCCCGCAGCCCTCCTGAGCTCCATTTTTGCTGGCAGAGACATTGTGGGCTGGTCCTTTGCTATTTCCAGGGTGGCCCCGGGGGCCAGATCTAAGCACCCCATGGGCTAGATCCGCCCCCCTGGCCTTGAGTTTGACACCCCTGGCCTACAGCCTTAAGGAGGTAGGTGGGTTGCCCACCATGTCTTCTTAGATAGGTTCAAGCTCCACTCCAGAGTTTGAGGGATGGCGATGGCGGTTGGGCATTGTTCAAAGATGGATCCTGAGCTCTGCCTTGTGTTTGTGATTTCCAGAAAGCCAAGAGCGTAGGGGCTGTGGAGAGGCTGACGGATACCTCCAAGTACACTGGATCCCACAAGGAACGCTTCGACGAGACTGGGAAGGGCAAAGGAAAGAGCGGGCGGGAGAACATCGTAGACAACAGCGGCTACGTAGCGTCCTACAAGAACGCTGGCACCTACGACGCCAAAGTGAAGAAATAAGGGCCGCTGTTGCAGCCTGTGCCAAGAAGGGGCACCCCAGTGACATACCCCTTGTATTGGGAGGGTGGGTTTTTTTTTTGCTGGGCCCGCTCCCGGGTTCTGAATTGCAAAACGGAAGGGTTGCTGCTGTTCTCCATCTTGGCCTGGCCTTTTGCTTCCCATACCCCCAGAATTGCATCTGTAACACCCCCCCCCCTTGTCTCAGATTTCTATCCCGGGCTTCTCCTCACCCTCAACAGCTTCTCAGGCTTCCCACCCACTCGCTCAGGTGAATCTTCAAGACTAAATATGGCTCTTCCTGGGGAATCTTGCTTGGGTAGAACTTCTGCTTCTCACGTGGCAGCTGTTAAAGGCACCAGGGGTGCGCGAGGGAAACCAAGTGGCTGCCTTCCCCACAACTCACCAACCCCTGAGAAGGCCTCAACCACCTTGTCAGCATGTGCCAGCGCTCAAATCCTCTCACCTAGCCTGTAACCTGCCCTGACCATCTGGGTCGGACTGCAGCTCCCATTGTTCGTAGCCGGTGTGGCACTCTTGTCTGGCATAATGGGAGTTGTAGTCCCGCACCTCTGAAGTGTGACTATCCTCTGGCATAATTTCACCGCTTCCGAGCTTTGTAAGTCAAGCTGTATATGAATAAAGCACTACTAAATATATTCCTCAAATTACCGGAAGCTGCTGTCTTGTAGATCCTGTTCACCCCACACATCAGTGGGGGCTGATGTCTCTCTCTGTCTGTTGCTGAAGCATGCTTGGTTACACTAAACCATGGTTTGTTCCGCCATGTTTATCGAATGAGCTCCTGCTGGCTGGGAAAAGGGAATATATGAAGCTAAAACTCCTCCCCCCCAAAAAACAGCCTATGGTTTAGTGCAGTCACCATCTTTCACCCTTCCTTAAGGCCTTGGGCTCCAGCAATATTGGAAGGCCACAATTTGATGTGTGGGTTTGCACCAGGGGTGGGTTGCTACCGGTTCGGACCGGTTCGCCCGTACCAGTGGCGGAAATTTTCCCCCGCTCGCCGAACCGGTAGCGAGAGCCAGCTGTCCACGCCCCCGAACCGGTCCTCCGGCGCCGCTCCTTGAAAGCGGCTGCCACGAACACTCTGCGCATGCGCAGAGGGTCATTTCCCTGATGTGTCGCCAGGAAAACGCGCACTTCTGACGCAATGCGAACCGGTAGGGGAAGGTAAGTGGACCCCACTCCTGGTTTGCATTTAATAATTGGATTATATAACCCAGCAGGATAAGCCAACTGCGCTACACTGGGCCTTTTCCAGGATTGTTCCTGTTGGGAGACCCCCGAGGTTGAGGCTGTGATCTCCTCTTCCCTGGCGTGTTTTGCCTGCCCCTTCCAAGAAAATTTAGCTGGCATCTCCTTCTCTTGAGCTATTTCATTATCCTGGAAAAGGTAGAAATATGTTGGGGCAGTTGTTTTGTTGCCAGCCTGGAATTCCCTGCCTTTCTGGGACGGTGTGTCTGTGTCTTTTGTCCAGGCCTCTGGGGGTTCTTAGTGGCATGGCTCCCAACTGTTGAATTTATGGCCTTGCTGCTATTTTTCCTCACACACGTCTGTCTCTGTTTTTCCCAGCATGGTTATTCTTCCTCCCTACCTCTTTTGGGTTTGTGCACCTAGGCACAGGGGACCTCCACAGGTGCATGTGACAAGATTTCATGCGCAGCAACACCACGTCGGGGCACACGGGGCAAAAAGACATCCTTTGCATCACCCCAACACACCTGATGTGGCTTGTAGCAGACGCTTAGAGGCTTCACCCCTATTCTACTACACTAAAATGGCTCTGTCCTTCCTTCCAGGGGTCGCCAACCCTCTTTATCCAGTGGAAAATGGCTGGTTTTTAACCAATTCTTCCCCCTCAGAAAAATACCCGGGTTGGATTCACACCTTGAACATAACCACACTGTAGTTTTAATGTCGAAGGAGATTAGGAGAGGGTTCTGAATTAGTTTGCTACCGGTTTGCACGTACGCTTTTGTGCATATGCAGAAACGTCCCGGGTGGGTGGGTGGAGCCTCCCGTCGCCTCCGCTACCGGTTCTAAGAACCGGTCCGAACCGGGAGCAACCCACCGCTGAAAGAGATTCTCGGTCGTCCAGGTCACAGTTGTCCCAAAGGTGCTTTTTCAAAAGGCAACTGGACTTTGTTTTTTTCCTTGAAGACGTTTTGCTTCTCATCCAAGAAGCTTCTTCAGTTCTGACCGACTGGTGGAGGATGGAAGGATTTATATTGCTTGCAATCCTCTGGTCGTTACGAATATAAATCCTTCCATCCTCTGCCAGTCAGTCAGAACTGAAGAAGCTTCTTGGATGAGAAGTGAAACGTCTTCAAGGAAAAATGAAGTCCAGTTGCCTGTTGAAAAAGCACTTTTGGGACATATTCTAGTATGCTTGCTTTTTAGTGCAGTGTTAGGAAAACCCAGGCACTGTGGCTTGCGAAGCAAGATTTATGGCTAAGTCAGAGGTGGGATTCAGCAGGTTCTGACCAGTTCTGGAGAACCGATAGCGGAAATTTTGAGTAGTTCGGAGAACTGGTAAATACCACCTCTGACTGGCCCCGCCCCCATCTATTCTCTGCCTCCTGAGTCCCAGCTGTTCGGGAGGAAATGGGGATTTTGCTGTAACCTTTCCCTGGAGTGGGGAGGGAAGGGAGATTTTGCAGTATCCTTCCCCTGCCACGCCCACCAAGGCACGCCCACAGAACCGGTAGTAAAAAATTTTTGAATCCCACCACTGAAGACCTATACCATTTCAGATAAACTATTGTCCTCATCCAAAACTAGCGGTTTATATCACTCAAGAAAGCCGAGTGGCTAGAGATTTAGGAAGGACGAAAAGTATTTTACAGCCCTAATTTGCAACAAATATCAATTTCCCTTGAATAAACCAGAGGTGGGTTTCAGCAGGTTCTGACCAGTTCTGGAGAACTGGTAGCGGAAATTTTGAGTAGTTCAGAGAACCGGCAAATACCTCCTCTGACTGGCCCCGCCCCCATTCTATTCTCTGCCTCCCGAGTCCCAGCTGATCAGGAGGAAAGGGGGATTTTGTAGTATCCTTCCCCTGCCACACCCACCAAGCCACGACACACCCACCAAGCCACACCCACAGAACCGGTAGTAAAAAAATTGAATCCCACCACTGGGCTAAGTGTATTGAGGGAAGACAGCTAATGGAGGAGGGTGCTTGTCGTGAAACCACTATATCAACCCAAAAGAACAAGGTCTGGGATCCTCACTGCATCATTTATAAAATTATGTACACTAATTGTGTATGATAAATGTACAAGGGTGGGGATCAGTAGGGCTTAGAGAAGAGAGGGAGAGACCTCATTTAGCAAGCTCCTCTGTACCAAAACACAAAAGGAGACTGAATTTACAGCCGGCAAAAAAAAACCCTAAATGCAAGAATCAGCCTTTGGCAATTGCAGCTGGTTGCGGCTCGTGAATTTTTGCACAAAGTACCACGAAGGAAGCTTTTTAGATTGCATGTGAAACAAGGACAATAAGCAAGGGACCAATTTTCATGGGTTGTTAGAAAGCAGTGGGGTGCAGAGGGACAAGAAGGACTGGCAGACAAGAGCGCCCTCTGCTGGTCAATAAAGATATATTATGATTAATGTCTCTCGGTTCACACCATCAACAGAAGATAATAGAATAAGAGAGTTGGAAGGGACCTTGGAGGTCTTCTAGTCCAACCCCCTGCTCAGTCAGGAAGCCCTATACCAATTTAGACAAATTGTCCAATCTCTTCTTAAAAACCGCCAGTGTTGGAGCACTCACAACTTTTGGATGGCAAGTCATTCCATTGATTAATTGTTCCAACTGTCAGGAAATTTCTCCTTAGTTCTAAGTTGCTTCTCTCCTTGATTAGTTTCCATCCGTTGATTCTTGTCCTGCCCTCAGGTGCTTTGGAGAGTAGGTTGACTCCCTTGTCTTAAACACTGGAACACTGCTATCATGTCCCCCCTAGTCCTTCTTTTAATTGAACTAGAAATACCCAATTCCTGCAACTGTTCTTCATATGTTTTAGCCTCCAGTCCCCTAATCATCTTTGTTGCTCTTCTCTGCACTCTTTCTAGAGTCTCAACATCTTTTCTACATTGTGGTGACCAACGGATACAGTATTCCAAGTGTGGTCTTACCAAGGCATTATAAAGTAGTACTAACATTTCATGTGATTTTGATTCTATCCCTCTGTTAAAGCAGCCTAGATACTATCTAGAGGTGATTGTGGCAGCTTTCCTACTGCAAACACTGTTAGAAAGGGCTCAGTTTAACTTATTGATTTTTTTTAGGATACCCCTGTCACATATGTACACTCCAAATGTTCTCCATACTGGGCGGAGCTAGCCTCCAAGAATGGGTTAAATCTGCCCTCCAGCCAATCAGGACTGAGATTCCAAAGCTATAAATAAGACCCCCTGTGCCTCAGCACCCCCTCTTTTACTTCGGTCCTGAGCCACAAAGGACATCGTGCTTTACCCATTCTTGGATTCTAGTTCCTACCAATATTCAAAGTGAGTCTTCATTGCTCCATTTTTAAAAGAACCTTTTTCCTTTTTTATTTCTTCTAGCCTCCCCAAGTGACACCTGTCAATTTTACTTGGGTGGGAGGCAGCGGTGGGCGTTTGCCCAGCCGCCCAAGGCACCCCAGCCGAAGGCCCGTAAAATAACCAGTGCCACATTCCGGCTGGGAGTGCATAGACAATAACTGGTCTTTCACAAAATCTATTTTTTTCTTTTGACCATCAATTGTCTACTTTTAACAGGGATAGAGGTCCTAGCTGTCAAAATTCAAAACAACAAGCCGCAGAAGCTGCTACGCTTGAGCAGCCACCATACCTATCCCTTCGGCTGGAGTTCATGCTCTAATAGCCGACAAGGCACTTACTTTGGCTAGCCATTGTCTCTGCAGCGAGAGATAGCCATCGATCGTTAATTAGCTGTTACAGTTATTTCCGTTGTTCGGGCTGAGGCAAGCTTGTTGCGAAAAGCCGTTGCTAGCCTCGATTGACAGCTGACGTCATCCGGCGGCCATTTTGAGAACTGTTTTGATTGGCTGTGGCGCGCCTGACGTCGGAGCTTAAAAGCAGCTCTCCCGACAGTTTATTTTGCCAGTTTGGAGCGTCAGCGAGCGCTGTTTGATCCTATAGGCTTTGAGTTCAAGTGAAGCAAGAAAGGGTTCAGCTCATTGAATTACAAAAAAATATACAGCTACCCGATTGTAGGAAAAGCTATTTTAATCTCAGATCCAGTTGAGAAAAGGAACCAAATCGAGATGGTTACTGGAGAGATCAGCCAGGAAAAGAAAGCAACAAGCAACAAGTGTGGTATGAATCTCATATTCAAACCTGTTCTGACCTAGGCTTCCCCAAAAGCACAAAGCCGACTTCACGTCCCAATAAAAACCCCTTTTATTTAGTTTACAGTGAATTTCTCTCCAGCAAAGTCCCGGCCAATAGTTTTTCAAGATATTTCCCAATTACAGACCTTTATCAGGCTTGGAGAGCTGCCAAGCCGATATCTTTCAGACTCCACACTATAACAGACAATACTTGAGAAGAATGCAGGAACAGATCTTCGCCCAAATGAACTAATTGTCTCCTGCAAACACCCCTCCCCTTTCACTCCTCTTTTATTCCCTATGGGAGGGGCCATTCATCATCCACCTGTGGCCTTACTCCCAAGTCGACCCTTGTTCCTTAGCTGTTTCCTTCGTCTGGCAACTCTGCGCATGCGCACACTGGCAACAGGCTCCAGCCGTTCGTCTGCCTCGCTGATGTCTGACTCAGGGAGCAGCTGATAACTGTCAGACTGCCCTGGCCCCATCTCTGCCTCCCACGCAGAGCCTTCCCCAGACTCCAGGACTGGCCCATGTTCCTCCCCAACCTCCTCACTGTCTAAATCTGCTGCCAGCTCTGCTGGCCGCTGGTGGGCCACAACAATGCCTCAATACTTCAACTCCCAGAATTCTCCAGCCTGGAGAATTCTGGGAGTTGAAGTCCACAAGTCTTAAAGTTGCCAAGTTTGAAGACCTCTGTTCTAGCCAGATGAATTTGGGGAAAGATAACCTCACCTTCTAACACGTATCTTCTATGCAAGATGAGCATGTTGAGATTCTGGGATGACTCAAGAAATCTGGTAAAACAAATACAGAACCAGGAAAAGAATACAGGTAGTCCTCGACTTACAACAGTTCGCTTACTGACCATTTGAAGTTCCATTCGAGGACTACTTATAACTCTGAACTGAAAGCAGTTGCTGTGTGATTTTTTCTCTCACCACCAGATGGCGCCGGAGAACTGTCATTCATTTGGTTTTTTTAAGTTCATAGAAGATGCTTTAGATGGGTAAAGAAAGGAGAAAAATATATATTTGGCCTAACTCTAAACCAAAAGCTATCATAAATGTAGGATAACAACTCAGCAATTATTAATTCATCTCCGCGAGAGATATACAATGCAACTCTCACCAGTTATTTCTAATGCAAGGAGAATTTGATTACTGAGTCCTAATGTTACCGATTGCAAAACCGGACATTTCTTATCATTAAGAAAATAGGAAGAACAGTGACTTCAGCTCTGCTTCTCAGTCATTTCCATTCATTGGTTCTTGCTTTGTGCAAGAAAGCTCCGGTTTCCACAATGATAGACCTTCAGGTATCTAAAGACACCTCTGAAGTCTCCACTTTGTTTCCTAAACTAAACATGTCCAGCTCTTTGGACCATCCTTCCTTCCCACTTCATCGCCCTCCTTTTAAAAATGTGGTACCCAGAAACATGCAATGATAGATAAGCCTGATAGAAATGATAGATAGATGATAGATACATAGATAGATAGATAGATAGATAGATAGATAGATAGATGGATGGATGGATGGATGGATGGATGGATGGATGGATGGATGGATGGATGGTAGGTAGGTAGGTAGGTAGGTAGGTAGGTAGGTAGGTAGGTAGATAGATAGATAGATAGATAGATAGATAGATAGATAGATAGATAGATGATAGGTAGGTAGGTAGGCAGGCAGGCAGGCAGGCAGGCAGGCAGGCAGGCAGGCAGGCAGACAGACAGACAGACAGACAGACAGACAGACAGACAGACAGACAGACAGACAGATAGATAGATAGATAGTGTTGGAAGAAATATTCAGTTCTAGTTCCAAGCCATGAGGAAGGCACTGGAAACATGGAAGCTGATTAGAAAGATGGTTTATTGATGAAGCAGAACCACATGGGTTTGTGGTTCTGGGCAGCTGACCATATGGAGTTGAGAGTGAGGGGTTTTTATGCCTTCTCTTGGGCTTTGAACTTGAGCTTCCTGTTCCTGTGCAAGAACATGGATTCTATTGGCTGTTGTCAGACTCCCATGGTGCCATGTACAAATCCTAGGAGTTTGTCTGAGCTAAGTTTGGTTGAAGTTTGGGCTGATGCAATGAAGGGGCTTGTTGGGCAATTACTATTGTGGCTGAGGGCTAACCCTACCTTTGTTCAGACCTTGCTGCAGGGAATTCGTTTATGAATAGAGCTATCTATCTCTTTATCTCTTAAGTACTGACAACTGCTGTGGGTTATTAGGAAAGGTGGGGGGCTATTAAGTGTGAGTCTGCTTCCTGCCTCTAAAAAACATGTTTCTCCATTTCTCATCCAGGGAAATATAATATTCTGCCTTTTTAAACTTTCCCAAAATATTTCATTCTTCTAGGACAGTGTTTCCCAACCTTGGCAACTTGAAGATGTCTGGACTTCAACTCCCAGAATTCCCCAGCCAGCGAATGCTGGCTAGGGAATTCTGGGAGTTGAAGTCCAGACATCTTCAAGTTGCCAAGGTTGGGAAACACTGTTCTAGGAGAAGAGCGGGTGCTAACTTTCTACCATAAATAGTTAGATATGATAGAAATCCTGTCGGAAGAGAGTATTTGCAGCTCAGGTGGAACTGTGGAGTCCTTGGTGGTCTCTGAGCTTGGTGGTTTTCTTGCAGATCTTTCATTACCTGATTAGGTAAATCTTCAGTGCTTAAACGTGCAAAGGGAGCCTGATCAGACACACAAATTTGCTTTTTTACAACTCTGCACAGGATGGAGTGGAAGATTTTTTTTGAAATGTACCACTTTGTTTGTTGTTTATTATTAAACGTCTATGTCGCTCAACTTGCCGAGCCAACTCTGGGTGGCTTACAGTTAATTAAAATACAATATAAAACCTTAAAACAATGCAAAAAAAATTATACCTTTAAAATTGTTAAGGTGAGAATAAATCTCCATAGAGGCGGTGTTTGATCTTTCTCTCGGAGCTCAGACATTTAGAAATAAAGCCGAAAGTTAAAAGTCTAATAAAATATTTATTTAGGTACAAAAACAATAAATTCTGAATAATTACATTCTTGCTAATTAAATGCGACCGCTCCCGGTCAGAGTTGAACCACAAGAAGAAGTTAATAGAGAATCAGGAATGCACACATGCGCATAAGATCACATCACGTGTCCTGCTTGTAATGGAATGTACCTATTAGAATAGGGATGCATCACCCTGCACATACATACAACTGACAATATTCACTACGTGACAAAAATTCAATTAACTAAGGTGGGAGATGTTTTACCTGGCCTATTGCAAACAACACAAAACGGAAGATTTTCCTTAGGCCCAAATTTTGCCAGGCTACAATTCTCAGGGAGGAGTGAAGGAGATAAAAACAGAATTCCCCCCTTGCCCCTTGAAATGGAACAGTCTGGAACACAAATCATTGTATATACACCAACCTTTTCTATGGAAAAGAAAAATACAGAGACGGCAACAGTACCTTCTTATTGCCTTTTTCATTTTGTGAATATTTCATTTATTTTATTTATTAATTGTATTTGTATGCAGCCCAACTCCCGAAGGGACTCTGGGTGGCTAACAGAATATGCAAACACAAAAATGATAAAAAGCAGATAAAAGCAATTTAAAAACTCAAACATATCCCATCACATGGCCGGATTATTGCCCTTATTATGATAAGGGCAAAAGCGTCACTAAGGTTTGAGTGCGATGACTTCCAACAGCCTTCACAAGGGGGGGGGGAGGGGAAGTCGAAGTGGTATTATTTGTTGTTGCTTAGATACTTACGTCCATCCTTCCCGGAAAGCTAGAGGTGGGGTGGGTGGGTGGGGAATTGAATGAAATATAATTCGGTTGTGTGACTGGGTACGATTGGAAAAGCATAGAATTTAGCAGCCTCTTCCTCGTCGGAAAATCTTTTAGTCATAGGCTTCTCATTAGAAGCAAAGACGTAAAATGCAAGAATCAATCTAATGAGAATGTGCTGTGCTCGCTCGCAATGTCTTTAGACCACAGTGACGAAAAGGCGTGTTCCTTCCATCCTGCCTGCACACCGGGGAGACATGCTAATGACATGCCTTTTTATAGCGTGATGGATTTACAAGTCAACTGTAAGTCAAGCACTTCCTGTATGTGATCTCTGCTTCAGCAGGATGCTTTTCTGCAGGCTTAAATAATTTCGTGGTCCACCCAAATCACGGCTTCAGTTACCGTTTTTTCGGAGTATAAGACGCACCGAAGTATAAGACGCACCTTAATTTTGGGGGAGGAAAACAAGGGAAAAAGGCCTCTGCCTCCAAGCAATTTGCCAAACAGCAAACAGCAAACAGCACAGATGATATACACTGTTTGCTGTGTATTTCTGTGCATGTGTGCCTGACCCATAGAAATAGCAAAGAAATAGCAAATGTACATTATGCCAGAAAGTTTTCTTAAATGTAGTCACACTAACTCTTCCCAATTATTTAAATACATCTATTCCAAGGTAACTAAACTCTAATACTAAACAGGACACTGTTACATTTCATACTATACTTGTACAGAGCTGTTAAAATTAATTAAAATTTCTGGAAATATACATTATTCTCTATTTAAAAGAAGATAAAATAGCACTGGGCGACTTCAGAGCAAATATTTATTTTAAAAAGCTTCTTTATTTTGTTAAGTTGTCTAGATTTACAGGGATCTCCAACCTTGGCAACTTTAAGACTTGTGGACTTCAACTCCCAGAATTCCACAGCCAGCAAAGCTAACAAAGCTGGCTGTGGAATTCTGGGAGTTGAAGTCCACAAGTCTTAAAATTGCCCCTGGCTCTAGAACAATAATAAAGCAGTCTTTAAAAAATAAGTCTAATAATTTGAACATTCTACAGACATTTATAGTTATTCACTTACCCCCTTCCATCCAGTTCAGCAAAAAATAAAAATCTGCTGTATCTCTCCCAGCTATTTGCCTCTTTGTAGTTAGTTTCACTTTCATTTTCCCACGTGGCAAACCTAATCAGCTGTTGATCGGGAAACTGCTACTGACTTGCTTGGCTTTACAGGCTCTTCCCTCTTTCCTGCAAGCAGGTAAATTGCTGAAAGACAGAGGCCAAAGGGTGGGGGTGGCTGGGTGGCTGGGGCTGCATTCGGTGTATAAGACGCACCCAAGTTTTCACCCTTTTTGGGGGGTAAAAAGGTGCGTCTTATACTCCGAAAAATACGGTAGTTGGAAAAACCCTTCCCTATCCTGGTGCTGATGTGTGTGTGAGAGACCACAATTCAAGTAGCCAGCCTACTGCATGATGATAGCTCAAATCCATCTATAAGCCACCAGATTAGAGAACGGCTAAAGGAGAGTTATCCCAAAGGTGCTTTTTTTCCAAGAGGCAATTGGACTTTCTGCTTTTTCTTTGAAGACATTTCGCTTCTCATCCAAGAAGCTTCTTCAGCTCTGGCTGGATGGTGAGGAATGGAAGGATTTATACTCATTGCAGACAGCTGGTCATTTGCATTCTTTTTAGAGGGTCGTTGAGGCCACTTGGAGGTTTATCTGCGTCCTCTGTGGGCGTGGCTTGGTGGGCGTGGCAGGGGAAGGATACTGCAAAATCTCCATTCCCTCCCCACTCTGCTCGTACCATTTTCGGCCTGTTCCAGACGGCAGGGATCGCTGAACTTCTCAGATGTAATGGTTGGATGCTGTGTGCCACAGAAAAGAGAACTAGGGTGGGTTTTTTGGTTTTTTAATTTTTTTTACAAAACTCTGGCCTTTGTTATTTTTATAAATAATTCAAAGTGGCAAATATACCTAATTCTCCCCCTATTTTCCCCATAACAAAAATCCTGTGAGGTGGGTCGGGCTGAGACAGGGTGATTGGCCCAAAGCAGTGGTGGGTTCCTACCAGTGCGGTCCACTCTATAGCACTGGTAGCGGCCCGCTGGTGATGTCACAGTACCGATGCGGTCGGTTGCACCGACCGCACCGCTGCCGACCGCTGGGCGCTGCCATTTTTTTTTAAAAAAATTTTTTTTATTTTTTTTTTAAAAATTCTTCTATGCATGCCCAGAAGCTGAGCTTCTGGCACTGCGCATGCACTGCCTTCCTACCGCACAGTGAATCCAAGCAGGGGAGGATGGCTGAGGGAGCGCGTGAGACACTGAAAGAACGGGCGGCAGGAGCCTAGGATCATCGAATGGGGAGAAGCATTCAGGCCGGATGGAGCCTCCTAGAAGAACAGCTGCCGCGGTCTTGCTGCTCTCGCTGCAATGCCCCCGCTGCTTCTCCAGCCGCTGCCAAGCTCTCGAGCCCACGCCCACCCGGTCACATGGCTGGCAAGCCACACCCACAAAATAAGCCACGCCCACAGAGTGGTAATAAAAAAATTAGGAACCCGCCCCTGGCCCAAAGTCACCTAACTGGCTTTCATGCCTAAGGTGGGACTAGAACTCCCAGACTCCTGGTGGGACTAGAACTCCCAGTCTTCTGCTGTCTAGCCTGGTTCCTTAATCACTATACAAAATTGGCTCTTATCTTTTATTATTAAGCATTAAGAGACAATAAAATAAAATAAAATAGGGTCAAACCCAGGCTCTAAATTGAATCGCATCTGTTAAGGAACTACCAGCTTTCTGCTTATCCCCCTGCCCCCACATAAATACCTGGCTACTGACATGATCCTGAATTTTAGAAAGTGATCAATGGGTGGAAAGTCCCACTCATCAAAACGGACAATGAATGACCATGCTGACCAAGAATTTCCTGGAGCGCCCACTCTTGACCCCAGGGACAATGCAACTCCCATGGGAAAGATTCCGTTGGATCAACATAGCATGCCTCTGGAATCTGGGCAGCATTTTTGTTTGGCTTTGTTTTGATTGATGGCACAGCATGTTAATTGGAAAAAAAAGAATCAATTTCTGAGCTGATTTATTAGCATCGGTTAGATCAAGAACTCCCTGGCCAGTTGACCTATGCTTTGGCAATCCAAGCTATATACCATATTTTTCGGAGTATAAGACGCACCTTAGTTTTTGGGGAGGAAAATGGGGGAAAAAATCTACCTACCAGGTATTCATCTGGCTAGTGTCCTTAGTCTGGTCAGCTTCAGCATATTATTTTATCCCCTGGTTAGGGCTGAAAAAAATCTTCTTCGGAGGGAGTAGCAATGAAAACAAGCCTGCAAAGACTTAGGGCTGGAAAAAAACTTCTTCGGAGGGAGTAGGAATGAAAAAAGCCTGCAAGCCGGGAAGATCGTTAGCACCTCGTTAGGGCTGAAAAAACCTTTTTCGGAGGGAGTAGCAATGAAAACACCCATGCAAGCCGGGAAGAGCCGGGAAGATCGTTAGCACCTCGTTAGGGCTGGAAAAAAAAGCTTCGAAAAAGCTACATTCGGAGTATAAGATGCACCCAAATTTTCAGCCTCTTTTAGGGGGGAAAAAGGTGCGTCTTATACTCCGAAAAATACGGTAGCTTATTAAGTTTGGGGGAAACGGGTTTTGAATTCTGGAATGAGACTGGGTTTCCTATGAGATCAGGAGTGAATAATCAGAATAAACTTTGTGAGGTTCTTAGGTTGGAACATAGGACATAGAATAATAGAGTTGGAAGGGACCTCGGAGGTCTTCTAGTCCAACCTCCTGTTCGAGCAAGAGACCCTATATCATTTCAGACAAATGGTTGTCCAGTCTCTTTTTGAAAGCCTTTTAATGATGGAGCACCCACAACCTTTGAAGGCAAGCTATTCCATTGATTAATTGTTAATTGGCAAACATAAGCCCATGACTCCATCTCAGACACACCAACAACAGCCAAACCTCCTACAACAGACCCCATCCCATTGGGTTCACAACCCCTGGTGATCACAGAAAAGGAAGTGCAAGATCTATTTCACAGACAAAAGCCAGGAAAATCACCAGGCCCAGACAAGATAACTCCTTCTTGCTTAAAAGTCTGTGCTGACCAATTGAGCCCCATCTTCACTCACATCTTTAATAAATCACTAGAGATGTGCTATGTTCCTTCTTGCTTCAAACACTCTACTGTCATCCCAGTGCCGAAGAAGCCCTCCATCAAGGAACTGAATGATTACAGACCAGTTGCTCTAACATCTGTAGTTATGAAAATCTTTGAAAGGCTAGTGATGCCCCACCTGAAAACCATGATGGATCTGCTGTTAGACACCCCTGAAATTTGCATACTGAGAAAATATATCGACAGATGATGCTGTTAATATGGCTCTGCACTACATCCTACAACATCTTGAATCTCCAAAGACCTAAATGAAGGTCCTCTTTGTAGACTTTAGTTCAGCATTCAATACCATCATTCCAGACATTCTTCTAACTAAATTAAACCAGCTAGTGGTACCTGAACACACTTGTAAGTGGATCATAAGCTTCCTAACAAACAGGAAGCAGCAGATGAAGCTAAGCAGAATCAGATCAGATACCTGTACAATTAGCACAGGGGACCCCCAAGGCAGTGTGCTCTCTCCACTTCTCTTCTCTCTATATACCAATGACTGCATCTCTAATGAGCTATCTGTTAAACTACTGAAGTTCGCAGATGACACAACAGTGATCGGTCTCATTCGAGACAATGAATGAATCCGCATACAGACAGGAGGTTGAACAACTAACCTTTTTGGTGTGACCAGAACAATCTGGAACGGAACACACTCAAAACCATAGAAATGGTGGTAGACTTTAGGAGAAACCCACCCATACTTCCACCTCTTACAATACTAGACAACACAGTATCAACAGTAGAGACCTTCAAATTTCTAGGTTCTACCATATTGCAAGATCTAAAATGGATACCTAACATCAAAAACGTCATCAAAAAAGCACAACAAAGAATGTTCTTTCTGCGCCAACTCAGGAAGCTCAAACTGCCCAAGGAGCTGTTGATACAGTTCTACAGAGGAATTATTGAGTCTGTCATCTGCACCTTTATAACTGTCTGGTTTGGTTCTGCAACCCAACAAGACAGACACAGTCTTCAGAGGATAATCAGAACTGCAGAGAAAACAATTGCTACCAACCTGCCTTCCATTGAGGACCTGTATACTGCACGAGTCAAAAAGAGGGCCGTGAAAATATTTACAGACCCCTCACATCCTGGACATAAACTGTTTCAAGTCCTACCCTCAAAATGACGCTATAGACTAGAGTACTGCATATCAAGACAACTAGACACAAGAACAATTTTTCCGAACGCCATCACTCTGCTAAACAAATAATCCCCTCACCACTGTCAAACTATTCACAGGCTGCATTACTATTACTATTAGTTTTTCTCATCATTCCTATCACCCATCTCCTCCCACTTATGACTGTATGACTGTAACTTGCTTGTATCTTACGATTTATATTGATTGTTTCCTAGTATGATTTGATTGCTTATTTGTACCTATGACTATCATTAAGTGTTGTACCTTATGATTCTCGACGAATGCATCTTTTCTTTTATGTACACTGAGAGCATATGCACCAAAGACAAATTCCTTGTGTGTCCAATCACCCTTGGCCAATAAAGAATTCTAATCTAATCTAATCGAATAGAGACAATCTTTTCTACAAAGACTTCACTCCTGTGTTACCATTGGGGTCTATTTGACTCCCTTATTGCAAACTTTTAAAAAATCTCTAAAAATGTATAGATTCACTGAAAACTTCCTTGAGTAGTTGCAGGTAATTACTGCACAGTAATTTCCTGGACTTTTTAGTTTGTAACCGAATCTGATTTCAACACTCTAATAGAATGGTTTCAACCACTGATGTAGGTGGCTTGTGTTCATATTTTATTTTGGGAGGATTTTATTGGGATTAAAAGGTTTTGGGGAACTTTCTCATCTTAAGGGTGTCCTAGAAATATTTGAAAGGAGAGAGAGAGAGAGAGAGAGAGAGAGAGAGAGAGAGAGAGAGAGAGAGAGAGAGAGAGAGAGAGAGGAAGAGAGAGAAAGAAAGAGAGGAGGGGAAAGAGAGAAAGAGGAAGAGAGAGAGAGAGAGAGAGAGAGAGAGAGAAAGGGAGAGAGAAAGAGAGAGGGAGAGAGAGAGAGAGAGAGAGAGAGAGAGAGAGAGAGAGAGAGAGAGAGAAAGAGAAAGAGAAAGAGAAAGAGAGAAAGAGAGGAGGGGAAAGAGAAAGGGAGAGAGAGAGGAAGAGGGAGAGAGAAAGAGAAAGAGAGGAGGGGAGGGGAAAGAGAGAGGAAGAGAGAGAGGAAGAGAGGAAGAGAGAGAGAAAGAGAGAGGGGAAAGAGAGAGAAAGAAAGAGAGGAAGAGAGAGAGAGAGAGAGAGAGAAAGAAAGAAAGAAAGAAAGAAAGAAAGAAAGAAAGAAAGAAAGAAAGAAAGAAAGAAAGAAAGAAAGAGAGGGGGGGAATTATGCAGAAACTGTCTTCTAAGTTCTTCATCCTATCTATAGACTGAAACATTGTGAACAATTCTCTGAATTTCTTAAGGGTCTAAAGGGATTGAGAGAGAAAGCACATTCCAATGGTTATTTGGAGTGGGACATTAGAAGTGAAAATAGAACAGCTTCTTTTCTCCCCCGCCTTCAAGGATTTATCTATTTGTGTATAAATGTGTTGTCCTGGCAAGTGACAACAGCACCAACTGCTGAGCATCCTGTCTCTGCAATGCGCGAACCTCACATACTTGCAGGTCCAGGGCGTTGTGGGAAGAAAATTGAGGTTCTTTTCTCCTCACGGAGCCCCAATATATAAGATATTTAGCTAAACTCCTGCAGAATAATTATTTTCCTACGAGGGAGCTGAGAAAAACAACATGGAAGAGAATATTTATAGCTCAGGGTTCAAATGAGAGGCCCTTGGTGGTTTTCTTGCAGACATTTCATTACCCAACTAGCTATCACCATCAGTGTAAAAACAACATGGGGTTTGTCTTAGGAAGATACCATCAGAGAAATTTGGGCTCAGGAACTTAGCCAAGAGTTCACACCCTTTTCCCTGCATGAGCTGCTGGTCCACATCCGAGGTTTGAGTTACTGCAAAGCTAATAATGTACAATATGAGCATATTAAAAACTCTTATTATTCTCTGTTCTCTGTTCTAGTCTTTGCTCTATCTATCCTACGTAATCCAGAAGGCCTCTTTTCAACAGTGGTGGGTTCCTACTGGTGCGGTCCACTCTATAGCACCGCTAGCGGCCTGCTAGTGATGTCACAGTACCGGTGCAGTCAGTTGCCTGTGCCTGGGCGCCGCCATTTTTTTTTAAAAAAATGTATGCGCTGCCTTCCTACCCCACAGTGAGTCCAAGCAGGGGAGGATGGCTGAGGGAGCACGTGAGATGCTGAAAGAACGGGCGGCAGGACCTATCTCAGTTCCCCTCCCTTCAACAGTCCGAGAAGCCACGAACGCGCGGTGATGATCCCAGGCATTTTTGCACGTTCGAGGCTTCTTGAACTGCTGAGGGGAGGGGGAACGGGCGGCAGGACCTATTTCAGTTCCCCTCCCTTCAGCAGTCTGAGAAGCCACGCCCACCTGGTCACATGGTCAGCAAACCACGCCCACCCAGTCACATGGCCGGCAAGCCACACCCACAAAATAAGCCACGCCCACAGGGTAGTAGTAAAAAAATTAGGAACCCGCCCCTGCTTTTCAAGCATGTGCAGCTACACACTTTATCTCTCACCCTCAACTGTCTGTGTTCCATTTTTTACCCTTACCTTGAAACAGTGAGCAAGGAAAACCATGTTCGATGTAAGGTGGAGGAGAGAGAGAGAGAAACTGATGGGGGGAATCACCGCTGAGCTCATCTCCTGAAATTATTCCCAAGACGGCATGTCATTGGAACGGAGGGTGAGCGCATCTATTGCTCCTGAATCGGCTGCCTAAAATTCCAAGCAAGGGATGAAGAAGCTTCTCAAATTCTGACCCCATGACCTGTCCTTTGCATCCCTCTGGGCTTGGGTGAGGGGTGGAGAGGGAGAAAAATTTAGGTCTGAAGTCCAGACCTAAATATAACGGTTTTCCTAAATTAGATGATGACCTACTCACTTTCTGAAAGAGTTTGAAGGCAAGAGAAGGTGGGCCACCTGCTCCAAGCGGCAATTGAGCACCTTGAAGGAACCACGGTTTCTACAACCCAACACTTCTGTGCTTTCTCCGCTCCTAACAAGTATACCCACATCTGTGTCAGAAGCAAAGGATCTGAACCAGGGGTGGGTTCTAACTTACCTCGCCGCCGGTTCACTTCCTCCCGCGCCACGTGGCTGCGCCTCGTGGGCGCACATGCACTTTGCATGCATGTATGCATGCACAATGCCAAAAATTCACAAAAAATTCCCCCCCAAAAGCCAAAACCAAGATGGTGGCACATGCGCAGTGCCGGAAACTTGGCTTCTGCGCATGCGTAGAAGAAAAAAATCAGCAAAAAATCCCCCCCCAAAAAAATCAAACAAAAATCCCCCCCAAAAGATGGTGGCGTCCACGGACCGGCACCGACAGAACCGGCTCTGTGACGTCACCAGCAGTTTGCTACCGATGCCGGTCTGTGGACGCCAGGTGTGAACCTGGAAGAACCCACCTTTAATCTGTACCAGGGGTGAAATCCAGCAGGTTCTGACAGGTTCTGGAGAACCGGTAGTGGAAATTTTGAGTAGTTCGGAGAACCGGCAAATACCACCTCTGGCTGGCCCCAGAGTGGGGAGGGAATGGAGATTTTGCAATATCCTTTCCCCAGGAGTGGGGAGGGAATGGAGATTTTGCAGTATCCTTCCCCTGCCACGCCCACCAAGCCACGCCCACCAAGCCAATTTGGATTTCACCACTGATCTGAACCATATTTTAACTTGCAGTTCAAAAGATGGATTGCTGAAGCTAAGCACTAGAATCTAGTTAACTAAAATTCAACATTAAATTGGCGTCAGATAAGGGTCAAAGGAATTCAAGAGGAGTTGGACCATTTGTGGGAACGTAACGACTCTAAGCTCATGACACACTTAACTCTGCCCCCCCCAGCTCTGGCTGTTCTTTTCCTACAATCTGGGTTTTAAACCAGTTAAATATGCTCTTTTTAAGGGTAGCCCTGTGTAGTCCCCCTTCATTGTTTTGGAGTGGCATTTAATATTTCATGGTTACTGAATATGCTTATTTTTTAATTGAGCTTTGGGGGTGGTTGGTTTTTGCTAATGTTGTCTTGCATTTCTGAAAAACATGCCTTCCCCGCTTGTGATTCCTACTGCTTGTTTCTCTGGGTTTCCTTCTGGCTACAGTTCTGTTGGCTTTCAAACAGTTGGTGTGAGATTGCACACATGGCAGGTTGTCAGGTTGGATAGGAAGAGCTGAGCCACAAAACCTGGCAATAGATGGAAGGTATTATAAATAAACAGAATGAAAGTGTAACAGAATGTATTAAAAATACAGGACTCGTATTTCTTTGCATGTCCTGCAAATGTGGGAAGGTAAATTTTATTATGGTCTTTAACCGACATTGGTACATATATGCATACACACACACACACACATTCTACATAGCTCGTACAATAAGAATTCAAAAGAAAAAAGAAGGGGAGGGAATAACATTTCAAAGAAATGCAATTTTATTGGACAATATATACAGCCTCACCTTCATGACAAACGTGAGGAAAACTTGGTTCCCTGATGAGTAATTGTGATCTTGTGATCTGTTAGCAAGTAGGAGATGCACAGTGATAACCTCTCCTCAAACATTCCTTTAAGAGAGCTGAAATTAGCACATTGCACAAGTTGGGTACAAAATTACAATGCAACAGAAGATGCGGCACATTTTCTGTGTCAGAGGAATCATACGGGCACGGTTGTTCATGGAATGGAATATTTTGATATTTCCCATCAGTGACTGCCCAAGGGACGTGAGAGAGTCTAGACAGAGCAAGTATGGCTCTTGCTATTCTCACCTCAATCTCCACAGGGCACGGCTGCATAGTATCATTGATGGCTTCACACAGTGGATTGCCATTACACAAACAGATCCCGTAATAAGCTTATTAACACTGAGGTTGCCAGAACCCTCTTGTTTTTGCTGTAACTGATTCACACAGCAAACTGTTTTGAAATATGAAAAATAACAGAATTTGCCCATAACCTTTGAAAATGTAATAGAAGATATAGATGAGATAGATAGATGATAGATAGATGGATAGATGGATAGATGGATAGATGGATAGATGGATAGATGGATAGATAGATAGATAGATAGATAGATAGATAGATAGATAGATAGATAGATAGATAGATAGATAGATAGATAGATAGATAGATAGATAGATAGATAGATAGATAGATATGATAGAGATGATAGATAGATAGGAGAGAGAGAGAGAGGGAGGGAGGGAGGGAGGGAGGGAGGGAGGGTGGGAGATGATACCGGTAGATATACTATAGAGAGACAGACAGAAAAATAGATGATAAACAGATAGATAGATGAAAGAGATAGAAAGTTAGAGATAGATGATGATAGAGATGATGATGATAGAGATGATGATGATGATGATGATGATGATGATGATGATGATGATGACGACGACAACAACAACAACAACTACAACAACTACAACAACAACAACCACAGAGTTGGAAGGGACCTTGAAGGTCTTCTAGTCCTACCCCCTGCTTAGGCAGGAAACCCTACACCACTTCAGACAAATGGTTATCCAACACTTTCTTAAAAACTTCCAGTGTTGGAGCATTCACAACTTCTGGAGGCAAGTTGTTCCACTGATTAATTGTTCTAACTGTCAAAAAATTTCTCCTTAGTTCTAAGTTGCTTCTCTCCTTGTTTAGTTTCCACCCATTGCTTCTTGTTCTACCCCCAGGTGCCTTGGAGAATAGCTTGACTCCCTCTTCTTTGTGGCAACCCCTAAGATATTGGAACACTGCTATCATGTATCCCCTAGTCCTTCTTTTCATTAAACTAGACATACCCAGTTCCTGCAACCGTTCTTCATATGTTTTAGCCTCCAGTCCCCTAATCACCTTGATGATGATGATGATGATGATGATGATGATGATGATGATGATGATGATGATGATGATGATAAAGATAAGCAGGCAGGCAGGCAGGCAGGCAGAGACATATGATAGAAGATTATAGATGATTGAGAAAGATAGATAGATAGATAGATAGATAGATAGATAGATAGATAGATAGATAGATAGATAGATAGATAGATAGATAGATAGATGATAGACAGACAGACAGACAGACAGACAGACGGACGTGTAATTGTCAAAATATTGAACTAAGATCCAGTTCAGTTGGGAGACCCAATTCCCATTCAGCCAGGGGAATTCACTGGATGTCTTAGAAGCAGTCACTCAATCTCAGCCCTGTTTGCCCATAAGGATTTTGGGGAAGCAAAATCAAGGAAGATCCCTAGACTAGAGAAAAGGCAGGATCGAATTCGAAGAATGGTAATGATGGTGCCAGTCAAAATTACCAGCCAGTGCCAAAGTCCTGAATTATGCCTGAATGTCAGCGAACTGGCAAGCTATGAAGCCGCTTTACGGGATACCCAGAGGGACCCGTCAAGAGGTTCAAGCCAAATTCCTCCGCTTGTTATAGCAGCCAGCTTGGCAGGGTGACACCTCAGATGTTCCCAGAGCTAACACAGCCTCGGTCTCTGTTCCCCCTTGGCTCTAATTCTAACTGACAACTCTTGTCTCCTTGCTGAGCGATAGGCGGAAAGGCTCTTGCCGAAAGCAGCTCCTGACCTTTTCTTGTCACATTAACACTCCTGGCTGTAACAGGCTAGGAGAAGAAGGGGCCCAAAATGAGCCTTCCCTGCCAGTTGAGCAATTTGCAGGCTTCCCCTAAGGGTGAGGAGATACGGAAGCTAAGCAGCCAAACAATAAATAAGAGCACATAGCAACATGCCCACTCAGTTGCGACAATGTGGCCGAGCTGTAGGGGGAATCTTTCAATCACAAGTGGAACTCACGATTCCCTAAGGCTGAGAAGCAACACCTGGGCTGATCTTGCTGGTTTCTTTCAAACTGTGCTGTGGGAAATGACCAGGCTGAGCCCAAGGGAGGGGGTGTGTGTCAAATGTGTCATCAGTTTTGAGTCCCTTCGCTCCCACAAGAGATCTAAGTCCAGCCCACCTTGAATTCCATTGTCTCTTATCTACCGCCACTTTGCGTTGACCATTAGTAGTTCAGATTCTTGTACTGTAGAATGCTTACGCTTGCAATCAATTCTTATAACTGCCAGGGTTTCCTAGTTTCCACGCAAATAAATGTAACTGCCTGGCTATGCACTGTGGGCTAAAACAGTGGTCACCAACTGATGGTCCATGGACCACTGGTGGTCCACAAGAAAATTTTGGTGGTCTGCAGAAAAAATATTTGCACTAAATCAGGGATCCTCAAACTATGGCCCCTGAGCCGGATACGTGCAATGAACATTTGTGTTGCTGCAGAGAGTCTCCTCCCTCGGGGTCTTTTTGTGCAGGTCGGATGGGGGCAGAAATTCCGACTTGGGGTCTGCTTCAGCCTCCTGGTGTGGGGCTTTGGGCGAAGGCTGGAGGAAAGTGCCACTGGTGGTGAAGAGCCGGACGGCCTTGTTCCAGTGGGAATGCATCATGGCCTGGAACTGGCTGACCATCTCAACCTGCTGAGCCTCCAGGTGCCTGTACCTGGTCTTGCACTCCCGCAGGTCTTCCCTCTGCTTGGAAAGCCTATGCTCGTAGTCCTCAGTGAGGTGCTTTTGCTGAGCCTCCTTCTAGGTCAGATCCAATTTGAACTGAGCCAGCTGTTTTGCCAACTCTTTCTCGTGGTGGCTGCTTAGCTCCAACAACTGCTTCCTGTTGGGGCCTTAAGGAGCCCGGGCGGGCAGGCGAGGAGTGGCTGGGAGGGGAGGGGCGAGTAGAGGCCGGCGAGGCGCCCCTCGATGTGAGTGACATCGAGCTGACCATGCCCACCAAGCCGGTCATTAGGCAGATCATATTAGTGGTCTGTGGGATTTAAAATTATGGATTTAGTGGTCCCTGAGGTCCGAAAGGTTAATGACCCCTGGGCTAAACCGCCAATCATAGTCTACCGACCACAAGGTTAGATTCCCCCAGATTGCTAAACCTCAGACTGTAACCCTCCTTGTGACCTAGTGTCATGTCTGAAGTCTGCCAGTGGCTCGTCTAGTGAGTTAATGGGAGATAATGGTGGGCTGACATTTATTTAGAGGTTTCCAAGGACACCGTGTCATAATTGCTATTCCGGATTCACAGGGGGTCAGGAGCCAGCATCGGTTCCCACTTAGGGATTCCTTCTCTGAAGGCATCCTCCAGGCAAGCAAGCATACCAGGCATGACTCAACAGCTGCTGTGAATGCAGCTGCTGATCAATCTGTCAGGAGACGGTGACGTTTCAAGTTAATTGATTGGGGAACAGGAGAACTCTCCACGTAATTTTTATTTCCATCAGATTTGGTGGCTTCGGAAGCTCAAGAGGGCTTTCCTGCTTTGTCACATTGATTTTACAGGCCCGTAAAAAGACGGGAGATTGATTTTGTATATGGAACTGCAGCAATGTTAAAGGTAAAGGTTCCCCTCGCACATATGTGCTAGTCGTTCCCGACTCTAGGGGGTGGTGCACATCTCCGTTTCAAAGCCGAAGAGCCAGCGCTGTCCGAAGACGTCTCCGTAGTCATGTGGCCGGCATAACTAAACGCCGAAGGCGCATGGAACGCTGTTACCTTCCCACTAAAGGTGGTCCCTATTTTACAACTTGCATTTTTTACGTGCTTTCGAACTGCTAAGTTGGCAGAAGCTGGGACAAGTAACGGGAGCTCATCCCGTTACGCGGCGCTAGGGATTCGAACCGCCGAACTGCCAACCTTTCGATCGACAAGCTCAGCGTCTTAGCCACTGAGCCACCGCGTCCCTCCACAGCAAGGTTATTGTATGCTCAACAATGAAGGAACATTGAAATACCTACAATGGATTGTGAAGATGACCGAATGAGCAGGAAGGACAAAACTGACCTCTCTGGTCAGGGATAAACCAACGAGTAACTGTTATTAAAGATTTGAAACCTTTCAAGGATTATTTTTTGTGTGCTGAAAGTGGAAAAAAGGGTGATTTCTTGATCTGCTGATTGGAAAAAGGGTTGAATATGGGATAGAAGGAATTTCTGTAATATAATTAAATTAAAGAGTAGGGATAATTTGTTTGCTGCAAAGATGATAAGTTACTTTAATTTTCTCCTCCCCCTTTCCCCCCTCTATGTGTATTCCTTTTTATTTATTTATTTATTTATTTATTTATTTGGTCGTTTTTATATGCCGCCCAACTCCCGTAGGACTCAGGGCGGCGTACAACATAATACGAAACAATTTATAAAAACGATACCAATGATTAAAAAATTTAAAAAATCTAAAAAAGTTTTAAAACAGACCATCGTTCACACATGGGGGATTGATCTTGATTTCATCCCGCCTGCAGGAAGAGCCATGTTTTCACGGCTTTACGGAAGGCCAGTAGGGTGGGGATAATCCAGATCTCTGGAAGGAATTTTTGCCTAGCATTTTTCTAACTTTTCTTTATACATTTTCTCATTTACTTTTTATCTGTGTAAAAATAAGAGACTTCTCTTCATTTGGGAGATGGGCAGCATATTGATTTAATCAATAAATAAAAGCAAGCAAACAAAAATCTTCAATAAAAATTATATTTTAAAAAAGAGAGACTTTACATGATCTTATATTGAACATGTATACCGTATATTTGCCTTCGTTTGTTATCGATAACTGGCCATGACTTTGCATTAGATGGAGAGACAATGGCATTCCTTGTTTGAGCTTCATCGCTGTCCATGATAAACACATTTCCTGCATGGAATTATGAAACAGTCAATTGTTACAAGTCTGCAGGTGAAGGAAAATAGAACAGAATGTGATTGGAGAGAGAGAGAGAGCGGAGCTGGCTAGCTGCCTGGCACAGGGGAAAGTTTTCGCCATAATGACACAACCATGCTGTGATTCCTATTTGAGCAACTTTACTGTAATCCGTGGCATCTGTCTCCTTTGTTTACCTTGGATATTCCCACGTAATCCTTGATGCTCAGCAGTTGTGAACAGCACCCTGTCCCTAAAACTCTTGATTTTCAGGTAAAAGAACATTCCTCTGTAATTTAACAGGATAACAGAGTTGGAAGGGACCTTGAAGGTCTTCTAGTCCAACCCCCTGCTCAAGCAGGAAACCCTATACCAGGGGTGTCAAACTCTATTTCATTGAGAGCCGCATCAGAGTTGTGTTTGACCTCGGGGGTGGGAGCGTGGCCAGGGTGGGCGTTGCCAGCTCGACGTCACTCGTGTCGGGGGCACCTGTGGCAGCCCAAGCGCTCTGCCAGTGAGCTCCGTTTTCGGCTGTGACGGCCTCCTGCAATCCTCTGCCAACGAAAACAGAGCTCGGGAGGGCCACACATGGCCCTCCCAAGCTCCGTTTTCGCCAGCAGAGGCACTGCGGGCCAGTCCCTCGCTGTTTCCAGGGCGGCCCCACGGGCCAGGTCTAAGCAACCTGTGGGCCGAATCCGGCCCCCGGGCCTTGAGTTTGACACCCCTGCCCTATACCATTTCAGACAAATGGCTGTCCAATCTCTTCTTAAAAACCTCCTGTGTTGGAGCACCCACAACTTCTGGAGGCAAGACATTCCACGGATTAATTGTTCTGTCATTTGAAATAACCAACTTGTTCTTCTACAATTGTGACAGAGCAGAAGCATAATAATATCTCTGATATTTTGCCTACCTTTTTGAATGCCATGGTAAATGATCATTACAAATATTGGCTCTATACCAGTGTTTCTCAACCTTGGCAGTTTGAAGATGTGTGGACTTCAACTCCCAGAATTCCACAGCCAGCAACGCTGACTGGGGAATTCTGGGAGTTGAAGTCCACACATCTTCAAACTGCCAAGGTTGAGAAACACTGCTCTATACTATTGTGCATATAGCAGCAGACCCTAAATGGACTTAATTTTGTTGTTACTACACTTATCTGTGAAAATTAGAGGCTTTTTCATTTTTTAAGGTGGAAAACCTTAAATCTATTTAAATAAATAAATAAAACAAAAATGAATTCTGCCTGGGAAATTGTATCCTGTAATAGTTTTACAACTGCAGCTACAAATTTGTCTAGGTTAGTTGCATTCTATGCAGATCTAATAAGATGTAAAACATATTTTTTTAAAAAATATTTTTATTTTCTTATGCATTTGAAAGCCCAGTACACTTAGATGCCACAATGTTCAGAGAGGTACACATGATTGATTACCCAGCTACTACGAGAAGGCAGGCTATTAATAAACCTCAGTGCTTATATTTAGTGTATTGCATTTGCAAACAGAAAATACATTGAGACAGATATTCCTTTTGTCCCTCAACTCTGTTTAATTCCCCGTGAAGAAACGGAAATAATGATATGCTATAAGATGTGAATTATTTTTCCTGGAGCCAGGAAAGTTGAAAGTGATGTAATATTTGGGGGAATATTAATGTCATTGGGAAAACTGTGGAGTTTCTTTTAAAGCTACACAAGAGCCTTTAAAACATTTATAGTCAGAAAATCATCCAGTTTGATGCAAATATGAGTGTCCATATAAATTTAACATTTTCAAATCCAGCTTTACCACCCTATCATTAGTTCCTCTTCCCTTAGTGAAGGTCACCAGCTTTTGCTGAGTAAGGATAAAAGTGAACAGTTCAAAGTCATGATGCTATGATTCTGAATACATGCAGAGTTAGAAGGCTTAACTCACACCCTGGGGTGAGTCAGCAATTACTGTACTCTGCATGTGCTCTGAAGCGCTCTCACCTCAGTCTAATTTGAAACTGAACTATACCCCAATCCAATTAGAAATCATGTTGTCAGCTTTCACTAACTGGGTTGATGTATTTCATGTAGCTCTTGGATCCTACCTCTAAAGAGTCAAATGACATAATTCCTCAAGTATCTTTAAAAAATAAATAAATTGACAATTGCACAGTGAATGAAGGAAATAACCAAAGCAGTCTCTAACAACTTTCTTAAGATTTATGATCTATGAACTATCACTTTGTTGTTTGTATGTACACTGAGGATTTATGCACCGGAGACAAATTCCTTGTGTGTCCAATCAGACTTGGCCAATAAAGAATTATAATTCTATTCTATTCTAGAGAGCTGAGGTGGCGCAGTGGTTAGACTGCAGCACTGCAGGCTACTTCAGCTGACTGCTAGCTGCAGTTCAGCTGTTCAAATCTCACCGGCTCAAGGTTGACTCAGCCTTCCATCCTTCTGAGGTCGGTAAAATGAGGACCCAGATTGTTGGGGGCAAGATGCTGAACTCTGTGAAGCACTGTGAAGCGGTATATAAGTCTAAGTGCTAAGTGCTATTCTATTCTATTCTATTCTATTCTATTCTATTCTATTCTATTCTATTCTATTCTATTCTATTCTATTCTATTCTATTCTATTCTATTCCTACTCTACTCTACTCTACTCTACTCTACTCTATAAACTCTACTCTACTCTACTCTACTCTACTCTATAAACTCTACTCTACTCTATAAACTCTACTCTACTCTACTCTACTCTATAAACTCTACTCTACTCTACTCTACTCTACTCTATAAACTCTACTCTACTCTACTCTACTCTTGTTTAGTCCTGTACTTTGTCACATTTTAAAAATACATAAATCAACATGCCACATTTTTATCTGGCGCTGGATGTGGTTGATGTTTTCTGCCTGCCAAGAATTCGGTGTAACTCTAAAATCTCCCCGTTTTCTTAGCCAAGCAAAAAGGAAAGCCCATAGTTGCTGAGCCGCCGCTGCAGATGATACTGCCGCCTTCAACAAGAAGTATTTTGTTTGGCTTGGGTTAAACGCGTCTGTTGATTCATATTTTTAAAACACGAGGACGGGAAACACCGCCGTTTGGATTTTCTGCCGGGTGCTGAAATAACCGTGACTAAACGCGATCCCGTAGGGCACCTTTTTCCAAGCAGGGAAGAGAGGAGGGGAAGACGGAGTGGGGGCGGAGTGGGGGGGGGGGACGACAGAGAGAGCGCCAGAATTCTAATTCAGAACCTGGTTGGGTTAGGGGCTATTGTGACCTCATAATGAGAGGCGGGGCCGGGGTAGCAGGCTCTTTATAAAGTCACGGGCGAGAGAGGCGAGGAAGATTAAAAAACCCAGGCAGTTCAGCTCCGGGGAAAGCTCGAAGCGCAAAAAAGTAGCCGAATCTTTTTTGAGTTTCGGGATCTCGCTTTTTTTTATTCTCAGCGACGCTCGCTAGGTAAGTTTGCTTTCGGAGATGTGCTTGGCGTTGCTGTTGTTTTTTATGTTTTATTTTGTTTTGCTCCTTAAAGGGTAAAGGGGGGGATTTTGCTCGCGTGAAGTTGGAGAAAAGAAAGGAAAGGGACGGGTCTCGCGTGGATCTTCCACGCCTCGAGGTTTTTTTTTTGGGGGGGGAGAACGGACTCGCCCGTTTCCACGGCTGATGTGCGCTCGAGGAGGCTGTGGGTTCCCCGCTTCCCTTCAGGGGTTTCTTTCTTTTGGGGGTGGACCCGCCCTCCCTCCGATCCGGTTTAACGGACCCCCGGGTTACGGACCAATCCCGGGTCAATCCGTGGCTCTTTAAACACCCCCGTTTTCTAAGCCTCCGACCTCGTTTTTCCCCCCTAACCCCTTTCCACGCACCGCGGTTAGTTAGGACCCGGCAATAGGAAGGAAAGGGACGAAGGATAGGGGATGCGGCTGCTCCGGATTGAATCCGGAGTAAAAGAGAAGGCTGTAAAAGCACTGCGAAGCGGTATATAAGTCTAAGCGCTATTGCTAATGGAAGAGCTGGCCGGGAAGGCGTGGGGGGGGGCATGCGTCGCCTTTCTCCCCCCTTCTCCGTTTGCATTCCCGTAGTCAAAGCGGGCGTTGCTCCGGATTAACCCCGGTGTCGTGGGAACGCGCTGAGCTCTTTCTCCTTCCCGTGTCTCTCTCTCTCCCCCTCCCCACTCCAGCCAGGCGCCCCCCATGACCCTGAACCGCGGCGACAAACTGAGATACCTGGACAAGCGGCGCGGCAGCATGCCCTTCGCGGCCCATCATCCGCAGCAGCAGCAACCCCTCCATCGGCGCAGCATGCCGGTGGACGAGCGGGACCTGGAGGCTTCCCTGCCGCCCTCGCCCCGGGGCCAGCTCTCCGGCCTGATGCGCTGCACCTCGTACAACCCGGGCCAGGAGGAGGAGGAGGAGGCGCAGCGGCAGGGCTGGGCTTCCGACTCCTCCGATTCGGTCATCTCCTCCGGCAGCGACTCGGAAGGCAGCCTCTACAAGGTGATGCTGTTGGGCGAGCACGGCGTGGGCAAGACCAGCCTGGCCAGGATCTTCGGGGGCGTAGAGGACAGTCCGGACGCCGACGAGGCAGGTGAGAGAGAGCCCAGGGGCTGAGGAGAACGGGGGTGGGGGGGTGGGGAAGGGAGGCTTTGTGCCCCCCCCCAATCAGGAGTAGCTCTGCCTTTTCTAATGGGTGGGTGGGTGGTGGGTGGGTAAGGATGGGGCAGGATAGCCAATCCCAAGCACTGTTTCTGGGTGAGGGTCCTTGGTGCTCTCTGAGCTTGGTTGTTTCCCCCCCCCCCAAGACGTTTCATCACCCGACTAGGCAACCTCATCAATGCTAGTAAGTTTTTATTGTTTTAAATGTAGGTCTTTTGTTCTGTAAGCCGCCTTGAGTCGTCATGGGAGAATAGGCAGCGATGTAAATTCAATAAATGAATGAATGAATGAATGAATAAATAAATAAATAAATAAATAAATCTAGCAAGCTCCATTCCTTACTAGCACTGAAATAAATAAACAAATATTTATTTATTATTTATATAAATAAATAAATAAATTAGATAGACTGCTAGTTCAGCAGTTCAGCTGTTCAAATCTTACTGGCTCAAGGTTGACTCAGCCTTCCATCCTTCTGAGGTCGGTAAAATGAGGACCCAGATTGTTGGGGGAAATATGCGGAACTCTGTAAACCACTCAGAGAGGGCTGTAAAGCACTATGAAGCGGTATATAAGTCTAAGTGCTATTGCTATTGCTATTGCTATTGCTATAGATAGATGATAGATAGATGATAGATAGATAGATAGATAGATAGATAGATAGATAGATAGATAGATAGATAGATAGATAGATGATAGATAATGATAGATGATAGATAGACAGACAGACAGGCAGGCAGGCAGACAGACAGAACTAGCAAACTCCATTCCTTACTAGCACTGATGAAGTTCCCTAGTTGGGTAATGAAACATCTGCCAGAAAATAACCCAAGAGCACCAAGGATCCCTCCTTTCACAACCCCGAGCTACAAGTATTCTCCTTTGTTGGTACTGTTTTTGCATCTCTGCCATCATCATCTCCTTCTGCCCACATCTGCTTGAAATCAGTGGTGCCCATTTCCTGTCATGTTGAAGCTGGCATCAGGCAAAGTTTTTATTCTGAGCCAGAAGTAGGCACCACTTAGTCTTAAGAACAGTGAACTCCCCAAACACAGGAAAAGAAACCCAGCTTTGCCCTCTTGTGCATCATTGCTTCCTCTACTGAACCACTGGACATGTCAAACATGCTAAGAAATGCACATTGTGGTTCCTAAATAGCTTTAGGGGGCTGCTTCCCCTAGTTGGGTACCCTCCAGATGTGTGAACTTCAACTCCCAGAACCCCCCAATCTACCTGGCCATTGCTAGGAATTCAGGTTCACACATCTGTTGGATGCCCAATGTTAGGGAACCTGAAACATGTCCCTGATAATCCTCTGATTTAAATGCCTTTATGTTTTTAAGTATTCCTTTAAAAACTAAGAAAAATATTTTGGAGAGGCTTCCATCAGTTCCAATTAGTATATAATTGTGAAAATATTTTCTAAAACGATTCTGTGCCTACTGATACTTTGAAAAGAGATAAAAACTTATTTAGGAAAAACGTATTGAGTTGTTCAGGTCTTCTTTATTTCATTCCATATCAGCGTTTATATTTCTGCATTATCCTAACTTTACCCAGCCCATCCAAACTTAAGAAAATATATTTAAAAGTAAACCCGGGGCAACCTTCATTCTGTGTTGTTTTCCCTATCATCCCCTTGTCAAAATGGTTTACAAATAATTGAAAGCAGCTGTAGGGTTTTTGTGGACAATATCATTTGCTCTAATGTTCTTAGGCTCAATTAAGCTCAAACGTTTTTGTGCTGCAATTCATCGGACAGCTGAAACACGCCAGCTTGCGCACAAGTTCAAAAGTTTTGAACTTTTTAAAGAAGTTAAATGAAGTCTACAATCTTGTGTCTGTCTGTATTTCTGACCTGCATGCTGTCCACTGCGTTTATTTTTATTTAGGGTCAGGTTTCATTTGGGTAGCAGTATCACTGGATCAGACTAGTGTGCGTTCTTCGCTTTACTTGGCTTCAGTAAATGCCATAGAAAATATAAACAATACATTGTGGTTGTACATTTATGAGCGGAGTTGAAGTTTTAGCAAATTGGGTGCAATAACTTTCCAATAACTCTCTACGAAGTGTAATTCGAGGGGAGGGGGAGAGGAAATGTGTAGGAGGAGGGAGAGATATTTTTTATTGATTATTGGAAACTTGAAAGCTTTATCTTATGTTGTAACATTTCAGTTGGCTTCATAAAGCCTGGATTTTTTTTTTTGCGATAGAATATTACTTTTCCTTTGTGTAAACTGAACATTTTGTCCTAAAGTCTCCTTGATTTATCTTTCAGGCAATACATACGACAGATCTATTATAGTTGACGGAGAAGAAGCGTCTCTTGTGGTGTTTGACATATGGGAGCAGGTAAAGATTTACTTTTTATTTACAATTATTTTATTTATTTTATTTATTTAAACAGATTTGTATGCCCCCCAACTCCCGGGAGGCTCTGGGAGGCTCACAACATGTCAAATCTATTTATCAGTATTAAAAAAAAGACATAACGATTAAAAACTACAAAAATTAAAAATTAAAAAAATATTCATTTATTATTTGCAGTTATCTCCCTTTTCATAGCTAATAACATTTTTATCTACTATTTTGTGTGGAAGGTTAGTGATTTGGACTGATTTCTTGTGAAATCACTGTTTTAAGGTTTGTTTTAGTTTGGTTACTAAATATGTGGACTGTCCCACTGTGTCTAAATTTGGGCTTCAGCAAGTGCAAAATTAAATATGAACAGATTAAGATTTATTTTTAGTTACAACGAAGCCTCCCATCCCAACATCTTTGTTGAGATGGGAGGCTACAGAAATGGAATAAATATGGGGTTGGAATCTTGATTTTTCTTGACCTTGCAATATCCATCTTCAAGTCTTGCTTAAGATCTATAGAACCTTGGTTTCCAATTTGATTCCTTCACTGGTCTACTTCTCCATCTGTGTTAACACGTGATCAATCTTTAGAACAGAACCACAATCATGTGAAGTGCAACCCTCAATGCATGCTTACTCTGAAACACTCATTGTTAACCTCATGGGGAATACCCCAAGTTAAATTTATTTATTAGTGACATTTATATACCGCCTCACAGTGCAAGCACTCTCTAAGCGGTTTACACCAGTAAGCAATGTATATATTTTACATTGCCCCCAACAATCTGGGTCCTCATTTTACCTACCTCGGAAGGATGGAAGTCTGAGTCAACCTTGAGCCGGTGAGATTTGAACCTCTGACCTGCAGATCACAATCAGCTAAAGTGGCCAGCAGTACTGCCTCTAACCACTGCGCCACCTCGGCTCTTAAACACCTCAGCTCTTAAACACCTCAGCTCTGTTAAAACTGCAGCCTACACATGAATGCATTTTCATATGTGCTAGCAGGTCAGCAATTGCTTAAAATGCAGATTGTTTTACCTTTTAAATACTGTACTGCAGATCGGACTTCAATCTTATGAGGTTTTTTGGGGAATAGATTTTTGACAGTCCTGTGCATGCTTGCTCAAACACAAAGCCCATTGAGTTCAGTAGAGCTTACTCTTAGGTAAGAGGATATACGATTGTAGCCAACATAGAGAGAGAGACATGTTTTCTAAGCAATAGATAAAAAAGGTGGGGCTCCAATCACATGGCTCGGCTGCCATCTTGACTTTTTTGACCTCCCCTTGCATAGAACACTTGTGAATCTGTTGTCTTAATGCTGCAGGAATACCCTTTATGTGCTACAAGCAAAAATGGCGCAATTTCCTACAATCCATGCAAACAAGTCAAGCTTCTTTGTTAATTACATTGCCATTCATTTTCTACCCAGCGTACAAGATAGAATTTGACTCTCTAGAACAGTGTTTCCCAACCTTGGCAACTTGAAGATGTCTGGACTTCAACTTCCAGAATTCCCCAGCCAGCGAATGCTGGCTGGGGAATTCTGGGAGTTGAAGTCCAGACATCTTCAAGTTGCCAAGGTTGGGAAACACTGCTCTAGAAAGACAACAGTGGAACTATGAAACTTAGCAAGTTGCAACCACTACCATGAACTCCCCTGAACAAAAGTTGACCTACAAGAGTATAAAAAGAATATTTATATTTCAGTAGGAAGTTGAAAGGTGGATAATGTCTAACCTCATACAATTAAAATTGGTGCAATACCAATGTTTATGTTTCTATTTTTTTTTAACCTTAGGATGAAAGCCAGTGGCTTCAGAACCATTGTATGAAGATGGGAGATGCTTACATTATCGTCTATTCAGTGACCGATAAAGTCAGCTTTGAAAAAGCTTCTGAATTGAGGATTCAGCTACGAAGGGCACGGCAGACGGAAGACATTCCTATCATTCTTGTTGGAAACAAAAGTGACCTCGTTCGATCACGGGAAGTCTCTGTAGATGGTAAGAGATTTGTTCGCGACCCCGTAGACAACGTTCTCCAGGCCTCCTGTCCTCTACCATCCCCTGGAGTCCATTTAAGCTCACACCGACTGCTTCAGTGACCATCCAGCCACCTCATTCTCTGTCGTCCCATTCTTCTTTTGCCCTCAATCCTTCCCAGCATTAGGCTCTTCTCCAGTGAGTCCTTCCTTCTCATTAGGTGGCCAAAGCATTTGAGTTTCATCTTCAGGATCTGGCCTTCTAAAGAGCAGTCAGGGTTGATCTCCTCTAGGACTGACCGGTTGGATCGCCTTGCAGTCCAAGGGACTCGCAGGAGTCTTCTCCAGCACCATAGTTCAAAGGCCTCAATTCTTTGGTGCTCAGCCTTCCTTATGGTCCAACTTTCACAGCCGTACATTGCAACTGGGAAAACCATAGCCTTGACTATATGCACTTTTGTTGGCAGGGTGATGTCTCTGCTTTTTAGGATGCTGTCTGGATTTGCAATGGCTTTCCTCCCCAGGAAAGTTTAGGTTTTCACCCTAAACTCAATCAAGCAGTTCAATTTAGCATGTTTCCATTGATAGTGAGTGAGTCATCCGTTGGTGACTATCAACGGTAGTTGATCAATGACTGTAGTTGACTATCAATTGGTAGATAGTGAGTCATTTCACTGATAGTGAGCACAGATAGTCCTTGACTTACAACCATTCATTTAGTGACTGTTCAAAGTTACAGCGGCACTAAAAAAAGAGACTCAGGACTTACGACCATTGAACCCACAGTCACATGATCAAAATTTGGATGCTTGGCAACTGGCATGTACTTACGACAGTTGCACTGTCCCCCGGGTCATGTGATCACCACTTGTTAACCTTCCCTGCCAGCTTCCAACAAGCAAAGTCAATGGGGGAAGCCAGATTCGCTTAATGACCGCATGATTCACTTAACAACTCTAGTGATTCGCTTAACAGCTGTGGCAAAAAAAGGCCATACAGTGGAGTGAAACTCACTTAACGGCTGCCTTGCCTAGCAATGGAATTGTTGGGCTCAATTGTGGTCCTAAGGCGAGGATAAGCTGTAATATGTTAGTGAATCATCCAAACATTTAACTCTTCCCAATAATAATGGGGGGCAGAATTGGAACCAGTTGCTCAAAAGATCAGGTGATCTGGTGTCCAATTCATGTCTGCACTTGGGCCTGTAAAATCAATTAATAACTTAGGCATTCCAACATGACATTATAGATCAGTGATGGCGAACCTATGGCACGGGTGCCACAGGTGGCATGCAGAGCCATATCTGAGGGCACGCGAGGCATTGTCCTATGTCAGCTCCAGCGCGCATGTGCGCGCTGGTCAGCTGGTTTTTGGCCTTCTTTTTGGCCGTTTTCGCTCTCCCCAGGCTTCAGGAAAGCCTCCTGAACCCTGGGAATGGCGAAAAACGGCCCAACGGGCCTACTGGAAGTCCGGAGGCTTCAGTGAGGCCTGTGTGCATGCGTGGGGGAGCAATGCGGGGGATTGTGCATATGCACAGGGGGGCAGTGAGGGGGTTGTGCACATGTGTGTGGGGAGGGCATTGCATTATGGGTATGGGCACACACGTGCACGCTATCACGTGCGCACACACCCTTTTGGCACCCGAGCCAAAAAAGGTTCGCCATCACTGTTATAGATGTAATATCTTGGTTCATAATTTTCAGCAAAAACAATGGCTCTGACCCAGCGATAAAATCTACTTACCTTCACTAACGGTTCAGAAGTGCGCACTTTTTCACCCTCTGCGCATGCGCAGAAGGTTAAAAAATGGCGATGTCCGGGTGGGTGGGCGGAGCTTTGCGCTGCCACTGCTACCGGTTCTCCGAAACCACTGGCAGCTGCCGCTACTGGTACGCCCAAACCGGTAGCATTTCACCCCTGCTCTGACCTCATGATGATCCAATATAGAGTAATCTAGTATGAAACAATTCTTTGGTCGGTTAAAAAAAAATCTCCCCCCCCCCTTTATCTAAATATTGTAGGGCTGTGGATTTATGGGGTGGGAGCAAAGAACAAGAACAGGCTTGAGGGTGGGGGGAATAAATCTGTGTGCTTTTGTGCATTAAGAACAGTAAACAAATGGAGTTTCTTATCAGCCACATGGATGGTTGCTATGTGTTCCAAGCTCATAATGCACCTCTGAATGATAGTGGGGAACTGAACCATGAACCTTTTGAAGTGCAGCTTCTCGGTGGCTGGGAAACATTTTGCTCCTAGGAAATAATCTTAATGGCCCTATCTCAATTTTACTAGTTGCTTGTGCCATGAGCCATCCTGTCTGGCCATTATGAGTCTCGCAACCCAACCGAGAGCACCAGATTGGGGAAAGTTACTCAGGCCAATATGATGGTAGGCACGCTGGTGCACTTATGATGGAACTTCACGGAAAACAGGTGCAGTAGAGTATCTGCATTCATTCCATTGTTCTCCTGATAAGACAATCTTGGACTACTTTAGAAGTCTGCTTGACCCGAGATACCCTTTCTTTTTCATGCCCACACTTGCACAATCTCCTATCCTACAGCTTCCAACTCTTAACCTATGATCCGTTCCCATCCAAATCCAGAAGCAGAGCTTGTGTTGCGTTGATTCTGCAGGGTTGAACTAATCTTGGCCTTCTCTCTTCCACCCCCCCCCCCACCCCACAGAGGGACGGGCTTGTGCGGTTGTCTTTGACTGCAAGTTTATCGAGACCTCAGCCGCACTTCATCACAACGTCAAAGATCTCTTCGAAGGGATCATCCGGCAGATTCGGCTACGCAAAGATAGCAAAGAGGACAACGCCCGAAGAATGGCCAACACAAAGAGGAGAGAAAGTATCAGTAAGAAGGCCAAACGGTTCCTTGGGAAAATGGTGGCCAAAAACAACAAGAAGATGGCCTTCAAAGCCAAATCGAAGTCCTGCCACGACTTATCAGTACTTTAAAAAAAAAAGAAAAGGCCTCGTGGCAAAATTAGAAGTATGTGAGTGTGTGTGGGTGTGTCGTGAACCTGTCTCTGGCAGTTAAAGAGTGAGGAAAAAGGACCTTGTGCGAAGCGACAGAACGGAGGGAGGTAGCTTCCCTCATGCCTTACAGTTCCTACGCAACGCTGGGAAAGGTGATCACAGGACCATCATTGTTAGAACGGTTCCTAACCTTCAGCAAAAGAACTGATTTCTTAAAAAAAAACAAAAAAAACAGCAGTTTTGTAATCCCTTCGGTCTCACTGTGTAAAATTGCTAGCTGTCCTGTGGATATCAGGGAATCAAAAGAAATGCATGATGATACGGAAAAGAAGCGAAGATAAAAAAAATAAGTATCGCCGTTAAACGTATCTCTTTGGCCGAGCAAAACTTGAACAATGTACGCAGGTTCGTACACACTTCTCTTGGGTGGGTGGGTGGGTGGGTGGGTCTGCATTTCAATGAGATGATTCAGTTCAAAAGTGATTTAACTAAATCACTGCATCGGAGTGAAGCAGCAAGGTGGACGTCTATATCAGATGGAAGCAGCCAAGCTGTTTCATTTGAGCTGCGGGTTTTGGGAGTTTGTACAGTAATCCCTCGCTATATCGCGGTTCACCTTTCACGGTCTCGCTGCTTCACGGATTTGCGTGGGCGGCCAGGCAGTCAGCGGCAAAGCGCATGGCTCCGGGACTCGCAAACCTCTCTGATGAGTTCTGCGCCTGCGTGGTGGTCTCCTGCTTCAGTCTGGCAGCGGCAGGCGAGTAAAGCGGTCCGATGAGCTCTGCGCGTGCGCAGAAGGACTGCCGCTCATCAGCTGTAGGGCGGGCCGCGCTGTCAGCTTTCCCTGAGGGAAAATGGCCGTTCGCGGCAAATCGACGAGGGAACGGCCTACAAGCTCGCTCAGGAGATCAGTGCCAAGCAGCCACAGCAGACGTCAAGAGAGGGAGAGGTTGGAGGATTTTTCAGGCTTTTTTTGGGCGCCGAAAGCGCAGAAGCCGGGTAGGAGGGGTTAAAAAAATAAAGGTTCCTACTTCACGGATTTCGCCTATCACGGGTTCTTTTTGGAACCTAACCCCCGCAAAAAACGAGGGATTACTGTATTTCAAACTTCCACGGAGGGGAGGGATAGATGCTCAAGGAAATTGGCTGTGTCTCCAGAATGGGACCTCAAAGGGTATTTCATGATTGCTGGCCCAAAGTGATTTACCAAAGGCTACCCAGGAGATAGATCTATATATAAGCAATTGTTTTTTAGAAGTTACATGTGGTTGGAGGGTGGGAGGAGTTCAAAGAGGAGTTGGATGGGGGGGGGAAGAAAAATATATAATAAATTACCATTTTTGGAAGTTGATTTGCACTTTCTTTAAATGTTTGTTACTTGTTTACATGCAGATTTTATAATAAAGTATTTCTGGTTACTATAGAAGGCCTTGTTCTTTTTCTGAAGAGAAGATATTTGGGAGACTGAAATTTTTGGCATTTTAAACAGTATTAACACAAATACTTTACAAACCAGCTTATTGTGTTGGTATTAAATAATCTATCTTGTCCCCAATGGAGGAAGTAGATACAAATATGTACAGATATAAAAGGGAATACCGTATTTTTGGAGTATAAGACGCACCGGAGTATAAGACGCACCTTAGTTTTTGGGGAGGAAAATAGGGGAAAACAATCTGCCTACCAGGTATTCATCTGGCTAGCATCCTCAGTCTGGTCAGCTTCAGCACATTATTTTATCCCCTGGTTAGGCCTTAAAAAAACCTTCTTCTGAGAGAGTAACAATGAAAGAGCATGCAAGCCAGTAAGAGCTGGGAAGATCGTTAACACCTGGTTAGGGCTAAAAAAAAAAAACTTATTCGGAGCAGCTTCAGCACATTATTTTATCCCCTGGTTAGGACTTTAAAAAACCTTCTTCTGAGAGAATAACAATGAGAGAGCCTGCAAGCCGGTAAGAGCTGGGAAGATAGTTAGCACCTGGTTAGGGCTAGAAAAAAACTTATTCGGAGCAAGTAGAGCAATGAAAAAAAATTCTGCAAAGACTTAGGGCTGGGAAAACATTCTTTGGAGAGAGTAACAATGAAAAAGCCTGCAAGCCAGTAAGAGCTGGGAAGATCATTAGCACCTAGTTAGGGCTGGAAAAAAAGCTACATTCGAAGTATAAGACGCACCCAAATTTTCAGCCACTTTTAGGGAGGAAAAAGGTGCGTCTTATACTCCGAAAAATACGGTATGTATCTATTCTTTGGCAAACTTCTTTGAAAGTAAGGAATGTTCTAAGGAGCCTCGTTTTGATTATTATCAAATTGATCTCATTCGATTTCTATAGCTGTGGGAATTTCCACACCATTTTCAGTCTTGGGCTGCTCCAGAAGCTTAATAGGAAAAGGACTTCTACAGGAAAATTTGAAAGAATGATGCTAGAGTGGCCCATTGACATGTACATATAATGGGCTAATTTATTGTATGTAAATTAATTTTTTTTAAGCCACAGCGGCAAAGCCAAGCAGATCTGTTGGTCTGCTTCATCTGTTGCTCAGTTGCTAGTTGTGAATGGATTTTCCTTTTCTCTGCTTCTCTGAAGTTCATTATTGTTAAAAGAGAATCGGATTGGGCAGCTCTTCAAACAGAGGAAACTATCAAAGAGAGGATCATGGGTTGATAGTCTTTAATATGGGAGATGATTCTCTGGCAGGCCTTCAGAGAGAAATGGTCCATGCTGAAATAAGATATGGCTTTCTAAAATGCTTTGTCCAGAAGCAGTACAGATTCAAGTAAACAAGCTACGATGAAAGGTCTGGGGTAAAATGCTGGATAATGCTAGATAACAGGAAAAAGTTACAAGAACTGCGAGTAAAAAAATGTGTTCTCTGTATCTCTGCAACCTCTGATGGAGGGTTTACAGCAGGGGTGAAATTCAAAATTTTCCCCTACCGGTTCTGTGGGCATGGCAGGGGAAGGATACTGCAAAATCCCCATTCCCACCCCACTCCTAGAGGAAGGATATTGCAAAATCTGCATCCCACCACACTCTTGGGGGAAGGATACTGCAAAATCTCCATTCTCTCCCCACTCCAGGGGAAGGATACTGCAAAATCCCCATTCTCTCCCCGCTCTGGGGGGAAGGATATTGCAAAATATCCATTCCCTCCCCACTCCTGGGGGAAGGATACTGCAAAATATCCATTCCCTCCCCACTCCAGGAGAAGGATACTGCAAAATCCCCATTCTCTCCCCACTCCTGGTGGAAGGATACTGCAAAATATCCATTCCCTCCCCACTCCAGGAGAAGGATACTGCAAAATCCCCATTCTCTCCCCACTCTGGGGGAAGGATATTGCAAAATCTCCATTCCCTCCCCACTCCAGGGGAAGGATACTGCAAAATCCCCATTCTCTCCCCACTCCTGGGGGAAGGATATTGCAAAATCTCCATTCCCTCCCCACTCCAGGGGAAAGATACTGCAAAAATCCCCATTCCCACCCCACTCTGGGGCCAGACAGAGGAGATATTTGCTGGTTCTCCGAACTACTCAAAATTTCCGCTACCGGTTCTCTAGAACCTGTCAGAACCTGCTGAATTTCACCCCTGGTTTACAGTGCAGATCTGGTAGCTCTTAAGATCCAGATTGATGGAAATTAATGCTAGCTCCTTCTTAGCCTCAAATTGAGAGAATCATGCTTAATTGATTTTCCTTCTACCTAAAAGGCGGGACTAGAAATCCATAAACTGAACCCCAGTAAAGCACATAGCCTATGAGAGTCTTGGGTGAAATTCCCAAAATTTGCCAGAAACTTTTAATGGGCTACGATGTGAGAAATGTATTAAATACATGGAAATAACTGTGACAACTCTTATCTTGTTAATTTGAAATGCTACCCACAGTGCCACTCAATGTGCCCCTCCCCCCAGGTTAGACACTCTTGGGTGGAGGGTGACCTTTTAAATTGGCTGACATTTCGCTCTCATCTATATATGAATAAGAGACAGAAAAATGCATCATGTTCCAGAAAAATCATTTCCTCCCAAGTGCTTGTATTAGAATAGGTCTTTACAAAAATGCAAATATTTGAAAACCCATGTACAGAAAACGCACACTGTATACTCAGGCCAAAATCCACCAAAATGCATGCATTTTGTTGTCGATTTGGGGACGGTTGGGCACATGAAAGCTAAATATATTAACAATTGGTTAAAACCAAACTTGATGTAATGCGCTAGTTGTGAAGACTGGAACACCCCCTTTTTTCTTATCTTTAAAGTGATACGGTTATAAATAACCTTATTAAAAGTTAAAAGGCTATAAATAGCCTTTCTATTTAATATTGCTAAGGAATGCCTGTTTTGTGCAGTCGTGTTCATTTTCAGAGGTCTTCAAACTTGGCAACGTTAAGACTTGTAGACTTCAACTCCCAGAATTCTTGACCATGAAGTTTTTAAAAAATCAGCAAAGCAGGACTGAGAATACAAAATAATTATAATATGTGTTATTATTTTATTTTCCTTCCTAGCATTTTTTCCTGCAAGTATAAAGAGTGCTAGAATAGAATAGAACAGAACAGAACAGAACAGAACAGAACAGAACAGAACAGAACAGAATAGAATAGAATAGAATAGAATAGAATAGAATAACAGAGTTGGAAGGATCTTGGAGGTCTTCTAGTCCAACCCCCTGCTTAGGCAGGAAACCCTACACCCCTTCAGACAAATGGTTATCCAATATCTTCTTAAAAACTTCCAGTGTTGGAGCATTCACAACTTCTGGAGGCAAGTTGTTCCACTGATTAATTGTTCTAACTGTCAGGAAATTTCTCCTTAGTAAGTTCTAAGTTGCTTCTCTCCTTGATTAGTTTCCACCCATTGCTTCTTGTTCTACCCTCTGGTAGAATTGACCTACTAGCTTTCATACCTCCTAAGGCAGGACTAGAACTCACCACCTCCTAGTTTGCAGCCTGGTGCCTTCACCGCTAGACCAAACTGGCTTGTGCATTATTTTCATTTTCATGCATCTATTTTATGCATGTGTCCTGGGCTCATAAGGACAACGAGCTTTAGAACTCTAAAAAATGCCTTAATATTTATTTCTCTAGCCAGCAGAGAATTTGTGCCTGAAGTTTAAACCAAGAACTTAAATCAATATTGAGAGGGTTAGCAGAAATAATCTCAGTTTTGGCAAGGAACGAATCCGCTGGTGATCGAATAACATCGTGATCAAGTGCCTACAACTTCAGGACATCTGAATAGATCTCTGGTGGTTTCCATGTTTGCTTCAAGGCAGTTGTTTTTGCTGAAACTGACAAGGTTTGGTCCAGAGAAGCTGAGTCCTTCTGGTCTATTGTTAATTAATTCTGGTTATTTTCACCCTGGGCAAGTGAAGGTCCAGCAGACAGAGATGTAAGGAAATGGACTGGATCTGCAAACAGCTGAGATCAATCTCAGGGCCCTTTTTATTTTTATTTATTTTATTTAGTTTGTCGGTTATGTATTAGATAAGATTGTATAAGTATAAACATGGACATGAGCAAGGAATGAGTACAAATAAATGGGGACAGTAGGACAGGGACAGTAGGCACGCTGGTGCGCTTATGCACGCCCCCTTACAGACCTCTTAGGAACAGGGTGAGGTCCACAGTAGACAGTTTAAGGTTGAAGCTGTGGGGGTTTGAGGATGTAACAACGGAGTCGGGTAGAGCAACAGAACTCTGTTGCTGAAGTCATATTTTCTGCAATCGAGTTTGGAGCAGTTTACCTTGAGTTTGTATCGATTGTTTGCCCGTGTATTATTGAGGCTGAAGCTGAAGAAATCATTGACAGGTAAGACGTTGTAGCGGACAATTTTGTGTACTATGCTTAGATCGGACCGCAGGCGGTGCAGTTCCAGATTGTCCAAGCCCAAAATTTCAAGCCTGGTGGTTTAAGGGATTCTATGGTGAGTAGAGAAGTGGAGTACTCTTCTCGTGAAATACTTCTGGACCTGCTCAATCATATTAATATCTGATATACAGTGGGGATTCCAGGCAGACGAGCTGTATTCAAGAACTGGTCCGGCAAATGTTTTGTATGCCCTAGTTTCCAGTATTTTTAGATGAGAACAGATGGGAAACTTCCCTTTTCTGGAAGAGCCCCCAGTTTTAAGTCACAATTCTATTTTGTAGAAGGCAGAAATATTGTGTCCATTTTTTCCCTACTAGTTTTCATTCAATCAGGAGAAAGCAAACTTCTTTTCAAGTTTTTTTTTTCCAAAGGAGAAGAGCAGGTGGCGGAAATTTTCATGGCTGGAATGTAAGTTTTTGCACTTATTTAGTGTTGAAATGGTCAAGGAACTGGAGAATGATTATATGAGCATCTCTTTGGAGTTCAGCATTCCCTCTGGCTTCTCACAGTATAAAAAAGATGTTTAAAGGATGGCATTAAATTCCCAGGATGTGAACTGCAGAATGATGGAAGGGTAGAACACAAAAAACACCAGTAGCAGAAACATAATATGCCAATTCTAACAATAAATTAATGCCTGAAGCCAAAATAAACCCAGAAAAAGTAAGATGGAAAAACAGGAATCTACAGGGAGGGGGAAAAACCCCTTCTTGGGATTTGCAAGGACAATTTTGGAACGTTTTATTTTTATCCTGTTCAGATTTAAATATTTTCGACCAGGACTTTCCCCTCCAACTTGCATCATTTATATCATACATTTGTATATTATAGACTAGTCAGTATATAATCTGTATCCAGGGGTGGGTTCCTACTGGTGCGGTCCAGTGCGCAGCTCCGGTAGGGACCCACTGATTACGCAATTTGCGCGCGACTGCTCCGGTACCGTCTTCACCGGACAGTCTCGTGCGTCGCCATCTTTTTAAAAGAATTTTTCAACTTTTTTTGCTTCTGCGCATGCGTAAAAGCAAAATCTCACAGAAATCTTGCGAGGGAACGAGCCTCCACAATTGTTTCTTTCTAAAAACCTCAAATCTCTGTGGAAGTTCCTGGTTGACTTTGGTGTAACCTACCTTGCAAGGAGGAGGGAAAAATATATGAAGCTGGACAGGAGAATAGGGTGTATTCCTCTTCTGAATTCCTGGAACCGTGGTGGCTCAGTGGTTAAAATGCAGTATTGCAGGCTAGCTCTGCCCACTGCCAGGAGTTTGATCCTGACCGGCTCAGGGTTGACTCAGCCTTCCATCCTTCCGAAGGCAGTCAAATGAGGACCCAGACTGCTGGGGGGGGGGGCAATATGCTGATATTGTAAACCACCCAGAGAGCCCTGTAAAGCATTACGAAGCAGTATATAATTCTAAGTGCTATTGCTATTCATTTGTATAAGAAATCAACACCGATATAGGAAACTTCTGTTTAAGACAAACTTGATGTTTGCTTCCTTGGGCAATCTCTACACATGTCTCAACATGTGATACACGAGCACACAATAGATACAAGTGTAAGGTAAACTGTTCCAAACTCGACTGCAGAAAATACGACTTCAGCAACAGAGTGATCAATGCCTGGAATGCACTACCTGACTCTGTGGTTTCTTCCCCAAACCCCAAAAACTTTAACCTTAGACTGTCTACAGTCGACCTCTCCTCATCTCTAAGAGGTCTATAAGGGGCGTGCATAAGCGCACCATCGTGCCTACCGTCCCTGTCCTACTGTCCTATTGTCCTCATTTATCTGTACTTACTTTGCTTATGTTTATGTTTATACCTATACCTGCTATCTTGTACATGTTTGACAAAATAGATAGATAGATAGATAGATAGATAGATAGATAGATAGATAGATAGATAGATAGATAGATAGATAGATAGATAGATAGCAATAGTAATAGACTTATATACCGTTTCATAGTGCTTTACAGCCCTCTCTAAGCGGTTTACAGAGTTCAACATATTGCCCCCAACAATCTGGGTCCTCATTTTACCAACCTCAGAAGGATGGAAGGCTGAGTCAACCTTGAGCCGGTGAGATTTGAACAGCTGAACTGCTGAACTAGCAGACAGCTGAAGTAGGTTGCAGTGCTGCTTTTAACCACTGCGCCACCTTGGCTTCACCCTCCTTTAAAAAGTACATTTTAAAAGCACCTCTTCCAGTTTCCCCCCAGTTTGTTGACAGCTATGTTCTACAGTGATTTAACCAACCTCCCCAAGAAACATCACCCCAATTTGCGGAGTAAGAACAGTGAAGGGTGTCAGCTGACATTTAGAGACGCGTGTTGTCCTGCTGCGCAACAGGGGAGCAGAGACAAGCTGTGATAGAATGAAACCCCTGGAAAGACACCTGCAATAATAATAAACTGGAGCATAAGTATGCTCTCTCCACACACTGCTTCCTCCATACACACACACAGGGGTTTATATAACCACGTCTTAACAAAATGTCAACTTTCATGGCATGCGACGGCATAAAAGGCTGGAATAATAAACACAACTGTTCCTCTTTTTAATGTCAGAGAAAAGGCTGCAAGACATGAGGTGTACTGGGATTTAGCAAACAAATAACAAAGGGGGAGGGGGAGAAGATGAAGGCTGGGTTTACACACCTGCATAAATCTTAGTTTACATAAACCAGTGGCATTGCATACATTATGTTGGTCTGGAAATTATGTTGGTTGAGAAAATTCAAATGAAATAAGGTAAGCTTAAGCATGATGTCTGGACTCAGCCAAAAGGGAGGGAGGGAGGGAGGGAGGGAAGGAAGGAAGGAAGGAAGGAAGGAAGGAAGGAAGGAAGGAAGGAAGGAAGGAAGGAAGGAAGGAAGGAAGGAAGGAAGGAAGGAAGGAAGGAAGGAAGGAAGGAAATAGAGATGAGGGAGGGAAGATGGAGGGAGGGAGGGAGGAAAGAAAGAAAGAAGGAAAAAGGAGTGATGGAGGGAGGGAATAGAGAGAAGATAGAGAGGAGGGAGGGAGGGAGGGAGGAAGGAAGATCAGTTGTCTGTCTGTCCATTATTTGTCTGTCCATCAGTCAGTCTGTCAGTCAGCCTGCCCATCAGAAAAATGGATGGACAGACGGGCAGACTGATGGGAGGGCAGACAGGTGGATGGACAGGAGGACAGACAGATGTTGATCATAATGATGCTAATGATAACAACAGTAATGAACTCTATCCTACAAAAAGGCATGTAGCAAAATAGTAGGCCAAGTTCTCCTGTTGTGCAATGGTTAAGTACAGCATTGTAGGCAAAGTCACAACCCACAGCCTAGAGTTCGATCCTGACAGGGCTCAAGGTTGACTCAGACTTACATCCTTCGGAGGTTGGTAAAATGAGGACCCAGATTGTTAGGGGCAATATACAAATAATGCATTGACATTTTAAACGGCCCAGAGTGCTGTAAATCACCATAGGGTGTTTTATAAGCCTGAATGCTATTGCTAATGCAATGAGATCCAATTTTACCCAAAATTACTATATAATTTTTTAAATGACTATAGTTCCTAGTTCCTCATTTTTTCATTAGCACAAGCATGTCTGCGAATCCTGTGTGGGAACTGCTGGAATTCTTGGAAACAAAAGTCATGTTGGATGATGAAGCTTTGAAGTGTGACAATGCCTCTAGGTTTTATTTACAAGAATGCTTTTGAAAAGGCATATGAATCACGCAGCCAAAGGTGAACCAAGGGGGTGTTTGCACAGCGACTGGTATTTTCCACACAATACCGAGGACTCCTACTATATCACGTGCACACTTTTTAACCCTAGGATAAAAGAATGTGCACTTTCGCACTTTCTAGAGTTGTATTTCTACTAAAAGATTCTTCAAAAGCACCACCATATTTGAATCCCAATGCTTCTTTTCTCTCTACCCCTGGGCTAATATTTCTCAATCCAGTTATTTTCCAGACTTGTATAAATTGAGTTAATCTCCCAGTTTATTTTGAAGATGCTGTCAAAAGTTTGGACTTCCCCTGATGCATTTTTCTTCTTGGAAAAAAGAGGAACTTTTGTTCAATAAGAATTTAGTACATTTGTGTTTTTCCAAAACATTTGACCTCCATTGTTACTCCTTGGTTGATTCCTTATCTCTATGTCCGACAAGCAAAAGGTTTTGATACGATACATCAAAGACATAAATAGCACCAGGTCAACAGTGATTATGTGCCATCAAGTTGTTTTTTGATTCCATATTGTAACGTAACAACAAATACAATTCCTACTTATCGTACATTTACTACTTTGACATTATAAACATACCCCTTGTCCTCATTTGTAGGTTTGTTACAATATGTATGGAAATGACAAAGCCAGGAAGGTCACACTGTGTCTGATGTTTTAATGTTTATTTAATATTTTTTTTTAAAAAAAGATGTTTTTTATTCCTACTTTCTACTTAAACAGATTTTCCCCACGACAATCTATCCATATCCTATTTTTTTCAGGTCTCCCAAAACTGCTCAGGGTCATTGCGAGTCCATCTTCTTCCCCTTCTTTCCATCTCTCCCAATATTAGAGACTCTTCCAGACTGCTAGGACTTCGCTTAATGTGTCCAAATAAGATAATTTGAACCTGGTCATTTGTGCACCCAGTCAAAGTTCTGGGTTGATTTGTTTGATGATCCATCGGTTTGCTTGCTTGATGGTTCATGTTATTCTGAAGAATCTTCTCCAACACCAATGTGCAAAGGCATCAATTGTAAATTGATAGGATGGGAAAATCTGGTTTGTGTATATACACATATACACATACACCCACCCACGTATGTATGTATGTATGTATGTATGTATGTATGTATGTATGTATGTATGTATGTATGAATGAATAAATGAATGAATGAATGAATGTATGTATATATGTATATAAAAATAAAAAGAACACTAAAAGTCTTCGGAGAGCCATGAGTGAGATATGTTTAAAGAACTGTGCTCAGCTGCAGGTGCTGTGTCTGACAACTCAACAACTATCTGACCAGGTGAACATCTGCTTATGCCCTTCTTATTTATCTACCTGCTCTCCGTTCTGTGTGCAAATTGCATGCATGAAAATGATGGATGACCACCGTTTGCCAGTTTAGCTCATTTGTGTCCTCAAGCATATTGGTCTGGTTAGTAACCCTAAAGGGCTTCCACAGGGTGCATGTCAAAAGGTTAAAATGTGATTGAAGCTCTACCCCTTTTTTAAAAAAATGTATTTCTGAAACCTTCCTTTTAAGCTCGAGAGAACAGAATAGAATAGAATAGAGCCGAGGTGGCGCAGCGGTTAGAGTGGGGTACTGCAGGCCACTTTAGCTGACTGTGATCCGCAGGTCAGCGGTTCAAATCTCACCGGCTCAAGGTTGACTCAGCCTTCCATCCTTCCGAGGTAGGTAAAATGAGGACCCAGATTGTTTGGGGGCAATATAAATATACATTGCTTACTGGTGTAAACTGCTTAGAGAGTGCTTGCACTGTGAGGTGGTATATAAATGTCAATAATAATAATAATAATAATAATAATAATAATAATAAGAATAAGAAGAAGAAGAAGAAGAAGAAGAAGAAGAAGAAGAAGAAGAAGAAGAAGAAGAAGAAGAAGAAGAAGAAGAAGAGAAGAGAAGAGAAGAGAAGAGAAGAGAAGAGAAGAGAAGAGAAGAGAAGAGAAGAGAAGAGAATAATAGAATTGGAAGGGACCTTGGAGGTCTTCTAGTCCAACCCCCTGCTTAGGCAGGAAACCCTATACCACTTCAGACAAATGGTTATCCAACATCTTCTTAAAAACTTCCAGTGTTGGAGCATTCACAACTTCTGAAGCAAGTTGTTCCATGGATTGTTCTAAGTGTGAGGAAATTTCTCCTTAGTTCTAAGTTGCTTCTCTCCTTGATTAGTTTCCACCCATTGCTTCTTGTCCTACCCTCAGGTGCTTTGGAGAATAGTTTGACTCCCTCTTCTTTGTGGCAACCCCTGAGATATTGGAAGACTGCTATCATGTCTCCCCTGGTCCTTCTTTTCATTAAACTAGACATACCCAATGAAAGCTGAATAGATCCCGTCTCTCTGAGCTTTAGAAATTAGGCATGATAGAAGGAGCTGAAAAGACATCAAGAATCCTGGCCCCTGCAAGAAAAAGTCAGGAAATGATTGACACAGCAGGACGTGATTGATGACCATTCGATGAAGAATAAACAACCACGAAATCTTACATATCCACCCATGCAAGAACACTCACTCACAAAACCCCCAACCCACGTGGATTGACACATGCACTCTTTGAGATGAACCCAATCAAGCTCCTTCTTCTCCAGTGGAGGAAGAGACATTAAATGGTATCGGCAGTATCCCGTGGACTCTCTCAGCAGGGATTGTTTGCTCACAGATAATTATAACAATCCTTTTCAATAGCAGCAGCAAATAGCAGAGGATTATGCGTTTCTGGAACAGCCGTCTCTCCTGGCTGGCCCCAGAGTGGGGAGGGAATGGAGATTTTGCAGTATCCTTCCCCTGGAGTGGGGAGGGAATGGGGATTTTGCAATATCCTTCCCCCAGGAGTCGGGAGGGAATGGAGATTTTGCAGTATCCTTCCCCTGCCATGCCCACCAAGCCACGCTCACCAAGCCACACCATGCCCACCAAGCCACGCCCACAGAACCGGTAGTAAAAAAATTGGATTTCACCACTGGTTTAGAATGTTTATTGTGATCGTTAGTTCACCTTGGAATGTTAATAAAGGGGTTTCTTTAAATCGAAGTGTTCTAGTGTCAAAAGGAATTCTGGTGGGACTCGATACGGAAGAACCAATAAAGCTCATTAATTAAAGAATTCATTAAAAAAGGCATCAAGTCTTGAAGCTGTTGTGCCATTGACAGGGGGTGTGGAATAGGAGTTTGTGCATAGCAACAATATGATAAGCAACAAAAGGAAGACATCACAACAATTTGGAATGTCCTTTTAGAGTTGCATACAACTTTACTTGCTGCTGTAAACTACTAATACTGCTAATTTTTTTTTCGACTGCTGAACTGTTAAAATGATGTTGCAAAAGGCACAGTCCTTGACACATTTTTAAAAATAAGCCCAGTTCCTGATAGCACATGGAGTTTACTGTTTTCTGTTCAATAGTAACAGGAACCCTACCCCCACAAAAATTGGCAGTTGCCATCTGTTGTTTAATCCGTATTTTTCAATGACTCATTCATTTTTTTATAATAAGGAATTAGAACATGGCCATTCTATTGCTTGCTTCTTCTGTTTGTTTATTGAGTTTCTATTTATGTAGTCAAGACGGTGCCAACCTGACAGAAGAGAGAGAAGAAAACTTAAAAGATGGAGAAGGAATAGCCTAGAATGGCCCAAAACTTCAATAGGGAACATTCCTTATTTTAACATTTAGTTGGTAACTTGATGTGTTCTTTGTTCTCTGCATATATTGATATTCTGGGATCAATATAGGCATAAAATTGCTGCAGATATGTTATAATCAATCTTTTAAAAATTATATTACTGTGTAGATGGTGGGTAAAATTGGATTTTGACCCAATATTTGCTAAATTTCTTTTTGTAGAACAGATTTCATTACGGTTTGCAGCAGAAATACCATCTATCTGTCCACCTGTCACTCCACCTATCCACCTGTCTGCCCGTCGGTCCACCTGCCCATTGGACAGATGGATTGGCAGATGGGTGGATGTACAAACAGATGGACAGGCAGGCAGGCAGACATACAAACTGACACATGGATGGAAGACAACTGTGTTAGAGACAGGTTTATGGAAAATGGGGTGAATTATGGAATGAAGAAGTACTTGGTTGTATTTTAAGAGATAGTGATAAGTGTTTAATGTTGACTGTACTTGCTGGAGATGGAGAAAATTTGTCTTTCTATTTTCTTTTCTTTTTTTCCCTCCAGTTTTAAAAAATAGAAATAAGTATATTTATATAGTTAACGTAGGGGGGTGAAGCGCATTATACTTTCTGGAAAAAGCTGTGTTGCTGAGAAAGATAGCAATAGCACTTAGACTTATATACCGCTTCATAGTGCTTTACAGCCCTCTCTAAGCGGTTTACAGAGTTCAGCATATTGCCCCCAACAATCTGGGTCCTCATTTTACCCACCTCGGAAGGATGGAAGGCTGAGTCAACCTTGAGCCTGGTGAGATTTGAACAGCTGAACTGCTGAACTAGCAATCAGCCGAAGGTTGCAGTGCTGCTTTTAACCACTGTGCCACCTCAGATGGAAGGAAAGAGAAGAAAAGGATGACTAGCAGCAAGATGGATGAACTTGGTTACACAGGAGATGAGTGCGCCGTTGGAAAACGTGAAAGACCAGGTTATGGATAAATTGTCTTGGAGAAATCTATATGGTCACTAGAAGTCAAAAAAACCAATGCATAATCAATAATTTAGTATCAGCAGTTCTTGATGTTATTGAGCACTGGAAAGAATGCCTGATCCCTAGAAGTGTTGTATGTGTGTCACAATCATCTTGGAAATCCTTAGATGGCAGTCATGAGCTAAAGAAAACTAGAAAATCCACCTCATTGCTGCCATCTCCTGGCTACCTAGGTTTTGCAGCCCAAATAGAGCAACTTTGCCAATCTCAAATTTATATTGGAACTTGGACATCCTACTGCCATTCCATAGAACCCACCAGGCACTGCATTTTCATTTGAAATCTGTCCCGCATGTGCATCCATCTATATAGGTGGTGCAGTGCCCTAGAGGTGGAGCTCTTGTCCACAATTAGGAGGCTGTGAGTTCTATCCTAGGTAGAGGCAGATATTTCTCTTTCTGGGCACAATGAGAATATATCTGCTGCGAAGTCCGCATTGGCGACAGGAAGGGCATCCGGCAAGTAAACATTCAGCTCCATTCAGTTGCCCCAACTCCACCCCGATGCAAGGGATTATGGGGTCATTAAAGGACAAAAAAATGTGCATCCATCTATATGGGGAGGGGTCTACGATAATTCACCACAGCCAACTCGCCACATCCAACTTGCTGCAGGACCAGAGTTACACTAATCTCAAAGAAATAGTGGAATTGAAGCATTAAAGAAAGGATGGGACAAATTAAAATGTGAATGACAAAAATTAAAATAATTCTTTAATTATTTTAAATAATCAAACTGAATTTTTGAATCGTCATGTAGCAAAGTGCTTCATGGCAAGTTGTCCTGCACTGAGTTGACCAAGGCAAGTTGTCCGTAGCAAGTTGTCTCATTCTGTATGGAGACTGCCTAGAAGTGTGTGTGTCCTGGGTGATTGCATCGTGAGTCCTTGAAATGTCCAATCACCCCCTAACTTTTCAGCACTGGAAAGGCAATGAATGTCCTTAAGTACTGAGTAGTCTTTACTCTCTCCTCTCCCTGTTGCCCCCATTAAGGACATGCCTCGTGATTCCAACTGCACAGTGTTTGTTTGAGAAGCAGCAACCTAGAAATTATCTTCGGTCCACAGAAAGACTGCCAACCCGCAGAGGCAAATTAGAAAGCTACCACCAACATAAGCAAGAATACAATGCAACCCATTGTGGGTTTCTCCCCCCCACACACACCTTCGCCTTACGGTGATACCAAGGCAGCATGTGTGGATGTGAGAAGCTGAGTGCCTTGTTCTCTGGGATTAGCACCTTGCCATTATTTACTGTTGGAGGGAGCCCGTGAGGTAAACAAGCGGGAAAATTTAGAAACCCATGTGACGGATTGTTCCATGCCCTTGTGTCGGTCTACATGGCAGTGGAGTGTTTCTGGCTTTCTTGATGTTTAGTGGTGAAATGTCACGGAGGAGATAAGAAAGCTAAAAGGAGTCTTTTCTCTCTCTCTCTCTCTTTCTCTCTTTTCCTCTCCCCCCCCCCCCACTCCTCGGGCTGCCATGTTCTATCATTAGTTGGACTGATAAACTTCACAGGGTATTTTTAAACATCAGAAGTTCAAAAGAAGATGATGATAGAGGGAGTTCATTTTTAGGGTGTTTGTAAAGAAGAATTCTACATGTTCCATGCTCACCCCGTTGAGCCAACATGCTGACTTATTACACTATGTTTGTTGGTCATATCTATGTCTATGGAGATTCTCAGTCATCCAGGTCGTGGTTGTCCCAAAGGTGCTTTTTCAAGAGGCAACTGAACTTTCTGAGTTGTTGTTGTTTTTTGAAGATGTTTCACTTCTCATCCAAGAAGCTTCTTCAGCTCTGACTGGATGGTGGGGAATGAAAGGCGTTCCTTCCCTTCCCCGTCCATTCCCCACTGTCCAGTCAAAGCTGAAAAAGCTTTATTTATTTTATTTATTTATTTATTTATTTTGTCAAAACATGTACAAGATAGCAGGTATGGTATAAACATAAACAAAAGCAAAGTAGGTACAGATAAATTTGGACAATAGGACAGAAGGACAGGGACGATAGGCACAATGGTGTGCTTATGCACGCCCCTTACACACCTCTTAGAAACGGGGAGAGGTCTACTGTAGACAGTCTAAGGTTAAAGTTTTTGGGGTTTGGGGAAGATACCACAGAGTCAGGTAGTGCATTCCAGGCATTGATCGCTCTGTTGCTGAAGTCGTATTTTCTGCAGTCGAGTTTTGAGCGGTTTACATTGAGTTTGAATCTATTGTGTGCTCGTGTTTTGTTGTGGTTGAAGCTGAAGTATTCATTGACAGGTAGGACATTTTGGTATATGATTTTATGAACTACGTTTAGATCAGATCGAAGGCGACATAGCTCTAAGTTGTCTAAGCCCAAAATTTCAAGTCTGGTGGAATAAGGTATTCTGTTGCGAGTAGAGGAGTGGAGCTTCTTGGATGAGAAGCGAAATGTCTTCAAAGAAAAACCAGAAAGTCCAGTTGCCTCTTGAAAAAAGCACCTCTGGGTTATACCTATGTCTGTTTTTATCATCATCATCTTGGCCATAATGGAGCTGACACTCTATACAGGTAGTCCTCGACTTATAATACTTCATTTAGTGACCATTTGAAGTTACAACCGCACTGAAAAAAGTGTCTTAGGATAGTTTTTCATACGTACGACCATTGCAGCATTCCCATGGTCATATGATTAAAGTTTAGAGGCTTAGCAACTGGCATGTATTTATGACAGTTGCAATGTCCCGGGGTCATGTGATCCCCTTTTGTGACTTTATGACAGGCAAAGTCCATGGGGAAGCCAGATTCACTTAACAACCGTGTTACTCACTTAACAACCACAGTGATTCATTTAACTGTGGCAGGAAAGGTCATAAAATGGGGCAAAACTCACTTAATAACTTTCACTCTCAGCAACAGAAATTTTGTACTCAATTCTGGTCGTAAGCAATAGCAATAGCACTTAGCCTTATATACCGCTTCATAGTGCTTTACAACCCTCTCTAAGCGGTTTACAGAGTTCAGCATATTGCCCCCAACAATCTGGGTCCTCATTTTATCCACCTCGGAAGGATGGAAGGCTGAGTCAACCTTGAGCTGGTGAGATTTGAACAGCCAAACTGCAGCTAGCAGTCAGCTGAAATAGCCTGCTGCACTCTAACCATTGCGCCACCTCGGCTCTGTAAGTCAAGGATCTTTGTAACCAAAGATGTCTGAAGAGCATTAAGCTAATGGAGCTCTTCTGGATGATAAAAGGAAGCTGTATCATCCAGAGGAGCTTCATTAGCTTAATGCTCTTCAGACATCTTTGGTTACAAATTCCATAACTCCCCACTCTGCCTAATTGAGGTGGGTATAGATTGTAAGCTACTCTGAAGAGATGTATTTCCCCCAAAAAAATTCCTCCATGACATTAAATATTTGAACCGTTGGCTGACAAGGGGCTAATTTCAGGAAAGAAAATATTTCCAGCGAATTGGATGGTGAAGGAAACCACAATGGGAGCAGTCACAGCTTCCAAGACACCTGCTGCTGTTTGCTTACAGCTGGGCAGTTTTGGTCTTGGAATTTTAGGAAAAAAGCCCTTGCAACATTCCTCAGCATTCATCCAGCTGTTCTTAGTGATTTTCAAAAGAATCTTCGATATAAACCAGCTCTCAAATGAAGTGGGAGAGAAAGGCCCATTTTGTTAGGCACTGAGGAACATCTTGAGAAAAGAGATAGGGCTGGATTCAGTAAACAAGTCAGATTATTGGTGGTTGACATATCAGGATGACCTAGCAACTTTTATGCTGATTCACGAAAGAAACCAACAAGAGGAATGGGGACCCTTCCTCTTTGGGGTGAACCTTTCCTAGAGATGGTGAGAATGAGAACATTTCTGTCTGGCAGCACACATGGGAACAGACCATGAGTAGTTATATATATCATCTATCTATCATCTATCATTATCATCTATCTATCATCTAGCTAGCTAGCTAGCTATCATTTATATATCATCTATCTATCTATTTATAGATAGATAGATAGATAGATGATATATAAATGATAGCTAGCTAGCTAGATAGATGATAGATAGATGATAATGATAGATGATAGATAGATGATAGATAAATAGATAGATAGATGATTGATTGATTGATAGATGATAGATAGATGATATAGATGATAGATAGATAGATAGATAGATAGATAGATAGATAGATAGATAGATAGATAGATAGATAGATAGATAGATAGATAGATAGATAGATAGATAGATGGATGATGGATGGATACAGTATGTCACAGAAGTGAGTACACCCCCTCACATTTTGTAAATATTTAAGTATATCTTTTCATGTGACAACACTGAAGAAATGACACTTGGCTACAATGTAAAATAGTGAGTATACAGCTTGTATAACAGTGTAAATGTGCTGTCCCCTCAAAATAACGCAACACACAGCCATTAATGTCTAAACTGCTGGCAACTAAGGCGGTGTACTCACTTCTGTGACATACTGTAGATGATAGATAGATAGATAGATAGATAGATAGATAGATAGATAGATAGATAGATAGATAGATAGATAGATAGATAGATAGATAGATAGATAGATAGATAGATAGATAGAAGAGAGAGGGAGGGAGGGAGGGAGGGAGAGAGAGAGGAAGAGGGGAGAGAGCGAGAGAGAGAGCAGGCAGATAGACAGACAGGTAGAGATACCATTGGTAATGATGATAGATGATAAATTAGATGGATACCTAGATGGATGAATGGATGGGTGGATGGATGGATGGATATAGATACAACTATAAATTTACACAGTAAGAATTGTGATATGCCTGCAGGTACTTTTCTTGGCACCTCTTTGTGTCTCTGTCCCATGCATTTTTTATTTTCAAAAAATGAAACAGAGGTTAGGTGCTATAACACAAACCACAAGACTCTCACCTCAGATTTATTTACAGGAAAGGAAACAGGGGTGAAATCCAGAAGGTTCTGACAGGTTCTGGAGAACCGGTAGCGGAACTTTTGAGTAGTTTGGAGAACCGGTAGTGGAAATTTTGAGTAGTTCAGGGAACCGGCAAACACCACCTCTGGCTGGCCCCAGAATGGGATGGGAATGGAGATTTTGCAGTATCCTTCCCCTGCCACGCCCACCAAGCCACGCCCACCAAGCCACGCCCACAGAACCAGTAGTAAAAAAAAATTGGATTTCACCACTGAAAGGAAAGCCTCTGGGACTCATTTAGTCCATATAAGCATTTACATCAAATAAAAACAGGGAAAATGAGCAAAGAATCGTTGGGTTGGAAAAGAGTCTAGTTGTTCAGAAAAATTTGTTTAACAAAGATGAGCAAGAGTGTTAAGGAGACACCTAGGAAACAGTGCAGAAGGAACAATGAAGACGTCGATCATGCTCTTGTTGGAGGAAAAGAAATATTTTGTAGATCCCATCATCCATCACCCATTGTGAGAGCCATGTTGTGAGCACCTTCATGCCATCTTCATGCCTGCTATTTTTGGCGTACTCTCCAAATTTCAACTATGCTTCAATGGCCACAAGAAAAAAAAAGTGTCAACCCTGAAGCTGACAAAACGCACATACCAGGGATATTTATATAAAATACTGTTGTGGCTTTTTTTCTCCTAATGATAGCTTCTGGATCTTTCAGTAAGGATGTCATTTCGATTTCCCACAGAGGGCCCCATATCAGATAACTTTGGGTCCTTATAGGAAAGGGGTGTCAAACTCATGGCCCGCGGGCCAGATGCATCATGCGCTGGCCACGCCACCCCCGTTTTAGCAAAAAGTGAAAAAAGTCATGATAAGTCATGTGATGATGCGATGCCATGAGTTTGACATCCCTGTTATAAGATATTAAAATAGGATTTAGACCAGGGGTGGCAACCTTAAGACGTGCCGGCTGGGGAATTCTGGGGATTGACATTCAATAGCAATAGCACTTAGACTTATATACCGCTTCATAGTGCTTTACAGCCCTCTCTAAGCGATTTACAGAGTTCAGCATATTGCCCCCAACAATCTGGGTCCTCATTTTACCAACCTCGGAAGGATGGAAGGCTGAGTCAACCTTGAGCCGGTGAGATTTGAACAGCTGAACTGCTGAACTGCAGTGCTGTATTTTAACCACTGCGCCACCTCGGCTTTCATATGTCTTAAAGTTGCCAAAGTTGGACACTTTGCTTTGTTTAGACCTTGCTTTCTAATACTTTATTGCTGTCTACCAACATTACTTGTGGTCACTTATGGAAAAAGAGCCCTAGCCCAAAAAACCATTTTACCTGGGAATCTGGAATAGCACTCGGAAACCACAAAATTACTGCTAAAAATCTACAACAATGGGGACAACCTGAGACCATCAGATTGAACATACTAAGTCTATGGGGTGACATGATAGCAGTCTTCCAATATCTCAGGGGCTGCCACAAAGAAAAGGGAGTCAACCTATTCTCCAAATCACCTGAGGGCAGGACAAGAAGCAATGGGTGGAAACTAATCAAGGAGAGAAGCAACCCAGAACTAAGGAGAAATTTCCTGACAGTTAGAACAATTAATCAGTGGAACAACTTGCTTCCAGAAGTTGTGGGTCCTCTGTCACTGGAGGCTATTAAAAAGAGTCTTTTGTCTGAAATGGTATACCAGGGGTTGGAGTAGAAGACCTCCAAGATCCCTCCTGTTATTCTGCTTTGAAAGAGTTCCCAGTTCTGTTGAAGCAGGTTATTTTTCCTTCAGGCAGACAAGTCCTAGCACCTGTTCTGTACAAATCCAGTCCCTTTCTGTAGAATAACAATGAGGTCTGCAAATGGCTCTTTGGTCTAATAACATCAGCCTCCAGTGCTCCAGGCACTATTTATCACTTGGACAGTCCTGCCATCTGTATCTACCATGGGACAACTTGCAGCAGGCAACACTTGCTATGTCTTTCTGTTTACTAGAACTCCAAAGGGATTCCCTTAGGAATGGGATGACCTGAGGCTGAGAAAGCCAGGGAAAGGGAAAGCGATTTACTTTAAATAAAACTCTTCTTTTAAACATCGCTTCTTGACTCATCCTCCATCATGGCGAGAAGAACATAAGTACATCAATTTAGTTTGGAAGCCAAGTCCTGCGGTAAAAGGAACTTGGTCTAAACAAAGGCACCCGAGCAATACATTAGGGGTAATGTCAACAAATGGAGGTTGGAATTAGGCCATGGTCTCGGAAAGAAGATTTAGACTTTGCTATTTAGTGCACTCATCGGTGGGGCCATCGTGTTCAGCACAGTTGGCCGTGTTTATTTTCTCTTGGTTAAGAACACATTTGGAACCCAGGAGGTTAAAGTATCTTTGCTTCTCTAAGTCATGAAATGACAAGATATATTTCACTGAGGTCACAGTTTAACCAGGAGTTGTTAACAAGCTATATCGCCATGGTAATGGCAAAATAAATATTTTAAAAATGGTTTACTCCCCGCCTAATTCTCCACCTTTCCTCCTATCCAAGGGCAACTGGTACCCCTTTATTCACCCGGCTGATAATTTTAGCATGCTGTCATTCCATTTGGGATGGAAATCAATCTGTGGAAATGATTTGCCTTTTCCCCTCCTTAAATGGAAGCCATGGTTCTCCCAGATTTGGGTTTTTTTTTTTTTTTGTCTCTCTGGCCTTCAAAAAGATTTCATGCAAACTCAACCATCAAAAAAAGAAATCAGTCTTAAGCTTTTAAATCAATTAATTCTGCATTCCGGAACAAAACGACCGCATGAATCACTTAACAACTGCCGTGATTCACTTAACAACCAATGACCAAAATGGCTTGTAAAATCAGCTGCAATTCAATTAACAACGGTAGTACCAATTGTGGTTGTAAGTCAAAGACAACTTGTAGAATCCAGTCACATGCATGGAACTACTGGCTTCCTGCTTTGTCATATCGTAATGTTTCTTCTGAAACTTGTACAGGAAGCATCAAACCCTTCCCTGATATTGATTACACCTTCATTTGTGAACATCCCTTAAAACTCCCGAATGAGAACTAGTTCTGTTCGTTCTTTTTAATAGAATGAAGTACCTTACTCATACAATGGACGCAGTCATCTAACCAGAAGATATAAAGATGACTCAACCGAAACCCTGCAGCATTGCTAACTTGGGGCTCATTGTTGTTTTTATTCTGAATTGTGCTGAAGAGAATTCTGAAGACGAACAGCCTAGTATAAAAAACTTTGTCTTAAAAACTGTAGCTCTGGGACACAGTATTGATAATCCTAAACTTTTGAACTTAGCGAGCTGAATTATAAAAACTTATAAAACCTTAGTAAGACCACACCTAGAATACTTCATCCAGTTTTGATCACCACATCATAAAAAAGATGTTGAGACTTTGGAAAAAGTGCACAGAAGAGCAACTAAGATGATTAAAGGCCCGGAGAGTAAAACATTTGAAGAATGGTTGCAGGATTTCAGTTTGGCTAGTCTAGAGACTAGTCAAACAGAACTGATGCCCCAAAATTTGGGGGCCGCTGGTCTAGCGAAAAGAAGGACTAGGGCAGGGGTGGGTTCCTCCTGGTTCGGACCGGTTCGGACCGGTTTGGCCAAACCGGTAGCGGCCCGCTGGTGACGTCATGATGATGTCACCGAACCGGATCGGTCTGTGCTGGTCCGTGGGCGCTGCCATCTTTTTTAAAAAAAATTTTTTTGACTTTTTTTTGACTTTTTAAAATTTTTATAATTTTTTTAATTTTTTTTAATTTTTTTAAAAAAAATTTGAATTTTTTTGAATTTTTTTTAATTTTTTTTGAATTTTTTTCTTCTGCGCATGCGCAGAAGCTGATTTTCTGGCACGGTGCATGCAGTCACCATCTTGTTTTTGGCGTTTTTATTATTTTTTAAATTTTGAGGGGGTTTTTGCACTGTGCATGCGTGCACATGCGCTTCGGCGCAACAACGCGGCGCGGGAGGAAGCGAACTGGCAGCGAGGTAAGTTGGAACCCACCCGTGGACTAGGGGTGACATGATGATGACATGTTCCAATATTTGAGGAGCTGCCACAAAGAAGGAGGGGTCAACCTATTTTCGAAAGCACCAGAAGGCAAGACAAGAAACACGTATGCCTGCTTGAGTTCCCAAAGAAGAGTGAGAATGTAAAGGCAAACAAGAATAATAAATAAACATTCATAACCCAGAAATCCAACGATCTCCAATAACATACAGGTAGTCCTCAATTTAGGACCACAATGGAACCAGAACTTCTGTTGCTAAACAAGGTGGTTGAATGGCACCTGATTTTACGACCTTTATCACCACAGTTGTTAAGCAAATAACTGCGGTTCTTAAGTGAATCACATGGCCGTTCAATGAATCCGGCTTCCCCACTGACCTCTTCTTGGAAGCCAACTTGAAAGGTCACAAATAGTGACCACCTGGCCCCAGGATACTGCAATTGTCATAAATAAGTGCTGGTTGCCAAGCTCCCAAATTTTGATCACATGACCATGGGAATGCTGCAGCAGTCTTAAGTGTGAAAATTGGTCATAAATCACCTTTTTCAGTGACGTAACTTTGGACACTAAGCAAATGGTTGTAAGTCAAGGACTACCTGTACAGCCACAAAAAGTGAACTTGGAGGAGGATTGTAACAGGCAAAATGCATAGCTTAAATTATATTAATTATAATATAATATATAATAATAATTTAATTATGTATGTATGACCTCTGTGTTTCTGTACATCAGATATAGATATAGATATAGATATAGATATAGATATATAGATATAGATATAGATATAGATATAGATATAGATATAGATATAGATGGATAGCAGAGGTGAGTTTCAGCAGGTTCTGACCAGTTCTGGAGAACCGTTAGCGGAAATTTTGAGTAGTTCGGAGAACCGGTAAATACCACCTCTGACTGGCCCCGACCCCATTCTAATCTCTGCCTCCCGAGTCCCAGCTGATCGGGAGGAAATGGGGATTTTGCAGTAACCTTCCACTGGAGTGGGGAGGGGATGGAGATTTTACAGTATCCTTCCCCTGCTATGCCCACAAACCACACCCCAAGCCACGCCCACAGAACCGGTAGTAAAAACTTTTGAATCCCACCACAGATGATAGATAGATAGATAGATAGATAGATAGATAGATAGATAGATAGATAGATAGATAGATAGATAGATAGATAGATAGATAGATAGATAGATAGATAGATATAGACACACACACACAAACACACACACACACAAACACGGTATATATTTCCATACATCCATATACATATGTATGATTTATATACCCACAGAGGTCACATATTTTCAATTTGCTACGATGATTTGCTACTCTTCCCAATACCTCCTGCCATTTCTAATGACTCATTCCTATTTCCCAAGCAGCCCATCTCTGCCCAAGACAATAATCTCTAATTTCCACATGTTTGCCTTCATTTTTTTTAGCCTCTTCAAGACTGACCATTCAGGGACAGCAATGACAGCATCCGGCCATCTGAATGTCCGTTTTTTCTACCCGGCCTCCTGCTGCCTTTCAAATGACTGCACTCAATGTGACACAGACAATTATGGTAAATTGCTTCCTTTTTTTTCTTTTTGCTACACACCAATTGACAGCGACAATAGTCAATCCTTGCCCGACCCAGGTGTGAATCAGATGTCTGTGAAAAGGATAATTTTCCAGGCTGAATAAGCTGGGGCACATCCAAGTGTGGTTACGTCATCAGTGAATGAGTCACTTCAGCATTCGATAGGAATAAATTGTTGAGATCCGCCTTCCAAAAGTGATTGATGCTGAGCAATTTGAAGCTGCCTGGATTGCAAGTGATGTCATTTCCCAGCCCACAGCAAAGAGAAAAGTCAGAACAAAAGTAAGATTACCTGTTGGATCAAAGCAAAGTCTGACTTGGCATCTATTGGGCCATCAATTACAGTGGTTCTTTAGGAACCATCCAACATACATACGTATAGCAATAGCAATAGCACTTAGACTTATATACCGCTTCATAGTGCTTTACAGCCCTCTCTAAGCAGTTTACAGAGTTCAGCATATTGCCCCCAACAATCTGGGTCCTCATTTTACCCACCTCAGAAGGATGGAAGGCTGAGTCAACCTTGAGCAGGTGAGATTTGAACAGCTGAACTGCAGCTAGCGGTCAGTTGAAGTAGCCTGCAGTGCTGCACTCTAACCACTGCACCATCTCAATATATATGATTTATATACACTAAGCCTACCCTCCCTTTTTGCAAGAGATCAGCTCAAACCTCCAGTGATTACCGCTTCTCCTCTTTCCCTAAAATGTGGGGAAAACACAGAGAGACGTGGGAAATAAAAACGGAGACTCATATGAGCCATGGTGGTGCAGTGGTGAGAGTGCAGTACTGCAGGCTACTTCTGCTGGTTGCCGGCTGCCTGCAATTTGGCAGTTCAAATCTCACCAGGCTCAAGGTTGACTCAGCCTTCCATCCTTCCGAGGTGTCTGAAATGAGGACCCAAATGGTTGGGGGCAATAGGCTGACTCTGTAAACAGCTTAGAGAGGGCTGTAAAGCCCTGTAAAGTGGTATATAAGTCTAAGTGCTATTGCTATTGCTATATCCATGGTGGGAAACAGTGTTTCTAATCACACACAAAATATCTAAATTTTATTCTGAAGGCACTCAATGAGCTTCTGAACTTGCAGTTTCAGAAAAGAATTTTCAGGCTGAAGAGTAAAAATTTTAAGGGAAACAAACTTGGCTTATCTTGTGTCAGGAATTAACCAATCCATATAACAAGATCTGATCAAGGAGAGGACACGGAACAATAGCAAATATCTATTCCATGTCACTGTCATATTCTCATTATTGTTTGGTTTTGATTAATTGCCCATAGAAACATAATTGCTTGGTTTCTGTTGTCGTTCCCAACATAAACAGTGCAGGACATAAAATATAATGAGTTCTTCTAGCTAAGTGCTGCTCCAATGCAAAATGGTGAGCCACTAAAAATAACCCGACAATTCCCTTCTTCCTTCTCCTGCATTGTGTTTTCCATCCTGAGGTTGCCTTCTGCTCACAGTCGCTGCTTTTCTGGATCTCTTGGAAGTCCAACAGAAACAAAAAACAAAACAAAAAACCTTGGCCACCAGCAGGAAGGACCTCAACTGAATGCCAGCTGCTTCGGAGATGAAAAGGTCAGAGCTCTGCCAGGCATTGGAGCTGTGATTCACAGATTACAGAAGACCCTTTGAAACAGAGGAAGCAGAGGTTGCACAACTTGTGATCCTCCAAGCTCTAGGTTGTGCCATCCACTAAATGATTGCTTTATTTTTTTTTAAATTTTTTTTATTGTTTTTCAACTTTTAACATCACAATATTATAATGCAGATCTACACCTATTCACATCTATTGTTTGCTTATACAATGCTTATATACAGTTTCCATATATTTACAATCTTGTATCATCTTTATCATAAAGTCTTGTTTCCTGATCCTTTGTCCTTTCTAACCCATTCATACCATTTTGACCAAATTTCATAATAGTCCGAATCGCTTTGATTTTTAAGTTCGATAGTCAGTCTGTCCATCTCTGCACATTTGTATATTTTGTCCAGTAACATATTGTCCGAAGGTATTTGACTGTTCTTCCAATTCTGCGCGTATGTAATCCTTGCAGCTGTGATGATATGTAGCATTAGGTACTGTATGTTTCTGGGATGTTGCTTTTTTATGATTCCTAATAAGAAGAGTTCCGGGGTGTGCTCCACTGTTCTTCCTGTAATGTCACTTAGCCATTTATGTACATTATTCCAGTAACGTCTCGCTTCGGGACACGTCCACCACATGTGAAAGAAGGTACCTACGTCTTTCTTACATTTCCAACAAGCCGAATTCAAATTTGGATATATTTTCGCCAATCTTGCTGGGGCCAAATGCCACCTATAAAACATTTTATAGTAATTTTCTTTATATGCTGTCGATCTTGTTATTCTACAATTTATGTTCCAAGTCCTCTCCCAGTCAGCTAAAAGAATATTGTGACCTACATTTTTAGCCCAGGCTAAATGATTGCTTTTGGCACTGCCAGTAGACAATAAAATCCAGCTACTTATTAAACTCTGACACACAACAGTACGATGCCAATCAGAGGAGCTTGGCTTAAGACAATTGCAGGGTTCAAAAGCAGTTTAATAGGCGGAAATACTTGGGAAATATAAGTACGGGACTGGAAAGAAATGTTCTGGAAGAAGAGCTGTGTTCTTCTCCTACTGTCTTTGTGGCACTAAAGCTGGACAGGTCCCTGTAGTACCACAAGTGATAGCATTTACTGTATATATTTATTCATAGTGCTTTACAGCCTTCTCTTAGTGGTTTACAGAGTCAGCCTATTGCCCCCAACAATCTGGGTCCTCATTTTACTGACCTCAGAAGGATGGAAGGCTGAGTCAACCTTGATCCGGTCAAGATCGAACTCCTGGCAGTGGGCAGAGTTAGCCTGCAATGCTGCATTCTAACCACTGCACCACCACTGAACTTTTCACTGGCGGAGGATTGCAGGAGGCCATTGCAGCCGAAAATGGAGCTTGAGAGCCCATTTTCTATGGCAGAACTCTCAGGCCATCACAGGTGCCTCCGACATGAGTGACATCGAGCTGGCCACGCTTACCCTGGCCCCCCCAAGGTTAAACACAACCCTGATGTGGCCTGCAATGAAATTTGGTTTGACACCCCTGTCATAGAGCTTTACCCGTTGTATAAAGGCTTAAATAACTTCATCCAAAGTTTTAATGTGAACTTATATTGTTGTAAAAACCTTTGCAATGTGTACAATCCGCACTTGTACATTTTATTTATTTATAGAAGACATATAAGCCATCCCACTATGACAGTCGACAGCATACAAGGGGGGAAAAACACTTAAGGCCTCCCAAAAGGAAAAATTCCAAGAAATGAAACGTTCAAAATATGTTATTGTCTAAAAGCTGTCTTAGACGCTGAAAATATGCTTTCCTAGAAAAAGCAAATTGCCAAAGTAGCTTTGCTTCTTAAATCCTCATTCTTTTGTGTATCTATAAATATCTCATTATGAACTGCCTTTACAATTCAGACTGCATTACTTTACATCATTCTGGCTAGCAGCTAAAGTATCATTATTTAAACCCAGGGCAATCAATTTAATAATGACACATCCCTCTCTTGAAATAACATTCAAGTCTGGGTTTTTTCCCCCCAGTTTTATTTCAGAATCCAAACCCTTTCTTTCTTAGAAGTCCAAAATGCTGCCAAGTTCGCTCTTTGTACTCCTGTCAATCTAAAGACATGACTTTTTTTTAGCACATTAAAAGGCTAAGAAAGAAGCAGTGAGCAATGGGACATCTAAAAATTAGCATGCGACCAAGATTACCAAGCAGGAAGGCAGATTAGTTTGAATGGCTATTTGATTTAAGCACCTTCATCTTGGCTGTTCAATTTATTCAACAGCCCGCTGAGTCTCGTGACCTCCATATTTACTAGTGTTTCTTGTTTTAATGAGGAAAAGCGGGACAAGAAACAGAGTATTCAATTAGCACAGTGGTTCTCTACCTGTGGGTCGTGACCCCTTTGGGGGTCGAACGACCCTTTCACAGGGGTTGCCTAAGACCATCGGAAAACACATATTTCCGATGGCCTTAGGAACTGAGACACCACTCCTCTATCCGTCTCCAGGCGGGTCCACCCACATGCAAATAGATACTGCAAAAAAAAAATCTGTACCATGGGAACTTCTGAGCATGCGCAGAAGCCAAATTTCCGGCACTGCGCATGCGTCACCATCTTGTTTTTGGCTTTTTTTTGTTTGCAATTATTTTTAAAAAATTCGGCACTGCGCATACGTGTGCGCGCAAAGCGCACGCGCCCATGAGGCGTGGCCACACAGGCCAGGAGTAAGCGAACCGGCAGTGAGGTAAGTTAGAACCCACCCCTGAGTTTCCTAATAATTTTATTGTCTTATGGTGTGGGGTCACCACAACATGAGGAACTGTATTAAAGGGTCGCGGCATTAGGAAGGTTGAGAACTACTGAATTAGCATTTTGAAAAATACTGGCAGGAGGCTGGGAAGAGAAAAATGTGGTGGGTCTTTAGCAATGTGTTCCAAATGTGGCAACTTTAAGATGTGCGGACTTCAACTCCCAGAATTCCCTAGCCAGCATTTCTGGGAATTGAAGTCCACAAAACGTAACGTTGCCAAGGTGGAGAAACAGTGATCTATAGAATCAACTCTAGAAAGAGTGCAGAGAATAGCAACAGAGATGGTTAGGGCACTGGAGGCTAAAACATATGAACAATGGTTGCAGGAATTGAGTATGTCTAGTCTAATGAAAAGAAGAACTAGGGGTAGCATGAGAGCAGTGTTCCAATATCTCAGGGGTTGCCACAAAGAAGAGGGAGTCAAACTATTCTCCAAAGCACCTGAAGGCAGAATAAGAAACAATGGATAGAAACTAATTGTTAGATTGTGGGCAAGGATCACAGGAGACAGACTTCAGAACAGGTCTTTTACTCAGCTCACTCAAACAACCAGGAAAACATGGTCTGATAGCTAGCTCTTTTATAGAGGGCTGTCAGACACAACAACCAATAGCATTTGAGCATTCAAACGCTGGACCTGGGTGAAAACATACAGTTCAGTTAGAGTTCAGCTAGAACATAACAAATCAGGATACAGTCATAGTTCAGCTAGACATAACAAGTTAGAGTTCAGTTAGAGGTCAGTCAGAACATAACACTAATCAAGGAGAGAACCAACCTAGAATTAAGGAGAAATTTCCTGTCAGTGAGAATAATTAATCGGTGGGACCGATTAATGCCCCCAGAAGTTGTGGATGCTCCATCACTGGAAGTTTTAAAGAAGAGATTGGACAGCAATTTTCTTTGCTTGGCTAGGAGCTGGTCCCTAGCCAGAAGATCTCCATGGTCCCTTCCAGGGGTGAAATCCAGCAGGTTCTGACAGATTCTGGAGAACCGGTAGCGGAAATTTTGAGTAGTTCGGAGAACCGGCAAATACCACCTCTGGCTGGCCCCAGTGGGGAGGGGAGGGAATGGGGATTTTGCAGTATCCTTCCCCTGCCATGCCCACCAAGCCAACCCACCAAGCCAAGCCACGCCCACCAAGCCACGGCCACAGAACCGGAAGGGAAATTTTTTTGAATTTCACCCCTGGTCCCTTTCAACTTTTCTGGTATTCTGTTGTTTATCTATAGAACTGGTGTTTTCTATGTCATGCTGCATTTGTATGATTGATGGAGGCCTTTGGCATAGGAGGATATAAATGATTTACAAAGGGGCAGGGCTTTTAATTTTGCGGCTGTCAAAACTGAACCAGAACTGAAGAAGCTGCTTGGATGAAAAGCGAACCGTCTTTAAGGAAAAACAAAGAAAGTCCAGTTGCCTCTTGAAAAAGCACCTTTGGGACAACCATGACCTGGATGACTGAGGATCTCCATAGACCTTTAGAAGTTGAGTGCAAGTGCCAGTCCGTAAAACCCCTGAAAGTCCTTTCCTGAATGGGTCTTCACCTCCCTCATCTTTGCCATGTGGCCTTTCACATGTCGCGCCAGGCTTGATGTTGTAATTTCTTCTGCTTTAACCTGCTGAATAACTACAGCAGCAAACAGACTCCATTTTCTATCTTTGAGCAACTCAGATTGCATCCATTAACCTAAAAATACAGAGCAATCTTTGTGCATGGCATTAGATGTGATTGAAGCATTAACACATAGAGGAACCAACAATGAGGAGACGTGTTTGCCACAGGGGAGGCTGTTTTGTCACAATATGCCAATTCAGCAGCCCACAGGTTCCTCATCCTTGCCGCCTCCACCTTTCCTATGTCTCAGTGCGAGTTGCCCCCTGGGCGAATCATTTGGAGCAAATTGCTTTTACAACGTTGTGCTGTCAGACTTCCTCCCACCGGCAAAGCGTTGTCAAATTGAGCCATCTCTGCTCAGCAATGCTCTCGGAAAAGGAGGCATTGCATATCCGTGATCAGCCAACAGCAGCATTTCTCAAACCATTGATAGAAGGTAGGGTTTGAGGTGCCTTCAAGTCAGTGGTGAAATCCCATTTTTTTTACTACCGGTTCTGTGGGCGTGGCTTGGTGGGCGTGGCAGGGGAAGGATACTGCAAAATCTTCATTTCCACCTCATTTTAACATGGCCAAGTTTGAAAAAACACTGCATTGCGGTATTTCAGCCAGGAAAGGAGCCTTCAGAAGAATGGACGGGTCATTGGTCCGAACCGGGAGGAACCGACCTCTGCTCTGCTTAACAACTAATTCCCACAACACTGTCAAATAATTTACTAAGACTGTTTTACTATTATTCTTCTCTTCCTTACTAGTATCTATCTCTTCCCACATTACTGTAACCATGTTGCTTGTATCTTTCAATTTATATTGTTTCTATTTGCCTTCCTAGTACGATTTGATAGCTTATTGGTAACCTTGACTATCACTAAGTGTTGTATCGTTTTATTCTTGATGAATGTATTTTCTTCTCCTTATGTACACTGAGAGCATATACACCTAATACATATTCCTTGTGTGTCCAATCACACTTGGCCAATAAAGAATTCTATTCTATTCTGTTCTATTCTATTCAGATAAGGCAAACTGAAGGAACTCATCAAGTATAAGTTGAGCATAAGATGAGAAAAAGAAAGCTAGAAACTGGGGTTTCCTATTTGAGCAGGAGGTTGGACTAGAAGACCTCCAAGGTCCCTTCCAATTCTCTTATTGTGTTATTCTGCTCTTGCAGGTGGCTGGGTGGCTGGGAAGAGAAAACTTTTGAGAAATTGCAAGGCTGATCCCTGCAGAGCATGGAAATTTCCCCTTTGAGTGAGATGTTCTTCCTCTGTCATGTATATCTTTTTTTAAAACAGAGAAGTGGTTTCAGGAATCCACCCAACCTGTTAGTCAGGATTTCCAGTTGGCAATTTGGAAGCCCAGGGTAGTGAAGGAGGCACTCAGTAAATGCACTTAGATAAATGACTGTGGATGGCAACTGGAAAGGCGGAGCCAAGGTTGGCATAGCTCTTGGTAAACATCTTCAAACCATGACTCAAAACATCTGAACGTTTACAAAAGTATTGTAAGCTAAAAGCAATGAGATCAAACAGCTGGTTTCTCCCCCCCTCCCCTAATCTGTCATAACAATGAAAGAGGCTGCAGATTCTTAAGCAAAAGAAAGCAGGTTATAGAACTGTCAATCTGCCTCCCTTATCAAGGGATTTTAGGATTCAGGTAAACAGAGAAGAGGTTTGATTGCTGTAGGGAGTTAGCACCCACCCCTCTCCTAGGAAAATGATATATTTTAGGAAACACAGACTTCAGAGGATAATCAGAACTGCAGAAAAAACAATTGCTGCCAACCTGCCTTCCATTGAGGACCTGTATACTGCACGAGTCAAAAAGAGGGCCGTGAAAATATTTACTGACCCCTCACATCCTGGACATAAATTGCTTCAACTCCTACCCTCAAAACGACACTATAGAGCACTGCACACCAAGACAACTAGACACAAGAACAGTTTTTTTCCCGAACGCCATCACTCTGCTAAACAAATAATTCCCTCACCACTGTCAAACTATTCACTAGGCTGTATTACTATTACTATTAGTTTTTCTCATCGTTCCTATCACCCATCTCCTCCCACTTATGACTGTATGACTATAACTTGTTGCTTGTATCCTTACGATTTATATTAATATTGATTGTTTCCTGATTGCTTACTTGAACCCTATGACAACCATTCTTGACAAATGTATCTTTTCTTTTATGTACACTGAGAGCATATGCACCAAAGACAAATTCCTTGTGTGTCCAATCACACTTGGCCAATAAAGAATTCTATTCTATTCTATTCTATTTAATATTAAAAGGGCAGAATATTTCTCCTAAAAGGGAGCCAGAAACTCAGCCTTCCCTCCCTTTCTCAATGGGCCATTAAGGCCTGAGCCAGTCTATTCTACATAACGAAGATCTACCTCCTTCAGGCAGAGCCATAGTAGGAATTGCCCAAAGCCCTTTCATTACATCATCACCCAGCAAGAGTCAACCAAGCCTGGGCCTCAAAAGGCAACCTACAAAGTTACCCCTGCGTGGCCCCATGGGAGTCTGACAACCAATCAGAGTTGTCTAAGACTGTGCAGTTCGGAGAACTCCCAAATCCCACTCCTGGCTGGCCCTGCCCCACCCACCCCGCCCCTTCCAGGAGTCCCCACGCGGCCTGTTTTGGATGCAGGTAAGTGCAGGGCATGCATGGAGGCTCGGGGAGGGCGAAAAATAGGCCTACCAGAAGTTCGGGAAAGCCGGAAACAGACCCATTTCTGGCCTCCAGAGGGCCTCCGGAGCCTTGGGGAGTCCGTTTTTGCCCTCCCAAAGGCTTGAGGAAAGCCTCCAGAGCCCGGGTAGGGCAAAAACACCCCTCCCACCGTGGTGCAGGTAGCCGACTAGGCCACACCCACCATGGCCACGCCCACCCAGCAACTGGGCAGAGAACCCTTTGCTAAAATTTTTGAAGCCCACCCCTGGATTTAGCCCTTCTAACTCATCAGTTCAAATTGGAAAAATGAGAGGAGAAGAAGGGGTGTTCATGTGGCAGGTGGGGTTGATCAAGAAAATCAAGATGGCATCCCTAATCATCCAATCCAACCCCCATCTTTTTAAAAATATGAATGTAACAAAAATCCAGTCTTAAAATCCCATGGCTTTGATCATCATTTAATTTATTGCTCCCTCGGTGCGGACATCTTTGAAAGAAGAATTAAATGCTCCCTTTCTCCTAGAACTGAGTAATTCAGATCCCCGTTTTGCTGTGAAGTGCCTGCTCTCTCTATTTTACGCTACAATTCTGAGAATACAATAGACCAATTCTGAGTATGCTGCTGCTGTCTCCTCCACCAGAGGCAAAGAATGGCAGCAATGTGAGATGGATCTTTTAATTGTAAGCCAACGTTTTCTTATGAATCACCCGTTTTGATTAGAAGTCCAAGGAAGGCACCATTGAGCATCTGCAACAATGAAGATTCAGAGAATGAGCCAATATTTGTCTTAGGACAGGTTGTATTCTTGCATGAGTTTACAAAACAAAATAAAATAAAGCTGAAGGTCAATGCCTTTTGTAAGCCTCATGGTCAATTGTGAAGCCCAGTTGCATTTCATCTTCTTTAGAAGATGAATCTGAGTGTTCCTAAAGGCTGGCCATGGGGGTTGATTTATACCACCATGTAGCCACTAGAACAATTTGTACTTCTGCAATATTCTATTGTGGCTTATTCACAACAGCCAAGGTGAGTTGCCAAGGCAACTAAGCAGAGAGGCAATCCAATAAATTTACAAGGTGGGACCAGAAATGGATGTCACAGCTTTAGCTCAGTGAAAGGGTTTACATCACTCATGAAAAGCTCTCTGGCATGCCGTGGAATACCCTGAAGGAAGCTCAAGCTGCCAAGGACAAATTCTGAAATCCTTAATTTGAAATCACTGGTTGAACCCCTCCCCCCTCTAAAGGTATACTCTACTCTACGCGTGAGTGCCCTCATATCTGACCCAGAAAAATGTGAGCGTTGATAGGCATCAAGTTAACAGAATAACAGAAAAACAGACTTGAGATGGACCTTGGAGGTCTTCTAGTCCAACCCCTTGCTCAAGCAGGAGACCCTATGCCATTTCAGACAAGCTCGAACTCCGTTTTCGGCTGTGATGACCTACTGCAATCCTCTGCCAGTGAAAACAGAGCTCGGGAGGGCCGCACATGGCCCTCCCGAGCTCCGTTTTCGCTGGCAGAGGCACTGCGGGCCAGTCCTTTGCTGTTTCCAGGGCGGCCCCATGGGCCAGGTCTAAGCACCCTGTGGGCCGGATTCGGCCCCTGGGCCTTGAGTTTGACACCCTTGCCCTATACCATTTCAGACAAATGGTTGTCCAATCTCTTCTTAAAAACCTCCAGTGATGGAACACCCACAACTTCTGAAGGCAAGCCGTTCCATTGCTTGATTGTTCTCACTTTCAGCTTGCTACAAAGATTACCCGTATTTTTCGGAGTATAAGACACACCTTAGTTTTTGGGGAGGAAAATAGGGGAAAACAATCTGCCTACCAGGTATTCATCTGGCTAGCATCCTTAGTCTGGTCAGCTTCAGCACATTATTTTTATCCCCTGGTTAGGACTTAAAAAACCTTCTTCTGAGAGAGTAACAATGAAAGAGCCTGCAAGCCAGTAAGAGCTGGGAAGATCGTTAGCACCTAGTTAGGGCTAGAAAAAAACTTATTCAGAGCAAGTAGAGCAATGAAAAAAACTCTGCAAAGACTTAGGCCTGGAAAAACATTCTTTGGAGAGAGTAACAATGAAAGAGCCTGCAAGGTAAGAGCTGGGAAGATCTGTTAGCACCTAGTTAGGGCTGGAAAAAAGCTACATTCGAAGTATAAGACGCACCCAAATGTTCAGCCACTTTTAGGGAGGAAAAAGGTGCGTCTTATTCTCCGAAAAACACGGTAGGTATGGTGTTTTTTGCTCATTGGAGATGCTACAGTTCAGGGCCATGTCTATTTTGCCGAATATCTAGACTATGGAAATTCTGCAGCTCTAGAACTTGTTGCCTTCACACTTTTTGTAGCCCTCAGAGAGGTATGTGGAGTGCACCATACTTTTTGGTTCTCCATTCTTTTAAGGTGAGAACAATGTAAACGTAGTCTTCATGCAATCCAGAAAACTCTTTGGGGGCTTCATTCGATGCAAAACCTATGCATTATTCAAATCTGGCTTAGTCAATTGGGTTCTGACATCATCCTAAACTGTGTTCTTCCTAGAAGCACCAAAAGGTTATTCATTTATTCCTGCTGCGGTCAACCTGATGTAAAGTATATATCAGTGGTAGGTTCCTACCGGTGCTGTGCGGGATGCTACACCGGTAGGAGCCTGGCGATGATGTCATTTTTAGGCGCTTTTTTCTGGCTTCTCTGCATCCTGAGCTGTCAGACAAAAGCCCTCCCACCCGCCCTTGTTTTAATACCGACCTTTATTCTTCCTCCGAAGCACAGCTGAGAAGCTTCTCAGCTGTGTTTAGGCTTGTAATGTCATCCTAAGCATGCACGGAAGTGAAATTGCCCGATAGAACGCAAGTTCACTTCTGCGCATGCTCGCGATGCGCACCGGTAGCGAAAATATATATATATCTTATATAGCACTTAGACTTATATATTGCTTCATAGTGCTTTACAGCCCTCTCTAAGTGGTTTAGAGTCAGCATATCGCCCCCAACAATCTGGGTCCTCATTGTACCCACCTCGGAAGGATGGAAGGCTGAGTCAACCTTGAGCCTGGTGAGATTCGATCTGCCGAATTGCTGGCAGCCGATGATCAGCAGAAGTAGCCTGCAGTGCTGCACTCTAACCACTGCACCACCGCGGCTCATTCAATATAAGACTTGGTTAGACCTATCATATTTGGGCTGCAGAAAAATGTATGTCCCCTAGGTGGACATGAAGAGAAACTGGAAACTCTTTGTTGCCATCCAATGGCTGTCAATATTTTTCCGGTTAGTTATGGAACAGCCAAGAATTGGTCCAATAAATCGAACTTCAATGGTTTTTCTTCTCTATTGCCCCGCTCCCAACTGACCTAACGATCCAACCCTTCATAATAGTTTATTTATTTATTTAGACACTGTATGGCCTAATTACTTAAGGTGTGAAGCGAATCCATTTTTAGCTATCTACTGTAAAGTTAGCATTGGTTACTATTCTTAACCGCACCATGTGTCACATATTCCCACACTAGGCGAATATTTAGTAAGGTCACAAGGGTTGAGCGTGCCCTTATCAAACACGTTCCTTGGAAACTTGGCAGGCTTTCCACTCTAAAAAGACTTCTGATATGTTGCTTTGGTTACGTACTGTTGTTGGGCCTTGCTTCTCTCCTCTCTCCCCCCGCCCCGTGCTATTTTCGTCCATGTAATTTCTCCTAACTGCTGTTTTTCAATAAATTAAATCATATAGGACAGTGGACAAGGTTTATACATTAAGATGGAGGGCATCCAATATATTTTAATGGCTCTGGTATGAATTGATATTTGTGGGGGGTTTTTTTTGCATTAGGTGGCATTGTGTAGGTTCCTAGAAGTTTTCTCAATTCATGCTTCCCGGTAATGTTCGCTTGAGAGGGAAATCTCTACTTTGACGCTGTTGAACGTGAACCGAAACGTCAAAAAGCAATTTTATTTGGACTGGATTACAACAGTGAAACTGACGACATCACTACAGTTTGCGACATTATCATTAACTCTCAGAAAAACAACCTTCTCCCCTGAGTTGGGTAGGAGTTGAAACAGTTTGTGTCCGGGAATGTGAGGGGTCTGTAGATATTTTCACAGCCCTCTTTTTGACTTGTGCAGTATACAGGTCCTCAGTGGAAGGCAGGTTGGTAGCAATTGTTTTTTCTGCAGTTCTTATATCATAGGAAGTTATGATAAGGAGCATTTTCTAAAGCTGTAGAACTCCTTTTGATGTAAACATCAGATCAGGGATGAGATAACTAAAGACTACATCCTTCTGGTAGGCTGCCCTATGTCAAGCTTCCTATTCTTCCTGACTTTACATGTTATGACAGATCTCTACAGCAGTGGTGGGTTCCTACCGGTGCGGTCCACTCTATAGCACCGGTAGCGGCCCGCTGGTGATGTCACAGTACCGGTGCGCTTGGTTGCTGGTGCCTGGGTGCCGCCATTTTTTTAAAAAAATTTCTTCTGCGCATGCCCAGAAGCCGAGCTTCCGGCACTGCGCATGCACTGCCTTCCTACCCCACAGTGAGTCCAAGCAGGGGAGGATGGCTGAGGGAGCGTGTGAGACACTGAAAGAACGGGTGGCAGGAGCTATCTCCATTCCCCTCCCTTCAGCAGTCTGAGAAGCCACGAATGCGTGCTGATGATCCCAGGCATTTTTGCACGTTCGAAGCTTCTCGAGCTGCTGAGGGGAGGGGGAACGGGCGGCAGGAGCCTAGGATCATCGAATGGGGAGAAGCATTCAGGCCGGACGGAGCCTCCTAGAAGAACCGCTGCCGCGGTCTTGCTGCTCCCGCTGTGGGGGGCTGCATTGTGGGTGGGCAATACCCCCCACCCGCTTCTCCGGCTGCTGCCAAGCTCCCGAGGCCCACGCCCACCCGGTCACATGGCTGGCAAGCCACACCCACAAAATAAGCCATGCCCACAGAGTGGTAGAAAAAGAATTAGGAACCCGCCCCTGCTCTACAGGCATAGCCATTCTTTTAATTGAAAAACATAATGAAAGCCAGCCTGCTGCAAACTGTCAACTTTGATTTCTCAGAGTGCTTGTGGGCTCCTCATGGGTTCCTCACAGGTATGCTTAAAAATGCTCCATTGCTTTGAATGCGGACCCATTGATCCAGAAAGCACACATGCCATACAAAGAAAACAAATGTCACTCATGGTTTTGGCAGGAATATCTTACAGTGTTAGGAGGGTGCTATGAAGCATCCTTACCAAGTTGTTTCTGGTAAATGGACATTTGACAATTGGTTACCACCATGATATCCACCTTGGGACTTAATATTGACTCTCCATAGTGGATATTTCATTAGAACACTCATGGCACAACATCAATGTTTCCAGTGTGCCAACAGTTCTAAAATGTTGCCTTTCTCTGCATGAGACCTTCTATTTTATACCTGTGAGAGTCATGAATATGATGGTATTAAGGTGTGCAACCTGAGCACTTTCTAGTTGCCTGGTAACTGCAGCCAATTTTTATTATTCTTCCAGAAAGCTAACTACTAGATAATTTCCAAGTTATTTTTGACAATAAATGAGAGAGATGGATAGACAGATAGACAGACAGACAGACAGACAGACAGACAGACAGACAGACAGACAGACAGACAGACAGACAGACAGACAGACAGACAGACAGACAGACAGAGATAACCACTAGATCAGGGGTCTCGAACCCTGGCAACTTTAAGACTTGTGGACTTCAACTCCTAGAATTCCTCAGCCAGCTTTGCTGGGAGTTTTGGGAGTTTTGGGAGTTGAAGTCCACAAGTCTTAAAGTTGCCAAGGTTGGAGACCCCTGCGTAGATGATTCCAAGCTATTTTTGATAATAGATAAGCTAGAGATATAGAGAAGATACAGATGAAGAAGATAGAGATAGAGATGACCAGTAGATGATTCCAAGCAACTTTTGGTGATAGATGAGAGAGAGAGAATATTAGGTGAGCCAGATCAATAGATTGACAATCAGTAATGGGTTCTAAAACCTGTTGCTACCGGTTCATGCGCATGTGCGTGCTCATGCACAGAAGTGTCCCAGGCGGATGGGCATAGCCTCCCGCCGCCGCTCCCGTTTTGCAGAACCGGGCTGAACCAGGATCAACCCACCGCTGTTGACAATGTATTTTGTGGCATAGTAGAAGGCACTATTATACACTTCTTATTCAAGCTCACAATTTCCATGGTCCTCTGAACAAGGTCCTCTGTACAGTTATCTTTACTGTCGGCGGGCCATTGATTGTCTTTTTATCTGCCTTGATTTGAAGTGGCAATGTCAACACTCCCGAACCAAAATAAGCTACCTCAACTACCCAACAGAATCGAGACACTCTTAGGCTTAGGGAAAGAGCTTTTTATAGGCACCCCTTTGATTGGAAATACATCAACAGCTAGCTATTTTTGGCATAACTCTTCCCCCACTCCCCCCCCCGGGACTTTTGTGATCCTTGCCCTATGACATATTTTCACACACATACCCTGGGATCTTCTGTTGCAATTAATTGTGCAGGCAAAAATCTCATCCCTCCCTAGTTCAGGGGCTTTGGACTCTGCAGATCAAGAGGGGCCCATTACAGATTGGAGATGAAGGATTTATATAGAAGGGGGCAAGAATAAAGCTTGGTGGTAGTAAATGTATGGGAATTAAAACAAAACCCAGGAGTACTTGGCTTTTTTAAGAGTATTTCAGCAATACTCAGGAAATACTCAGTATTTGCCAAATACTGGCAAAAGAAATTATCTTGAAGAGACTTTGGCATTCCTAAGTGAGAGTCAGTTGCAGTGGCGGGTTTCTACCGGTTTGCCCCGGTTCAGGCGAACTGGTAGCAGTAGTGGTGGGAGGCTCCGCCCACCCACCCGGACATCATCATGGATGTTCTGTGCATGCGCAGAAGGTTCTGCACATGTGCAGAAGTGTCGTTCGCGCACACTCCCATTCCCGAACCGGTCGCAAAGGTAAGTGAAACCACCACTGGTCAGTTATAAGTTAAAAAAAGAGGAAACTGGAAGGGGGCAATGAAACTATCCCCTACTTTTCATAAATGACCCCTCCCATGAATTATGATTGCCCCATATATCAGTGGTAAGGTGGGCAAAAGGAAAAGAAGAAGAAGTTGGTAAAAGTGATATTACTCCAGATGTTAAAGATGGGATTTGGGAAATGTGCCACTTAACCAATTCTAGAAAAGTAGAAAAGTATTTTCTACTACCGTGGCATATGGTATTTTTGTTAAACAGGGACTACCTAAAAGTTTAATATATAAGGTAGGTCTTTCTTATATGTTTGTTTTCATTTGTTTTTTATACTTTGCTCTTCTTCTCTTGTTTTGTTTTTCTTTTTACATTATTTTTAACTTAAAGGATTCATTAGTTTAACTTGGTTATTTTAATGTATCTTGATATTTTGGACATATTTTATACTCTTCTGAAATACATTAAAAGTAAGCATAAGTGACAACTCTTGTACAAGGGAGACATTTCAATACCTTGCAGTCAGATTTAGCTTGTTTGTGAAATGATGTGATAAACTACCGTATTTTTCGGAGTATAAGATGCACCGGAGTATAAGATGCACCTTAGTTTTGGGGGAGGAAAATAGGGGAAAACAATCTGCCTACCAGGTATTCATCTGGCTAGCATCCTTAGTCTGGTCAGCTTCAGCACATTATTTTATCCCCTGGTTAGGACTTAAAAAAACCTTCTTCTGAGAGAATAACAATGAAAGAGCATGCAAGCCAGTAAGAGCTGGGAAGATAGTTAGCACCTGGTTAGGGTTAGAAAAAAACTTATTCGGAGCAAGTAGAGCAATGAAAAAAGCCATGCAAAGACTTGGGGCTGGAAAAACATTCTTTGGAGAGAGTAACAATGAAAGAGCCTGCAAGCCGGTAAGAGCTGGGAAGATAGTTAGCACCTGGTTAGGGCTAGAAAAAAAACTTATTCAGAGCAAGTAGAGCAATGAAAAAAGCCATGCAAAGACTTGGGGCTGGAAAAACATTCTTTGGAGAGAGTAACAATGAAAGAGCCTGCAAGCCGGTAAGAGCTGGGAAGATAGTTAGCACCTGGTTAGGGCTAAAAAAAAACTTATTCGGAGCAGCTTCAGCACATTATTTTATCCCCTGGTTAGGACTTAAAAAAACCTTCTTCTGAGAGAGTAACAATGAAAGAGCATGCAAGCCAGTAAGAGCTGGGAAGATAGTTAGCACCTGGTTAGGGCTAGAAAAAAAACTTATTCGGAGCAAGTAGAGCAATGAAAAAAAATTCTGCAAAGACTTAAGGCTGGAAAAACATTCTTTGGAGAGTGTAACAATGAAAAAGCTTGCAAGGTAAGAGCTGGGAAGATCTGTTAGCACCTAGTTAGGGCTGGAAAAAAAGCTACATTCGAAGTATAAGACACACCCAAATTTTCAGCCACTTTTAGGGAGGAAAAAGGTGCGTCTTATACTCCGAAAAATACGGTAGGTCCCATCTGTCTCTGAAACTAACATTGTGTGAATAAGAGGTGCCATCCTTTGGCCTAGCAATACAGAAAGAATGGCTACTGAATGGGTGGGAAAGCTTGGTGAACGTGAAGGGGCTTTCCTCTTGAAGCCATCATCATGTTATTAAAAGAAAGTTGGGTGATTGCTTATGTGGAACTACTAATTGCTTATGTGGATAGTATCATTAGATACGTCAGTGATGTCACATCCAATTGACATTATGAGTCTTTAATATTTGTTCTGCTCTGACTAAGACACATAATCAAGTTTTTTTCTTCCAGTTGGAAACAATTCTTTCCTACCAAATCTATTGTGGCAAAGCTTGGTCTAGTGATTAAGATACCAAGCTGGAAATTAGGAGTCTGTGAGTTCTAGTTTCATCCTAGAGACAAAGATGATTAGGGGACTGGAGGCTAAAACATATGAAGAACGGTTGCAGGAACTGGGTATGTCTAGTTTAATGAAAAGAAGGACCAGGGGAGACATGATAGCAGTGTTCCAATATCTCAGGGGTTGCCACAAAGAAGAGGGAGTCAAGCTATTCTCCAAAGCACCTGAGGGTAGAACAAGAAGAATGGGTGGAAACTAATCAAGGAGAGAAGCAACCTGGAACTAAGGAGAAATTTCTTGACAGTTAGAACAATTAATCAGTGGGACAGCTTGCCTCCAGAAGTTGTGAATGCTCCAACACTGGAAGTTTTTAAGAAGAGATTTGATAACTATTTGTCTGAAATGGTATAGGGTTTCCTGCCTAAGCAGGGGGTTGGACTACAAGACCTCCAAGGTCCCTTCCAACTCTGCTATTCTATTCTATTCTATTCTATTCTATTCTATTCTATTCTATTCTATTCTATTCTATTCTATTCCATTCCATTCCATTCCATTCCATTCCATTCCTTAGGATTGAAGGCCGAGTGGATGACTTTAGGCAAGTTTTTTTTATTTGTATACTTTCGTATGCCGCCTTTATTATTTTTACAAATAACTCAAGGTGGCAAGCATATGCAACACACTTTCCTCCTCCTATTTTCCCCAGAACAACAACCCCGTGAGGCTGAGAGAAAGTGACTGGCTCAAAGTCATCCAGGCAGCTTTCTAGGTGGCTAAGACAGGACTAGAATTCACAGTCTCCGGCTTTCTAGCCCTGTGCCTTAACCACTAGACCAAACTGTCTCTCAGCTCACCTCACCTCAGAGAGGTTTAGGGGTAAGGTTTGCACCTCCCCATGGTGCAGACACAACACAACACAACACAACACACTGTTGGGTAACCCTGGTTTAAAGGATGTTGGATACTAAATAATCCCAACCAGCATGGCTGATGACAGTATAATCGTTAGAAATAGCTAATTCTGGCCATGCCTTAGTTTTACTTTGGCAGTGGCGACTGTATCCGTCACAGGACCTACTCTGTATTTGACAAGCAAAAAAATAGGTTTATAATCCGTAATTTGCATCCATTTTCCATGTAAAATGAAGTGATTAAGCGGCCAAGAGAACATTTGCTCACCTGTGAATTATCACAGAGCTGGCATCTCTCTTGCTACTGGATCACATGGTTTCCCTTCAATTATTGCACAGAGTCCCCAGCAATCTTTCCAATTATCTGCTTGAACAGGACTCTTGGCAAAAAGCCGCTGCTTTCTTGGTTACTGGGAAATTCTGCACCGAGACCTATTCCGTGCACTCTTTATATTTAACTGACGCTAAATCATTCTCGGAGCAAGAACAGTTGGCTCCATGCATAAGTGTTGCTATTAATTGTTCTGTTCCACTGCCTTGTTTACTTTAGAGCAAGTACTTAAGAGGAAACTTGTATCTTCAATGATAGGGATGGCTTGGTCTAAGAGGAAAACCGGGAAGGAATCAAGACCTCTGGTGCTGAAAAGAAACACACAGCTATAAAACACAAGGATGCACTGTGTTCCTTGCTCAGAAGTTATATTTAAGGCACTTCAACTTCACAACCGTACCTCTATGACCTTACAACATTGGCTTGTTTCAGAGCTGAGCTAATGTATTGCTGGATCAGCTCTGATATGTATTGAAACTGCAATAAAGCTAGGTTTTTTTTCTTTGCTGTAATTCTTTAAAGCTGTGTTTTTCCAACTTGGCAACTTGTCCAGACATCTTTAAGTTGCCAAGTTGGAAAAATACTGCTGTAGAGTTTTGGGCTGATCTGGTCTGCCTTATCATAAGTTGCGCCTTCAGCCACCGTAACAGATGTTTTAAGGGAAAGATGGACTGGTGACTTTGCAACGTCCCTTTCGACAACCCACTTGAATATTATAGTTACTGTCATTATCATCATTTTATTTCTTCTGTTCACTCATGTCTGATTTTCAGAGATGCTCGGATAAGTCCCTGTAGTATTCTTGGCAATGATTTTCCAAAAGTGGTTTGTCGTTGCCTCTTTCCTAGGGCTGATAGGAAGTGACTGGCCCAAAGTCACCCAGATGGCTCTGTGCCCAAGGTGGGGCTAGAACTCATGGTCTCCTGGTTACCAGCCTGATGCTTTAACCCCTATACCAATCTGGCTCTCCTTATCATCATTACTTTTGTTGAATAGAATATCGTGGGCTAATCAAGTAGGTGCTGAGTCCGATGGTTTGGATCATTGACAAAAACTTAAGAGGCATGAAAGGCATGATTGTAAATGTGTGCTGTTCCAAGAAGAGAAGTCTTGCAAAATTAGTGGCGTCAAGTCCAGTAAGTTCTAACTTTCCAAACTCTTGGTGACTTCTTTTAGCATTGCATTATGAGTTCAAGTTACAGTTGGTATAACAATGAATGTTTAGCTCCATAATCTTGCAAGCTCAATTTGTTAATCACAATATTTCATTTGCTCCAGTTGTTTTTTTCTTTTCTTGTATTTCTTGTATTCTGTTCTAAGTGGCTTCTAAAAACACACAATTTTATTGCCCTCATTTTTTAAACTGTTCCAGGCCAGTTGTGTCTGCAAACAATGAAGCTGAACACCTGGATTTCAATAGATGATGTTTGTAGTTTCCTCATGGAATTCCTTCCTTCCTTCCTTCCTTCCTTCCTTCCTTCCTTCCTTCCTTCCTTCCTTCCTTCCTTCCTTCCTTCCTTCCTTCCATCCATCCATCCATCCATCCATCATCCATCATCCATCATCCATCCATCAATCATCCATCCATCCATCATCCATCCATCAATCATCTATCATCCATCCATCCAACCAACCAACCAACCATATTTCTACAACATCCATCTCACCTAAGTAATTCTGGGAGGCTTACAAAAAAAAAACCAAATACCCCACCCTCTGAAATAATTTTACTACAGCCACTAATGAGTTATGTTACAGTTTTATCTTACTTTTACCTAATCAGCATTTAGCATTGTTACAAATACGTTCAATTTCAGTTCTGATGATATTGCTTTGCAAGTTTTACCCTGAGCTGTCATGTTTGCTTTCTCAATTTCTTTTTAAATTATTTCCAATTTCAACAGCAACCATGTTAGATTTTGATCTGCCTTTTCTTCATTATCGTGCACATACTGGACATGCAGGGGCTTGGTTTTCTAGCAACACAATCTTACTTCCTTTTTATTTATTACTCCCACAACAGCAAGTATATACATAGAGGGTAATTCAACATTTGATTTGTAGGCTGTAACACCAAGACACAACTGGAAATTAATTAGGTTAATGGTTATTAAGTTTAATTCAGTGGAAGTTTATAATGCCTTTATAATGCCTTTATAATGCCTTGTATTATAACTGTATTATAAACTTTATAATGCCTTGGTAAGGCCACACTTGGAATACTGCATCCAGTTTTGGTCGCCACAATGTAAAAAGGATGTTGAGACTCTAGAAAGAGTGCAACAAAAATGATTAGGGGACGGGAGGCTAAAACATATGAAGAACGGTTGCAGGAACTGGGTATGTCTAGTTTGATGAAAAGAAGGACTAGGGGAGACATGATAGCAGTGTTCCAATATCTCAGGGGTTGCCACAAAGAAGAGGGAGTCAAGCTATTCTCCAAAGCACCTGAGGGTAGAACAAGAAGCAATGGGTGGAAACTAAACAAGGAGAGAAGCAACTTAGAACTAAGGAGAAATTTCCTGACAGAACAATTAATCAGTGGAACGGCTTGCCTCCAGAAGTTGTGAATGCTCCAACACTGGAAGTTTTTAAGATGATGTTGGATAACCATTTGTCTGAAGGGGTGTAGGGTTTCCTGCCTAAGCAGGGGGTTGGACTAGAAGACCTCCAAGGTCCCTTCCAATTCTGTTGTTGTTGTTGTTGTTGTTGTTGTTGTTGTTGTTGTTGTTGTTGTTGTTGTTGTTGTTGTTGTTATTATTATTATTATTATTATTGCAATGAAATCAAATTTAGTTTTTATCTTAGTTGCACTAGCAACTTTTTGGAGTATGGATCCAAGCGATGACCTTCGTTCTGAAAAAAATGTAAATTCTTTTTGGGGATTTTTGGCAAGTAAATAAATTTCAGTCCCTAACACCTACTCTCAAATGTCCCTGGCTGAATGGGTGCCAGGCTGTTTTTCATGCTATACTTTTAAGTGATCATAATGAGATGAGATTTTGTTCTTAAATGGTCCATTGCTTCTAAATATAGATGTCTTCCCTCCCCAGAATGAATGCATCTCATCACAAAGCCTTACTGTGTTCAAAAATAACTTATAATGAGTTGGGTTAGCAAATGTAAAGATGATACCGACACTGAAAAAGGAAAAGTAATCCTCCTTCATTTATGATTAATGATTCCCCCCCCCCCACAAAAAAAAGTTGAGAATTGAAATAGCATTAAACAAAAGGTTGGAGGAAATAGCCGTTCCTTTCAGTTTGCAGCTGAGTGGAAATATATGCCTATCTAATTACTTTTTAAATAGAAAACTCAGATGCAAGCGAGTGCAGCTACAGAAGTGGAAACAGAAAGAGCATTGATGTCCACAAAGAATTATGTTATAATCATCTCAGGTCTCTGAATGTTGATGGTTAGAACTGATCCAGCCTCGCAGAAGAGTTCAGTTCAAGGGAAGTCCAACATTTGAACTCCAAAGTATCTTGAGGGAAACGCTCGAGGGGCAGAATTGTCTCAAAAACAACTCAGTGAGGATCACACATGTCCAGAAAGTATGAGATGGAGATACAGGAGAATACCCATCAAACAACAGGAATGCACTTTACGTATTAACAGCTTGTGACAGATCCCATTGACTGACGCCTTCATATTTGTAATTTACCGTATTTTTCGGAGTATAAGACGCACCTTTTTCCTCCCTAAAAGAGGCTGAAAATTCGGATGCGTCTTATACTCCGAACGTAGCTTTTTTGAAGCTTTTTTTCCAGCCCTAACGAGGTGCTAACGATCTTCCCGGCTTCCTACTCCAGCCCTAAGTCTTTGCAGGCTTGTTTTCATTCCTATTCCCTCTGAAAAAGGTTTTTTCAGCCCTAAGGAGGTGCTAACGATCTTACCGGCTTGCAGCATTTTTTATTCCTAACTCCCTCCGAAGTAGTTTTTTCCAGCCCTAAGTCTTTGCAGGCTTGTTTTCATTCCTACTCCCTTCGAAGAATATTTTTTTCAGCCCTAACCAGGGGATAAAATAATGTGCTGAAGCTGAACAGACTAAGGACGCTAGCCAAATGAATACCTGGTAGGTAGATTTCCCCCCCCCCTATTTTCCTCCCCAAAAACTAAGGTGCGTCTTATACTCCGGTGCATCTTATATACTCCAAAAAATACGGTATTTATCCACTTTATGTGATAGTTCATTTCACCAAGTGACCCTGGGTGGTGAACCAAATTTTGTGTTATAGTCATTCAATTAAGCAAGAAATGGGTCCATGTACATAGTTAGGACTCCAGATACAAAGCCAGGTCTTTAGGGGCATATGAAAGGCCATCTGAACCCAGGCAGCCTGATTTCCAGTGGGAAAATGGTCAATAAGGTGGGGATTTACAGCAGGAAAGACACATCTCTTAGGCATCACCAACTGGCATTCCTTAGTCAACTGGACGGAAAGCATGTCCATCCTTGCTTAATTGAATTTGACAGGTAGAAGCAACTGTGAAGAGATGGTCCCTCAAGTAACCCAGTCTAAGCCATGAAGATCTGTAAAGGTGATAACCAGCATCTTGAATTGCACCCTGAACCATGCTGGCAACCAATGCAACTCACCGAGTAAAGAAGTTGTATGTCTCTGGAGATTCTCAATCATCCAGGTCGTGGTTATAATAAATCACTGGTACTTTTCCAAAAGGCAACTGGACTTTCTTGGGTTTTTTTTCCTTGAAGACATTTTGCTTCTTATCCTGCATTCTTCAGAACTGAGGAAGCTTCTTGGATGAGAAGTAAAATGTCTTCAAGGGAAAAAAACCCCAAGAAAGTCCAGCTGCCTTTTGGAGATGCACCCTGGGACAGAGGAGTTGCATGCATGCCATGTACTAAGATGTGTCCATCAAGTAAAATATTGTGTTTTCTAGTGGATTTTGATTTTGGTTTAGCCATTCCAGCTTGTAAGCTGTGGATGAGAGCAAGGATGGACAATCTGAAGTCCAAAGTTTTGACTTTTACATCTGCAGAGACTGTTGCTTGCAATAAAATATCACTATGGGTTTTTTTTTTAAAAAAACCCTTTTCCAGGGTTATGTGGCTCTCCTTTACAATACTAGGAAGAGTCACAAGTGCTAGCCAGCCATAAGAGATAATAGCAGAGAGGTGTGGCATTAAACCAGCAAGTGCCAATTTACATGACATTAGAACCCCTTTCAACCCCTGTCCAGTGGTGGTATTCTACCGGTTCGCACCGGTTTGGGTGAACTGGTAGCAGCGGGAGCGGGAGGCTCCGCCCAGCCGCCCGGACGTCATCATGGATGCTCTGGGCATGCGCAGAAGGTTCTGCGCATGTGCAGAAGTGCCACGAGCGAGCAAGCATGCACACATGCTCCCATGTCCGAACCGGTAGCTAAGGTAAATGAATACCACTACTGCCCCTGTCGATATGCAATGGTCTTCTTGTCCTTTTCATCAAATCTTATTGGTGAGCAAACCAGAACCCTCTGTATGCTGCAAGTTCTTCCATCTTTTTAAACATTTTCTGTGGAAATCCATTATCTGATTAAAAGCAAGTCCAATTTTATTCTCTCTCTCTGTCCAACAGTGAAAATAAGCCAAGTTTCTTAGCTGGATTGGAACTGATTGGAGATTAACTTCACCAGTTTGATGCTGAAATGTCCTCCAAGTGCCATAATTTTTCATAAATGTTTTTGGGGGTGGGAACAGGCTTCCTTATCTATCAATTATAACATTTCCTTATCTTTTCTGCATTCTGGTCTGTTCTTTCTCTGCCTCTCTCCCATCCCATTCATTAGGAAGGATTTTAGTGGTCATAAATGAACAGCAAACAGTTAACGATTTGATGTATTATTATTGTCTAATACAAATCCCATGATCTAATTTTAAACAGCAGCATGCGCCTAGATTAAAATAGCCCACTTTTTTCCCCCTCTTGATGCGTGCAAGGCATCCTGGAGATTTTTGGTTTGGTAAACTTCCTGAAATGACTTTTCAGTATCTTAAGAACACTTTTTTTTTTTGGCTCTTTTGCAAAAAAAGAAAAGAAAGAAAAATCAGTAAAAAGAGCAGAACCAAAGGCTGTTCATTTTAAAACAGGACACTTTTCCAGCTTGCTTGCTTGCTTGCTCTCCAACGGAATTACCTTCTGTTTGCTTCCTTTTTTTCATTGGCAGGATGAATAAAAGATGAATCAGCAGGGAGAACCAACGGAAGTCCTCATTAGAAGCCAGCAATGAAAGCAGCAAGGGAAGGTCTGCGGAAAAGCTAGAAGGAGAATCCATTTTAAATTGCATTTACATTAAGCGAGCACTGTGACTTAGGGTGCGTTCTTTTGGTGACGCCTTCAGGACAGCAATTTAGAACAAAAAGTCATGATCTTAATAGAATGGGGAGAGCCCCGGAACCAAATCCATTAAGGAGCAGGAGCTGAATTATGAAGTATAGGTGGTCCTTGACTTACGACCACCATTGAGCCCAAAACTTATGTTGTTAAGTGAAATATTTGTTAAATGGGTTTTGCCCCATTTTATGACCTTTCTTGCCACAGTGAATCATTGCAGTTTTAGATTTTTAGATTTATTAATAGAGTTGGAAGGGACCTTGTAGGTCATCTAGTCCAACCCCCTGCTCAAGCAGGAGTTCCTACACCATTTGAGACAGATGGCAGTCCAGTCTCCCCTTGAAGGTCGCAAGTGTTGGGGCTCTCATAACCTCCGCTGGCAAGCTGTTCCACTGGTTGATCGCTCTCACCGTCAGAAAGTTTCTCTTCACTTCCAGGTTGAATCTCTCCTTGGTCAGCTTCCATCCGTTATTCCTTGTTTGGCTTTCTGGTGCCATAGAGAACAACCGGACCCCCTCCTCCTGTGGCATCCCCTCAAGTATTGGAACACTGTTATCATGTCACCCCTGGTCCTTCTCTTCGCCAGACTGGCCAAGCTCAGTTCCTGCAACCGCTCTTTGTATGTTTTATTTTCCAGACCCTTTATCATCCTGGTTGCTCTCTTCTGCACTTTCTCTGGCGTTTCAGTTGTTCAGTGAGTGACTGGGCTCTTCTGTGAATCTGGCTTCCCCATTGACTTTGCTTGTCAGAAGGTCGCAAAAGCTGCTCACAATGATCCCAGCACACTGCAACTGTCATAAATACGAATCAGTTGCCAAGCCTCTGAATTTTGATCACATGACCACGGGGATGCTGCAAGGGTGGTGTGAAAAACAGTCATAAGTCATGTTTTTTCAGGGCTGTTGTTTACTTTGAACAGACACTAAATGAATTGTTGTAACTCACAGTCTCTAGCAGAAGATTCAGAACAATCAAAACTCGGACCACATGCTTTCTGAACAGTTTTTATCCCAGAGCTATAATTGCACTTAATAATGAATTGAAGGGTCACCATCAGTGAGCTGTTGGATAGTATTACTTGGTCTGTTGTGTGGATGTTTGAGTGGTTCAGGGTGGGGAATCCGTGGCGGGTGGGGATTGCTATGTGTGTTGGGACTGGTCTTGAAGCGTTATGTGAATTTCGTTGTATGGGTGTACTGTGTATATATGTACAATGACAATAAATTATTATTATAATGAGTTGGTTTTACAACTGGTTGTTGTAAAACAGAAGAGATATATGTAGAGATATAGAAATATATATATAGAAAGATATATAGAAATATAACGATACGCTAAACTGCTTAATGAAAAATAATTATACTTTTTTTGTGAGATGTTAAGTTTTGTTTTTTCTTCGGGGTATGTTAGGTTTGTATTGTGTGTATTTTTTAAAGATTTGTACCTATTTTCATATAGATATGTAGATATGTAGATATGTTTGTACATGTTTTGTCTTTTATGTTTTATGTATTTTTAAAACTACCTAATAATTTTTTTAAAAAAATATTATTATTATTATTATTATTATTATTATTATTATTATTATTATTATTATTATTATTATTATTATTATTATTATTATTATTATTATTATTATTATTATTATTATTATTATTATTATTATTATTATTATTATTATACAATTGTATCACAGCGGCCAGTTGTTTCGCCGGATTTGGCATTGATTACTAGTCGAGCCCCACCCAGGGGCCTAGGAAGTCGTAATGTATTTTCGAAGTATATGTGCGGAACCGAGCAGTGCGGCTTTCTGCATTTGACTGATGGTGATTTTGTCAATTTTGAGCTGTTTTAAATGTAATTCCAGTGCTTTTGGGATAGCACCCAGTGTTCCAATCACTACTGGAATTACCACTGCTGGTTTGTGCCATAATCGTTGGATTTCAATTTTTAAGTCCTGGTATTTTGCAATTTTTTCGTGTTCCTTTTCATCGACCTTGCTATCTCCTGGTATTGCAATGTCAATTATAGTCACCTTGTTGTTCTCGACCAACGTGATGTCTGGTGTATTATGCGCCAGTACCTTGTCTGTTTGTATACGAAAATATTATTATTATTATTATTATTATTATTATTATTATTATTATTATTATTATTATTATTATTATTATTATTATTATTATTATTATTTGTCAGGCAGTGATTTTATGTTGCCTGTTACATGTATATGCAGGGAGATGCATCCCTATCAAATATAATGGTTTATTCCTGAGCACGTGATTAATATGTTCCTAGTACGCATGTGTACATTCCTTTCTTTCGATCTTTCCTTTTGTTCTCTGCTCCTGGACAGAGCAACACCTATGTTTATAGCTAGAATGTGATTTATTATTTTTGTAAAGAAATAAATATCTTATACCTTAGAATTATAATGCGGTTTATTTTGACAATGTCAGAGTTCCAGGAAAAGATTCATTTCGCCTCTGATAAGAGTAATTCTTATCCCAACATCATCATCATCATCATCATCATCATCATCATCATCATCATCATCATCATCATCATTATTATTATTATTATTATTATTATTATTATTATTATTATTATTATTATTATTATTATTATTATTATTATGGCAGAGTTACTCTACCTCTCTTTCTCACATTTACCCCCTCCTCTGGACTCATAAATCCCTCCTCCACTTCCCTTAACTGTCTTTTTTAACACATTAACAGAGTTGGAAGGGACCTTGCAGGTCATCTAGTCCAACCCCCTGCCCAAGCAGGACGCCCCATATCTGCCTCTACCTAGGATCAAACTCACAACCTCCTGATTGTGAGGCAAGAGCTCCACCTCTAGGCCACAGCAGCTTGTCCCTGGTCTGTTAGTCATTCCTTTTTGGGGGCTGTGGGAGTGGGGTAGACAAGCAGAGAATATTCTCCGAGATGCAGCAGGCGGCATATTTTCAAAAGTCCAAGTGGGCAAGGTTATAACTACAACATCTTAGTTCAACTCACCGGGTAATATGACTGCTCTGCTTTAATTTCTCCTTCGTGTAATTTATTCCATTTTTGAAATGCAGTGTGTCTTCTCACCAACTGAAAATGTCAAACGAAATCTGTAGTGAAAGCTGTGCCCCAAAAATAAAACAAAATATTTTTAAACTCGCCGGGCGGGGAACATTTTGTTTTGCACGTTGGCCTTATGCTGTCTCTCCCCTTTTTCTTTCTCTCTGCGGATTCTTTATCCTAGCGGTTCACCGAACCCTCAGATGGAGATACAAAATTCTAATGCAGTTGATTGCTAAGAAGTCCTGCTAACCAGCAATCTCCTTTGCTATCCAGACAGTCAATTATGTAGTTTTCTTTTGGACAAATAGGGAATTTTGCAAAAGGCATCTCAGCAGCTGGCATTGGCAGCCCTGGAAGGGAAACACGCTACAGGTAGCCCTCGACTTACAACAGTTCATTTAGAGACTGTTCCAAGTTACAATAGTCCTGAAGAAAGTGATTTAAGACCGTTTTTTACACTTGTGACAGTTGCAGCATCCTGATGGTCAAAATTCAGAAGCTTGGCGACTGACTCACATTTATGATCCTAAGTTGCATTAACATTCAAGATCAAGTGAGGTACTAATACCACTCTATAAAGCCTTAGGACAGGGGTCGGCAACCTTAAACACTCAAAGAGCCACAAAAGTCCTAACCGGAAGCTCCCCGTTCAATTCTGGAGCCGACTGGAAGGCCAGTTCTGCCACCATAGAGTCTCCACCTAGCGTGGCATCCGGAAGTCCGGTTCCCCCATCATAGAGTCTCCTCCTAGCACAGCATCCTTTTTCCTCTGCCGACTGGAAGTCCGGTTCCCCCACCATAGACTCTCCTCCTAGCACGGTGTCTTTTCCTTTTACCGACCGGCAACAGGGAGCCGCAGCAGAGGGATGAAAGAGCCACATGCGGCTCCAGAGCCGCAGGTTGCTGACCCCTGTCTTAGGAAGACCACACCTAGAATACTGCATCCAGTTTTGGTCACCACACTATAAAAAAGATGTTGAGACTCTAGAAAGAGTGCAGAGAAGAGCAACCAAAGTGATTAGGGGACTGGAGGCTAAAACATACGATGAACGGTTGCAGGAACTGGGCATGCACCCAGGAACTGGGTGAAGAGAAGGACCAAGGGAGACATAATAGCACTGTTTCGATATTTGAGGGGCTGCCACAGAGAGAAGGGGGTCAAGCTATTTTCCAAAGCACCTGAAGGCCAGACAGGGAATAATGGATGGAAACTGATCAAGGGAAGAGATTCAACCTGGAAATAAGGAGAAATTTTCTGACAGTGAGAGCAATCAACCAATGGAACAGAAGTTGCCTTCAGAAGTTGTGGGAGCTTCATCACTGGAGGCTTTCAAGAAGAGACTGGACTTCCATCTGTCAGAAATGGTGTAGGGTCTGCTTGGGCGGTGGGTTGGACTAGATGACTTACACGGTCCCGTCCAAGTCTGTTAATCTGCTATCTGTTATGACGGTTGCAGTGTTGCAGGTGATCCCCTTTTGTAACTTTCTTGACAAGCAAAGTCAATGGGGAAGCCAGAATCACTTAACAACCATGTTCCTAACTTAACAACTACAGTGATTCATTTAACAACTGTGGTAAGCAAGGTCATAAAAGGGGGCAAAACTCCCTTAAAGACTGTCTTGCTTAACAACATAAATGTTGGGCTCAATTGTGGTTGTAAGTTGAGGACTACCTGTATTAGTTATTTCCTTTATTTTGATTATTTTATCACTCTTGGGGAGAGTTGATTGTAGAATTTCCTGCCTCAGGAGTCAAAGCAAGGAGATCAGACTGGAGCCTAGTTCATTTGATTTTGGAAAAAGGCAAGTAAGTACTACCTCAAATCTTACCACTGGTACAATGTTACCAGTTTCCAGCACTACCAACCTGGAAATTTGCTCAGACAAATTTACATTGCAACAGCCTCTTATCCAACTGGTTGCACTCATGAGGATTTTATTACAGCTCATTTGGGCAGTTTCATCCAAAGATCAGAGTGCTATTTTGGTTGTGCAAGTTTTTAATGTTCAACATTTGCTTCACTGCATCTTATTGAACCAACTCTGCCGCTGTGGCCTAGAGGTGGAGCTCTTGCCTCACAATCAGGAGCCGAGGTGGCACACAGCGGTTAGAGGCAGTACTGCAGGTCACTTTAGCTGACTGTGATCCGCAGGTCAGCGGTTCAAATCTTACCGGCTCAAGGTTGACTCAGCCTTTCATCCTTCCGAGGTAGGTAAAATGAGGACCCAGATTGTTGGGGACAATGTAAATGTACATTGCTTACTGGTGTAAAGTGCTTAGAGAGTGCTTGCACTGTGAGGCGGTACATAAATCTCACAAAATAAATAATAAATAAATAATCAGGAGGTTGTGAGTTCAATCCTAGGTAGAGGCAGATGTAGGCTCTCCTGCTTGGGCAGAGGGTTGGACAAGATGACCTGCAAGGTCCCTTCCAACTCTGTTAATCTGCTTTAACCTGGCTGGCTTCACACCATGCAGTAAGCCATACTGTAGCTTGATCCACGGCCTTTGGATTAGGATGGAATTGCCTGGATTTACACAGCATGCTAAATAATGAACGATGCCTTACAAACCATATTAGCTTGCTAAGCCAAACTCGAGCGAGATCTAATAAAGCTTAGCACATTGTGTGACTCTAGAAATGTGTTTATCCAATGCCCTGCTTAAGATTACAGTCTCATCCTTTGGTGACTATGGTAATCAGTTGCAGGTTGAAGAAAGGCTGCAGGTTTTGGGTGTTCTGCCCCAGCTACCGACCACAAAGAATGCAGCACACACAAAGTCTGTACAAACCTTAGTTTACTAATTAAGGACTACTAATGAGCTTTCTTAGTAGTTGTCAAACACAAATACAATTTAAAGCAGTCTTTTTCTGAACACCGGCTGTTAATTCAACTTCATTAACAGCCAGCACGAGTCCACAAAATAATAACTCAATTCTGAGTAAACAGTAGATAACAGCAATCTTATGGTGGTTGGCAAAATGCCCAGAAGCAATTTGCAGGAAAAATGCCAAGAAAGAGAACAAGAGCTGATCAGACGTTTCTGGAGTCAAGACACAAAGGAATATGAATGAAGTTGTTTCCTGCAAATTGGCTCCTTCGTCGTCATCCCTTAAATAGGCTAGGGGAGTGGCCAATTAGCCCCAAGCCTTACTCCTGAGGAGACCTCCTCCTGAGGAACCATTCCTGCCTTTTGGCAGCTCTGCGTGCCTGTGCATCGAAAATAGGCTCCTCCTCTTCTTCCTCATCACTGATGGGAGCTTCTGGAGGTTCTGAAGGCCCTGGCTGAATCTCCGCCTCTGGCACCGAGTCCTCTCCAGCCTCCTCACTGTCCGACTTGGGTGCCAGCTGCACAGGCCGCTGGCGCATCAGCCTCTTCGCTGTCGGAAACAGCTACCAGCTGCACGGGCTGCTGGCGGGCCACAACATTGGGTTTGGCTAGTGACTAGTCTAAAGAAAAGACCGGGGTGACATGATAGCAGTATTCCAGTATTTGAGGGGCTGCCACAAAGAAGAGGGGGTCAAATTATTCTCCAAAGCACCAGAGGGCAGGGCAGGAAACAATGGTTGGAAACTAATCAAAGAGACAAGCAACCTGGAATTAAGGAGAAACTTCCTAACAGTGAGGACAATTAACCAGTGGAAAAGCTTGCCTCCAGAAGTCATGGGCGCTCCATCACTGGAGGTTTTTAAGAAGAGACTAGACAGTCATTTATCTGAAATGGTATATAGGTTCTCCTGCTTGAGAAGGGGGTTGGATTAGAAGATCTCCAAGGTCCCTTTCATCTCTATTCTATTCAGATCAGAGGTGGGATTCATCCGGTTCTGACCAGTTCTGGAGAACCGGTAGCGGAAATTTTGAGTAGTTCGGAGAACCGGCAAATACCATCTCTGACCCTGCCCCCATCTATTCTCTGCCTCCCGAATCCCAGCTGATTGGGAGGAAATGGGGATTTTGCAGTAACCTTCCCCTGCCACGCCCACCAAGCCACACCACGCCCAAGCCATGCCCACAGAACCGGTAGTAAAAAAAATTGGAATCCCACTACTGATTCAGATTATGGGGTTCTTGCTGTTTTGCATCTTCTTGTTTCTTCATCTTGTTTGCCTTTTGATCATAAAAGATGCATGCTCTGTTGCCACATCAATGATCTATAGTTCTTAATTAGTGGAGCCACATTGTTATGTGGGGTTCTGCAAGGTGAAAGACCTAGGTTCGCAAGTAATGAGTAGCCCTCAAGGCAGAGTAGCATTGGTAGATCTTGTATAAGTTCAGTAGAATCAGGACTGGTTAATACTGTGGATGGGAGATAGCAGAAAATACTAGTGCTGTAGATTAGAGAAGTCCAATGTTTCTCTACCTTGGCAGCTAGATGATCTGTGGACTTCAACACCCAGAATTCCCCCAACCAGCATTGCTTCTGCTGGGAGTTGAAGTCCACACATTTTCAAGGTGCCAAGATTGAGAAACACAGAACTAAGAAGTTGAAAAAACATATTTGAAGAATGCAATGGCTAATAATGTCTGCCTTCCTGCTGCACACTACCTGATCATTGGAAGCTGAGCATAACCAGAAGGAGACGTTACCTTTTTAAGGAAAAACTTGGACTTTTTGCAATCTTGGCTGATCCCCACGGGAGGAAGTGGGGGGGGAAATAAAAACTTTCCAAAGGTTGCAGCTATTCCAGTTGTATAAAGAGTCCCTTTGCAAAAGCAGAACAGGAGCTAATGTTATTTTAGGCACCGGTTATTTTAAAATTGGTCAAGCTAAGAATGAAAAACAAACATGGTTGGTCAATTGGGACTGTTTACAATCAGAGTTTACTCAAGCAAAAAAAATGGTTACATATGATGAAACATTCATAAACTGAGCTTATTGGTTGAACTGCCAAAACAAAAATGGTCTGAACTAAAAAACGAAATAAGAAAATGAATATTTGCATTTACCAGCATTCCATAACGTTGCTTTGCTTCTGCTTGTTGCTCCAAATATTTGGTTAGATGTCTTGAAGATAGCCAATACAAGTGAGAACTGTTTTTCTTGGAGTTTAAACACATTCTGAACCTGGAACGTGGATGTACAGTAGAATGAACTTCTCACCATTTAACTTGCAAACTTTTGGTTTAGAATTGGAGGAGAAAAATAAATTGGTCCCAAAGAAACCTACAGTTGCCTGAGATTTTACCATGCCAAAGACAAGAGTGACACCTTGTGGCAGATCCTTGCTATGCCCTTTTCAAGTCTGCTCAAAGAGTAGATTTTATTTATTTATTTATTTATTTTGTCAAACATGTACAGGATAGTAGTTGTTTGTATAAACATAAGTAAAAAGTACCAATAAAAGAGGACAATAGGACAGTAGGACAGGGACGGTAGGCACAGTGGTGCGCTTATGCACACCCCTTACAGACTTCTTCGGAATGGGGAGAAGTCTACTGTAGACAGTCTAAGGTTAAAGTTTTGGGGGTTTGGGGAAGAAACCACAGAGTCAGGTAGTGCATTCCAGGCATTGATCACTCTGTTTATTTATTTATTTATTTATTTTGTTATTCTTATATGCCGCCCAACTCCCGAAGGACTCAGGGAAGTCGTATTTCCCTTGCTGAAGTCGTATTTTCTGCAGTCGAGTTTGGAGCGGTTTACATTAAGTTTGAATCTATTGTGTGCTCGTGTATTGTTGCGGTTGAAGCTGAAGTATTCATTGACAGGTAGGACATTGTGGCAGATGATTTTATGAACTACATTTAGATCAGATCGAAGGCGATGTAGCTCTAAGTTGTCTAAGCCTAAAATTTCAAGTCTGGTGGAATAAGGTATTTTATTGTGAGCAGAGGAGTGAAGGACTCTCCTTGTGAAATATTTCTGGACTCTCTCAATTGTATTAATGACCGATATGCAATGCGGGTTCCAGACAGGTGAACTGTATTCCAGAATTGGTCTAACAAATGTTCTGTATGCTCTGGTTAGCAGTGTAATATTGCCAGAGAAGAAGCTACGCAACATTAGATTGACCCTACCTAGGGTATGATCTGCAGCTACAGAGGAATGATTTTCTGTCACTAGACTGTCTAAATAAAAGCTGAGAAGATAATCCATCAGGAACATTCAGTTGCCCTTGAATCCTGCAGGGTAGATGTTGTATTTAATGGGAAACTATATTCGAGTCTGTATTACTCAATTCTAAGAAGAAATTGTTTCTACATGTACTGCCAAGCACAAGATATACAGTAGGTATGTTATCATTCGAACCTGTTGTAACCTATACATTCTTCTCATTCTGATTATAGGAAGCAGTTTGAGAACTTGAAATACTAAGCAGGGGTCTCCAATTCACTGAACTATTTGGAATCTTGGGTGCACATCACGGGCCTTCTCCCAAAATGCTGCTGGTGGAAAATTTGGATGAGCTTGTAGATGGAGAACACTTGCTATGGAGATCGCAGCCATGTACAAAGCATCGATTTCTCAAAATAAGTCTCATTGTCCTGACTCTTTTTGTAGGCCATTTCCACATCACCTTAATCATACTGTAAACACGTCCTTATCTCGTGTCCTTATAACACCTTTGTCTCATCTCCAGTCCACAGCTGTGGCAGCTTAGAGATATGATCTGGCTTGCTTCGTTGGCAAGATAGTCGATGATCTGGTCAAGGGCTCGAGTCTGACCCCTCCAAACTATTATGGCCATTTTGGCTTGAGCTGCAAAACGGAACAGCCACCCGCTTCTCCATAGGCAGCTATGTACGTAATGCCTGCTCAGCACTTTTTCAAGTACTTACTTTATCAAGACTTATGCAGGTTGCTTGTGTACACTACACGAGCACACAACAGATACAAACTCAAAGTGAACCGCTCCAAACTTGACTGTAGAAAATACGACTTTAGCAACAGAGTGGTAAATGCCTGGAACTCACTACCTGACATTGTGGTTTCGTCACCAAGCCCCCAAAACTTTACCCTTAGACTGTCCACTGTTGACCTCACCCGATTCCTAAGAGGTCAGTAAGGGGCGTGCATAAGTGCACCAGCATGCCTACCGTCCCTGTCCTAATGTTCCCTCTTATCAGTACTCATTTTATGTATATAAACAATGATATATCTATGTATATTACCAACACGTACTTGACAAAAATAAATAAATAAATAAATTACTTATAAATGCACAATCTTGAGGTGTTCTGGTTTTAAGCAATATTTTATGGTTAAAATTTACTTGTGGTCCTAAGCATGCAATTTATTTATTTATTTTTGTTCAAACTGCTAGCAGGACTATTAGCCCTTTATGTTTTTCTAATGCCAACATTAAGAAAGGTCCTTTTTTCCCCTTTCTGAATTTTTAAGCACAATATATCACAAAGTTTGTGTTTTTCCTTCCTACTTCTCAATTCTTCTTAATCAGCTTGTTCCCTTTTTCTGTAAACCACAGGCCATTCTTAGAACTGAAGATATGAACTGCTTCTCCTATCTACATCAAATTTAATCAACCACTCTGTAGCTTTGTTCGATTGCTTCATTTGAGCCACTCCTTCCTTTGTGTCATTTGAAGACTTTTAATTCTCCACGGGCTTAGTCTGAAAATATCTGCTATCAGACGTGTCATGCAAAAAGCTCTGAAATTTCCCTAAAAGAAAATTCTACTCTTTGTCCCTAAAAAAAAAAGTCTGTTCGGTTTTTATGTTGAATTGGAATGCAAGTTGAAGAATGCAAAGTGTAACTCAGCAAACCATTCAATGGAAATGAAATGCAGGGTTGCAGACTTCCCTAAAATCATGATTCAGACAGTGAGTAGTGCAGTGGTTCCCAACCTTTTTGTGATCGAGTACCACTTGGAGGTCCCGTACAGTCGCCACGTACCACCTGGTTCCAGAGAAACTAAATTCGATCAGATATCACTTTATTTCCATAATTGTACAAGTAGAACACGCAAACCAATAATAGTAACATACACACTGAGATGCAGTAATGAATATCAAAGGGTAACTTGAGTCAAGAGAACATAGTGCTAACAATAACAGAGTGAGATTAACCTTAGCTCGAGAGCTCGCTACGATGCGCACCTTCTCGCGAGGGTTCTACTGCGCGACTGCTGAGAGTTCAGAACAGTCACCGTTCCTTTTTTGGCCCCGCGCATCCAGCAACTGGATTCTCGGGCCGCTGGGACCAGGTGGGTGGCGTGTGGCAACAGTTGTGTTAGGCAGTAAACATTTTTGTGAAGTAAAAAATAACTAACTAAAAATGGTTCATGACCCCGAAAGTGTTCGCGTACCACCTGGAAGGCCCTCGCGTACCACTAGTGGTACACGTACTACAGGTTGGGAACCACTGGAGTAGTGAATACTATAATAAAACCCTGCTCTTTTTCAAAGAACAGTCATCAACGTAATGTATTACTCATAGAGTACATGACTGGTATTCAGACAGGATGTTAGTCAACAGGTGTTTTAAAAGATCGAACGTAAATAGAAAGCAGAATATTTGTCCATTCTTAGGAAATTGAAGCCATGAATTTGCAACACTGTGCATTGATCCAAAGGTGCAAATATATCCTTAGCTCCTTGCACTATAAAATGTCTTCCAATTGCCTTTCAAGAATGCAGCACAGCTACAAATAGTAATCCTTTCTGAAGGTTTTTTTTAAAAGACAACAAGAGACATTCACGTTACGACTGCTATGGTAGCAGAAGCAATCAACAGGAGTCTGAAATCCCTGAAGTGCTTTCTACGAGTATTCAAGTAGTAATTGATGCAGCACATGAACAGTAGCCGTTCAGATGAGGAAAGAAAGGGGGTTGCAGACCTTCAAACAGAAAGGTAAGGGGGAAAACTGGTCATAGTGGACACTGCTTAAATAGCTGAAAGAAACTTTCCGTATTAATGTAACATGACATCAGGAATCTCATGCAAATGTCTTGGGAGCAAAAGACAAAATTCAGCATTGCCGGAATGGATTTGCCTTCAGGGAAGTGTTTCATTGACCCACCACAAACCTATGAAAATAGCTGTATCTTTCAAGATGAAGTTAGCAGCATATACCTAGAATAAAGTATTATATATAAAGAAATGATATAATAATTATAATTATAATAATTTCTTTTTTCTTTTTTCTTAGAAGAGATACGATGAGTCCAAAATTAAGATTGCATCATCAGTCTGTCAACATAAAAGGATTTAGAATAAAAGAGTACTCAGGGGAAGGCAAAGAGAGTGTAAGAGGAAGTAGAAGGGGAGGAAGAGAAGGAGTAGAGAGAGTAGAGGAGGAGTGAAGGAGTAAGAAAGTTGGCAGGAGATGATGGAGATAGAGAGAGGGGAGTGCAATGGAAAAATAAAAAGCAGAACAGACTGATGATCGATGATGCAAGCGTTTGTATAAGATATTGACTTTTGAATGATGGATTATAAATGTAAAATTGTGTATTTTATTGTAACATTTTAAGGTATATGTCTATTGAATTGTAAAAGTGGTGGAGGAAAAAAAATTGGAAAAAAAAAGAAAAGAAAATAGTTGTATCTTTCAAGAGCTCCAGTGGCAGGGGATTTTGACCTGGCAGAAATGGATATGCAGTGGCAAAGGGGCATTGTTGGATATAATTCTTTGAGTAAGCTCTCTTTGGAGTAGCATCTCTGCCTTTCAGTACAAGTCAGTTTGTATGGATTGGAATCCCCAACCCCACTGCACCCCTAAAGTGTCCTCAGAAAGATAATCCATCTCTCCCCTACGTGCAATCTTTCCACTGACGGCCATTTTGGAGAGCTCATAGAGGAATCTGCAATTCCAAACTACTTTAGAAATTTTGAACATCACAAGCAACTCACATGTTTCTAGCTACAAAGTTTAGGTTCCACTTAAACAACTATGACCAGCTTCTCCCCGGCATCCAATTGACTACAACGCCCAAGTGTTCCATTAAATCAAACAATTGCCCCAAAATTATTTTACAAGCCAAAAATGAATGAATTTTTATAGGAATTCAAGGCTTACAGAGAACTAAACTTGGTCTCCTGAAGGAAGGACAGAGATTTTTATGGGACAGGCTCTCATGCAAGAATGTTTCAGGGAATTTGAAGTGAACCCCCCCTGACCCTCGGAATTCATGTAACTCAGGATCTTTCTTCATCCTCTTGACAGTATCTGTCAATTACATCTGAATTAAAATAGACCACTGTAACGGTGATATCATCTCTATACATGCGTGCTAAGCCATCAGGAAGAGTCAACATTGCCATCAGCTTTTCCTGGTCTATCTCTCCATACTCATTAGTGCCAATGGCATGTCTGATAAGGTGGGTTGCCACATTCTGGTCAGAGGGCTGGGCAGTCCTGGCCTTTCTCCGAAGTAGCAAGTCTTGCACATATCCCAGACTGATTGGTTTCTTAAAAGTGAGCTGAGTTTTCTGGACATCATCTTCAACTGTGTGGTTTGCAACGAGCTGGACCACCTCTTCATTGCTCAGCATGTCCCACAGGCCATCAGAAGCAAGAACCAAGAACTTATCCTGCCGCCTGATTTTGTGGTAAGTGACCTCTGGCTCAGCTGTTAAATAAGGGGGTGTGTGATAACACGGAGGGACATACTCATAGATGTTTAAATCCTCCAGGTTGCAGTGGTTTTTAAGGATACTCTGCTGCAGATCCTGACTCCACTTGAACATGACGTCTCCAAAAGCTCTGGAAGGCATAAGGACGCCCAGCAATCTGTCGTTCATAATGAGAGTGTTGCCTTCAGAGGTCGGGTGCTCACCTTTCAACCGCGAGATTTCTGACTCATTGAAAGCATTGTGATCTCGGGTAAGGGGCAGAGCAGACCACGAGCCATTGGGGTTCTGAACTCCAAGGATCACCCTGCAGTCCCCAGCATTTGCAACATGCAAATGAGCCTGATCCACATGAGCTAAGCAAGCCGTTGCACCCGAGAAAGCCACCTGTAGAGCAATATTTTTCAGAAGTTCGTTCTTGGAAGGCGCCTGAACTTCCAACGATATGTCTGAATCCAGCCTTTTAAAAGCACCGATCAAAGCTTCTTCCATCGTCAGTCCAAGGTCTGTGTCCGAGTTCAGTAAGTCTTGCCAATAAACTCTGAGCTGTTCCAAGTACAGGGAGGCAACCTCGTGGAAGAAGCTGTCGTTGGGGTGTTTGTGCCACTGAAGGATGGGCATGATCGGTTTCGTAGATTCCACGGCCAACTCAATCTCTTCCAGCGTCTGCCGAGACAGAAGAGAAACGGCGAGGTAAGAAAACAGCCTCTCGCTAACCGATTGAGCACAGGAATAGCCAGCATGGCCATCAAAGATCCCAAACATCATTCCCCTCGTCTGCAAACAGGTTGCCGCACTTCGGCGGTCTTCTATTGGCACGTTGGCTCCCAGGTGGTTGGACTCGAATTTCAATACTGAGCTGGGATTTTTCCCATCAAATTCAGGGACTGTGTAGGACAACTCGCTCGCCCTTAAGACCTCATTGATCTGCGATGGCGTCAAATGGAAAGAGAAATCTTCTTCCTCAGTGGAGGTATGTCGGAACGCTTTTCCTAGAGGGAAAGTGTGGTTGACCTTGCAACTGCAGCTTGATGGGGACCAACCTCTGGCAAACAAACTTTTCCATGCTTGATTTTGGGAGAGAACGGAGTAGAGGCGTCCTTTTCCAGGCAAAGTGGCAACAGCAGACCTTGAAATAATAATCCAGCTAGGCATAATGCCTATCATACGACTCCTTAGACTTCCAATCAGCACGTTCTGGAAAGTCTACAGGTAAAACGAAAACACAATTAAAGGAGAAAGCAGGAAGACCGCACAATTTCTACAGCAAAGGGTTGACCAAATTTCTTTCTACCAAGAGGCTCCCAAAGACACAATCGCTTATAATTGTTCTCCATAATAATTCTGTCTGCCTAGGCAACTTATAGTCAACAATCTGGCAACATTCACATGGAAGAAATTAAACAATATGTCTGGATTCTTAACAGGGGTCAGCAATAGGACACTTTCATAATTGCAATATCCCCTTCTACTTGGAAACCGCTTCTGGGCTTTGTGCTTGAGGTGGGGGGGAAATGAAACTTTGATTTTGGGTTTCCCCAATCAGATAGGATTGCTGTTATAGAAATGGCTAGTATATATTATTATGTAAAAGTAAAAAGCTGAGGTTCTATGTTATTAACTTATTCTATAGTGCTAAAGAGTCAAAAAAGTCAATGTTTTGTTTCTTTTCCCTTTTCCACCAACATGTTTTCCTCTTCCCCTTCTCGTTCCGTTTTCCCATTATTTTAATTTTTCTTTGTATTTCTGCATTTTACATTATGATTAATAAAATTCGTAATCTCCAAGATTTCATAACTGCAGCCTCTCGAAATAGCCTAGACATCCTTACAAAATTCAGTATTTTTGTAATTTTCAAAAATTCTAATGGCAGAAATCTTTTGAGATGGATTGCTAAATTTTCTGAAGCTTTGGGTTTTTCTTACACAATATCTGGCAATGGTATGTTGGAATGACCTTGAAGAAAGGAGGAAGAGCCACAGCCTAGACAATCATCATGTAAAAAGTATCTCAGATCACAGAAACAAAAGGAGAGTGGGAAGCATCTCAGAAGGGACCTACCCTACTTTTCTGGAAAGTAAAAGTAAAGGAGGGTGAAAGTGCTTTCAGACTTACAATATTCTGTTACTATAACCTTACAATAAAGATAGCAGCAACTCATGGTTTATATTTCTTGTTTGGACTACCTGATCAACAATATCTTAAGAGCCGTGGTGGCGCAGTGGTTAAATGCAGTATTGTAAGCTAATTCTGCTGACTGCTTGGGGTTCGATCCTCAACAGTTCAAGGTTGACTCAGCCTTCTATCCTTCTGCGGTCGGTAAAACGAGGAGCCAGATTGTTAGGAGCAATAGGCTGACTCTGTAAACGGTTTAAGGAGGGCTGTAAAGCACCGTGAAGCGGTATATAAGTCTAAGTGCTATTGCTATTTCAGGAATACAATAGGTGGAACATTATGACATACAATGATCTTGAGAGCTTTCAATTTTCTTTTTAAGTAGGAGATATAGCAACCCATCATACGTTGTGGATGCCTACTGCCTGACAGGTCTGCTGATCTCTAGATTGCCCACAACATAGGTAGATTTCAAAACTGCCAACTGTAGGCACTGCTGGAATGTGTGTAGACACCAAGATAGCAAAAACCTTTTACTTAGTCCTCATCTCTTTTTACAGAACATATGATTTGCTCCTATGGGTTAATATTTGTAAGTGTATGTCTTCAGAATAGGGCGATGCGGTGGCTCAGCAGTTTAGAGGCTGGGCTTATCAGCTAGAAAGCCGGCAGCCCAGGTTCGAGACCCGGGCGCCACGCAACAGGGTGAGGTCTTCACCCCAACTCCTGCCAACTTAGCAATTCAAAAGCATGCAAATGCAAGTAGATAAATAGATACCTCTTCGGTGGAAGGGTAACAGTGCTCCGTGACATCATGGTGGCCACATGACCACAGCAATGTCTTCGGACAGTACTAGCTCAATGGCCTTGAAACGGAGATAAGCACTGGCCCCTCTAGTCAGCAACTAGTGGAGTAAAATCCATAGATTTTACTAACTACTTTAGTTCATCAGAACACGCTTTTTTTACAGTTAAGGAAATTGCATTTCCCAATGCTTTGCAGTTTTTTTTTCCCAATGAAAGACTTCTGACCCGCTTCTCGTAAAATAGCTATAAATGAAAAGTTAACCACCTCCTAGTCACATCTTGCAAAACTCTTCACTTTAAAAAAAAAACTATTTTGTAACATTCCACACGAGGATGTAAAAATTGGGTTTGAGCCTCATGGCTGGCATAGAAGAAACCCAATAAATAAGGAAGCATCGTACATTGGCTACGCATTTCTCTTTGGTTGCAATTTAATGCACATCGTTTTGAGAGGAAATCAGGCTTACTGATATCAGAGTACTTGTTTCTGAGTAAAAAGGCTCAGTAGTGAGCAAAAAAAAAAACTTGCAAGATCTGGGACCATCCTTACCTCGATAAACATTAACCCAACAAAGAGTGTTATTGTAAAAGGTAAAGGTTTCCCTGTCCAGTTGTGTCCGGCTCTAGGGCGCGCAGCATTCATTTCCTTTTCTTGGACAAGGAAGCCAGCATTGCCTGAAGACAATTTCTATGGTCATATGTCCAGTATGGCTATATGTCAAATGCGCATGGAACGGGTTACCTTCCCACCGAAGTGGTACCTATTGATCTACTTGCATTTGCATGCTTTTGAACTGCTAGATGAGCTGGAGCAAGGAACGAGAGTTCATCCCATTGCGTAGAGCTCAGGTCTCGAACCCAGGCTGTCAGCTCTCCAGCTGAGAAACTCAGCATCTTTAACCGCTGAGCTGTCGCACCTCCCCTTCTATTATTGTGTACATATACAATGAAACATTTGACTGTGGATACCACCAGCGGTGAAATCTATTTACCTTTCCTAGTGGTTTGGAAGTGTGCGCACTGTTTCACCCATGCTCTGCTCGCACACGCTTTTTCACCCTCTGCGCATGCACAGAATGCTTTGCGCATGCACAGAGGGTTAAAAACAAGAAAATGGCGATGTCTAGGTGGGTGGGCGGAGCCTTGCGCTGCCGCCACTACCGGTTCTCCGAACCACCGGCAGCCGCCACTACCGGTACGCCTGGACCGGGCTGAACCAGTAGCATTTCACCCCTGGATACCACTGAGTTAAACGACCCCAGTGTAGACCTTCTACAGATGTTCTCCAGGGGAAAGAGTTATTCCTCTCCCACCCTAATATGCTCCAACAGTTTAATTAGAGGCAACTCTTGAGTAACAGCTGAGCCTGGTTTTTGATCTCTGTTATTGAGAGCCATAAGGAGAAATGAAAACAAAGCACAGGAGCATTTCCAAAGAAATTAATCTCTGGAGATAGAGGAGCCTACACTCTGTTTACTTGTGGTTGTTCTCCTTTTATCAAAGCTTCCAAGTGATTTATTAACTTAAATCATTAGGAAATGTCCTATCTCAGTGGAAGAACACTGGCTTCCTGCACAGAAGGTTTCCAATTTAAATCTTCATCCAAAACTGGAGAATTGTTTCCAAAACTTTGGAGAGCCTTTTCTTATCAGAAGCTGATTCACACATTACCCTGTATTTTGATTGGTTCTATTTCAGTTAGTTCTGTGAACTATCATTGGTAAAGAACGGATTAGAGTCTAGTACCGGGGTAGGCAAAGTTGGCTCTTCTATGACTCGTGGACTTCAACTCCCAGAATTCCTGAGCTAGCATGATTGGCTCAGAAAGTCTGGGAGTTGAAGTCCATGAGTCATAGAAGAGCCAACTTTGCCTACCCCGGTCTAGTATAATATGGGAGCCAAACCAAGTGAATTTTCCTCAACAAGCATGACTTTAAGACCTTTATAGGACTTATGCAGGAAACACCTGTCAGGTGCAAGAAATCAAGAGCCAGGACAGAGTTCAAAGCACTGCAAGTTTATTCCATGATACCTATACACAAGAATCTGATCTACTAACAGTCAATGCGAATTGGCGCCAGTAAAGAGTCAATGAATTTCAAGGGGAGCTGGAATTAGTTCTTACAGGGGCGTAGAAACTCCAAACTGATGATACGTTTGACCCCACCCTCAGGCTCAGCCTCGTCGTCTCCTACAACACCATGTAAAATAGGGTTCAGGATTTGGAGTGACCAAGACAAATTGATAACTTTACTGCCTAAGTTAGAAGATTCTCCCAATATAAGCTTCTCCATACTAAATACTTGACAATGATGGCCAAGAAAAGAAAAGAGGTGGAAAAATTACACCGATATGGAAAGCTATGGAAAGAAAGGGAAAGCCTGAAATGATATCCCCAACCTACCCTGGACCTTCCAGGAGGCAATTCTGCCAGAAGCTGGAGCTTCTAAGAAAGATGCTAATAGCTGGAATGCAGAGAATGTCAACATGCAATCATTTTCAACAGCCATTCAAGGGAGCATGGGCTGGAGGAGCCGAGGTGGCGTAGTGGTTAGAGTGCAGCACTGTAGGCTACTTCAGCTGACTGCTAGTTCAGCAGTTCAGCTGTTCAAATCTCACCGGCTCAAGGTTGACTCAGCCTTCCATCCTTCTGAGGTCGGTAAAATGAGGACCCAGATTGTTGGGGGCAATATGCTGACTCTGTAAACCGCTTAGAGAGGGCTGTAAAGCACTATGAAGCGGTATATAAGTCTAAGTGCTATTGCTAAGTGCTAAAAGAGAGACCAAGGAGCTTGAAGCTTTGAAGCAGGAAAGGCTATATAACATTCTATACCTGTGATGGCGAACCTATGGCATGTGTGCCAGAGGTGGCACGCAGCACCCTCTCTGATGGCACGAGAGCCGTCAGCCCAGTTCAGTTCCCCCGTGCATGCGCGTGTGCCTCCCGCCAGCCAGCTGGTCTTCGGGTCTCTGCTGTGCATGAGACATGTGGGGATGCGTGGGGGAGGCATGCATGCAAAGGGGTGGGGTGCGTGTGGGGGCTGCATGCGCATGTGTGAGGGGGTGGGGCAGATGTGCGGAGGGTGCATGCATTGCATTTTGGGAGGTTGGGCACGCATGCACGCATTCACACGCCCAAGTGCGCTCTGGGCACTCAGTCCGGAAAAGGTTAGCCATCACTGTTCTTATACCCTCTCTCATTTTGCTCAGTGTGTGTGTCTTCCTTTCCTGAAAACAAGAATCCCTACACTGTGCTGGTCCATGTAACTGGGGAGTATATTGTCCAGTTCTGCCAGCCCTTCGAGGTGGGCAGGATCAAGGAACAGACATGGCAAGAAACCCAGGAATATTTTATAGCTGTCTTGAAAGCTTGTTCTGAACTATCACCACTCCTTCTGAAAGACAACACAGCCTCTTTCTCATACTGTCTACTTTCCTAGGGCTGAGTAATTGTCTTCCCTCTTCTTCCTCCTTCAAAGTCAGAACTAAATTCCTTTAACCACTTCCTCTCATTTCAGGGGAATTTGACATCAGACATGGGTTAGCCCAATTTGTAAATTCAACCCACAGGCTAAAACTGGGCTGGAGGAATCAAGATTTCAGATAAATTGAAGGCCGCTTCCAATTCCAGATTTCAAGGGCCTTTCTAGCAGCCCACGATGTGCAAATCGATGCTGGTAAATACCTGAGTCATGAGAGGTAGAAGTAATTCCCAATTTTAATTCTGCAACTCAAGGTAGCTTTGCCCAAACTTGATGCAAAATAGGTGGAGAAAGGTAGGCTGCTTCCTTCACCTCCACCCATTATCTGCCCTTGAGAAGGATCCCAGAAGAGGGAGGCAGGAAGGCAATAAAGTGGCTCAACCGGATTCTTTCCTGGCCCTCCCCCATAATCACAACAGCCACCAACTATCCAAGTAATAAAGATGCTGTTGTTCGTAGGTTGCTCTTTCAACAATATTCATTGTGTTTTATTGACCCTTATTTACACTGCTTGCAAACGGCTTTGGGAGGATAGCTAGGTTAATGGCAGGATATATTAACCTTTAACCTTGGACTGTCTACAGTCGACCTCTCCCCATTCCTAAGAGGTCTGTAAGGGGCGTGCATAAGCGCACCACTGTGCCTACTGTCCCTGTCTTACTGTCCTATTGTCCTCTTTTATCGTTACTTTTTACTTATGTTTATACAAATTACTACTATCCTATACATGTTTGACAAATAAATAAATAAATAAATAAATAAATAAATAAATAAATAAATAAATAAATAAATAAATAAATAAATAAATAGATAGAAATAAGATAGCTAGCAACAAAGATAACAACCAAGGTGACTAAGGGGATAGAAGCTATAACATATGAAGAACGGTTTAATGAAAAGAACTAGGGGAGACATGACAGCAGGGCTCCACTATCTAAGGGGCTGCCACAAAGAAGAGGGGATCAACCTATTTTCCAAAGCACCTGAAAGCAGAACAAGAAGCAATGGGTGGAAACTAATCAAGGAGAGAAGCAACCTAGAACTAAGGAGAAATTTCCTGACAGTGAGAACAATTAACCAGTGGAACATCTTGCCTCCAGAAGTTGTGAATGCTCCAACACTGGAAGTTTTTAAGAGGAGATTGGAAAACCATGTGTCTGAAATGGTATAGGGCCGTGATGGTGAACCTTTTTGGTGTCGAGTGCCCAAAGCGCGTGCATGCACGAATGCAAACCCAAAATGCAATGTAAGCGCCCCTTGTGCTCGCACCCCCCCATGCACCCCTACTCTAATATGTCAGCTGTCGTTTTTTTGTCCCATCCATCCTCAAATGAAGAGCCCCTGCTCATTTCACAATTGAGGTCACCTGGTCATGAGACAATTTCTGCTTGAGATATGTGGAGGAAGAAAGGCAGTGAATGAACCCAGATAACACTCATACAAAAGTCCTGGATTGTTTCATCAACACCTAGGTACACCCATATTACACCTATCTTCCGCGAGCTGCACTGGCTTCCTATTGGTCTCCGAGCACAATTCAAGGTGTTGGTTATAGCAATAGCAATAGCACTTAGACTTATATACCGCTTCATAGTGCTTTACAGCCCTCTCTAAGCGGTTTTCAGAGTTCAGCATATTGCCCCCAACAATCTGGTTATCACCTTTAAAGCCCTACATGGCTTAGGACCAGGATACCTCCGAGACCACCTACTCCCACATAGCTCCTTTCGACCAGTGAGAGCCCACAGAGTCGGTCTCCTCCAGGTCCTGTCAACCAGACAATGTCAGTTGGCGGGTCTGCGGGGGAGAGCCTTCTCTGTGGCCGCTCCGGCCCTCTGGAACCAGCTACCCCCGGAGATCCGGACTGCCCTCACCCTATTGGCCTTCCGTAAGGAAACCACGACCTGGCTTTTCCATCAGGCTTGGGACCGTTGATCTTGGAAATATAATGGATAAGATCCGGCCCATGAGAGAGGTATGTATGAGTTTTTAATATGGGTTTTATGATTTTACTGTTTTTTACATTTTATATTCTTGGATATGTTTTTAAGCTGCCCAGAGTCCCTAGGGAGTTGGGCGGCCTATAAATCCAATCAATCAATCAAGCAATCAAGCAATCAATCATTTGGCACCACCTGTTTTTGCTCTTTTGCATTATGCATTGTGGAGTTATTGTCTCATAGCTGTTTCTGTCAGCCTCCCAAGCAAACCAGACTACAGATGTAAAATTTCCGGTAATTTTGAAGCTCGGAAAAAAACCTGTTGTTTTTTTTTTCATTTTTTTCGGGAGGGAAACGGAAATTTTCAGAAAAATTGAAAAAAATGCTACATTAGCACTTTTTGGTCTTTTTAAGATTGAAAGTCATTCTGTTACTTTAGGAACATAAAATATGACTATGGACAATTTGACTTGGCATAAAATTATCACAACTGGCATATTAAAAATATAGTGTAGCCAAACAATTATCACAAACAGAATTTACTTTTTTATAATATTTATTTGTAATTGTAACAAAAGGAGCAACAATCTCCTGAACTGCTTACTAGTTTATGTGGAAAAGCCAAAAAGCCTCCACAAAACAATTTTCAAAACCAAAAGTAACCATTTTTCATATTTCCTCTCCACAGTATTAAATAAAAATAAAAATAAAAACCCCATTCTCATAAAAAGAATTGAAGATGGGGGAAGTGTTAAGAAGAGAGTGGGACTAAGTTCCAATGGACATTTAATCAGAATCATTTTCTGAGCTGAAATTGTCAGTATCTGTCTCTGCTTCTGCAGCTACTCTTTTTTGTCCGTCATCACAATTAGGAACTTCTAAAAACTGAAGGTTTGCCCAGATAGAAACAAGCTTCTCTACCCTTTCACATGTCAGTTTATTTCTTGACTTAGTGTGAGTGTTTCCAAACATAGACCAGAATCTTTCACATGCTGCAGAAGATGGAGGTATCTGGAGAAGGCGAGAAGCAATAGGAGTCAGAGGCTGTGTTGTGCAAAGACCTTGCCACCATGTTGCAGGAGGAATATGTTTGGCAGAATCCCAGATTGCATTCCTGGACCAAATCCCTGAAGATGTTCTATATTCTGCAACATTTGAAAGTACCTTCCCAACATCAAGTCCTAAATGTGATGCTTGTTTTGTGATCCAGTCAAATGCAGTAGCAGTGTTATCATCATCACTTATGTTTGCACCTTTGAATCTTGGATCCAACAGATTTGCAGCGGCATGAATTGGATGACAACAAAATTCTTCCCTTTTTTTAATAAAATCTTTCACTTTACTTTCTTCTATACTTGTAAGTGGAGATATACTGAGATTTTCAAAAACAGTTGTTTTTATCTTGGTCATTAGATAAGGAATTTCTGACAAAAGTGCACTATCTGATTCAGATGCAGTGATTGCTGCAGCAATTGGCTTTAGAATCTTCAGGGAATTTTGCAGTTGAACCCAGAAGACATCCTGATCAAGAACAGTGTTTCTTACACTCCTGGGTACTTTAAGATCTTCAACTATTACTGTTTCTTGAAGAGCTTCTTTGTTTTTTAGTAAACTTTCAAAGGAGATCACCACTCCAGCCCACCGAGTTTTACTACAGAGCTTCAGCGTAACTATGCTATTCTTTGCATTTTTTTCGACTTGCTTCTTCTTGAAAACTGCAGCTACAATATGAGTACCTTTTACATGTTTAATAACTTCTTTTGCTCGTCTATAGACCATTTGAAGGGTGTCCAACTTCATAATATCATTAAAAAGCAAGTTTAGCCCATGGGCTGCACATCCTATTGCAGTAATATGTGGATACTTCTCCATTATGATTTCCCATGCTGCTTTCATATTGCTGGCATTGTCAGTAAGCAAAGCAAATACTTTACCACTCCCAATTTTCTGTAGGACATCACAGATTTTACAGCTGATATACTCTGCAGTATGTCTGTTCTCTCCTGTTTCAATGCTTTTGTAAAAAACTGGCTGAGGTGTTGTTATAACAAAATTTATAATTCCTTTTCCTCTCACATTTGTCCATCCATCTGTAAGTAGTGCAAGACACAGTGCTTCATTAATTTTTCCTTGCACCGATTCCATTACACGTTCATATTCTGACTCCAAAAGAGGCTTGCTCAAAGAATGTCTGCTGGGCAATTGGTATGATGGTCTTAATAATTTAAAAGCTTCCTGCCAGTATGTATTTTCGGTTATTGAAAACGGCATTCCAGAAGAATATATTGCTCTTGCAAGAGCTTGATCAATTTTTTCCTGATCTTCAGGTGTCATCTTGTCTCTAAATGAAGTTAGTGAATAATTTTTGGATGCAGCTGTCTTCAGTATCTGTTTACTTGAAGCTGCTGCTGATGGGACAACACTTTGTGTTGCTGCTGACGTTATAGATGGAGTAGAAAGAGGACTTCTTGAACGAGAACGTTGAGAAAAACTATGTGCATTGTCATCATTGTTGTCCTCTTCACTTTGATCCATGAAGGATTTTTTAATATCTACAGGACACTTGTTACATACAAGAATGTGTTTTGTCATCCTGGTAGCATTTGGAAATGTATATTTCATCTGACAATATTTGCAAATCACATTTTTCTTTTCAGAAGAACTTGTAATGTGAAAATGCCTCCATATGCTAGATGTTGGTCTCACCATTTTTCTGAGGGGAGTAGGAAATAAAAACAAGAAAAAATGACTACTTTGCAAGAAGACACTAATCTATGATTGTGTGGGGGAGTCACTGGAGGAAGAACCAGATTACTGGTAATTAAATTATTATTTACACAAAAGTTTATAAAGATAAACTAATGTAGCTAAATGATTCAGTTTTCTGGATTCAGATAAATGTAAACTCTTACCTTTTTAAATTAAGTATATACTTTCAGGTCCTATTTGTGGCTCTTAATTTTCTTCCAATGCTTTTGAGGCCTAGTGAAGAGGACAGAACAAACCAAACACACCCACTAACATGCAAAAGCAAAACTGAAACCTTTTTCTTGTTACAATAGCAGCACCTCCTAAAGGAAGAAATGCATACTGTTCTTGCATTGGAGGGTTCAGTTTGTTACCTAGGACTTGCTTGTCCTCACTCAGTGCACAGAAATTAGAATAATCTGATATCATACATTTTTTAAAGAAATTATTTGGAAAATATTTGAACACCCTGTCTTAAAATATTTTATTCATCATGTTAATATAAAATATTCCACAATGTTTTTTTTTTCTTTTTTCAATTTTTCCAATTTTTTGGAAAAAAACAAAAAAGCCTTCAGGAAAAAAACAGAAAAAAACCAGTTTTTTTTCCAATTTTTTCCGGTTTTTTTCCAGGCCTTCACATCTCTAGACCAGACAGGAACTATGACAAGGTGAGCTAATTCTACTTTATTATAAGGCTACAATAACAGAATCTTGCAAGTGTGAAAGAATAAATTTCCTGCTACCACTTCTTTTTACTGTCAGAGAAGCTAGGGTGGTTCTTTTCTACATTTCTCTGCTCGTTGTCCACCTGCAGGCTGCGTCCTTATCTGATCATCTTCTAGGCAGCATTTTTTATTCCCCTTCCAAGGTCATTTTCACATACCAGTAAAGTTTCTATTTGCCCCCAAACTACAGCTGCATCAACACAGTCTGCTAATCCATTTTTGTTGAATAAGCCACAATCTGCTAAGCCGTAAATCACAGTTCACAAGTTTAAGTGGGAATATCACCTATTGATTTAAAAGTAAAAATACCACATTACATGGCATCATATTCCTGGCAATATCTGTGCCTGTAAATTTAATCTAGATTTTAGTTAATACTGAGCTGGACACAATTCACGGTCATTGCATGGATAAAACACTTGCTATCTGTCCACTATTGTCTTCCCCTTTTGTTATGTGTATAAATCTTATGATGTATAGATTTTTTTCTAGTCATCCACTTGCAATTTACGTGTCCAAAGCATGCAAATTTATGTCTGCTAATCAAAAACTTAACTGTTCTGAGCAGACTAGTTTGACTTGCAGTCCATGGTTTTCTTAGTAATTATGCACTTAATCTATACCAGGGGTCCCCAAACTTGGCAGCTATGCCAGCTGGAGAATTCTGGGAGTTGAAGTCCACAAGTCTTAAAGTTGCCAAGTTTGAAGACTTCTGATCTATACAGTAGTCCTCAATTTACAACCATTTGAAGTTACAACAGACCCTATAGTCATGTAATGAAAATCCAGGTAGTTAGTAACTGACATATATGTACAATGGTCGCAGGGTCCTGTAATAGTCATTCATGACGTTCCTAGTCAACAAGCAAAGATAACAGGGGAAGCCAGATTCACTTAACAACCATATGATTCATTTAACTTCAATGATTCGCTTAACAACTGCCTTATTTAGCAGCTGTGTTCGTAAATCAAGGACTACCTGTATATAATTCGGGTAAGAGCCATTGTCTATTTTCTCATAAAAAACAGAAGTTGTGTAGTTTCCTTTTGAAAATACAACATTGCCAATTTTTCTTCTGTTTCCAGTGCAAATAGAAGAATAAATGGAAATATTGTATTTGTCAAAAGGAAACTTCACAACTTCCGTTTTTAATAAGAAAGAAAATACTAGATCTTGCCCGAGTTATATATAGGTAATCCTTGGTTTACGACCACAATTGAACCAGATTTTGCATTGCTAAACAAGACAGTTGTTAAGCAAATCACTGAAGTGAATCAGGTGATTGTTAAGCGAATCCGGCTTCCTCTATCATCTTTGCTTTGCCAGATTTTTCAAATCACACCTGTTTTTTATTGCTTTCTTTTTCAGAATTTCTTCTTGCACTCCATTCTCATAAATTATAATCACAATTTTTTCTACTTACAGAAACAAAGAAAATAAAAAACCCAGGAAGAATTATGAAACATTTCAAAGTTATTTACCTTGTTAATCATTCATGTTTTTGCCTTTTCCAAGTATTAGCAAGGCAGATGTCCTTCACCAAGACCTGTTGAAAAATCGATGTGAGATTTTTAAAAAGATAGACAGAAACATGCCAATTGTCAGGGCCTGCGAAACAAAGCCATTATTCCTCCTTAACTATAAATTTAAATGCATTCACAATATATACTTGACCATTAGATAACGTTTGTTATAATTTCAGTATCTCCGTGGCTGCCACAAAGAAGAGGGAGTCAAGCTATTCTCCAAAGCACCTGAGGGCAGGACAAGAAACAATGGATGGAAATTAATCAAGGAGAGAAGCAACCTAGAACTAAAGAGAAATTTCCTGACAGTTAGAACAATTAATCTGTGGAACAGCCTGCCTCCAGAAGTTGTGAATGCTCCAACACTGGAAGTTTTTAAGAAGAGATTGGAAAACCATTTGTCTGAAGTGGTGTAGGGTTTCCTGCCTAAGCAGGGGGTTGGACTAGAAGACCTCCAAGGTCCCTTCCAACTCTGTTATTCTATTCTTATCCACAAAGATTTCTTTTTCCTGCACAGAAAAAGGATCCCACTACAATGCACGAAAATTCTGTAAAACAGTGCATGCCACACAATAAAAAATAGCCTTGACAAAAGTAAGTAGCCTTTTAAGGGTAGATTTTCCATATTATGCTGAAGTACCTTTCCCTCGACTCAGATCAGCTTCAGAAATACAAATACAAACTTGTTTTGAATCTGAATATTATAGCCTTCTCTTTTATCATGCCCCAAACGTTGTTCAAAACAGCAATTTCCCACTCTACCGTATAACTACACCCGATACGCCCTTCGCATAATTGCTTCACAACCACAGTGCAAAATATAAAATGCAGCTAAACACCTTGGGTGATCAGGCCAGCTGAGCAAAACAGAACCAAAAATGTACCCAAGTTTTTAATAGTCACGTTTTGTTACACATCAAACTAAACTTTAGGCTGTTTGAATAACAGGTCAGCAGAAGGAATGTTATTTTAGCTCCTGATGTAGTACCAATGTTTGTGGCTGAGATTTGCTGTTGGTTGACTTTGCTTTTGTGATGTTGTTAGAAAGCGTACGGACCCATCTTTGCATGGCAAAAAGATCAGCCAGCAAAAACAGAACACCAAGAGAATGCAACACTGATAACTGGGAGCCTATCAGGTTGGTTGATCTTTTCACACAAGCTTTCAAAAATTACATTGCAAGCTGCCATCAGAATCACATTAAAGATGAGCCTCGGTGGCGCAGTGGTTAGAGCGCAGTACTGCAGGCTACTTCTGCTGACTGCCTGCAAGTTCAAATCCCACCAGGCCAGGGGTGGGTTCCTCCCGGTTCGGACCGGATCACCCGAACCGGTAGCGACCCACTGGTGACGTCACTGAACTGGATCGACTGGTGCCGGTCCGTGGGCGCCGCCATCTTTTTTTTGGGTTTTTTTAGCGAATTTTTTTTACTGTTTTGAAGTATTTTCCTGTTCTGCTGCTTGTAAAAGGGCGCTGCCACCCGCCCCCTGGTCTATGCTGACCTTTATTCCTTTGCCGGAAGCACAGCTGATCAGCTCCTCAGCTGGGTTTCGGGCTGATTTGAGCTACGGAGCATGCACGGATGTAAAATCGCACGAGGGGACGCGTGCGCACGCACGAGTGAAGCGAGCGCGCATGCGTGAAATGTCATGATGCAAACCAGTGGCGAAAGTAAGTGGAACCCAACCCTGCACCAGGCTCAAGGTTGACTCAGCCTTCCATCCTTCCGAGGTGGGCAAAATGAGGACCCAAATTGTTGGGGGCAATAGGCTGACTCTGTAAAACCGCTTAGAGAGGGCTGTAAAGCACTGTGAAGCGGTATATAAGTCTAAGTGCTATTGCTATTGCTACTTCAATGATCCAGGTGATTAAAGCAGCGGCATCTTATTTCAGGGTCTGGTGGAGGCTCCCACACAGACCTTCCTGTTTTAATGAACAAAGTAGCTGCATTCACACAGGTTCCAAAACACTTCAAATCTCATTTTGATGAATGCACAGCTGCGAAACATGCACAGCTCCTTACTCTGTGACAAGTTAACCAATAAGGAGAGAAACTGTTCCTCCACTAAACGTACACCTTAAGAACAATCATTTTGTAAATCCATTCCCAACGTATGCGAGAGGGGGAAAAAAAGTTTAGCAAATGCACCCAACCGCCTTCACATTTTGCAACTTTGGAAAATGATGGGATATTCTTTAGAATCTTTTTCCTCTTTTCTACTACTTTATCTACATTTCTTTCCCACTTCATTACATTTCTTCTTCTTCCTTAACTCCAAATCTGCCCCGTTTTACTTCCGCTTTAACACAGTCAAATAAAGAAATGATTTTAAAAATCATTTTTTTTTCTTCAGTTGTTCTTCAAATGTTGTACGCCGCCCTGAGTCCTCAGGGAGTAGGGTGGCATGTAAGAACACTAACTAACTAACTAACTAACTAAATAAATAAATAAATAAATAAATAAATAAATAAAAAAAAAAATAAATAAATAAATAAATAAATAAATAAATAAAAAATAATTAAATAAAAAATTAAATAATAGCAATAGCACTTCACTTATATACCGCTTCATAGTGCTTTACAGCCCTCTCTAAGCGGTTTACAGAGTTCAGCCTATTGCCCCCAACAATCTGGGTCCTCATTTTACCCACCTCGGAAGGATGGAAGGCTGAGTCAACCTTGAGCCTGGTGAGATTTGAACAGCTGAACTGCTGAACTAGCAGTCAGCCTGCAGTCGCAGCATTTAACCACTGCACCACTTCAGCTCTAAATAAATAAATAAATAAATAAATAAATAAATAAATAAATAAATAAATAAATAAATAAATAAATAAATAAATAAATAAATAAATAAATAAATAAATAAATAAATAGGAAAACGGAATGCAGAGCCTCCTTTTTAAAAAAAAACCCTTCTCCGCCGCACCAAATTTTGCTGTTGCACCTTTAAGAGCAATAAAAAGAATAACATGTAATAGCAACCGAATTGACAAGCTGGGAACCAAGCGTTCAACTTGAGAGCTTCCAAACTTCAGAGAGCTCCTTGGCAACTCCTGCACCCAGGCTCCGTTTCTGAACCAGCGCCGATCCGATCCGCAGCAATTAACGGCCGATCCCGTTTACACGACACTCCCTTGATAAACACCATAGATAAAAGAAATAACCCACGCTTAAAAAACCAAAACCAACCCTGTATTTTTTTCTCTCCAGGCGATAAAGATGTTCACTTGCTGACTTCACTTGCACACTGAAACCTCCGCGAAAAGATGGGGAAAAAACTCTGCTTCTCTCTCTGTGCTCCGTGCAAATTAATCACATTCCGGTTTGGGGCGTTAATAAGAAGCGGCCAGCTGGACTTGCAAGTATGGCAAGGCAAAGCGAGGCTTCAATAGGAGCTTGACTCCGCCCCTGGAACGCACAGCCATTGGCTGCGGCGGGAGGCGTGAGAGGGTGATCAGGCAGCTGAATGGTGGCTGGGGTGGCAAAGCCACGCCCCTGCAAACTCGCGTGGGGCTTTTCCAGCTGGGTGCCGCTGCTCCCTAGCGGCCGTTCGGAGCATTGCAGCCTCTCAACGCGGAGAGTTCCCAATGCGACGGGAATCTGCCCAGCAGGGTTTCTTGGAACGTGTGAACGGGCACTAGAGAACGTTTTCGGGTTCTTTGGGATGCGGGCATCCCCAGGAAATAAAGGGAACCCGCATGTTCTCAGGGCGAAGCGTCCAAACGCCCGTAACCCTCTTAGGAAGAGTAGGAAAAAGACGTACCTCGTGTCGGGCGAGCCCGCTTGCTAAGCAACCGGAGCCGTGTGAGTTAATCGGAGGCGAGGCAAAGCGCTCCTCCCCTCCTATACGGGAAATGACAGCGAGCCCAACCCCAAACTCGCTTCCTCTAGAATTCAGGGATCTCCAACCTTGGCAACTTTAAGACTTGTGGACTTCAACTCCCAGAGTTCTCCAGCCAGCACAGCTGGCTGGAGAATTCTGGGAGTTGAAGTCCACAAGTCTTAAAGTTGGCCAAGGTTGGAGACTCCTGCAAAAGATAGAATAAACCCTCCCCGCGTCGTTTCTAGTGGGGAGGTGCTCGACCCGGGAACCTTCCAAACTGGGAGATTCCCCACGCCGATTTAGCCAGTGTTTCCTTAACAAGCCTGGATGAAGTCGGTTTGCTCTCCGGCTCAACCCTAACCCCACGCCCAGCCATCAGACCTCCGTTCTCCACCCACCCACCCCAGTTAAAAAAAAAAAAAAAACAGGACCGCAGCGCCTGCAAACACGGAAAGCTCCACTTAACAGAGATTAACAGAGTTGGAAGGGACCTTGCAGGTCATCTAGTCCAGTGCTCCCCAACCTTTTGTCACCCTCGGCACACCATAGCCTCTCCCAAAATTGCACAGCACACCACATACAAAAATTGGATAAAAAACAAATATAATCTTCAAAATATCGTTTTGAAGAGTATAATAGTATAGGAATGTCAAACTGGGCATAACAGAATTACTTGATTTATTATTTTATTTGATAATTAGGTAGGTCAGTGGTGGCCAACCTTAATAATACCATGCACCAATTGGCCCAGGTGTCCCGGGTGGGCGGGCCCGCCTGGATGCCACCATTTGAGTTTTGCCCTCTGCGCATGCGCAGAACGCTGTGCGCATGCGCAGAGGGCAAAAGACCGCAAATGGCGGCGTCCAGGTGGGCGGGGGGAAGCGGCCGGGGGCTGCTTCCCCCACCTGCTTTTTCGGCTTGAGTTTTAAAAGAAAGCAAAACGTGGGCGGGAGAGGCAGGTCTTGCTCATTAAGCCTCACTGCAGTGGCCAGCGAGGCTTAATGAGCAAGACCTGCCTCTCCCGCCCGTGTTTTGCTGTCTTTTATAACTCAAGCCGCCCAGAGCAGGCGAGTCAATCCAGCAAGTGAGGAGGCGTCGACAAGAGGCGGAGCTTGGCGACAAGGAAGTTTGCTGGCTTAAGAAGCAGACATCCCTGTCGCCCTCCCTTTCGTCTCCGCCTCTTGCCGACGCCTTCCTCACTCGCGCCCTGCCAAGCCCCAAATCAAGCCAGCCCTAGCGCGAGACGCGTGAGACTGCTTTCCAGGCTGTATGTGGAAGCTGAAGAGCCTTACCGGTAGTTTGGGAGAAAGAAAGTTTTTTGCTGCTTCTGCTTTTGAGTGCACTGAAGGAAAGCAGCAAAATACTTTCTTTCTTTCTCCCAAACTACCGGTAAGGCTCTTCGGCTTCCACAAACAGAAGTGGCAGGGAGGAGGACTCCCGCCCCGCCCCGCCCCCCTGCCAAGCCTCAAATCAAGCCAGCCCGTGACTGGAGCTACCGGGAAAAGTCCCAGGTAGGACGTGCGCCCCGTCCCGCCCGCCAGTCCTGCCCCACCTGTTTTGCCAACCCCCAGCGCGAGACACGTGTCCTACCTGGGACATGCCCCGGTACCTCCTCCTCGCGTTCCTCGCTGTTGTGTCCAGGGCAGCAGGTCTGCTCATTAAGCCTCGCTGCAGCGGCCAGCAGGCTTAATGACCAGACCTGCCTCTCCCACCCGCGTCTTGCTGTCTTTTAAAACTCAAGCCGAGGCGACTTGAGTTTTAAAAGACAGCAAGTCAAGCGGGCGGGAGAGGCATCAGCCATTGGATGATTGCAATGCGCCACTTGCAATCATCCAATGCACCACATCTGGCGCATGCGCCACAGTTTGGCCACCCCCGAACTACGCGAACTTAAAAATTAGAACACAGTGCAGAAAACGACAGATAGGTAATACCTAATAATGAACACTGCTCTGTCCAGGCCCTGTAGACTTGTGATCAGGACAATCGTGAGCGGGGGAAGGGGGGGGATAGAACTTCTCGGACTCAGAGCTGTAGGGCCGCGGCCGCACATCGAATGCAACAAAACATTGCTGGGCAAAATCTAGCATTCGGTGGGCGGTAGGCCATTCTGGATATGACGCGAGCTTTTGCCGCGGCACACTTGGCATGGCCTCACGGCACACCAGTGTGCCACGGCACACTGGTTGGGGAGCACTGATCTAGTCCAACCCCCTCCCCATTGCGCGCAAGTACCCACGTTCTCCAAAGCCGCGTGGGTCGACCTGTTGGCTCTTGCGCCTGGTCTTTTGGGTTGGAAAAGGGAAAAAGATGCCAAGGAGCAGCCCCGCCTGGATACGACCCACCCTCTGCCAGCCTCGCTTGTCCTCGGATGGTCTCACCGGCTGCGATCAAAGCCGGGCTCCCTCGGGCGAAGGCGAGCCCGCAAGGTAGAAGGGCAAGACTTGGTGCCCGCCGGCCTTCCGTGCGGATTCCGACGTTGCACGAGACAGAGAAGAAGAACACGCAAGCTTACTGCCCGGCTCGCCCAGACGTTTCCAACGCCTTGCAAAGCGCTGCAAAAGCCGGCTTCTCCGGCCGTGCTCCTTGCGAATTACCTGGGCAAGGCTACGTCTTTAAAGGGATTTTCAATATGGTCGTAAGACTAATCCACGAATAAACTCTCTCGCCTTTAAAGGTCAGGAGGGAGCATTTAGGTAGGATTTCACAGAGGCCCTAAACCAGAAAATCCATTTTTTGCTTTTTTAAAAAAAAAATTAGTGGACAGAAGGAACGAGGATGTTGATGGTGCAGATGGAAAAAAACCCAGGCTGACGTTTGTCACGTTTTCTGTTGCAAGCCTTTCCAAATTAGAGGCTGGGTTTTTTCCATCTTAAATCAGGTACTTGATCTTACTCCTCTGGACTGTTATAAATGTCAGTGAGTTGGTAATTTTTGGCTCCCATTCGGTGTATTTCCCTATTTATATTTAGGGGAAATGCCAAATGACAAAATGCATCTTAAAAAAACTTGTGCACCAAAAAAAGCCCTTTTTAAAAAGATGTTGAAAAACACCTCGTAGATACATTCAGTTATAATCGGTTAAAAAGCTGATCTCTGGAGAACCATTTGGTTGGTTTAAAAACCCCTACTTGCTGTTATAACATCTGTAATAAAGAGTGAGTAGGTCTACAGTGTGGATTTTTGACCACACTTGGAAAAGGATCACCAAGAGGTCAAGACACTTCCGATTTAATCTCAGTCATTACAAGAGTCCAGCTACCACTATGAATAATAATAATCACAATATACAAAAACCTTCCTAAGCATACCGATGTGTTAGGAATCCATTGGCGATGTCCATTTTGCTCTCCGAATTCATGGAGACCTAACCCTAACCCTAAGTGGATTTGCCCGCCAATGGGATTTTCCCATGTATTTTACCAGGAAATGTAGATAGGGTGGACCAGGGGTGAAATCCAGCAGGTTCTGACAGGTTCTGGAGAACTGGTAGCGGAAATTTTGAGTAGTTCGGAGAACCGGCAAATACCACCTCTGGCTGGCCCCAGAGTGGGGTGGGAATGGGGATTTTGCAATAACCTTCCCCCAGCAGTGGGGAGGGAATGGGGATTTTGCAATATCCTTCCACTGCCATGCCCACCAGAACCTGTAGTAAAAAAATTGGATTTCACCACTGGGGTGGACTCATATACTCGGCACCCTCCTAAGCATACCGATGTTATAGGAATCCATTGCCGATGTCCATTTTGTCGTCCAAATTCATGGAGATCTAACCCTAACCCTAAGTGGATTGTCCCCCCGATGGGATTTTCCTATGTATTTTACCAGGAAACTGTCAATAGAAATAGAATGACTATGGCAAAAGAAAGCAAAAATAGGTACCAATAGGTGCTTTGCAACCAAAACATTCTGGAGCTGCACTTGAATACTATCAGCATTGACACAATCACTATCAGTCAACTGCAAAAGGCAGCTTTATTTGATTGCTTATTTGAGCCCTATGACAATCATTAAGTGTTGTACCTCATGATTCTTGACAAACTTTTCTTTTATGTACACTGAGAGCATATGCACCAAGACAAATTCCTTGTGTGTCCAATCACACTTGGCCAATAAAATTCTATTCTATTCTATTCTATTCTATTCTATTCTATTCTATTCTATTCTATTCTATTCTATTCTATTCTATTCTATTCTATTCTATTCTTTACTTGGAACAGCTTACTTCTCACCATGATATCTTTAATATTATTAAACAAGAACCTTTATCGCAGGTCCTTGAGAAGCACTTGGTAGGTGGACATAGGTGCCAAATCCAGTGTAAACCTGTGGCTGGCTGTGTGACGAGCATAATAATTTAAATTTTGCATTGTCAAATGATTTGGGGGAGGGTGACTTTCCAACAAAGGTGAAAATTTGGGGTATTCGCTATTCTTGTAAAAAAAAAAGCATAGAGAATACCCCAATACCTGAACAAATGGAGAACTCAGGGTCCTGTGTGAGTCTGAACCGCCTCTTGTGGTCTCTAGAAACTCAGCTGTTTAATGATAGATGACATGTACTGTTTGGAAAGGCTTCGACTAAATCACGAACATTACATTAAAGAGGGAAAACAGGTTCCTGTGTAAGTTTTGAAGAACCATCATTAGTGGTTCGATTTGTTTGGTTAGGGCAGTGGTTCCCAACCTTTTTGTGATCGAGTACCACTTGGAGGTCCCGTACAGTCGCCGCGTACCACCTGGTTCCAGAGAAACTAAACTCACTTTATTTCCATAATTGTACCGTTCATTTTTTGGCCCCGCGCATCCAGCAACTGGATTCTCGGGCCTCTGGGACCAGGTGGGTGGCGTGTGGCAACAGTTGCAAATCGTTGCCAGATTATCTTGTGTTAGGCAGTAAACATTTTTGTGAAGTAAAAAATAACTAACAAAAAATCGTTCATGACCCCGAAAGTGTTCGCGTACCACCTGGAAGGCCCTCGTGTACCACTAGTGGTACACGTACCACAGGTTGGGAACCACTGGGTTAGGGCTCAGTGAAATGTGTAAACTCGGCATTTTGAAGCTTATTCAAGAAAACATGGCTGCCACAAGGAAGAGGGGGGCAACTTACTTAACCAAGCACTCTAGGCAGGACAAGAAACAATGGATGGAAACTAGCCGAGGAGAGAAGCAACCTAGAACTAAGGAGAACATTTCTAACAGCGAGAACAATTAACCAGTGGAACAAATTGTCTTTGGAAATTGTGGATGCCCCAATACTGGAGGCTTTTAAGAAAAGACTTGACAGCATCTATCAGAAATAGTATAGGTCTCCTGCGAGAGCAGGGCGTTGGACTAGAAGACCTCTAAGTTCCCTTCCAACTTTGTTAGCTGTTGCTATCTAGGTCTATAAAAGCCTGGAATGAATGAATGGGTGGTTTTCAAACTGACATCATCCCTCTCTATTATCCTCGCTGGTTAGGACTAAGTTGGAGTTTTAGGTAAGCAGCATTTTTGAAGGACTATGGTTCTCTATCCTTGGCAAACCTCTTCAAAACGGATTGTCTGAAGCAGAAAAAATCTAGCATGAAGGGCAATGAAGTTCGAGCAAAGCATTGAAGTATTGACGGCTTTAGTCAAGCACAAATTTCTATTGCTTATTTTAGGCTTTGCGGCTATAAAAGCACATCAGAGGACGGCTAACACTGATGGCTGTGAAAAATATATTGCCCATTAACACCCATTAATTTTCAGGTGGAAACATTGAGGGACTTTTCATTCTGGTTTCCTAAATTATCCAACTATTTTTCTACAGTGGGTGACAGGCAATGTGAACATAAAATGATTTCAGTTCTCTAAAATGCTGGTCCTTCCATAATCCAAGGAACATCACAGACAAGCTGGGAGTCTTGGTGACCACTTGCATTTTTCAATAGTTCAGATGAAAGAAAAAGAATTGGAAGGCAGGCAGGCAGGCAGGCAGGCAGGCAGGCAGGCAGGCAGGCAGACTCAGGTTCTTAAAAGCCTCTTCTGTGGAGGTATGGATGCTTTTCAAGATATCTTGAAATATTTTATTTATTTATTTATTTTCATTTATTTTTGTCAAGTACGTGTTGGTAATATACATAGATATAACATTGTTTATATACATGAGTACTGATAAGAGGGAACATTAGGACAGGGACGGTAGGCACGCTGGTGCACTTATGCACGCCCCTTACTGACCTCTTAGGAATCGGGTGAGGTCAACAGTGGACAGTCTAAGGGTAAAGTTTTGGGGGTTTGGTGACGAAACCACAATGTCAGGTAGTGAGTTCCAGGCATTAACCACTCTGTTGCTAAAGTCATATTTTCTACAGTCAAGTTTGGAGCGGTTCACTTTGAGTTTGTATCTGTTGTGTGCTCGTGTATTGTTGTGGTTGAAGCTGAAGTAGTCGTTGACAGGAAGGACGTTGTAGCAGATAACTTTATGAGCTATGGTTAGGTTGTGCCGAAGGCGACGTAGTTCTAAGCTTTCTAAGCCCAGGATTTCAAGTCTGGTTGCGTAAGGTATTCTGTTGCGAGTAGAGGAGTGGAGGACTCTTCTTGTAAAGTATCTCTGGACACTTTCTAATGTATTTATGTCAAATACATGTCAAAATCATGTCAAAGTCAATAGATGTCCTGTAGCCATCTTGCATAGTACAGCCTTGGATGAAAATCAGTCTTAAGTCCGCTGATTTTAGAAGCTCTCTTTATGTTCTTCCTCTGCTCCTCTTCATTCATTCTTTTTATACCTTGAAGGATGCGCGAATGACCCTTCCCTTAAGAGGCTGAGGGGGCCGAAAATTATTCACCATTGGGATTTTTTCATCTTCTTCTGTTGTAAAAAGAAGGCTTCTGAATTTCTCCATCTGTAAACGCACATGAGACGGCGTTACAGCTAGAAACACAATCTGTAACAATGCTAACAAGCAAATCATACTAAAGAAAAATCAGCACATTTTTTATTTCGTTCTGTTCATCCAGTCATACTCATAACTAGGCTATTCATCCAGTGCAGGGGTGAAATCCTCCCGGTTCGCTCTTACCTGTCGGTCGCCGCAGAGCCTTTGGAACTGGTGGTGTTCGTGGTGCGGGGCTGCCCCCGTCCTCTTCCTCCGCCCACTTGGTTGCCGCCATTTGAGTTCTTTTGCCCTCTGCGCATACGCAAAGCGTTCTGCATGCGCAGAGGGCAAAAGAACGCAAATGGCGGCGTCCAGGCGGGCGGGGGAAGCGGGCGGGGGCAGCCCTGTGCCGCGAACACCACCAGCTCCAAAGGCTCTGCAGCGACCGACAGGTAAGAGCGAACCGGGAGGATTTCACCCCTGATCCAGTGTTTTTAGGGAGTGGGTATTATGTAGTGGGCTTCAGTAGGCAAGAAGCAGACTAGCATAGATGCAACAGCATTTATTGACTAAAACTGTAACTGAGCAACAGCAGGCAATGCCAGTAATTTATTCTCTGGGCCCACAGGGCCCACAGTACCAATCATAATACTTGAAAAACCCGCCCAAATATGAATGTTCAAAGTTTCCCTCCAAAACAGTTGGCGTTAACAGTTAGGGTCATCAAAAGCAGGGGTGGGTTCTAACATAGCTTGCTGCCCATTCACTTCCTCCCACGCCACTTGGCCGCGCCTCATGGCTGCACATGCGCAGTGCTGAAAAAATTAAACCCCCCCCTCAAAAAAGCAAAACTCACTTAACTGTTTCCCTTAGCAACAGAAATTTTGGGGTTCAATTGTGGTTGTAAATCAAGGACGATACCTGTATTAACATTGTTAATCCCCTGCTGATTTTCAATGGAACCTGCCTCCATGCATAAATAAACATACCTATAAATCCCTCTCCAAAATGATGATAATTTCTAAAATTGTGGAGAAAAAAAAATCCATTTATCTGGATAGGATACCTAAATCTTTTACAGCTTGGTTGCTGAAAGTGCATTTCCAGGAGAATACCGTATTTTTCGGAGTATAAGATACACCGGAGTATAAGATGCACCTTAGTTTGGGGGGGGGGGGACAAGAGAAAAAAATCTGCCTCTGCCTCACAGCAATTTGCCTCCCAGCAAACAGCAAACAGCAAACAGCACAGATGATATACACTGTTTGCTGTGTATTTCTGTGCATGTGTGTCTGACCCATAGAAATAGCAAAGAATTGGAGAAATGTACATTATGGCAGTATATTAATGCCAGAAAGTTTTCTTAAATGTAGTCACACTAACTCCTCCCAATTATTTAGATAGATCTACTCCAAACATGACTAAGTCAGGGTTTAACTCAGCTGCCTTATCTTAATACTAAAACAGGACACTGTTACATTTCAGATTATACTTGTACAGATGCTGTTAAAATTGATGTGGTTTTCTGGAAGTATATATTATTCTCTGCTATTTAAAAGAAGATACAATAGCACTGGGCCTCTTCAGATCAAGCATTTATTTTAAAAAGCTTCTTCATTTTGTTAAGTTGTCTAGAACAATAATAAAGCAGTCTTCAAATCTAATAATTTGAACATTCTATAGACATTTATAGTTATTGACTTACCTCCTTGCATCCAGTTTCAGAAGTCTGATTAGCACAAGAAAATAAAATTCTGCCTCTACCTCCAGCAATTTGCTTCCTTGCAGCTAATTTTATTTATTTATTTATTTTATTTAGACGCTCTTATAGGCCGCCCAATCCCGTGGGACTCAGGGCGGCGTACAGCATGAATAAGAAACGTACATTTTAAAAACAATAATCATAATTTAAGTTAAAAATGTAATTAAGATATAATTAAAGAAAAAACATAATAAACGCAACATTCAGGGGGAATTTGATTATCCTATTCACCCCATCTGCCGGAAGAGCCATGTTTTTAAGGCTTTACGGAAGGCCAGCAGGGTGGGGATGGTCCGGATCTCTGGTGGAAGTTGGTTCCAGAGGGACGGGGCTCCCACAGAGAAGGCCCTCCCCCAGGGCCCCGCCAACCGACATTGTTTGGCCGATGGGACCCGGAGGAGGCCCTCTCTGTGGGACCTAACCGGTCTTAGGGAGGTATGTGGTAGGATGCGGTCCCGTAGGTAACCTGGCCCTGAGCCATGTAGGGCTTTAAAGGTCAAAACCAACACCTTGAATTGTAACCGGAGACTAATTGGCAACCAATGCAGCTGGCGCAGGATAGGTGTTACGTGGGTGTATCTCGGTACACCCACTACAGCTCGCGCAGCTGCATTCTGTACCAATTGCAGTCTCCGGATGCTCTTCAAGGGTAGCCCCATGTAGAGTCCGTTACAGTAGTCTAGCCGTGAGGTGACAAGGGCATGAGTGACTGAAATTTCACTTTCAGTTTTAGCAGGTGGCCTGCCTGCACCTCAGTCAGCTGTGGGTCGGGAGGTTTATAATCAGTTGCTTGTGCTAATCAGGCTCTGCGCTGTTTGCTGCAAGGAGGTAAATTGCTGGGAGGCAGAGGCCAAAGGGTGGGGGTGGCTGGGTGGTGTATAAGATGCACCCAAGTTTTCACCCTCTTTTGGGAGGTAAAAAGATGCGTCTTATACTCCGAAAAATACAGTAACTTTTTTTTGCAGCATTTTCTCCTGATAACCATCGGGAAGAATATTTTCCGTAAACATCGGACAACTACATTCTCATCACTCACCCACAAGATTTACCTGTTTCTCTGATATTTGGATAGCTTCCTTCAATACTATCCAGGTTACGCTCTCATGAAGAGGTGGCGTTGTCAAAGATCCGGCATAAGTCCAGTACTTTTTGCCAGGAGGAAGCAGAGTGCTTGGGTTGAAAGATCTGAATTCAGCTTTTGTTCCCTAGCAGAAGTTTCAACAGGAAGGAGAACATTTGACATTTGGGATTTGAAAGTAAAATAAAATAAAGAGACAACTTCACTGGAGAAAGCAATCACTGTATGTTTGGAAGAGTTAGCGGTAAAAGGAAACCAGGCCGTCAAAGGACACAATGGCTGGACACTCTCAAAGTGTCAAGCCTGAATTCGATTGGGGTGTGGGATTGTTTGTATCCTTGGGCATTCTGACATGCATTCAGCTTGACACAGTTTGGAGCTGAGGGGGGATGGAGCCTTCAGTCAAAACAGCATTCCTAACTGATGAGTCAACCACATTCCGACGCCTGGCTGACCAGAGGAGGAGGAGGAGAGATGTCGCCAAGCAACCAGCTCCCATCTTGATTGGACAATGTGACAGTTGTTTTGGAAACTTAAGAAAACTTAAACTTATATTGGAGTGAAAAGCCCGGGAACTTTAGTACTGGCTTTTCACCAGTAGCGCCAAGATGGTGTATCTAAATAAACTTGTTCTTTGAGGAAAAGCAATTCCTCAGAGTTCGATTTGTGATGGGTGCATTACTTGGAGCCTGACACAAAGCTGACACCAGCCAGATCATAGAAAAATTCAAAGTAGTGCAAGGTTGGAAGACGTGGAGAGACCTGGCTCACGGAAACACCAAGAGTCAGACATGACTGAATGGATAACATCATCATCATCATCATCATCATCATCATCATCATCATCATCATCATCAAGAGACGATTAAAGATGCAAACGAAAATGATTTATTAAAAAAAAACTCTTGGAAACTACAAAAAAAAAACCAAAAATGAGACAAGCAAAACCCCCAAAGCACTAACAGAACTAAAAAGTGGGTTCCATGCTGAACTGGTGAATAAAAAGAAAGAGACACAAAATGGATCTGTGATATGAAAATGTGATACGATCTAAGAAAAAAAAACACAAAACCAGATTTCTTACCAAAAGCCCACTGTAATTTTTTTTGCTCTGAAAGCTTAATTTTTTTTTTTAAGTTAGAAAACTTGGGGTTTTTTGCATGAATAATGTAATTCACATCCAGGTTCCAAAATAATAATAAAAACAACCTAGATGCCATAGGTGTCAGTTTTGCATTATGATGATACAGCTAAAAGAATATTTGAAGCAGGTGCATAAAATCTTGAGCATCAAGATAAATATTTAGACATGCACACTTCTATAAATATTACGGCTTGCACAGTTTAATTGGATTTAACTTCCATAATTCACTTAAGCACAATTGATTTCCATAGGTTACTTCCAAGGGCATTAATTCTGGATTCAATCTAAAATGTCCAGCAGAACCCAAGTACAATATCCCTTCCTCTTGTTATCACAAAACTTAATCTTTCTGGTATATGCAAAAGATGTGCAGTGTGTTGGATTTGATTCCATAAATGTGCTTGGAGAAGACAGGGCCACAAGCGTAGCATCTGTCTGCGTTCCATAGCTGTGTCCTTTTCTAGGATTGTGTACAATCCCAGGAAAAGATGATGATGCTTTGAAGAGTTCCAGATGGTTGCCATGCCTCAACCTTCATGAGCTCTGAAGCACCTATTCAAGTCTACTTCCTCCATAGAAGTAGTACTGAGGAAAGACAGTAGAAGGAAAACTCCAATATCTACTTTAGAATTTTATTATATGTTCATGTGATTTGTCTCTTCCTTTCTTCCCAATCATCAGCGGTGGGTTCCTCCCGGTTCTGACCGGTTCGCCCGAACTGGTAGCAACCCTCTGGTGATGTCACGATGACGTCACGGAACCGGATCGGTCGGTGCCGGTCCGTGGAGGCCGCCATCTTTTTGGGGGATTTTTTTGGATTTTGGAGGGGATTTTGGGTGGAGTTTCAGGTTTTTTTCTTCTGCGCATGCTCAGAAGCTGAGTTTCCGGCACTGCGCATGCGTCGCCATCTTGTTTTTGGCTTTTTTTAAAAAAAAATGGATATTTTGGCACTGCGCATGCGCGTGCCCACGAGAAGCGGCCACGCAGCGCGGGAGGAGGCGAACGGGCAGCAAGGTAAGTTAGAACCCACCCCTGCCTATCGCATATCAGAATTCACTGAAATTCTGTTGTAAAGTTAGATATTAAGCTTCAGTAGAGTTTGAACTAGGTCAAAATAGGGTTGATAGTTTGTAGTTCAAAATATAATGGAAATCCATCCATTCAACTCTGCATGCTGTTTGAATCAGACCATTACATGAAACTATGATGTTTTGTAGGAGACAGTAAACATCCTTCTGAAGAAAGTCTTATTCGGCCTAAAAGTTCTAGAGAAGTTCTGTTTTGATTCCAACCGCTGTTGAGAAAGTGGGTGGAGTTTGTCCACAGGGAGCCTTGAAAAAACCAGATTATCTGGATCTCTTCCAGTGATGTTGCAGGCAAGGCATATTTAACCACTGACTCAAAATGTCCATAAAAGAAGGGTGAACATAACAGACAAAAAACCAATAAGAAATAATGTCAACATTCATGTCCATATAATTCAAGAGCAATCTACTTTGAAAACTTACTTTAAATTTGACCATATAGAAGGCATCAGTCAATCGGTTCATAGTAGTATGTTCTTCTCCAACCTAAATGTTGAAAGGGCCAGAGAAGGTACAATATGAAAGTAGAGGCAATTACAATACAGAGTAAGTTAATAATTTCTTCAGTCTGTGGCTTGTAGACTTCTGCTCTATCCACTATTTTTGAAACCGTTCAGTTTTTTTAGAAACACTAAAAAGAGGTTACAATAAAAGGGAAGGGGAGTCATGATCACACCTTCCTTTTTCTTTTCCCTGTGCCTGGAATTACGTTCTGAGGGTGGGGTGCCTAAAATGACACTAACTCATTCACACATATTCCTCTTGTGCAAACCCACGCTTTTCGCACTACTCTCTCTTAACCCAGTTCACTTCCCGGTTTTGTTCACATGGGAAAAATAGGAGGAGAGAACATTAGGCACCCTGCTTTGAGTTGTACCCTACCGAAATGGTGGAATATCAATCGAAACACATCAATTATTAGATAAAATAAGTAAATAAAAATCCTTTCAGAGCCAGTGGTGGGATTCAAATTGTTGTACTACCAGTTCTGTGGGTGTGGCTTGGTGGGCATGGCATGGCATGGTGTGGCTTGGTGGGCATAGCAGGGGAAGGATACTGTACAATCCCCATTTCCTCCCGATCAGCTGGGACTCGGGAGGCAGAGAATAGATGGGGCCAGTCAGAGGTGGTATTTACCGGTTCTCTGAACTACTCAAAATTTCCGCTACCAAACTGGTCAGAACCCACTGAAACCCACCTCTGTTTCATACTTGATTGCCTCCTGGTGTACATTTTCAAGATGGAAAGCCTGTTCATATCTGCACAGAGAGAAACTCATAGCATTGCAGACACTGTAGAAGACTCACGTTGACTGATAGGGCCAAAAATTTTAGCAGGAGCCTGGCAGCCCCCTTTTCCAACTAACAGATTTTATTAACAATTGTGAGCTGCACTACACCTTTTAATAAAAATTTTGTTGGTTGGAAATGTGTTATTATCTGGAGTCTTCTGGATTTGTAGCCTTGTGGTTGTCTATCCTTTTACACTGACACTGTTCACCTTTTGTGTTAAGCTGTTGTTCTGACCTAGGCTTCCTGATTAAATAAGACGGCACAAATGGCGTCCCACAAACCTCTTTTATTTGTAATGGCTGGTAATTATTTTCATTAACAGCCGTAATAAGTCCAAACAAAGGAAAACAAGTCCAACTACAGTCTTTCAGGGAAAGGCAGATAACACACACGAACCTTGCTCTTCTTTGGCAAACTGCCCAGAACTAATTTGCAGGAGAACTTGACAAGTCCAAACAGAAATAACAAACAGAGTCCGAGTTGCAATGACGAGAGCTAGAGATGAACTGAGTTGCTTCCTGCAACGAACCCTTTCATGTTCTCCACTTATACAACTTATGGGAGGGGCCAATTACCTCCAAGCCTTACTCCTGAGTAGCCCTTCTCCTCTGGAACTGTTCTTGCCTTCTGGCAGCTCTGCGCATGCGCGCATTGAGAACAGGCTCCCCCTGTTCCTCTGCCTCGCTCATGTCAACCTCTGGAGGTTCTGGAGGCAGAACAGACCTCCCCAATGGCCCTGGCTGGATCCCTGCCTCTGGCATTGAGCCTTCTCCGGACTCCAGGCCTGGCCCAGGTTCCTCCCCAGCCTCCTCGCTGTCCGACTCTGCTGCCAGCTCCGCAGGCTGCTGGCGGACCACAACGGCTGTGTGCTTCATGATGGTTTGAGATGAAGAGAGTGCACTATGTTTTTTTTACTTAATGAAAGCCATAAGCCAGGATTTTCATAGCAGAAGGACTGACTTTACTTAACATATTTGGGGGGGCAACAATCACATGATGGCAAAGGAAAGGTATGACCTCAAATGCTGTATATCTGGGGTGTCCAATCTTGGCAACTTTAAGTTCTATGGACTTCAATTCCAGAATTCTGGGAGTTGGTCCACAAGTTGCCAAGGTTGGACATCCTTGCTGTACAGCATGTGTTGATGGGTGCTAAGCATATAACACATAGAGGATGCTGAGGCTCTCACCTCTAAGAAAACCCCAATCACAGCAAGACCATCTGGGGCAGCTACAGCTTCTCCAAACGTCGTGTATTTCTTGGCATTCCAGTGAACTAAATGGAGCTTGGGAGGAGAACCAGACAACGCCGTTATCCGAAACATAAACAGACAAAGGTCTTACTCTTCCTGACTACATCAAGCAGGTGAGCTGAATGCATTGCTTTGTCCCAAAAAGAAAGTTGAATTTTGGGCAGGTCCAATAACATTGGCAGATAGTTGTATTTTTACCAGGTAAGTCAGGGGAAAATGCTAAGAAAACTCCAACTTTAGAAAAGTGTCTAGAGCGGCCAACTCCCAATTCCCCAACCAGCCAATCCTTTAACCATGGTGGTTGGGTAATTCTGGGAGTTGTCCGCACGTCTTAAAAGCAGTGTTTCTGAGAAACACTGCTCTAGATATCAGGGGTGGGTTCTGGATTTTTCTACTGCCGGTTTGCTCAGGGACGCGATACGCGCATGCGCAGTATAAAAAAAAGCTTCTGTGCATGCGCAGAAGCAAAAAACAAGATGGCGGCGCCTATGGCTCTGCTGAGAGAACCGGCTCAGGGGCGTGGCAGGCCTGGGTCGCTGCCGGTTCCAGTGACCCAGGCCGCCAAGTTACTACCAGTTCTATAGAACCGGTCCGAACTGGTAGGAACCCATGTCTGCTAGATATCCATATATATGAATTAAAAATATGAGCTTAGATCAGTGACTGCCACTAAATCTTTTTGTAGCCACTGGATTCACATAGAGGAAAAATAAAGGAACAAGAAAATTTGCAGGATATTAACATTTAATGGAAAAGGAAGTCCTAAAAAAACAAGATCCAAAACAAGATTCAGGAAAAAAGGTCGGACAACATAAATGCAGTTTGCTTGCATGTGGCTTATTATATTGAGTGAATCTACCTACTATAATTTCCAAACCATAGTTTATGAATATGCATGTGTGAACCCAGCCAATGGTTAGCAAACCATGGTTAAACAAAGCCTAATGTTTCATGTGAAATTTTACTTGTGTGAAAATAACTTTTTTAATTGGCTACTTGCTGTTTTTCATATTCTTGCTAAACAATGTATGATAAAGAACAAGCCTATACTGTAGGTCCATTTTTATATAGAACTATTAAAATAACTTTATTTTTAGGTGATTGTATATCTATACCAAGCACAAAGCTTTGCTTTTAAAAATCTGGAGCCCATTCAGCAATTTTGGGCTAATCTGAAAGATCCACAGATGCTCCATCTCCTTTATCCTTTGTTTTGTGCACAGTTTTGCTCTGTCAACGTTGATAATAACTCACCTCGCAAGGAAAAGATTTCCCATTAATGGTATGTTCGGATCCAGACTTCTGGTTTGTCCCCCAGTGAAAATGGAATTGTTTCAGCCTATAAGGATTTTCCAAGGGGCCTCCACTGATAGCTGGAACCCAAAAAGAAAGCAGGAATTGATAGATGTTCCGTTAGAGCAGAGGTGGGTTCCTGCCGGAGCTGTCCAGTGCGTAGCTCCGGTAGGGAGCGGCCGATTGCGCAATTTGCGCACGACCGCTTCGGAGCCCTCTCCGCCGGTCCATTGCGTGCATCACCATCTTTTCCTGAGAATTTTTGGGCGATTTTGCTTCTGCGCATGCGCGGAAGCAAAATCGCACCGAAATCTTGCGAGGGGATGCGTGCGAGAGAGAGATTTCGGCAAGATTTTGCTTCCGCGCATGCGCGGAAGCAAAATCGCACTGAAATCTCACACGTGCGTGTGTCCCCTCACAAGATTTCAGCGTGATTTTGTTTCCGCGCATGCGCAGAAGCAAAATCACGCAAGGGGGACACGCACACCCAAAGCATGGGTAAGTGAGCAACCCGCCCCTGCGTTAGAGTAGTAACAATCATGTATTCCTTTCTTCCCATCTTCATTGGCCAAAGGCAGACGACAAAAGTTTTTAAGAAGATGTTGGATAACCATTTGTCTGAAGTGGTGTAGGTTCCTGCCTAAGAAGGGGTTGGACTAGAAGACCTCCAAGGTCCCTTCCAACTCTGTGATTCTATTCTATTCTATTCTATTCTATTCTATTCTATTCTATTCTAAAAGGACAGGAGCTGTAGTGGTTAAGGCATCAGGTTAGAAACTGGGAGACCCTGAGTTCTAGTCCCATCTTAGGCACAAAATCAGCTGGGTGACCTTAGGCCAGTCCTTCTCATTCAGCCCTACGAAATAGGCAATGGAAAACCACTTCCAAGATCTTGCCAGGAAAATTGCAGTCGCCAGAAGTTAAAAATGGACTTGGTAAAAAAAGCAGAAGTGAAAAACAAAAGGGATTACAGTAAGAGAGTTTCTGTAACTGAAGACAGGACACTTTCTAGATTTACAGTTTTTTTTCCCAAAAAGTTTTTTATTTTTTAACATTCTTCATATAAGCATCAAATACATATGCCATAGTGTATTATCAAAAATTAACATAAATTTTATATTGTATACCAATATTCAATATCCAAATATAATAATCTAGCTTCTATCATTATTTTATTACCCGTCTGTCCTCCCATATCAAATCCAATCGTTCCCCTCCCTCTATCCTCCTCCCCTTCTCTACTTTCTTTCTCCTCCTCTCTAGATTTACAGTTTTATTTACAACACACAGCAGTGTACAAGCAGAAACAAAAATGGTCCTTTTTCAAAAAGGTAGGTTTTGTCTCCAAAACCCAGAGAGTTTCATGTTGTAAAGTGCATTCCTCTCTGTCTTCAGCACCAAAACTCCTTGACTGGCTCATATATCAAATTAAGCCACTTTGCTTAACCAGAGTTTATTGAGTATGTAACAACTGTCCAGTTTCACACCACAGACATCAATATTGTAATGATTTCTTATTTTCTTTGGAAACAAATGAGACAACACCCAGGGTCATCCACAGAAGCCCTGACTTCCAGAATGCCCAATTCCAAAGTCCAAAATTATTTTAACTGCTGGGGCTGGAATGCACTGGCTGAAATCTGTGCAAAGTCATCCATTTTAGTGCCTTCAAGGGCACCAAGTCTTAATGCTGTGCTGAGATTTGCAAGTTTTTCCCTTGCAAAAGAGGCTTTTGATGTATTAGCTTATTCTCAAGATGCTTGAGAATCTTTCCAATTCTGCGTATCAGTTCCATCTGAATGGCCCTAAAGATGGAATATCTTTCTGAATGATCACTGGAATTCCAATTAATCTTGGAGCCATAACTGTTTCTTAGGTTCATTTTATGGTGGTCATAGATTATATCTTGTGTAGAAAGCTAGTGTGTGTGTGTGTGTGTGTGTGTGTGTGTGAAGGTTTTAAAAATCAATAAACTCTGCTCACCTGTTTTGTCATCTACATCCTTGAAATCCACCATGACTGAATGTCCATTGTTGGAGATACCAAGAGATGAATCCGATTCATAGGAAATATTGAGAGGCTTCAAACTGGGGTCATAGATAGCTTGTGTGGAGATGATATCAATTGGAGATTGACGGCTGCCTTGGGCAATGGGATAAGACTTATACCATAGAGAAGGTCCTTTGGGGAGAAAGAAAGAACAGCTAAGAATGTCTTCCAAAATCATGGAACTTGTTCCTCTTCCCCTACATTTTTGGAGTCCTAGTCAGGGACGGAATCCTAATTTTTTTACTACCACTCTGTGGGTGTGGCTTATTTTGTGGGTGTGGCTTGCCAGCCATGTGACTGGGTGGGCATGGCTTGTCGGCCATGTGACCGGGTGGGCGTGGCTTGCCGGTCATATATTAGTTATTTCAGAGAGATGTTACTACTATTTTTGCTATTTTATACCTTACAAGCTTTGCATACAAAGTGTGTGTTACACCCTGGCAACACAGCAACCTTTATATGCAGAAAATGCTATAGTTAAAAGACAAGCAAGTCTCATACAGCATTTTTGGTTTCAGTCATGGATTCCTTAGACGAAAATATTGAGGACTGTTAAAAGAACAGTATATAAGTACAGGATTATCACCGCGCATTCATGGCTTCTTGGACTGCTGAAGGGGGGGGGAATGGAGATAGCTCCTGCCACCCATTCTTTCAGCATCTCATGCGCTCCCTCAGCCATCCTCCCCTGCTTGGACTCACTGTGGGGTAGGAAGGCAGTGCATGCGCAGTGCCGGAAGCTTGGCTTCTGGGCATGTGCAGAAGAAATTCTTTTAAAAAATTTAATTTTTTTTTAAATGGCAGTGCCCAGGCACTGGCAACCGACCGCACCGGTACTGTGACATCACCAGCGGGCCACTACTGGTGCTATAGAGTGGACCGCACTGGTAGGAACCCATCACTGGTCCTAGTCATTTAAAGTTGACTGCATTAGCAGAGCACTCTTTGGTTGAGGAGATCACATTAGCAAAACATTGCAAGTTCAGAAGGAGGATTCTTAGTTTACAAAAGTTACAGCTGCAACTCCTGGCATTTCCTGTGAAAAGATTTGGAATTGAGGCAGGAGATAGGAGAGATTTATGGAGATCAGCCGCAGTCAGATGATGATAAACAGCACCTACTTTTAAGGCACAGTAGGACTTCTGCTTGTTCAGAGTGCAAACCATAAAGCTATTCGTGATTACATCTGATAAAGTTGAGAGTGATCTCTTTGGCAGAGACATAAATCTAATGTGCAATTTATTTATTTATTTATTTATTTTGTGAGATTTATATACCGCCTCACAGTGCAAGCACTCTCTAAGCGGTTTACACCAGTAAGCAATGTATATTTACATTGCCCCCAACAATCTGGGTCCTCATTTTACCTACCTCGGAAGGATGGAAGGCTGAGTCAACCTTGAGCCTGCAGAGTCATAACCCTTTATAGATAATCTAAGGTTTGTGCATGGTTATGTGTGGACATCTTATACCTGCCTTGCTCTGACTGCAGGTCGTTTCCAAGATCTCAAGTCAATGGCCTTGTTGTCACCTAAGACCCTTGCTTGGGGACAATCTGCATGAAATGCTCTAAGATGCTCAGCTGCTTCCTTAGAAAGCCTTTGAATGTGGCTTGGTAGCTTGCATAGCTCTTCAGAGTTAATGGGATGAGTTAGACGACCTTTTCCCCCAATAAAGGAGAATATTTGGAGCTCGGGGTTGAAATGAGGGGTCCTTGGGTGTCCCCTGAGCTTGGTTGTTTGCTTGTACATGTGTTGTTGAGCCACAGTGGCGCAGTGGTTAGAGTGCAGTACTGCAGGCTACTTCTGCTGACTGCTGGCTGCCTGCAATTTGGCAGTTCAAATCTCACCAGGCTCAAGGTTGACTCAGCCTTCCATCCTTCCGAGGTGGGTAAAATGAGGACCCAGATTGTTGTGGGCCATATGCTGACTCTGTAAACCGCTTAGAGAGTAGAGCACTGTAAAGCGGTATATAAGTCTAAGTGCTATAGCTATTGTTACCAACTAGGACTAGGTCATACTCATCAATGCGGATGTGATCTATGCACTGATGATGTTACCTAGTTGGTTAATAAACTGTCTGAAGGGTCCTTGGTGGTGCTCTCTGAGCTTGGTTGTTTTCTTGCAGACCTTTCATTACCAAAACTAGGTAACATCATCAGGGCTAGATCTTTCTCCCTTATCACTCCACTAGTCTGAGATAAGCCACAAAGAACAAGTCCATGTGCAGAACTCAATAGTACTGACTGAAACCTGTCTTCAACCTTGGATCAATATCCTCAATTACCCCTGAAGGCATCAGATACACTCACTCCTCCAACATCCTCTTCCCATCTCCTACCATCTCCTGCCTGAAGTAGTTGCCTTCTTAAGATTAATGGTACGTAGTCACTCCTAATGGTAAGTCACTACTCTTCCGGGCCAAACCGCTTGGGGAGCATTTGTTTCCAATGCCTTATTTTAAAAATGTAACCTATTCCTTCATCAGCATTGGAACACCCGTATTCTATCGGCTTTTCCCCCCGGTTTGCTTTGCGTAAAGAATAATGTTTGATCAGCATTGCTTGCAAGCATCTTTTGAATGGCTTTCTGTATTTGGAAAAGCCGATAGTTCAGCAAAAGTACTCAGAGGGAGTACAGCCTCGGAACATTTATTTCCTAATAAAACCTGAACAAAAACTCCAAACGTCCCCCCAGCCGTTACAAAAAAAATATATAGATCGGATAATATTTTGACCCAACAATAATGTAAAAGCTGCTTAAAGGTTAACCCTTTTGTTCCCTCTTGCATATTGCTTGATGGTCGTGGGATTGGGATCAGAAGTGGGCTTCACATAATTTACCAACTGGTTCGGCCAGAATCGAAAATGTGAGCACCTGCGTGCACACACATGCACACTGCATCAAACAACACGGCAATTCGCTCGTGCGCACCTTCCGTGCATGCATGCGGCGTCAAAAAACACAACGATATAGTACAGGATTGCGCCCGGGCGGGCCTTCCCACAGGTCGCCGCTACCGGTTCGCCCAAACCGGTCCGAATCGGCTGAATCCCACTGATTGTGATGTAGGCATAAAGCTAAACAGTACAATATAACTATATTGAGTGGAAGAAAGAAAATATGGGATGCAGGAAAAAAAGAGAGAAAGAGAGAGAGAGAGAGAGGAGAAGGGTTGTGCAAATCACCTACCATCTTTCTGGCTGTATCCCCAGCAGTTATGGCCTGTCATTATGTGGGTTGCTTCCTTCTGCCTGGCTGCCAGATCATTTAATCCAAGCGCATCAGCTTACCTGCCTTTATAACAGCTCACTTACAGGACAGTGTTCGGCTCTTAAAGAGACAACAGCAAATTCTACTCTTAAATCCACTTTGCACAACTTAGAATTTGTATGTGTGCGTGTGTGGGGGGGAGGAGAAGAAGATAAACTACAGCATTTTTCCTTCATGTGCAGATCACGGATTGTAATTCTTCAGGTTAAGAGGCCCATCAACAAGGACAGCATGGGACATGAGAGACTTTGGTATGTGATTGGGATATTTCTGCTCTGAAGAAGTCTTATGGATGGGCTGATTACCCTAAGGTGATTAATAGTTCTGCTGAATTTAAAGCCAGTTGGAGAGCAGAAGCAAGGATTTCTTTTTTCCTTGTTCAAAACACAGTTGTGATTCCAAACACATTGTGCAAAACACACTGGAGTCAGAATGGGGATTTCTGATTCCTTTCGGCTTATGGAATGAAGGGTTGGTGGATATGAATTAGCCCGAGAAACCATTTATTGAATTTTTTAAACCTAAGCCAATTATTTTGTACGATTTGCAAAATTTTGTACCATTTTCGCATTTATTATATTTGCGACTTTATTATAGGACAGACTGCCATACACTAAATAAATACATTTCTTATAGACTGAAACTTTCTGAACCACGGTCCATTTTACAATTTCACCTGAAATTATGGCATAATAAAAACAGCTGTTTTAAGTGTCAAAAGACCGCCTGATAACAGACCGGTATAAATCAACAACAGGATGCTTTTGGTTTTGCTTTAATGTGTAAGCCAGCCATTACAGGGGTGGGTTCCTCTTACCTTCTCGTACCGGTGCGCATTGCGACATTGTGTGCGCGTGTGTGTGTCCTCTCGCACAATTTTGGCTATCTGCACATGCGCAGGACAATTTCACGTCTGCGCATGCGCAGAGAGCCAAAAACTGCAAAAAAAATCCAAAAAAAAGATGGCACGGACCCGCAAAGAAAGCACCGGAGCTGTTGCGCAATCAGCAGGCCCCTACTGGAACGGCGGAGTGGACCGCACTGGTAGGAACCCACCACTGAGCCATTAATATTAAAGTTTCCCTTGCACAATAAATAGAGTTGATGGGTCAGCATTACATGTACATCAAGCCAATTGCATCTTAATCAAAGTATTGATTAAATGCAAAATGTAAAGGTAAATTATATATTGTCTTTTGGACCTTCTGAATGGATGTAAGGACATCTGTAAAATTTTCTGACTTATAGCATCGCCTAAAAACAAAGATGCTGGTCATCCTGCAAAGGTTTGTGTGTATGCATGTTTGTGTGTGTTGTGAGTGTGTGTATACACACTCACAACATGCACCCATGTTTTATGAACTAACGTCTCATCACTACTCCATTCAAGGACAAATTAGCCTCCACAGCACACACATAATACTGTCCTTGAACAAGAGCAATAATGTGCATTTAGTTCCTCCTTTGTTATTATCTCTTAGTGAAGAGTAAGGTGTCATAAAACAATTTATCACTGGATTCGTTAATGAGAAACACCATTTCAACGGCTAATTTTGAAATATATGTGTGGGAACAGTGGTCTGGTTTGTGAAGCAATTTATATGTTTTAGTCCAGAGATGCACAATCTGAGCCTGCCTTGGCATGGCTGCCATTGCGCTATTAATGCAGTTTTTAATGGGATACATGATAAAAGAGCTTTTTATTAACTTTAATATTAATAGCAATTATTAATATGCAGCTGCCCTGTTTTTTAAGTGCAGATGATAGGTTTTGCATAGTACGTGAACTCTGGCCCATGAAGTTGTCCAATCCCTGCTGCTGTGGTTGATTTAATAAACCATGGTTAAACATAGTTTGGTATAACATGCAGATTAAGAGTTACAGAGGCTCATTGCTTTCAACAGGAGTGCAGTTTGAAGAATTTGACCATGCTGTGATAAATATGCTCTGCTTGAGAATTCTTTCTATGAGCATTTTTGAAACAATTTTCTGTCTCTTTCTTTAGGTTACTGTGAAATCCATGATACTGTCTGAGCTACTGTAGGAAGATTCATTCATGTTGCTTTCTAAAGAAAGTTATATGAGCTGCTTCTTTATTATATACCGTATTTTTCGGAGTATAAGACGCACCTTTTTACCCCCCAAAAGAGGGTGAAAACTTGGGTGCGTCTTATACCCCGAATGTAGCCCCACCCAGCCACCCCCACTCTTTGATCTTTGCCTGCCAGCAATTTACCTCCTTGCAGCAAACAGCAGCAGAGCCTGATCAGCACAAGCCACTGATTATCTGCCTCCCGACACTCAGCTGTTTGGTTGAAGTTGCCGGCAAGCCCACATGCTAAAATGAAAGTGAAACTAAAGCTGCACAGAGGCAAATTGCTGGAGGGAGAGGCAAAGACAGAATTTTATTTTCTTGTGCTAACCAGACTGTGCTGAAACTGGCTGTTTGTTTTTTGCTGCAAGGAGGTAAGTCAATAACTATAAATGCCTATAGAATGTTCAAATTATTAGACTTATTTTTAAAGACTGTTTTATTATTGTTCTAGACAACTTAACAAAATGAAGAAGCTTTTTAAAATAAACGCTTGATCTGAAGAGTCCCAGTGCTATTGTATCTTCTTTTAAATAGCAGAGAATACTTCCAGAAAGCCACATCAATTTTAAAGATCTGTAAAAGTATAATCTGAAATGTCCTGTTTTAATATTAAGTATTAAGTATTAGTATTAAGTATTAGTATTAAGATAAGGCAGCTGAGTTAAACCCTGACTTAGTCATGTTTGGAGTAGATCTATGTAAATAATTGGGAGGAGTTAGTGTGATTAAATTTAAGAAAACTTTCTGGGATTAATATACTGCCATAATGTACATTTCTCCAATTCTTTACTACAGTATTTCTATGGGTCAGACACACATGCACAGATATACACAGCAAACAGTGTATATCATCTCTGCTGTTTGCTGTTTGGCAAATTTCTGGGAGGCAGAGGCCTTTTTTCCTTGTTTTCCTCCCCCAAAACTAAGGTGCGTTTTATACTCCGGTGCATCTTATACTCCAAAAAATACGGTGCCTGAAATTATAAACAAATGTCAACCCCCACAAATAAATGTTCTATTTAATTGATGTTTATACTGCTTCCCCTATCAAGAATGATATTTTGAAGTAGAGCATAATATTTTAAAATTTATAATTATAAAAATTAGATATAATTACACCATAATTATAAATATAAACAACTTCATTTAATTCCACAGTAATTCTGGAATTAACATCTCAAAATAGCATTCACAGCACACATTTAAGACTGGGTTTGAGAACCGCTGCTCTAGAAAGAGTGCAGAGAAGAGCAACAAAGATGATTAGGAGACTGGAGGCTAAAACATATGAAGAATGACTGCAAGAACTGGGTGTCAGCCCATTTTATTTGGGATCTTTGGCCTGCCACACTTTATAATATTCTACTGTGCATTTTCTATTGTGGGAACATGGGAGGGGAGATTGTATGAGGTTGTTAGTATATAGCCATAACAAATTCTTTCTAGAAAGCCAAGGTCATCCTTTGTCTCTGCACCTCTGCACTTGCACGGAAGGAGATGGGTGAACTCTGCCAGCATGGAAATTAAAGATTGGACAATGTGATGGATTTGTGGGTGTGGGGGCAAGGGCTTGAACTTTCAACTGGGTGGTGAAACCCGGAGGACTTCAGATTCGGGTTTCACCCAGAGGTACCAACATGGCTCTGTTAATAAATTGGAACTTTGAGGAATACTTTGCCTCGGATTCTGATTTAATTTTGGATGCTATTTGGAACCCTGATACTGGGTATGTCTAGTTTAATGAAAAGAAGGATTAGGGGAGACGTGATAGCAGTGTTCCAATATCTCAGGGGCTGCCGCAAAGAAGAGGGAGTCAGGCTGTTCTCCAAAGCACCTGAGGGTAGAACAAGATGCAATGGGTGGAAACTAATCAAGGAGAGAAGCAACTTAGAACTAAGGAGAAATTTTCTGACAGTTAGAACAATTAATCAGTGGAACAGCTTGCCTTCAGAAGTTGTGGGTGCTCCAACACTGGAAGTTTTAAGAAAATATTGGCTAACCATTTGTCTGAAGTGGTGTAAGGTTTCCTGCCTAAGCAGGAGGTTGGACTAGAAGACCTCCAAGTTCCCTTCCAACTGTGTTATTCTGTTTTCTGTTTTTCCTTGTTAAATGCATTTGGACGCAGTTTTCTTTGTTGTCAACAAGGTTTTGAATTCTGATTCCATCAGAATCCAAGACTGGATACATATTGTCTCTACCTATGCCAGAGTAGTTTTGCTTTAGCAAGATGGCACCTTGGAAGCACACCTTCTCAGGGAGCATCCCAGTCCTTTGGAATCACTTCCCACCTTTCTAGCCTTCTGGTAATCATAAAGTTCTGGATTTTCCATCAAGCTTTGGGCTAGGATGGGCATTGAGCAGGGAGGCTGCCTGAAGATGTGGTGTCTGTTGGGAAGGGTGGCTTTGTTTTCAGCTCTGTTTTCATTGGCTGCTGTGAGCCTTCTAGGATCCTTATGATGAGATTGGCGGCCATGCAGGGGTGAAATCCTCCCGGTTCGCTCTTACCTGTTGGTCGCCGCAGAGCCGAAGAAGCTGGTGGCGTTCGCGGTGCGGGGCTTCCCCCGCCCGCTTCCCCCGCCCGCCTGGACGCCGGCATTTGCGTTCTTTTGCCCTCTGCGCAAGCAAAATGCTTTGCACATGCGCAGAGGGCAAAAGAACGCATGCGCAGAGGGCAAAAGAATGCAAATGCCGGCATCCAGGCGGGCGGGGGAAGCAGGCGGGGGAAGCCCCGCGCCGCGAACGCCACCAGCTTCTTCGGCTCTGCGGCGACCAACAGGTAAGAGCGAACCGGGAGGATTTCACCCCTGTGGCCATGTATGTTTTGTAAATAAATAAATAAGAATGGCTAAACACTCAAAGCCACCTTCTCTGACTAGATGTTCTGCAGATGTTTGGACTACTTCCCAGAGCCGGCATCAAATTTAGTTGGAAAGGCTGATATTAAGAGCACGAATCATAAGCTTCTAATTAATCTGGCCAGGGAAAAATTACCGTGAACAACGTGTTCTTTTTGATTTCATTCAACAGTGCGCCAAATATTTAAATCTGCAGAAAGAGGAAGAATGAACATAGCAATCAGAAGGCACCAAGGCAGAGAAAAGGGGCATCAGATAAGAGAGCTGAGAAAGAGGAAACGATTCCTTCCTGTCAATTTTTTTCCCTCTATTATAAAATATTATGACAATCATCTCATACATTTTTGTTCTTCTGCTCAATCATGTCCAATTCTTCAAGACTGCCAGGACAAATCCCTGCAGTTTTCTTGGCATCTTTTTCAGAAGTGGTTCGCCATTGCCTCAGGGGTGGGCTGCTGGGGGTTTGCAGGGGTTCGGGAGAACCTCTAGCTAAGATTCTGTGCAGTTCGGAGAACCCCCAAATCCCACTCCTGGCTGGCCCCGCCCACCCCTCCCCTCCCCTCCCAGGAGTCCCCACACGGCCCATTTTGGATGCAGGTAAGTGCAGGGCGCGTGCGGAGGCTCAGGCAGGGCGAAAAACAGGCCTACCGGAAGTTCGGGAAGCTTCTAGAGCAGTGTTTCTCAACCTTGGCAGTTTGAAGATGTGTGGACTTGGCTGGGGAATTCTGGGAATGTGAGGGAATGTGAAAGATGTGTGGACTTCAACTCCCAGAATTCCACAGCCAGCAACGCTGGGAATTCTGGGAATTGAAGTCCACACATCTTCAAACTGCCAAGGTTGAGAAACACTGCTCTAGATCCTGGGGAGGCCATTTTCACCCTCCCGGAGGCTCAAGGAAAGCCTCCGGAGCCTGAGGAGGACAAAAATGCCCCCGCCCGTGGTGCAGGAGGACAACTAGGCCACACCCACCATGGCCACACCCACCCAGCAACTGGGCAGATAACCCCTTGCTAAAAATTTTGAAGCCCACCCCTGCATTGCCTCCTTCCTGAAAGAGTGTGACCAGTCCAAGGTTGTTTTGTGCTTAAGGCAGAATTAGAACTCCTGGTTTCTGATTTCTTGCCTGATGCCTTCACTACTACAACAAATTGTCTCTCCATGCCTATTTATCTACAAACAAATCCAGTGAACCTCATGGGGCATACCTTTATGATAGTAGGGATAACTTCTGTCTACAGTATATACTACTAAAACTCTCACTATCGTTACCTCTTTGTATCCTCAAGTTAGCCCAAATGGTGCATTATATCGCAATTTTTGAATCGGGAGACCTGAAATCCACTCTCTTAAATAATGCATAAAAAAAATCCAGGACCCATTACTCTGCAGAATTGAAATGTTCACAATATTCAGACCAGTTTTATTTGCAAAATTGTGGCCGTTGCAGTATCCCCATAGTCATGTCATTGTGATTTCCAATGCTCCCTGCCATTTTCCCACATGTAAAGTCAATGGAGAAGCTAGCAGGAAGTTGGAAGTCACTGCTGCTCCCACTTCTATTTTGCCCACTCGTGAAAATACTGACTTATTATTGAAGTTCATTTGCTACTACTACTACTACTACTACTACTACTACTACACACACACACACACACACACACACACACACACTGTAAGGATTGCCTTCTCATCCACCTTCAAAATACAAAATACGAACTTCTGAGTCAGTGATTCAAAAGGATTCCTTTATTGGCAGTTGTAATAACAATCCATTCATTCAAAGCAAGATCTAAATGCCTCCAGGCAAGGCAAGCACATTGAAACCTTAGCGCCCCTCCCCATTAGGCAGAATGCAAAAGTAGGCCAATACACAAAGAGTGAAAGTTCTTTCCTGGGAAGACAGATGAGCATACGTTCCCACAGAACCTTCCGTTCAACTGATTTTCATTGCCCCTCATAAATCCTATCCTAAGATGAGAAGGTTCCCAGGTGTCTAAGATCCGGATATATGTTGTTAACTGTTTGATCAAGCAGAACCAAGACCCCCCTTCTCCTTCTGAATGGCAGAGTCTGGAATCTGACACACACACACTTTCTAGATAATCATGGAACTGTCCAGCATCGGGGTTAAAAAAATGTCCATCTAAAATTTAACGTTTATTCTGGTAACATCAAACTGCACTTTCTTTCTTTCAAACAATGACCTGATAGGTCACAGGGTTATCTAGTATATATTCATTTTATTCCAACTGTCTTCAATGCCTTTTTATTATCTCAGGTTCCGCCTTCAAAAGACAGTTTGTAACTGGGCACAGGGTTTGAGGTGAAGAAAATGTTGGAGAATCAGTTATGAGTTTGGAGGCAAAGTCACAGTAGTTTCACCACTGCCTTGTTTGCAACTATAATTTTTCTCAGAAGCTTTTCTTAAATGATAACCCCAAACTATTTGAAGTTAATTATGTACATCTCACTAGAGATGTGAAGGCTCGGAAAAAACCCGGAAAAATTTGGAAAAAAACCGTTTCCCCCCCGTTTTTTTCTTGAAAGCTTTTTTGTTTTTTTCCAAAAAATTGGAAACATTGAAAAAAGAAAAATAACATTGTGGAATATTTTATTTTAACATGATGAATAAAATATTTTAAGACAGGGTGCTCAAATATTTTCCAAATCATTTCTAAAAAAAATGTATAATATCAGATTCTTCTTAACACTTCCCCCATCTTCAATTCCTTTTATGAGAATGGGGTTTTTATTTTTATTTTTATTTAATACTGTGGAGAGGAAATATGAAAAATGGTTACTTTGGTTTTGAAAATTGTTTTTTGGAGGCTTTTTGGCTGTTCCACATAAACTAGTAAGCAGTTCAAGAGATTGTTGCTCCCTTTGTTACAATTACAAATAAATATTATAAAAAAGTAAATTCTGTTTGTGATAATTGTTTGGCTACACTATATTTTTAATATGCTAGTTGTGATAATTTTATGCCAAGTCAAATTGTCCATAGTCATATTTTATGTTCCTAAAGTAACAGAATGACTTTCAATCTTAAAAAGGCAAAAAAGTGCTAATGTAGCATTTTTTTTCAATTTTTCCGAAAATTTCCGTTTCCCCCCCCCCCTAAAAAAACGAAGAAAAAAAACAGGTTTTTTTCCGAGCTTCAAATTTCCGGAAATTTTACATCTCTACATCTCACTCACATCTCACATCTCAATATTATACCACATGCATTATCCCATCCAACTGAAACTAAGTAATGATCAAAGGCCTGGAGACTAAAACATATGAAGAATGGCTGCAGGATTTGGGTTTGGTTAGTCTAAAGAAAAGAAGAATTAGGGGTGACATGATAGCAGTATTCCAGTATTTGAGGGGCTGTCACAAAAAAGAGGGGGGTCGATCTATTCTCCATAGCACCAGAGGGCAGGACAAGAAACAATGGATGGAAACTAATCAAGGAGAGAAGCAACCTGGAATTAAGGAGAAACTTCCTAACAGTGAGGACTATTAACCAGTGCAACAGCTTGTCTCCAGAAATCGTGGGTGCTCCGTCACTGGAGGTTTTTAAGAAGAGACACTAGACAGCCACTTGTCTGAAATAGTATAGGTCAGTGATGGCGAACCTTTTTTTCCTCGGGTGCCGAAAGCATGCATGCATGTGCCAACAGTCATAATTCAATGCCCCCATGCGCCACGCTCCTCCTGCGCATGCATGTGTGACTCCCCGTGCTTGTCACGGTGTGATTTATTGCCTGTTACATGTATATGCAGGGAGATGCATCCCTATCTAATATAATGGTTTATTCCTGAGCACGTGATTGATATGTTCTTGTACGCATGTGTGCATTCCAATCTCCGTTTTTTCCTTCTTCTTCTGACTTCCGATGAGGGGAGTCGCATTTTATATCAGACATGTAAACAAATGAGGTTTTATTGTTTTTGTACTGAAATAAATATTTTACTTAGACTTTTAAACTGCGGTTTCATTTCTAATGTCTGAATTCCGGGGAAAAGATCTATATCGCCTCTGTGAGATTTATTCTCACTCCGTCAGTGCTGCCCCGCCCCCATGCATGACTCCCATTTCCAACTTCCGGTGGGCCCGTTTTTCACCCTTCCCAGGCTCCAGAGGCTTTCCTGGAGCCTGGGGAGGGCAAAAATGTTCTCCCCCACCCCTCCGGAGGCCAAAAATGCCCTCCCAGAGCTTCCGCCTGAGCCGAAAATCAGCTGGCCGGTGTGCACATGCGTGCTGGAGTTGAGCTAGGGCAACGGCTCACGTGTTGGTAGATATGGCTCCGCGTGCCATAGGTTCGCCATCACCGGTATAGGTTCTCCTGCTTGAGCAGGGGGCTGGACTAGAAGACCTCCCATGGTCTATTTTCTATTCTATTCTATTCTATTCTATTCTATTCTATTCTATTCTATTCTATTCTTCTAATACTCAAGACATGAAGATGCTCTCACACAGAGTTTACATACTGTGTTTCCCCGAAAATAAGACCCTATCTTATATTTTTTTGAACCCTGAAATAAGCATTTGGCCTTATTGCCATGCACTCAAAAGCCCAATTGGGCTTATTATCAGGGGATGTCTTATTTTGGGGGGAAACAGGGTACTAACCTGCCCCAATTGCAAGGTGTTTACCACTGCCCTCTTCTGATCTCAGTTTCCAATTTTCCCAATTTAGCCTGGCACTCTCCCTCCCGAACCTAAGCAGGTTTAGATCCTTTCCCGCAAGAATGGATCTCGAGAAGCTAAACCTGCTTAGGACCGTGCACGGAGGATGCAGATACCCACCCACCCCCGGATGAGTCCCAAGCCGGCAACCGCTTACAACGTTCCTCAGAGAGGAGGGGGTCAGGCTGTTCTCTATGGCACCAGAAAGCCAAACAAGGACTAATGGATGGAAGCTGACCAAGGAGAGATTCAACCTGGAAGTGAGGAGAAACTTTCTAATGTGAGAGAGCAATCAACCAGTGGAACAGTTTGTCAGTGGAGGTTGTGAGAGCTCCAACACTTGCGACCTTCAAGGAGAGACTGGACTGCCATCTGTCTCAAATGGTGTAGGAACTCCTGCTTGAGCAGTGGGTTGAGCAGTGGGTTGGACTAGATGACCTACAAGGTCCCTTCCAACTCTAATAATAAATCTAAATCTATAGGGCTGCCTCCAGGGAGCATCAGGGAGCTGAACTACAGTGATTTCTCCTGCTAGCCAGTTCTGGCCAGACTCATCTTTTGCAATTTTAAAACGCATCCCTTCGGCTCTCTCCGCAGAGAGTTCAACCCGCCGCCTTACACCCACAGGGGATCCCCAAGCGGAATGCGGGATTCCGCGCAGGCGCAGAAACCGCGCTCTCGGTCGCCCTCTCCGGCGGCGCGGGGAAGCGCAGAGGAGGCCCAGAGGCGGAGCGGAGTCATGGCGGCGGGGCGAACGGCGGCCCGGCTCAGCCTGAAGGAGCAGCGCTACGACCGGCAGCTGAGGCGAGGAAGAGCCGGCGGGGTCCGGCTGCGAGCTATGGGGGAGGAGGGCTCTCTACGCCGCGGGTCGGGCCGCGGGTCGGATGAGGAGGGCGGAGGGTCAGCGTGTCCATTGGGGCGCCCGGGGTTTGCAATCTCCGCAGCTGCTTTTGGCCCCGCTTCTCTCGTGCAAATCCCTTCGCCGCCTCCTCTTCCTCCTCCGCTCCATCCGGAGCCTCCACGCCGGGGACGGCTACGGCACGGCTACGGTTCCTCGGGCTCCCGGTTGCCCGGATCCGTCGGATGGAGGATGGCCATTCATTGTCCTGCCTCTCTTGGTTTCTTATTTCCGGAAAATCCTTGTTTGTTTATTTGTTTATCCTTCGGTTCCAGAGATAAGAATTTAGTATGCATATTTTACATTTGCACATCTAGTTGTATGTGCATATTGTAACCATGGACGCATATGCACATGTTACATATGCACATGTCTTATATGTATGTGCATGTCTACAGGTGTCTCTGTGTGGTACATTAAATATTCCTGTATAAGAATATTACATATGTGGGTATATGTAGCGTATTGCACACACATACACACACACTTTTATGTGTATAATAAATACATTTCCATTTCAAATATATTTTGTTCGATTATTTCATTTCAGACACACCATCCATCCATCCATCCATCTATCCATCTATCTATAAATATAATATGTGAATATGTGTGTGTATACACAAACACACACTGAAATCCTCATTTAAGGAAACTTATGAGAGAACAGCGATAGATATTTTGAGCGACTGATTATTTTATGTCTGTTTTGCTTTTGGTTCATTTATTTTATGCTTCTGTTTTACTGCCTACATACTGCCTTTCAATCCATTTTTTCCTCTTACATTTTAAAGTCAGAAATATTTTACATTTTAAAGCAACCATTGGTAATGTATGTCTGTGGAGAGTCTGAGTCATCCAGGTCATGGTTGCCCCAAAGGTGCTTTTTCAAGAGGCAACTGGACTTTCTGGGGGGTTTTTTTGGAAGACGTTTCGCTTCTCATCCAAGAAGCTTCAGAGCTGAAGAAGCTTCTTGGATGAGAAGCGAAACGTCTTCAAAAAAAAATCCCAGAAAGTCAAGTTGCCTCTTGGAAAAAAATCACCTTTGGGACATTGGTAATGTATCAGTTTCCTATAGCTTTCTCTCTAGTTCTTGATCTTGAAAGTCATATTTCTTGATGTTGCAGGTTATGGGGTGATCATGGGCAAGAGGCTTTAGAATCTGCTCACGTTTGTGTGATAACTGCAACAGCCACCGGAACAGAAATACTCAAAAACCTAGTTCTACCAGGTATAAATGACTTTTAAAAGCTGTAATTGGTCCCCAGTAAAGTTGTAGTTTAACCTGATCACTGGTTTGGTTTGTTCTTTAAGGTATTGGATCTTTTACAATCATAGATGGGAATCCAGTCACTGGGGAAGATGTTGGAAACAGGTAATGCGTTTTCTACAAATATTTGGTAATTTTCTGGTGAATATTCCTCTTATGGTATAAACAATGGCATCATACAAAATCATAATGATTTGTTTCAGTAAATAAAATACTTAGGAACTTAAAGCTCCATTTTAACGTATGATTAAAAACCACTAATGTTGACTTTTACAATTATTTCACTACATTCCAATGCATATTTGTATAAAATCAACAGTACATTTGTTTTTGTTTTGAGATTAGCCAATTGTGCTACAATGTTTATGGCAAGAATTTCATTTATTATTAATTAAAATATATAAATACCCAATGGGATTTTTTTAGTCCCATTTGCAATGGTAGATGGAAGATTTTTTAAAATCCTCATTACTCCATGAACTGCAGTTAAATTGAGTGCCATTTTTAATTCTTCCATATTGTTTAACTGGAGGGAACACTGATAGACTCATAGTGTTCTCTGTGTCTATGTCTCTCTGTCTCAATGTTTTACGGTTGGTAAAAGCATAATTTCAGATCAATTTGAAACTTGGTGGGAATATGGAACAAAAATATGTGAAATACTTTATTGCTGCTATAAATATAGTTTACATTGATAGGTAACCCTTGCTGCTTACCAATTTTGATCATTTCATTATATACCTGTGTTGAAACTTAGTCAATATTCGCATGCCTTTGTTCAACTGCATTCCTTGTGACCATTTTTATAGCATGATAAAATCAACTGAGATATTAAGTTGTAAATCTTTAAATAAAAGAGATCTGTGTAGACTAACCCTGAAATGCCCTGATTGGAATTATTGGTTTTATTTATGTGAATTTACAAATTCACATACAGTACTCAGATGTGTTGATTTCAAGCAAGTCTTTAAAATGTTGCAAGATTTTAGAGAGGAAAAATGTATTGGAGTTTTCTATGGAGTACACTGTTTACATTGTTTTATTTTAGAAATTGTGATTATGATAAAATTCTAAAGGAATATTTTTTCTTTTTTAGCTTCTTCCTGCAAAGAAGCAATATTGGTCAAGTAAGGAAATACTAAATGTGTTTATTTATGTGAGTGATTATGTAATGCATAGGATCCATTCAATTAACTGTTTTTTCCCTTTCACAATAAATGTACACATACACATGTCTCGTGTGATTAACATATCTACAGAGAAGTGATCCCTTTGTGAGAATTTATTCCTAAATAAATATATGTTGCAGCCTAAATTTATATCCTTGTGTGACCCACTTTTAATACAAATAAGTAGATTTCTTAGGTAGACGCGCATGTAATCCTTTTCAAATGATTAGTTAATTGGCTTTGAAGATCTAACCATGGGTGCTTGCAAACATAGTGTTATTCTGAACAAAACTTAAAGCAGTATTTTGTTCCCTTTTGTTTAAGTTTGTATGCCCTTCTGTATCCATTGCTGGACATTTTCTGGTATGCCCTAAATCCGTGATGGCGAACCTATGGCACGCGTGCCACAGGTGGCATGCGGAGCCATATCTGCCGGCATGCGAGCCGTTGCCCTAGCTCAGCTCCAGCGCACATGTGCGCGCTGGCCAGCTGATTTTTGGCTAGTGTGGAGGCTCTGGGAGGGCATTTTCGGCCTCCAGAAGGCCTCTGGGTGGGCGGGGGAGGGCATTTTTGCCCTCCCCACGCTCCAAGAAAGCCTCTGGAGCCTAGGAAGGGCGAAAAATGAGCCTACTGGGCCCACTGGAAGTCAGCAAACAGAGGGGGGTTCGTGCATGCATGCACAGGGGGCAGGGCAGCGTGAGGAGCATGTGGGGAGGCATTGAATTATGGGTGTGGGCACGTGCGCACATGCAATAGCACGCGCACTCACGCTTTCGGCACCCGAGGAAAAAAAGGTTTGCCATCACTGCCCTAAATCATACATGTCTGTTTTCAGAAGGAATCGCCTCAGAATTTCCCCTAACAGTTTCCCATTAATATTTATTAAAGCATCTGTATTCATATCTCTCTTGAATGTTGTAATCTGTCTACAATTACATCTACCCCAAAATCCTTATTTTGGAAATTGGAACATGCAGTACAATTTTGTACCTATTTATTGAAAGGTGGGGGTGGGGTTTTTTTTTGGATATTTATATTCTCAGGATAAATTTTTAAACCTGTTTATGGCAGTCACAGCAATGTAACACATGTGCTTATTATTTTTAAACAGAATCGAGCCCAATGTGCCACAGAACTGCTGCAAGAGTTGAATAATGATGTCTGTGGAAATTTTGTGGAAGAGGTTTGCATTAAACATTTTTACACATGTTATACACATGTGCTAACAAGTCACAGAAGTATGTCAGCTATTACTACCATAATATCAAATCTTGCTCTTGTGTAGGCTCATATCAAAATAGTATCCTATTATTCACTTTCAAGCAACAAATCCTTTTTAAGATGCATATGATTTCATTCCCTAAGCAACATGAATTTATTCCTGCAACAGTCTTCTTTTGCAGTGGTTACTATGTTGATCCAAATCCATATTAATTCTGATGTGAATTTAATAATAGCCAAGTTACAATAGTCTTGACTGAGGAGACTTTTATCTGACCAATGTAGGTGAGGTATGCCAACTATGATGGACAGAACTGAACTGTCTATAGACGTGCCATTCCAAAGGAGAAAATATTTGAGTTTAGATTATTTATTTTATTTATTTATTAGTGAGATTTATATACCGCCTCATAGTGCGAGCACTCTCTAAGCGGTTTACACCATTAAGCAATGTATATTTATATTGCCCCCAACAATCTGGGTCCTCATTTTATCTACCTCGGAAGGATGGAAGGCTGAATCAACCCTGAGCCGGTGAGATTTGAACAGCTGAACTGCTGATCACAGTCAGCTAAACTGGCCTGCAGTACTGCACTCTAACTGCTGCGCCACCTTGGCTCATATTATTGTACCGATTAAAAATAGGCTTGCTGTTGATGAAGAACTGCATTGAGCTAGAAAAGGAAGTTTTGATTCTGAATCTTTTTATATTTATTGCTTTATGCTGTAATACAGATAGGTGTTTTTTATGTTTTCTTAAGAACCCAGATAAACTTCTAGACAACGATCCTTCTTTTTTCTGTCGGTTTAATGTAGTGATTGCAACTCAACTCCCAGAAAGGTAAGGTGGAACGAAATTGATATTATTGTCTTTATATACATGTGTTTTATTTCGTGTTTGTTTTGTAAAAATGGAAAATGTATGTTTTTATTTTCAAGATATAATCTCCGTAGCTGGTTATTTTTCTTTATCCTTTGCTTGATACAGCTCTGCCTCAGTTCAAACATGGTTTATTAATTAAGACACAGTGTCTGAGTTCACATATTATACTAAGTCAAAACCAAACAAATAATATTTGATTTAATGTAATGTGTGGTCTCATTGTCCATCCATCTCTTGTCATTCCCATGTACTTTAAAATTGTGTGTGGATCAGGCAAGCTTCTTTTTGATCTTCATTATACATGAAGGTCAAAAATCAAAGCTTTCAGATGTTCTATCAAAAAAGGCTGAATGGGAATTTTGCATGTGTTTGCTTGAACACAAGTGCGGATATAACATGCCTTTCAAAGAATTGCTATTTTATATGCAATATAAAATTGTAAATTGTTTTTAAAAATACCAGAAGGTTGCAAGCTAAAGGATCTCAGTTACAAGATATTGTTGCTTGTTCAAGATCTTGAAGTATGAGAGCTATCTATAGATGCTCTGTATACGGAATAAATATTTGTGGCTAGATTCTAGTGGCTGTGTATTTTCTGCTCATTGTTCACTGTTCATTTGCCTTATATCTTCTGTTTTTCAGTACGTTGCTCAGGCTAGCTGATGTCCTCTGGAATTACAACATCCCTCTGTTAATTTGTAGGACTTACGGACTAATAGGCTATATGAGAATTGTTATTAAAGAACATCCTGGTAAGATATTTAATGATTTTAAAAAACATTCCATCGTTAAAGAACATCCAAATAAAATAATTAGTGATTAAAAATTACCCTGAATCAGAGGTGGGTTTCAACAGGTTTTGACCAGTTCTGGAGAACCAGTAGTGAAAATTTTGAGTAGTTTGGAGAACTGGTAAATGCCACCTCTGACTGGCCCCGCCCCCATCTATTCTCTGCCTCCCGAGTCCCAGCTGATTGGGAAGGAATGGATATTTTACGGTATCCTTTCCCTGCCATGCCTACCAAGCCACACCCACCAAGCCACACCACACCCACCAAGCCACACCCACAAAACCGGTAGCAAAATTTTTTGAATCCCACTACTGCAATATGTAACCATTTATTAAAATTGTAAGTAGCAAAGTTTCTATGTTTCCCCCCCTGTATTTTTAATATCAGGTGGCTCATTTTCAGAAACTAACATCCATAATGAAAAAAGGTATACTGAAATAGATTATTTTGATAAAAAATAGATTAGTTAATTCTTTAAATCACCTTCATAACTTGTAAGGCAGGAAATATAATCAGTTCCAAATTATAATTTATCATTTGAAATTTGACTTGAAATACTCCTTGGATTTTACATTGTATGTTATCACCTCTGGATGCAATGTTAAATAACCAGGAAAGGTCACATCAATTACAAATGTATGCATAATCATTGAATTGTGTTTATTTAAAAATATTTTTAAGCACAAGCCCTTAAAGGGCAGCTTACTATGTGTTACATCTCTTATAATAATGGGAGCAAAATTGCGGGGAATCCACAAGCTTTAGCAATAATGTTACCTTCAGGTATGGCTTTAGAACTGAAATGTTGTTTAATCTTTCAATAGTTATAGAATCTCACCCTGATAACGCCTTGGATGATTTGAGACTGGACAATCCATTTCCAGAGCTGAGAGAACATATTCAGTCTTACGATTTAGAGCATATGGAAAAAAAGGTTGGTACAGACTTGGCCAACTCATCAGTATGTGCATACAAGCATTAGAGATGTCCCAAAGGTGCTTTTTCAAGGGGGAACTGAACTTTCTGGTTTTTCTTTGAAGACGTTTCGCTTCTCATCCAAGAAGCTTCTTCAGCTGAAAAAACCAGAAAGTCCAGTTGCCTCTTGAAAAAGCACCTTTGGGACAACCATCACCTGAATGACTAAGAATCTCCATAGACAAGCATTAGAGATGTTTCTTGAATTTGTTCTAGAACTGCATTATATGCTACCTTTACTACATATAAAGGGCTTTTATGGAGAGTCTCAATCATCCAGGTCATTTAATTTAATTTAATTTAATTAAAAATTCTTATAGGCCGCCCAATCCCGTAGGACTCAGGGCGGCGTACAACAGAAATAAGAACGATACAATAAAATAATTTTAAAACATTTCATTACATTTAAAAACCAATTCATACATGGGGGAATCCGCTCTTCTTCACCCCGCCTGCCGGAAGAGCCATGTTTTCACGGAAGGCCAGTAGAGTGGGGATAGTCCGGATCTCTGATGGGAGTTGGTTCCAGAGAGATGGGGCTCCCACAGAGAAGGCTCTCCCCCTAGGACCCGCCAGCCGACATTGTTTGGCTGATGGGACCTGGAGGAGGCCCACTCTGTGGGACCTCACTGGTCGTAGGGAGGTATGTGGTAGGATGCGATCCCGGAGGTAACCTGGTCCTGAGCCATGTAGGGCTTTAAAGGTCAAAACCAACACCTTGATTGTCCCAAAGGTGATTTTTCCAAATGGCAACTGGACTTCCTTGTTTTTTTGCTTGAAAACATTTCACTTCTCATCCAAGAAGCTTCTTCAGGTCAGAACTGAAGAAGCTTCTTGGATGAGAAGCAAAATGTTTTCAAGCAAAAAAACAAGAAAATCCAGTTGCCTATCAGAAAAACACCTTTGAGACATACAAAGGACATTCTTTTCAGATATGAAAATGGGGCTTGATTTAGATCAGTGGATTCACCTGTTACATGTCAAATCTGATTTTGTTATGGTGACTGGCTCATTGAAGTTACATAGAAATTTGTTCAGTCCGTTCGTTCTAGGAAAAAAACCAAATCCAAGCATGCTTTTTGAACAAGCTCCATTATTACAGACTTGCCTTCTCCACATGCTTTCAGTATAATTTCAAGGTGGGGCAGACAGCCAATAAGCTTATATAATTCAAAGGTATGTAAATGCTTTGAATTTCTTTAAAGTGCCTGGCTCCATTTGGTTTGTTGAGATTTCCAACATAGGATGGTGAATCTCTATTTTTAGCTATGGGTTTTCAAAATCAAATGAGGAAACCATTTACATTCTGTCGATCTATCGCACAAAGTGAAAAGGGTTATTCCACAATTATTTTGTAGCAACCCTTACCGAAGGCAATTCTGTTGATTTAGCTATTTTTGTTGCATTATGAATTGAGTTTGTACCAGCAACCCTATTTCCCAACAACGCTGCCTTCCAACTTTAGAAGTGCACTATTTTCGTTGGTTTCTTTATTTCGCTATACTTGCTTTAATTTTGCATTTGCAGGAACACAGCCACATTCCATGGATTGTGATTGTATCCCAGTATCTAGAAAAATGGTGTAATGAGGTATGTAGATACCTTGGCGGTAGTAGTCTAACTTACGGTTACTCATGCTTTCTGCTGCAGATTTACGGGAATAATGCCTTCCTCCACAGAGGCTTATGTGCTTTTATAGGCTGCAGTCTTGATCACAGACTGCCTGCATGCTGCTTAAATCACAGGGTTGAATCAGGCAATTATACGTGAGATTGAATTGTAGCTAGCTATTAAGCTGATCAAATGCCATTCAGAGGAATTTTTGGAAGCCCTTAACTTGGGCCGGTTGTGGTTACGTGAAGACCCACAGCCTTCAATCAATGCTTCTTGTTTCGCAATCTCTTCTTTGCATCTAACTGGCACACAGAAAACTATTTGCAGGCTTTGCATGGCAGTACTGCAGAGAAAGGGAGATTTGTGTTCACCTCTAGTATGCCATTTCAGCTATATCCTATTCTCTGCACCATGAAAGTATTCATCCATATCAGTAGTGGTATTCAGCCGATTCTATCTGGATTGGGTGAACCGGTAGCGCTGACTGCAGGAGGTCCCGCCCACCCTCCTGGACATAAGCTCGTCACATTTTTGACACTGTGCGCATGCGCAGAAGGCTTTGCGCATGCGCAGATGAGGTGCACATGCTCACATTTGCGAACCAGTAGGGAAGGTGAGTGAATACCATCCTTGATCCATATGCTTAGGTTGTGGGGGTGGATTGTGCCCATGTGTACATCATGTGTAACTATATTTATTTATTAAATTTGTAGGCTATCCATCTCGCCATCAAGCGACTCTAGGCAGCTTACATTATTATAAAAGCAGCATAGACGAAGTTAGAAACATTAAAACATTGAGCCTTAAAATCAATTTATAACAATAAATTATATAAAGGATCCATGGGTAAGTGGGTTGGAGGTGGGATCTTATGTAATCTACCAGCCATCTCCAGAATGGGATACCCCCATTCAGCCCCAGGCCATTTGGCAGAGCCAAAGTTTTAGGCCCTTAAAGGTAAAGGGGGTGGTGCTCATCTCCGTTTCAAAGCCGAAGACCCAGCGCTGTCCGAAGACATCTCCATGGTCATGTGGCCGGCATGACTAAATGCCAAAGGCGCACGGAACGCTGTTACCTTCCCACCAAAGTGGTCCCTATTTTTCTACTTACATTTTTACATGCTTTCGAACTGCTAGGTTGGCAGAAGCTGGGACAAGTAACGGGAGCTTACTCTGTTACGCGGCACTAGGGATTCGACCCGTCGAACTGCCAATCTTTCTGATCGACAAGCTCAACGTCTTAGCCACTGAGCCATCGCATCTCTTCACCACATCCCTTCACCGCGTCCCTTTAGGCTCTTACAGAAAGCCAAAGGGAGAGCAGGAGGCAGATCACATTTCTAGGAGCATGATCTTCCAAAGAATGCATATGTTTTAATGTAAATCCTGTTGCTAAGCTTGTTATTGATTTTAGTGCTTTGTTTAAACTAGCCACATCGTGTATGAGAGATAATATATCTGTTCATATCTATATATGTATGCAAATGGAAATTAAAAAAAAAACCTGATGTACACTGAGTCATGTTTAGCATAGAATGGGCCTTAAATTAGTCATAGCTTATTCCACTGATAATAGATATTTACACTACAATTGATTGAACTCGGCTATAACTCACTGCAGTATCCTGGCTTAAACATTTGGACTTAAATATGTATAAGTAACATTTTGATGTGCTCCACTTTATATATTCTTGCTTGAACCCATCTTCCAGCAGGTGTGGCTACCTATGATTTGGTTAGCATTATTATATGTACAATGGGAATTCTGACTTGTTTCTGAATAGAGTAGAATTTTAAGACTCGTTTGTTTTTACGACAAAACTGAGCCAGATTCACTTATAGTTTGATGTTGAACTAATTTTTATTTGCCTTAATACATAGTTTAATACAATTCAAACCTGTGATATTTCTGTTTAGAATAATGGTCAGATACCTAAGAACTACAAAGAAAAGGAAGCCTTCCGGGAGACGATTAGGCAAGGTGAGAGTTTTTGACAATCTCTGTCTGTCTATTGTAGCCTTATGTATCGGTGGGCTTTATTTAAAGACACATGTAATTGCGACCCTTCTTGGAGCAGGAGGCTTTGCTCATGGCTTGACTATTGCAATGCGCTCTACATGGAGCTACCCTTGAAGAATGTTCGGAGACTCCAGTTGGTTCAAAATGCAGCTGCGCGAGCTGTGGTGGGTGCACCAAGATACACCCACGTAACACCAATCTTCCGCCAGCTGCATTGGCTGCCTATTAGTCTCCGGGCAAAATTCAAGGTGTTGGTTATCACCTTTAAAGCCCTACATGGCTCAGGACCAGGATATCTTCGGGACCATCTTCTACCACATACCTCCTTTCGACCGCTTAGATCCCACAGAGTTGGCCTCCTTTGGGTCCCGTCAGCCAAACAATGTCGGCTGGTGGGACCGCGAGGGAGAGCTTTCTCTGTGGTGGCTCCGACTCTGTGGAACCAACTACCGCCGGAGGTCCGGACCATCCCCACCCTGTTGGCCTTCCGCAAAGCCGTTAAGACCTGGCTCTTCTGGCAGGCGTGGGGATAGGGACCAGCTAGAATGTATTAAAGTGGTCACCCCTTGTATGACTGATAGAATTGCTTTTAATTTTTATATGCATTTTAATTTTTTCTATCTGACTTTTTACTGATTGTTCAATTTTTTTGTTGTAAGCCGCCCAGAGTCCCTTTGGGAGTTGGGCGGCATATAAATTTGAACAATAAATAAATAAATGTAAATATGTGTCTAAGTCTATATCCGTGGCATGCAATATGTATCAGAAGCTCATTAATTTATCTAAAGAATTCCCATATATTAATATGAATTCAAAGAATAAAGGAGGTCTATTTATCACCTATTTTCTAGTTAATAAAATATTATAAATAAAATCTTATTCAGTCAGTTCTTCATTTCTTTCTAGGAATTTTAAAGAATGAAAATGGAATCCTTGAAGATGAGGAAAACTTTGAAGAAGCCATTAAAAATGTAAACACCGCTGTAATTGCAACTAAGGTAAAGGAAGTTTGCACCTTCTATCAGAATTTTTAATTTCATAATGACTGCATTCCTAATGGAAAAAAACAACGTGGAAATAAATATTTTCTTGAATTTGGCTTTTAGGTACCAAGTTGTATTGAAGACATTTTCAGTGATGATCATTGTATCAATCTCTCACAGCAGGTAGTAAATACAAATTACTTGAATATTCTAGTCCAATATTCTGACTCTCTGAATAAAAGAACTTGATCAATCTATTTTGGTTTTGACTTATTTGGTTCTTCTTTGTCTTTAGACTCCATCTTTTTGGATTCTGGCTCGAGCCGTAAAAGAATTTGTGAGCAAAGAAGGTCAAGGAAATTTACCTGTCAGGGGTACAATTCCAGATATGATTGCAGATTCGAGTAAATTTATCAACTTGCAAAATATGTAAGTATTTTTCTACAGTTGTTTAGTTTCATATTTGTATCAAGTTCCCCTTCAATACCGATGTCTTTTGCAAGTATTTTCATTGTGACTTTATCAGCTCCCTATTTTGGGGTGGCTTTAACTTTGGTATAATGGTGCTCTCAAACTGATGGCAAAGTTTTGCAATTGCTAGCTCTAAAAATATCAAAGACTGCTTTTAATTCGTAGTCAAAATAATAAGTCATAATCACAATGGAAAAAGCTCCTCTTCCTCCTCTTTTTTCCTCCTCTTCCATGCATTTAGGCAGAGGTGATATAGAAGTAATAATTTGTAGTTGGTTGGTTCCGGATTTCAGAGTATTCAGTAGATGTCAGCAAACGATCAGGATCATACCATAAGTTGCTGAAGCCTATTCATGAGAATAGTCAACTAAAGTTTAGTACTAAATTGGTGCCATATAAAAGTCAACATAACTCGAGATTGGACTTAGTTTGTGGCAACGTAATAACTCTAAGCTGATGACATGTTTAACTCTGCCCCCCAAGCTCTACCTCCTCTTCTACAGTAGTGTTCCACTGCTACTGGTAAAAGAAGTCAAGAGAGATGGTGTTTTTAATTCCTCTACATACCTGCCATGACTCTTAGAGATTTGGTGGTCCTTCCAAAACATCAAGGAAAACTATACTGCTGATTTGATGTGACTAAAAAGAAACTAATTTCTTCAGCTCCTTTTTTGTAACTCCATTTTACTCATTTGGGGAAACGACAAGACGTATTTTATCCACTTCCAATTTCTTGTTCAAAGAATTCATATTCTTGGTCAGAGAATTCCAACTTAAATATAAAATATTGAAAATTCTTACTGCTTTGCACACTCCAGTATAAATAACCCTGCATAAAGATAGTATAGTTGGCTTTGCATTCATTTCTTACTACTAAATACAGTGTGGATATTCTGAAGCCTATTGATTTTGGGGTTAGATTTGCTGAAGTTCATTTTTAGAACTTTGTTTTTTTAAGATACCGTGATAAAGCCAAGAAAGATGCCGAAGCTGTGTCTAATTATGCTGCAAAGCTGTTGCAGTCAGTTGGCAAAGTGAGTAGTATAAAATGCACTTTTCATTCTCTTAAAGACATTGAAGTAAAGAGTGAAATAAAATTTATTTATTTATGTATGTTTTTTAAATTTATAGAACTGCCCACTTCAGAAAACAAATGGGGTTGGGGGGGGGGCAGCCTGAAATATTTCTTGTCGTGATTGATTCCCAAAACATGGAATTGTAGAAGATAGATAAAACATTAGCACTTAGATAGCAATAGCACTTAGACTTATATACCGCTTCATAGTGCTTTACAGCCCTCTCTAAGCGGTTTACAGAGTTCAGCATATTGCCCCCAACAATCTGGGTCCTCATTTTACCGACCTCAGAAGGATGGAAGGCTGAGTCAACCTTGAGCCTGGTGAGATTTGAACAGCTGAACTGCTGAACTAACAGTCAGCTGAAGTAGGTTGCAGTGCTGCACTTTAACCACTGCGCCACCTCGGCTCAATTATAATTGTGTATGTGCCCCCAGTTATGGACATATGATTAAATCAAATTCTATAACAGGAATCTAGAAGACAATTGTTAGGCATTCTGATTTCATTAAAACAAATTTGCATTTTGTTCACAGGCACCAGAATCCATTTCTCAAAAAGAATTAAAATTGCTTTGTAAGTATTTCGTTTTACTTACGTCAAGTTAATAAGACTAAATTGTAAGGAATACTGTTTAGTTGCTTCCACTTGACTGCTCCTACTAATGGAATAGGCTAAACAAGGAATCAGTCATTGTTTAATAATGTACCCAAACTGAATTTCCTAAAATGCTCTTTTCATAATTAGCCTTAATGATGCAGGAAGAACATTGAAAAAAGGACTTTGCTACTGAATAACTGTATGCTGTATAACTAGAAGTCATAGTTGAGAACTTTATAGAAAATTTGAAATCTTGTACTTCAAATTCCATGGCAAATTTTTAAATACTGTTTTGAAATATAATTGCAAGAATGACATAACTATCTCTTGCAGGTTGTAACAATTTTTATATTTAAAATACCTATTCTCTCCTGTCCTGTTCCCATTTTCCCACTCTCAATATTCTGTGTTTAGGCAGTAACTCAGCATTTCTTCGCATAGTACGATGTAGATGTCTTTCTGAAGAATATGGACTGAATACTTCAAACAAAGATGAGATCAGTAAGCTTATTTATTTGTGTCCTTTTGCAGTGTTTTCATGTACAGATAAATCTGTTTGATATAGAAGAGACGTGGCCTTTTTTCTGCCTTCTTCATTTTTGCTATAATGTAGAGACAAGATTTTAGTTGCAAGGAAGATCTGAGACCTCCAAAAAAAAACCTTTGAATTTGTATATGTTGTGAATGCAATGTTGTGGTGATGAATCACATGTGTAGCTTGTTTTTATTATTCAGTAACTACTCTTACTGTGCCTGTATAACATTTGAATCAGTCACCAGGTAAATAAATGAATAGTATTTTATTAACTGAGGTGGCTGGTAGATATTGGCATAATTTATAGCTAAACAAGCAAAGAGCATAGACAAAAATTACAGATTGTGGTGGTGTTTTATTCCCATCAATCCTGTCCAGCATGGCGAATATCAAAAGATTGTGGGAATGGTGCAGAGCGTTCAAGTTATCTACTGTGTATTACAGGAATGTTGCTTCTTAATGCAGTTAGTTGGTACTGCTTTTCAAGTCACTGTTCATAAGATGACTGTGATGGTTTTGCCCTTTTCCCTTATACGTTTGGCACAGCTGGCCAGATCTTTTTATAAAGTTTCTTTGTGAGAGACATCTAAATTCTATATTAGAATCTAGTTTATTTATTTGCTTCCTCTTCAACACTTAAAGCTCCTCATGTATTTAATTCCCAAGTGGTTTGTCTTATGTATGTGAAGGAGAAGCTCTTTAACATATATGGTAGTTAAGTCTCCTGTCATGTATTTATATTTATATTTATTTCTATTTGTATGCCGCCCAACTCCCAGGGGACTCTGGGCGGCTTACAACAAATAGATAAAAACAGCAATAGAAATAAGTTATTAAAATACAGTAAAAAATTTAAAAAAGCAATTTCACTCATACTTATCGTAAAAGGGGAGACCTTCAGAGTTTTTACGTAATAAGATCAGTTATCCTCAGGCCTGCCGGAACAGCCAGGTTTTGGTGGCCTTCCGGAAGGCCAACAAGATGGGGATGGTACGGACCTCCGGGGGAAGTTGGTTCCAGAGAGCCGGAGCCACCACAGAGAAGGCTGTCCCCCGCGGACCCGCCAGCCTACATTGTCTAGCTGACGGGACCCGCAGAAGCCCAACTCTGGGATCTCACTGGTCGTAGGGAGGTATGTGGTAATAAGCGGTCCCGAAGATAGCCTGGTCCTGAGCCATGTAGGGCTTTAAAGGTAATAACCAACACCTTGAATTGTGCCCAGAGACCGATCGGCAACCAGTGCAGCTGGCGGAGAATTGGTGTCACATGGGTGTACCTCGGGGCACCCACCACAGCTCGCGCAGCTGCATTCTGGACCAGTTGAAGTCTCCGAACACTCTTCAAGGGTAGCCCCATGTAGGCTGACTATATGTTCTTATCTATAAATGTGTAACATGACAGAGGGCGGATGCAGAAAATAGAGAGGAGGAGATATAAATATGATATGGAAACATTCTTATAGCAAGTGGAATATGCTATGTGAGAAATTGAGGAATAGGAAACATATTTAGTTAAGTTAATTTCAAGCCTTTAACAATTTTCTCTTGCAATTTACATTTTGTTACTTGAAGCTTCCCATATGGATAATCCAGATAGTGAAATGGTGCTGTACCTAATGTTACGAGCTGTGGACAGATTTTTTAAACACAATGGTAGATACCCTGGTAAGGTTGTTTTCAATATATCATATGCTTTCTGAGATAAAAATGAATTCTTTCTGTAATACTGTAATTTCTGTAATTCTGTTCTTTTCTGCTTAGTATATTTTTCTATGGGATATAGGGTATTATTCTCTTCTCTAACAAAATTATATTTCATTTACTTGCAATAAAATGTTAGTTCTGTCTATAAGAATCATATCTTCTTTTCAGGGGTTTATAACTATCAAGTGGAGGATGACATTGGAAAACTTAAATCTTGCCTTAATAGTTTTCTTCAGGAATATGGATTGCCGGTAACAGTCAAAGACGATTATGTCCATGAATTGTAAGTGTTAACTTGCAAAAATACTTTCCAAGCTCTTATTATGATGCATTGTAATATGGCAACTTTATTTTCCTTTTGTAGTTGTCGATACGGAGCTGCCGAGCCACACACCATAGCAGCATTTCTAGGAGGTAAAAAGATTGCTTTTTTCATGTTCCATGGTGAACCTCAAGCCAATTGACATGCAAATAGATTTAGTATGTCTTACATTGATACTACTTTGTATTCTCATGTCCATTGTACTAATACCTTTGTGTTGATTAGAGGTAGTAACTATTCATTATACTGATATAATTCCCTTTGCTCTGATAAAAAAGTCTCAGATTTAAAATTGTTTCCAAAGTTTATACATGTACAATAATACTAGTTTGTACTCTATAGTTGTTAGTATATTTTGATATATGCGCTGAGATATTAAACAAATAATCTCTAAATTGCTGCCAGTATTCTTTTGTGACAAATTTTAGATGCACGTAAAACTCCCCAGATTAAATTGCCCTGTTTGAATTTTAATTGGGAGGATCAACTAAGATGAATTTGGAGTCACAAACTGTTAACGAAAATAATGAAGACTCTGCCATAATTTTTTAGGGAACAGACTTGGTAATTGAATTTTCCAATACCTATTACCCCACTTCTCTTGTTGATGATAGGATAGGTGTATAAGGGATCTCAACTGACAAATTCAGATTATGGACAAGCTTTTGCCAGGAAAAACTCTTGCCAGGATTTTTTAACTGAATCTGCCAGAGATTTAACATGGGAAAAGTGCAATTGGCCATTGAGCTGAGTCAATCGCGAGATTATTCATGCTTTATTTCTACCCATTGATGTAAGGTGGCATCTGATTAAAAAAAAGTAGAGCTAGAAAATGTGCATTTGGATTTGAATCAATTGGCTGCTCTTACATATTTTTAATTTGTCATTCCTTGGCTGTTTTTCAGGAGCTGCTGCTCAGGAAGTTGTAAAAATTGTTACCAGGCAATTTGTAATATTTAATAACACCTACATTTACAATGGGATGTCTCAGACCTCAGCAACGTTCAAACTGTAAACCAACCCAACTAAGTTGTTGGAATCTGTAACTGCTTTTGATTTGCATTCTGTTCTGTTAAAAGTATCGCTGAAAAGAGTGTATAATGCCAGTTCCTTTCTTTGTATTATTTTTGTCTTTCTAAATTCTTTCAAATTGTAATAAAGAATGTACCTTGCATTTTAATAAAAGACACTGGAACGTGGACATTACAGCTTCTTCAAAATGTGGCCAGTTTACCTACACCGATTCTCCATATTTTATATATATATATATATATATATATATATATATATATATATATACAGTGTGTGTGTGTGTACACGTGTGTGTGTGTGTGTGTGTGTGTGTGTGTGTGTGTGTGTATATATATATATATATATATATATATATATATATATATATATATATATATATATATATATATATATATATATATATATATATATATATATATATATATATATATATATGTAGGTCTTTGGTTATTCGGGTTTTCTCCCGCGTGAAATTGGAAGTATCTTTGCAACGTTTCGACGAAGTCCCATTCGTCATCATCAGGCTGGAGTCTTCAGCTTGCTGCTTCTAGGAGCAATGTGAGATTGCAGCTGTTTCTTCCTTTTAACTGCCACTGGGGGTTTGAACTGATAGGGTGGGAGCTTGGCTGTGTTCTGATTGGGTGGAGGTGTGTTCTGATTTGTTGGGGGCTTGGCTGTGCTCTGATTGGATGGGGGGTTGGCTGTGCTATGATTGGCTGGGGTGTCAGTTTGCTTCATGTATGGAATGGAGGGGTTTAGAGTGGCTAAAGATGCAGCTATGGTCTGGCTTCTGGTTTGTGGCCGTGCCTCATTGGTGTGGGTTTGGGTTTGCTTTTTGCATGGGTGTGTGGTGGTGACATCCTGTGTGGTTTTCGTGAGTGTGGGTCTAGTGTCATTCTTAGTGTTAGGGACTCACATGAGTCCCTAACACTATTAATATTAATAGTGTTAATATATTAATATTAATATATTAAATAATATTAATATTAATATAAATAAAAACATTGGCTGCTTTACAGGACTCAGGAAAGTATTTTTAAACATTGTGCTAAATAAATTACTGTTTGAAGCAAATGTGCAGTGGTATTAAGTGCAATGTGTTAGATCTTCATGTGAAAGAGACCGTTTCTTGCAATATATAGATATACTCCATGAAAAGACTGGTTCACAAAGAGGATTGGGCATTCATTGAAAGCTACTGGTGAAGAAAAAGGCAGCAATTTTTAATAGATTTTTTTTTCTTTCTATTGCTGACACCAGTATCTTTTTGCACATTGTTCTGGATGTTTTCATAATGTTTATAGCAGCTTCTGGGGATATTTGGCTACAGAGAAATGGAGCCCACAAAAACCACTGCTCAGATTTTCCTCTACGATCAGCTGTGGTCTAAATTCTAGATCCCACTCACTATAATATGCAGTGTTATTCTCAATATTATGAATGTGTCTTTAAACCATTAAGAAAATAAAACATTTTGGAAAAGAATTTATGACACTGATATAGTGGTAAGGGTTACATACAATAAACATTTTTAATGGGTCATGCAAGTTTTATTTATATTTTGAGAAAAGCAATCCCTTTAAAAATGGCTGCTCTTAAAACAACATCTCAGTGCAAAATCATTGTTGATATCTCTGATTCTGTCACTAGAACAGTGCTTTGGCCCAAATGGAAATACTCAATTTGAGACTTTATCTATCTATCTATCTATCTATCTATCTATCTATCTATCTATCTATCTATCTATCTATCTATCTATCTATCTATCTATCTATCTATCTATCTCTACCATCCATCCATCCATCTATCTTATCCTATCCTATCCTATTTTATCTGGGTAATCTACCTTCGAAAGGATATTATGGGTCATTGGTAAAAGAAAATTCGGTCCCAATTGTCATAAATTGAGGATTACCAGCACAGGAGATAAAGTTGCAGCCTCAGTGCACTTAGTATGTAGTGGGAACATCCCAGGCAGCCTGTTTGCATTCTCATACAGAGCCCATTCCTTGGGTAGGAAAAGGATCTGCCATCACTGCTTCCCCTCCAGGAAAAAAACTGCACAAATTCTACACAGGAACAAGAAAGAAATGAAGTGTTCAGACTTGTGAAGGCCACACCAAGATGGCTAATGCTGGAAGTGCAGATTGATGGCCTGCAGATTCAGCCAAGACCCGAGGCAAATTTGAAAGCTAGCTATCATTTGCTTCCTGGTTTGACCTCCCTCCGAGCCTGCTGAGCTAAGAATGCTGGGACTTGTAGTTCCAATTTACCTGGCGAGCACCTGGTGGGGTGGACTGCTATTAAAATGACATAGGCAGCTTGGCGGGAGAGGGATGTTTGGGCACGTGAGAGGCAGATACATGTTTATTTTAAACAGATTTAGTACAAATGACCTTCACAACAACCCACTGCATTTTAGACCTGTGTAAAATAAGGCACTATTGGGAAGAAACATGATAAAATTCTCCTTCGGAGTACCTAGACTAGTGGTGTTTTTGGGGGGCCTTGGCAGCACTTATTTGTGATTATTTTGGAAAAGCGCCACATTTGGCATGAGAGAAAGTCGGGCCTTCAATTCTAATTGAAGCTATTCTCAGAATTGATTCAGTCTCATCCTGTTTTTACTGGGTGGCATCAAACATCTCTATATCGTTAACAGTGGGAAAAGTGTATGGTTTTGACCTCAAATATCCATTTTATTCTTCAAGAAACCAGGAAGACGTTTTCAATTCAAGAGGGCTGACAGGCCCCATTTACTGGATTCGTATGTCTCATGATGTCCTAATATGGCTGCTTGATTGGAGCTTAATTTGTTTATAAGCCAGCTCAGGGGTGTCTGCAGGGTGTTAAAAAAAGTCAAGATGGCGGCCACAATATTGTCCTTAAAAGTTTCACCTGTTTTGTTTTGTTTTTATGCTGCCATCTTGACTTTGTTGCCTTGAAATGCAGGCACCCTGAATGGCATGGAACTGAGGACCCATTCTCTGAATATGAGAGACAAAACACTTTTTAATCTTTGCAAAGGAGGCTTTTTCGCCTGCCTGAAAATGCAAAATCGCCAAGTAATTCAGGCAAAGTAAAAAGCATTTATTAAGGAGGAGGGTCAAGTCTTTTTATAGGGTACAGAAACAATTTATACATATATTTGGTGTATGCGATACGTTAGAAAGCAAGTGCTCAAACAAAGACATGGATTATATGTGAGAATTGATTAATAGAAAACGTTGATTCTAGGTAACAGTCCAGAAGTGGCAAATTTATGGGTTAAACTATAAATTAAATTATTCCCTTTTCCAGCCAGGTTTGCATCTTGCAAGTGTATTTAAGGATTTCTGTTGTTTAATTGTTGAAAAGGCAAGTTCTTGCATGCCAAAAGAAATGGTCTTGAATATGAAGGGAAAAATGATTTTTTTAAATTAGAAAAGAGGCCTGGGCTACCGTGTTAAAAATGCTAATATTGCCTTTTTAAAATGCTAATAATGAAGCATAAAATTCTAGGTACCAGATCCACCTGTTTTTTTATACCTCCATTTTCACATTTTGGACTGCAGATGCCCCAGATCAAGCCTGGATGTTTTGTAAAGCTACTGTGTCTATAAGGGAAGTGTTGGATATTTAATTTTGTATCCTATACTGAGAATTGGAATAGAAACGATTAAAAAAAATGCTAAACTGAATATATTTTGTATACCTTTTTTTCCTACATTTTTATTTCTAATAAAGAAATTACTTGTGTTTTATTTTTCCTCCACCTTCTTTATTATAGAGAAAAGCTTGGAAAAAATACAATCAAAATGGAAAATGGAAAAGATCAGAAAATCAGTTGTGGTAAGATTGGCATAGACACAATCCATTAATGGATGGTATTAAATCTGCTCTGTGTATTCACAACTCTGGAAAGAGTTCTTTTTCTGGTATTTGTGAATGCAAACACAAGTTCAAACTTCCACGTAGATAAAGACATGGATTAACAACAGCAATTCCCATTTATTAAAAAAATATTTATACTCAGCACACTGACAAGTAATTGTTTGGAATATTGTTGGCATTCTTAACATTAGTGCAATTGGCTGTTACAGATGAGAAGATTCTACCATTGACAACTTAAAAAAAAAGAATTCTAAATATTCTGAAATTATTGTTTTATCCTTTCAGATATGAAAACGGATCTGAATTTACTCCTTGAATGTCTGAAGTATCAAATGGACTATCCAGCTTCTCAAAAGGAAGCCTTGGTTACTATTTATTTGGTTTGTCAACAAAACAGTAAGCTACTGAGTTTTACAATTGTAGGTCTATTGGGTTTGTTTTGCTCATTGGGATTATTAGTATGGAAATAAATGTTATTTTAAAACATCATCTGTTATTCACCGGATCTGTTTTTGCTACAGGTGCTGCCTGTGATTATTTTAGAGAAATCGGTGGTTTGATGTTTGTATGGAATCTTGCAAAGTCACAAGTGCACACTTTGGTTCAAGAAGCTGCTTTATTTACATTAGGAGGTTTAGCTGAGAATAATGGTAAGACACAATTTCATTCTCATTTTATTATATAATTCTTTCATGTATTTACAGACGCCTTTGTTTTTATTGATCCATTTTTTGACCATCTGTACAATAAAATGTGCATTTAGAAATATTTTACTGTTTATCTAAAATCTATCACCTATCTAAAATCTGATCACCTGAAAAATAATTTTATTAAGGAAATCTCCATGTAACAGTAGCTCAGATGGAGGGGCAGAAGATGGTGAGCCAGCTATATTTGAAACATCACCAGATGTTTAAATGTCAGCTTTTGTTTTCCACAGAAGGAAAATTAAAGAACATAAATATTGAGCGAATGCTATGAAAATATTTCATTCTGGTTGATTTAATATCAATGCACCTTTAAACTCATAAATGATTCTGCAAATGTTAATAAAGAGATGCATAAATGAAATAAGTACTTGGAGTCACAGTTGCTATGAACTGACTTGAACTCCCATCAAAATGGGCTCCCTAAATCTCACTGAAAACACTCTTAGAATACAATCTTATTCTTAACTACTTAGAACTACTCTCAAGAGAGTATGTGTAATATTACAATCTGAACTTCAATGTAAGGTTCAACAGAAATTGGGTATAATTTCTGCACTTGAATAAATTGAAATATTTTATGTTCCCAAAGCTACCATTATAATGTACTGGTAGTTCTAGCCATATTTCTGAAAAGTAAGTTTCATTAGGTAGGTGAGAACAGTGTCTATAGTTCAGGGATGGATGTCAGGGTTCCAAACAGCATCCAAAATTAAATCAGAATCCGAGGCAATTGCTTCTTCAAAGTTCCAATTTATTAACAGAGCCATGTTGGCACATCTGGGTGAATCCCTAATCTGAAGTCATTCGGGGTTCACCATCCAGTTGAAAGTTCAAGCCCTTGTCCCCACATCCCCAAGTCCATCACGCTGACCAATGTCCAACTGCCAGCCTGGCAGATCCACGCATCTCCTTCCGTGCAGGTGCAGGAGTGCGAAGACAAAGAACCACCTTGACTTTCTAGAAAGAATTTGTTATGGCTACATACAGACAGCCCTCATGCAATTCCCCCTCCCAAATTCCCACAGTGAAGAATGCACATTAAAATACTATAAAGTGTGGCAGGCCAAAGACCCCGACTAAAATGGCTTCGGCCTGATAATAAATTTCAAAAATTTTCCCTACCGGTTCTGTGGGCGTGGCTTGGTGGGCGTGGCAGGGGAAGGATACTGCAAAATCTCCATTCCCTCCCCATTCCAGGGGAAGGATACTGCAAAATCCCCATTCCCACCCTACTCTGGGGCCAGTCAGAGGTGGTATTTGCCGGTTCTCCGAACTACTCAAAATTTCCGCTACCGGTTCTCCAGAACCTGTCAGACCCTGCTGGATTTCACCCCTGCAGTATAGTTCCTATATTTGCTCAATTACAGCAATATTACTAGCACAGACTTATATACTGTTCCGTAGTGCTTTACAGCACTCTCTGATGGTTTACAATGCCATAATATTTGCCCCCAACGATCTGGGTTTTTGGCGGCAATTATGCATAATAATCAGGAAATTCAATTGTATTTATCAATTAATGTGATACAATTTAGTCTTATTCACATTATTTTTTTTTTAGTATTCTGCCAGCAGATGTTATGCACAGCCGAATTATTTAAGGATCTTCGTACGTTTTTAACTAATAAGGATTCAAGTATGAATTTGAAAAGAATGTCTGTATATGTCTTACTGGTGCTGGTTTCAAATAATAGTAAGATTTTTTCTTCTTCTCCATGTATAAAGAAATTATTCAAACACATATACAGGTAGTCCTCATTTAACAATATGAGGTCTACTAAGATTAGTTCCCATCTAATTGGGTCTCATTGGTATGAATCAGAAATCCTAATTTGTTTTAGGTAAAATGTTGAATATTTGTAAACACTCATTAGATTTCATTATTAGTTGCTTAATATTTGCTCTATTTTTTTAAAAAAATGTTATTTAAAAATATAGACAGTGGACAAACACACGTGAGGGAATCTGGATGCCTCGATATTCTGCTACAGTTATTCAGGTAAATTAACCCCAAAAAATTCAATTAAAAAGTAATTTTTATGGACCCAAATGACTTTTTTTCATTATATGCCATCTATTTTCTTGAACAGAGTAATTCCTTCAGAATCTCAAATGAACCTTTTCGATCATAAAATTGATCAGTATCATCTCTGGTCCTCAGTTTGTAGTAATCTTTGTGTATGTGTCAACAATCCTCAGAATGGTAATTAGTTTATCAAGAATCTTCTTCTTCTTCTTCTTCTTCTTCTTCTTCTTCTTCTTCTTCTTCTTCTTCTTCTTCTTCTTCTTCTTCTTCTTCTTCTTCTTCTTCTTCTTCTTCTTCTTCTTCTTCTTCTTCTTCTTCCTCCTCCTCCTCCTCCTCCTCCTCCTCCTCCTCCTCCTTCTTCTTATAACTATGGGTGGGAGGGGTTGACAAATGGCTAGTGTTCAACGCACATTTTGTTCCCCTCCAGAGGAAAATCAGAAAGCCTGTAGTTTGGTTTTTCCATATGCAAAAGATTGGCTGCAAAGTAGTATGAAGGCTGAGATAATTCGTCCAATATGTTCATTCATTGGGCTCACTGTTGCAAATAATTGTAAGTATCTAAAAATACGTACTATGAAAATGTTTATTCTGTGGAATAAAATATCATTCCTAAGTAGGGAGGAAAGAGATAGAGTATCCCGATGTGCGACAGAAACTCTAATGTGATTTTGAGAGGATGAAGTTTGCAAAAAGCAAAGTAATGATATGAAGTAAACGATGTGGTGTAGTCTATGTAGCAAAGCTGGCATATATTTTCCTTTCCTTTTTTTTGTTTAATTGTGTGATTTTTCTTTCTCTTATTAGATTGGTTTTAAGTTAATGATACAGTTTCCATTTCCTTTCTAAAAATAGTGAAATCCAAAATTTGGCAATGCCATTGAAGGGGATTAGGAGTAGCAAAAAGGAGATTAAAAGGCTACAAAAGGCATGATTTGATGCGTTGTGCAAGCCAAACATTCTAAGTTATTCAGAAAAATCTTATTTAGAAATCTCAATTTTTAAGATTTAAATCTTAAAAATTTAAGGTTACATAAGAACATCAGTATTCCTTACAGTTTCCCGCTTGTACTTATTTTATGAATCTTTTGTGTGAAGCTATGGAATAAACTAGTTTTGTGTACATCAGTTACATCAGACTTGTTTACCGATCTCAGTTATAAATGAGGTTACAACTGAGTTTATTTGAGATTCCTTTAGATATTTTTTTTATTTAGGATATTGTTTTATTTATCTGCTTTAACATAATTAAAGAGCTAATTAAATATTGCTCCCCTCTCCAAATCTGTTTAACTTCATAATGTTTTTAACTTTAAACATCTTTATCTTAAAGCAATCTGGTAATTCTTTATTGTTTGGGATTTTTTTTTCAAGCCAGAACACAGAATTTTTTTATTTCTATTGGGGGATTAGCTGTTTTGGATGAGCTTCTTCTCAAACTGATACACGGTTCATTGGGGAACAATACAAATATAAAACTTGCTGTAGTGGTGACAAAAACATTGGATGCCTGCATTGCTAATAACGGTAAGTAGTTTCTGTTCGTAAACTTACTGTTAATTGCATAGTGTGTTCTGTGTGTGGGTTTATATTCAATTCATTGTCTTAGTAGTAACAAATAATCTTATCTGTTGATCTTATTGCTAGGATCTGTTTTGCTTTCTGATTTTCTCTGAAACAATTGCAAATGTGGTTGAAAGACTTTCAGCTACATTAGGAATGCTGTAAGAGGCGTAAGATTGCTGCCTGAAACTTTCCCAGATCTCCTTCAATGTGCAGCAGCTGCCAAAAAAGCCAACACAGTTCTAGGCTGCATTAACAGAGGGATAGAATCAAGATCACGTGAAGTGTTAATACCACTTTACAATGCCTTGGTAAGGCCACACTTGGAATACTGCATTCAGTTTTGGTCCCCACGATGTAAAAAGGATGTTGAGACTCTAGAAAGAGTGCAGAGAAGAGCAACAAAGATGATTAGGGGACTGGAGGCTAAAACATATGAAGAACGGTTGCAGGAACTGGGTATGTCTAGTTTAATGAAAAGAAAGACCAAGGGAGACATGATAGCAGTGTTCCAATATCTCAGGGGTTGCCACAAAGAAGAGGGAGTCAAACTATTCTCTAAAGCACCCGAGGGTAGGACAAGAAGCAATGGGTGGAAACTAAACAAGGAGAGAAGCAACTTAGAACTAAGGAGAAATTTTCTGACAGTTAGAACAATTAATCAGTGGAACAGCTTGCCTCCAGAAGTTGTGAATGCTCCAACACTGGAAGTTTTTAAGAAGATGTTGGATAACCATTTGTCTGAAGTGGTGTAGGGATTCCTGTCTAAGCATGAGGTTGGACTAGAAGACCTCCAAGGTCCCTTCCAACTCTGTTATTATTATTATTACAGATAATCCTTCGACCATTCATTTAGAGACCGGTCACAGTTACAACAGCACTGAAAACGGTGACAACAGGTCTTCGCACTTACGACCATGGTAGCATCCTCATGGTCACATAGTCTAAATTTAGGCAACTTGGCAACCAGCATGTATTGATGACAGTTACAGCTTCTTAGGGTTATGTGATTGTCATTTACACCTTCCAGCTGGCTTCTGACAAGCAGTAGAAGCTGGGTTTGTTTAATGACCATGCATCCACTTAATGGAATAGAATAGAATTCTTTATTGGCCAAGTGTGATTGGACACACAAGGAATTTGTCTTTAGTGCATATGCCCTCAGTGTACATAAAAGAAAAGAGACATTTGTCAAGAATCATAAGGTACAACACCCAATGATTGTCATAGGATACAAATAAGCAATCAGGAAACAATCAATATTAATATAAATCGTAAGGATACAAGCAACAAAGTTACAGTCATACAGTCATAAGTGGGAGGAGATGGGTGATAGGAACGATGAGAAGACTAATAGTAATAGTAATGCAGCCAGTGAATAGTTTGACAGTGGTGAGGGAATTATTTGTTTAGCAGAGTTATTAACAACCACATTAAGCCATTCGCTTAATGACTATGGCAAAAAAATGTCATAACATCAGGCATAATTCACTTATTGACCACCTTACTTCACAATGGAAGTTTTGGTCTCACTACCGTGTATGGCTGTAAGTTGAGGACTATCTGTATTTTCACTTCTTATATGAGCCACGGTGGTGCAGTGGTTAGAGTGCAGTACTGCAGGCTGCCTGCAATTTGGCAGATTGAATCTCACCAGCTCAAGGTTGACTCAGCCTTCCATCCTTCCGAGGTGGGTAAAATGAGGACCCAGATTGTTGGGGGGTCAATATGCTGACTCTGTAAACCGCTTAGAGAGGGCTGTAAAGCACTGTAAAGCGGTATATAAGTCTAAGTGCTATTGCTATTGCTATATCCTTGTGTTTATCATGGCTACTGTGCACAGATAGTAACATTTGATCCAGAGAGAGAGTTTGAAAAAACTGGAAGCAATGATACAGAAGGTTCTTCTAAATGTACAACTCTTCTAAATGTACAACTTTGTATATGGTTTCATTCTATTGCATACCTAAAGAGGCATTTTTTAAAAACTGTTTTGTGTTTTGTGTTTGCAGCTGCAGTTGGCATTCATTTACCGAAGTATAACATTGTGCCTAATCTACTGAAACTGCTTTCTCACAACATTTTGGACTCAGGAGAGCGATTCAGCATTATACTTACTCTTGGACATTGTACAGAAGTCTGTGGTAAGATTCTTAATGATATATTGACTTATTTATTTGAGGGTAGTGAATGCTGCGTTGAAGTGCAGACTGCATTCGAATTTCAACATGTGGTTTATAACAATAAACAAGAATGACCTGATATTGATAGAATAATCTATGTCTGATTTTTCAAGTTGCATTTAGCTTTCATCTAAATGGAAAAATCAGCCAAAATAAAACATTGGAAGTTCTTAGTGATGTGAGTCCAATAAAATATATGTATGAAGTCATTCCAACAATTTAATAGAAATTTGTGCCCTAAATGGGGCAATTTGCAATTGTACGTGCATTTATCTGAGGGAGAATTTCTGAGCAGATACAAATAGGATTTGACAATATGTAGGAATTGTGCTTTAGTTAGCTTTACAAACTGTGGAATTGTAGGACTCATTCTCATGTCTGACCTCTGCCAAAATATGTACTGTGTACTTTGAACTACTACTGATTGTGTTTACACATAATAGTATGCTACAGTTAGCTTAAAATGGCTTATTAAATAAACTAAAAGTGGCTAGATTTGTGAAACATAAGCCATGAACTGAGATTTACAAACTACAAGGTAGTGGTCCATAAAACACCTTAAATTATATATTGGTTGATGTGTATGCTCTGTAACTATCTTTTAGAATAACTTTTTGGATTAATTTTTTTTCTGGATAACTATTGTAATTCTAAGCTAATGTAAGTTCTTGAGTTTATGATATATCCTAACAATAAACTGCTGATGGCAAGTTGGCAGTGATAGCAAGATGTGACTTTAAATTTTAGACCTTACTAGTAGTTTGAGGTTTGAACTTCAAACTTTGAAGTAAGTGAGATCACATGTTTCTGATTAAGCAAAGTTGTGCTGAAAAACTCAGAATCAATTGCTTTTTCTTGGAAAGATGTTTTCAGATTATCTTAATTTTACAGTTTGAACAAATGTTTATTGAGGCTGATTTTTTTTAGAGGAAAATCAATATATTCTGATTAAGAACAATGGCCTTCCACTTATGATTCAAGCACTAACTGAAATGCAGGATGATGAACTAAATAAAGCTGCTACCTTTGTGTTGCAAAACTGCAAACAGATGAGTAAGATTATCATTATTTTGATTTCTGTATTTAAAATCACCCGGACAGGCATCTAAATAGTCACTTGCTTGGTTAAATTCAGAAGTAACAACTGTATCCAAGACAGTGCTCAGTATGTGAACCAGCGGTGGGTTGCTCCCGGTTCGGACCGGTTCTTAGAACCAGTAGTGCCGGCAGGGGGAGGCTCTGCCCACCCACCAGGGATGCTTCTGTGCATGTGAGCGCACGCACGAACCGGTAGCAAAACCATTTACAACCCACCACTGATGTGAACCTGTTGCAAAATCAGTTCTTTAGGTTGAAACTAATGGTATTTGTTAGACTGTCTTCCAATATATAGATTGTAAAGTATCATTTTATAATAAGTTTAATTTTGTGATTGAGAATGTGTGTTTGTGAAAGTAGTGCTATATAAATTACCAAATGTTTCTAAAATTCTCCTAGTGGCATCTAGTGCGATGCCCTCAGTTGTTTTATCCTATGCTAAAACTCTATGATTGGAGAAGATGATTTCATCCTGAGATACTTGGATCAAGAAACTGCTATTCAACAACCCATTTTGGTCATATGGGTGGTTTCTTGTGTGAATAAAATATTTTATTTGATACAAATCAAACCTTAAATATGTTACACATGAGATGGTGATGGATGTAATGTATTCATGTAATGTCTTTAATATAAAATATATATCTTTCTTTCTGTGAAACAATTGTTTCTATTCTTTTTCACAAGCTGAAAAATTGTCGGTGAAGATGAATCAGCATTCATTCCAAGAGGATGAAAGAAGAATATTGGAAGTAGATTGGCAGAACAAAGAAAGGATTCTTGAAGATTATTGGAACGAAGCAAAACAAATTTTATACAGAATCAAAGGGCTTGAAAATAAACAAGAGGTTCTTTCTTTCTTTCTTTCTTTCTTTCTTTCTTTCTTTCTTTCTTTCTTTCTTTCTTTCTTTCTTTCTTTCATCTTAGTAGTTGAGGAAATCTATCAAAATCAGAAAGCCTCTCCTGACATTCTCAGTAGAATCTAATTGTATTGTTTTATTCCAGTCTTTCAATTGTTGGAATTAATAACTCAATGAGCTATGCTATGCTCATTTGCATTTTAAAAATAAAGGGAGTGAAATTCCATTCCCCTGTTAGTCAGTGCTTGATGGCCCCTTCTAGTAATTTTGGGTATTCTTTTACATATAGGTTCGATTTCTTGAAAGCAATTACTGCTGAGATAAATATTCAGTCATGGTACTAAATTAATGGATTACCGTATATCCATATGAGCTTTTTTGAAAGCAGTTTTTCACTGGCTTTCCTGTTGTTTCTATAGTCAAGCAGAAGGTGTAATGTTTGCTTAGTTCTGTTTAACATCTACAGTCATGTTGGGCCTGGTCCTATCCTGCAGCTTTGTTTTTTGTCTGTGCATTTGTTTCATTTCCCTACTGTTTTTAAACATAGGAAAATATCAGAAGAGAAATATTAATTGATGAGGATACCCCTCAAGAAAAGTTTCTGCAGGCTATGACCCAACATTGTCGAACAAATTCCAGCAAGCAGCCCTCAGAGAACAGCAAAATATATTCAGAAATGAAACACCCACTACAAAATACTATTTCTAAAGTGCAGAATACTTCTAAATTGGAAAAGAGTTCTTCTAGTAGAGAACAATTGAAGTCTGCCATTTGGAATTCAACTGATGCTTCACTCGCTCAAAATGATCACAATAATCTTCTTTATGCAGCTGAAAAAATGACAACCCCCAACATAAATGAAGCTTATATTACAAGTAAAAACAGTTTTTGTGATTTTAGGAAAGGTGATGCTCAAGGAAGGTACTGTACCTCGGATCTTCTGTCTAAAATTGATTTGTTAGTTTGATCTTAATAGTAAATCAGATTTTCAGATGGAAATTTCATATTGGGTTGCTTCCAGATTTAGTTATGCTTAGGATAGATCCAGTTATTTTAGGTTACAAAGGGTCCCTTATACTATCTAATTCCATTTTAAGTTTTGGGATGAATTCTGAACAGCCTAGAATTTTATCCTAAATTGTATGGGAAACTTTGTTATCTAAATGTTTCTCTCAAAGATAGAAATTGATTTGTATCTTTCATAATAATTCATGACTTCTAGATAATGCCACACACAAGAAAAATGTGTGCTACTCTGTGAATTTTTCCTCGCATATCAATAATAAATTAATTATAGGATGGGAGAATTTTCCAAATTTGAGTTTGAATGTGAAACATCAAATTGATCAGGGTGACAAAGCAATATTGTGTTGTCACAATGCAAGTCCTGCCCACTTTGTACATGTGTGTCATGGTGTTATATGCATGTACAAATGAGATGGAGTTTGTGGCACAAAAGTACAACATTGGTTTTACCATTTGACAGACCTGGCTGTGGATACCCATGAATGAACACTGTATGTTCCTCAGTTAGTGGTGCGATATGAAAGATTGAAATACTTTTGAGGCATCTGTCAAATCTCCAAACTAAAATTCTCAATAATACTCTCTTAATCTTTTCAGTGAATTCATTTTTAAGAAACCAGATTTTGCAGTAAAAAACCCAATGCAAAAGATTCAACATTCAGGTAGATATAATTTATCTAAATATTTTAATTTCAATTTGATTTTTGGAAATTATATATTTTTTGTATGGATGGCTAAAAGGTGCACAGCTATATTTTGTGATATGCTACTCAAAAGAGCTAAGTATGTAAAGAATATTATTACAACAATAATAAGTTTGCTTTATATTGAAAATATGATTCTAATTATTTTTAACAATCTTTTGAAGAATCAATATGTAAACTAAATATTAATAATGTAAGCCCTGTGTTGCTGTATCATACAAAGGAAACTAGTATAACAAAGTTAGTGATTAAATTGATAGATCAAAAATTTAATTTGGAAATGTTAGTTGGCAATTAGTTTTTATATATGTTGATGTGTATTACAGTATTTCAGTTTAATTCTTTTTAACTACAGTGGTAATATATAAAAGTAAATACACCCTTTGATTAATTCATTTCACATTAGATATTTTATTTTTCAAAGAGCTACAATATCCAAGGAACCCAAGCAGAGGAATGGGCCATATTCTGACTGTTCCCCCTAAAATAAGAGAACTCAGATGTTCAGGTAATTTAAAAAAAATATTTAAATAAGCTCATAGATTTTTCTGTTCAAAAGGAAGTCCCACTGAATTAAACAGTAGTGATACCCCAAATACAAGTTCATCCAGTCAGCCAGCCTATCCAAAGTAACGGAAATTGTTAGGAGGGCTGTGCAACATTCCTAATATTAGCCATATCAGCGGTGGGTTGCTCCTGGTTCGGACCGGTTCTTAGAACCAGTAGCGCCGGCGGTGGGAGGCTCCGCCCACCCACCCAGGATGCTCCGCCCACCTGCCCGGGATGCTTCTGTGCATGCGCAGAAACGTGCACGCGCGCAAGCGCACACACGAACCAGTAGCAAAAATACTTACAACCCAACACTGAGCCATATCAAGATGGCATGGATAATCAGTATAATTTTCTGGGACTCCCTCCCTCTGGCTATGTACCAATATTATCCTTTTGTTTGGGGTGGAGGGGGTTTGCTACTATATAACTTGGCTCCTTCCTTGCCTAGCAGAAAAGTCCTTCTTTGGGCTTTTTTATGAGGATATAATTGACCTGTAGGGCAGTGTATCTGTAGATCTATTGATTTTCTAGATTTAGTGATGTATTTATCACAATGTGATTAAAACATAAAATAAGAAATATTAAATAATTTAATGTCTTGCCCCTGTAACATTTTATTTCTATATTATATTCTCAGGTTGTAGAATAGGAAGTCTTTCCTTAAACAGCCGAAATTTTAGCAAGACTCTACAATCTTGTCAATATCTGTGTGAACAACACAAAATTATTCTTGAATCTGAGATGGAATATAAAAGGAAGTTGAGAAGATCCATTATGGCTGACAAGAATACTTCTGCATATAATGGTAATCACCATGACCGGAGATTCAGCTGCAAGAGAAGCTCAACAACTGTGAAAGAGTTAGGTGTGTCAAGGAACCTTTATCCCTGGTAGTAATATCTAGTTTAGCCCCATTCTGTGGTAATTTTCAGAAATTCTGAATAAGCAAATAATAGCAATAGCAATAGCACTTAGACTTATATACCGCTTCATAGTGCTTTACAGCCCTCTCTAAGCGGTTTACAGAGTTCAGCATATTGCCCCCAACAATCTGGGTCCTCATTTTACCCACCTCGGAAGGATGGAAGGCTGAGTCAACCTTGAGCCTGGTGAGATTTGAACAGCTGAACTGCTGAACTAGCAGTAGCCTGCAGTGCTGCATTTAACCATTGCACCATCTCGGCTCTTAAACTTATAATGTTTTGTTTCAAACAGAAAATTTTCAATGTGATGCACATTCTAAGAACCAAACCATGAAACAGAATTATAGCCTTCAAGACCAGGATCTGAGTGAAAACCATCCATTGGAAGAGGAGGTATGGACACCTAAATATCAACGTTTGGTATATTAATATCTGGGTATAAATTCTAACACCAGATAGTGTTCTTTGTTGAAAGGTGTGCTGTTTTAATTACTGTTGCAGAATACTGAAACTCTATCAAATAGCTCTACAACAACTTTAAAGAAAAGGAGAATCCGGAAAGATTTTACATCAGAAGAAATAAGTTATCTTTTGGAAGGTGTAAGGAAAATGGGGCATCATTGGAATTCAGTTTTATGGGCCTACCCATTTCAGAAAGGACGGACTAATGTTGATCTTGCTAAGAAATACTTCAGGTTACAGGTATTTTTTGTTTGTTTTATAGCTATATTCTACATGGATTGAAGCAGAGACCTTAACGTTAATAGCTAGTAAATACCTTAACGTTAATAGCTAGTAAACATTAATAAATCAGCTTAGAAGGACTAAGAAATGTGATCTTAGATCAGCGGTTCCCAACCTGGGGGTCGTGACCCCTTTGGGGGTCGAACGACCATTTCCCAGGGGTCGCCCCGGCATCCTCAGCTCCCCCCCACTGCCACAAGCCTGGCCATATCGCGCCCCACAACCCGTGACCCACCGCAACCCACCCCGCCACTGCCATTTGGGTTCTTTTACCCTATGCGCAAAGCGTTCTGCGCATGCGCAGAGGGTAAAAGAACCCAAATGGCGGCGGCGGGGTGGGTCGCGGTGGGGGTGCGGGGGCGGGACGTGGCATTAGGAAGGTTGGGAACCACTGTCTTAGATGGTGATGGAGGAACCAATAATAAAAGCTAGTCATACACCTTTCCTGATTACTTCAACTCTACAGCCATATTAGAGGCAATGAGTAATTGATACAAGATTAATGTGTTTAGCTTTGTGTCGTTTTTTCTCTTTTACAGAAGAATGGAAAGAGCAGAAATACCCAACCTCGGTGAAAATGGCCTATAACAAAAGCTGAATGTATGTTGTTTGAAATGTATGACTTCGGCTGCTTTGCAGAATCCTTGCTTTGTATCTGGGGATTTACAAGAGAGGCTCTTCCCACCAAGACTTAATTTTGAAGATATGTCATTTGCCCAGTGCAATTATGTTGCATTTTGATACTGTATACATTCAAAATGATCACATTGTCTTTTAAGGAAGTGTATCATATGATACCATCTGTAAAAAATAAATTTTGAAACGAATGACTACTAAGAAGCAAATATGAGCCTAACGTTTATTAAATTGAATTATGCCCTCGCCCCTCGCTCTCTGCTTTTGCGTTCCTTCAAACCGTTTGGGCTTTGCAAGCTCTCGGCAACGGAATCCAGTCTCGCAACTGATGCTGCTACAAAACGGTGCGACTCTGTTTATGCCCCTTGCAAGCTCCGCATCCTCTTAGTGTAGTAGTAAGGGGGGGGGGGGATAAACCGAGTTATTACTGTATTGTGCCTGTATCGAAACCTTCGGGCGTAACCAAAGAGCCTGCTGTGCTCCTTGCCGCCACTAGGGGTCCCTATTTGGCGCAAACTGGGCGGCGGCCCCGAAAATCTTGAACTCATCGTCCAGCGAAAAACCCGCTGCCGTGGGTGTCCTCAGAACTGCCTGACCGAAAAGAGCGGGTCAGCTTTCTGTGGGGACCAAAGCTTCCCCCCTCCAAAACCGCGTCGCGTATAGTGAAAGCCACTGATGAAGCCACGAACGCACTTCGGGCGACGGAAAAGGTTTCCAAGAGGGGCAAAAAAAAAAGAGAACAGGCACCCGCTGGGACAGTCGGGGTCCTTAGCCGAGAGTGTGGGAAAGCCGGGGTCCTGTCGGCGGAGCCTGGGCGGATGAGGTCACTCTTTGTGGCGGCTGCCGTTGGCAAGATGGCGCCGGTGTTGGCAGAGAAGAAGCTGCTGGAGCCGGACGGGCCTTTGGCTGCAGACCTCCCCAGCGAGGAGGAGGAAGGCCAGAGCCTCTGGTGAGCAGCCGGGCCGGGGCTTCAGACGGCGGGGGGAGGCTTTGGGAAGGCTGGGCGGGGCGGGGACGGCATTGCATCCTTCCCCCTCGCAGGTGGGACTCGGCTTTGCAGGGCCGGGGTGGGGGGCCGCCGCCGCCGAGCTCGGCTTCAGCCAAGGGAGCCCCGGGCGGCCTCTTGGCCCCCTTGCAGCCCCTTTTTCCCGGCGAGATGGCTGAGCTCCGCCGCCCTTGGGAGGGGCGCCTCCTGCAGCTTGAGCCGAGGGGGAGCTTGCCCTGCCCGCGGGGTGGAGGGGCTGATCCCTGCCTGCAAAGCCGACGGTGGGCGGCAGCCTTTCCCCGGCCTGGTGCTACTGACTAGGTGCATGAGATAACCACACCCATCCTCCCCTCTCGCCGGTCCGTCCTGGAGGTTGGGGCAGGTGGATTTCGCCTTCGGGGAAGCCTCTGCCCGAAATGGGGCTCCTGGCGCTGCATCTTCCCTGCCTCCCTTCCTTTGGGGTATGCAGAATGCTCTTTTTTTCCCTGCACCCCAAAGAGTTGCTGGAGGCTTGGGAGGTTTGAATGCCTGGCAGCCTCTGTTCTCTTTAAGTAGGATGCCTCTAAAATATTATCCTTAATACCCGGAGCTTTAATCCTATGCAAAAGTAAGGGGCGTGCATAAGTGCACCAGCGTGCCTGACGTCCCTGTCCTAATGTTCCCTCTTATCAGTACCCATCTTATGTATATAAACAATGTTATATCTATGTATATTACCAATACGTACTTGACAGAATTAAAATAAACAAATAAGCGGATTCCTCCAGCTTTGGCATGGCAGTTTTGCATCTCACTATCGCTTTCTTTTTTATCACTAGCCCCCCCCCCCACGTCTTTTATTCAATATAAGCAGTATTCCGTATTATTGTACGATGCTTGGCTGGCGTTGCTTTCTATACTGGTTTGGGTAAACCGGCTGTGGCGTTTTCTGATTTTAACAGTGGGCTGCTCTTATTTTCATTGATAGTTCCCTTTGTAATAGTTTCCTTTGTAATGAATGCATGCTTAACCTGAATGCATGCTTAACGTGGCTTAAGGAATGCGTGTATTGTGAACTCTTTGAGTTGCCATGTATTTTATTTAGAAGAAGCAACTAACTCTTACCTCTGGCTTGTTTTGTGTTTTGTGACTCACTACTATAATCTGTTGGGAAAGAATGCTCCAAAATATGTCAGACGGTGAGAATAAACCCTTTTGGTCTGTGTACTAGATTTAGAATGTTTCCAAACAGTTAACAAATGTCCAGGAATTTTTTGTTTATTACAGTCACAATTGTTTCCTCTATAATTGAAATATTGGAGAGTCAAATTCTTTAATAAGAGAATAGGTGATTTTCTGCAAAAGGTAGAGCCAGGCCATTGACTCCTGCTACCCAAGTCTTGTGGGGAGCAACTTTCCATAATATATGCGATACATAACCTTTAGTTCCTTATTTATTAAATTTGTACAGCTGTCCATCTCATGTTGTGTCATGTTTATAATGGTTGATATCAGAAAACATAATGTTGGTTCATACTCAAAATCCTAGTATTAGTTCAACACTAATTCATAAAAGGTAGGCTTTCCCTTAACTTGTCTAAAAAATGTATGATTGTAGTCTGATATTATAAGGCCTAACATGATTGAATGTAAATGTAAAATATAAAAAATTCTTCCTGACCCAAGGGTTTAAATATTCATTTACTGTTAGGAAATGACATATGGACATATGAAAACCATAGAAAGCAAAGAGAAAAAAAAGCTGATTCATTTTTTATAGGATGGACCTTCACTTGTTTTTTTTTTTCATTCATCCTGTTCTTTTGATTTGTATCTTTCATCTTTGACTAAAAAGAATGTTACTTCAATGCAGGTTATCAATATTGAGTGAAGTCTCCACCCGCTCAAGGTCTAAATTACCATCAGGCAAAAATATTCTTGTCTTTGGTGAGTATCAGTGAATAGCTATGGGAGGCTATTGGTTCTCCAGGAAGGTTAACTGATGAAAGAAAAAAGCCATTTAATTTGGACGAAAGCCTTTTTGAATATACATTAGCCAGGCTTCACATTGAATATACATTAGCCAGGCTTCGCATGGTCTTGTGTGCATTTTGTGACATAAGGCCTCTAGTGCTTCATACAGACTTAGTGGTTTTTTCCCCACCGTTTTTCTTTTCAAGAAATGATGTTCCCTTTTTGAAGAAGAAAATGAAAGGTAATTGATATTTAACAAGTTAGAAAGTGGGAGAAGGGTGCAGCAGACTGGCACCATAAAGAGGCCTTGCTTTGTTTAGCTGTTCTGTAAAATGAAATGTTTCTCCAGCTGCTGTAAAGGTACATGCAACTTGTCAATTCAAAGGCATGATGTGTTTTTCTGTTAAAGATTATCTTCCTATTTCTTCTCTTCCTTGCAAACATACTGGCAGGTGATGATGGCTCTGGTAAAACAACCCTGCTGACTAAAATCCAAGGAGTAGAGCATGGCAAGAAAGGAAGAGGGCTGGAATATCTATACCTAAATGTCCATGATGAAGATAGAGATGGTAAAGTCCTTGTTTCACCTGCCTTTCTTTTGCCTGAAGTTCAAGGCCAGCTTATCTTACTGGACTGTGGAATGTCAGAAGTTTAAGTGTCTTTATTCTTTTCACTTTCTTTTATGCCTTGTTCATTCTCTTTCCTTTGATGCCTACATTCAGGCAGTTAGCAAGACCTGCTATTCCCACCACAAAATATGGCCCTTAATTATCTGTTACCACATTTAGTACATTCTGCCTCATCATCTCTGTTAGCATTTCTTTTTTTGTGGAATGTACCCCCTCCACTTTTCATTTAAGTCTGGTTTCTGTCCATTTCTCTAACCTGTATACATTTCTCAGAATCCTCCAGAGCCATTCTCCTGACCCCCTTGTTGCTCCATTCGTACAACCTGAAAGCTTCCTTTTTGGCATTCACTCATCCGGCTTCACTGCTTTCAGAATTATTTGATCCTTTTGTCCTTTCTGCCCTGTGCATTTAAAATTGCTCGTCAGAATGCTTCAGCTGCCCTACTTTTTCTAAGCTTGTCCTCAGAACTCACCTTTGAAAAAAAGCTGAGTACCGCAGCATTTCCAAATCTGGTACACTCTGGATCATCCTTGTCTTCTGTGACCACAATAAACACAAACTGATCTCATTTAATTTCCCAGAATATTGAATTAATGGGTAATTATGCATAAACAGTTGTGGTTTTGTGAATTTTGTGATGCAGTTCCCTAGTCATAAACTATGTAAAAACATACACGAAGGAGATGTTTGTCTCTAAATACATATGCTATTCAAGTAAAAGGCACAACATTTAAGAAACATTTCTTGCAAAAGTCATGAATTAGAAAAAATACAGGCACTGGTGAAATTCTCATGGAACTTCTGAACCAGGGGTGGGGTTCTGACTGACCTCGCTGCTGGTTTGCTTCTTTACGCGCTGCGTGGGCATGCGCGCCTTGCATGCCATACCTAGCCCTAAAAACCCAGCTGCTGCTCATGCGCAGAAGCAAAAAACAAAATGGCGCCGCCTACGGCACCGCCAAGAAAGCCAGTTCAGGGGCGTGTCCAGCCGGCCATCGCTGCCGGTTTGGCGAGCGGGAGGAAATTCCCGCTACCAGTTCTATAGAGCTGGTCCGAACCGGCAGGAACCCACCTCTGCTCTGAACATTAGTGTGGAGCTGAGTGATGCAAATTGTAGCAATAAACTAAGAAAGATGAAGCAACATTAGATGAGAAGATTTATCCATTTATCCAGATTTATCCTTGCCAATTTGGAAAGACCATCCTAGTATTTTTTTTTAGGTAAGAATGTCTGAAATAGCTACACATTCTCGTACTTAGTCAGCCTCTGCTTCTCTCCTCTTTCTCTACCTCTCTGGTGCTGACTTCTTGTTTGTAGTCTCCCTTGCTGCAAAGTTGTGCTATATTTAGTGCTGGCTAGTGTACTTGGTGCTTTAGAAGTTGTCAGGGCCAAGTATGTTAATGGATGCAATATCTTTTAATGTGAGAGGAATTTCTTACTTAAAAGGAATTGTCTCCTTTGCAGATCAGACCCGCTGTAATGTTTGGATTCTCGATGGCGATTTGTATCACAAAGGTCTCTTGAAGTTTGCCGTGACAGCAGAATCGTTGCAGGAGACCCTCGTAATCTTTGTGGCAGATATGTCTAGGCCATGGACTATTCTGGAATCCTTACAAAAATGGGCAAGTGTCTTGCGGGAACATATTGATAAACTGAAAATCCCCCCGGAAGAGATGAGAAACATGGAGCAACAATGTAAGTTACGTGAGGCTCACATTTCTTTAATGTCCGCGCACTTTATTTAGCAGAATTCCCGTAACTCTATTGAGCCAGGCCAAAAGTCCATTAACTAAGCACTGTCTACCTTACTTGTCTGCCTGCAGTTTGTGTTTGAGTCTCTTCGTTTTAAGCAGCATTGCTAATTATGTGGATTTTGTAACAGAGCATGCAATTTGTACTTGTTCATCTAATGAAGAATTGGTCACCTGGGAAAGTAGGCTTGTAAATAAATAATATTCCTCTTCCTTTTACAGTACAATTAAATAAATGTTGGAATGATATAGGTAGAGTAGCTTTCATGAGTAACATTGCAGAGGTTTACACTATGAATGAGGGCATAATGGGTAAGATCTAAATTTGATAGTGCCTGGAGTAGAACATTTGACAGTGATGGTTCTTGAGTTAATCATTACAGAGTTGCTTTGTTGATGAAATGGATTTGTTCTAAGCAGGATTATGTCTCAAAAGTTTTATGGCTTGTAAGAAAAACAATATATGGATCTAGCAATAGCACTTAGACTTATATACCGCTTCACAGTGCTTTACAGCCCTCTCTAAGCAGTTTACAGAGTTAGCATATTGCCCCCAACAATCTAGGTCCTCATTTTACTGACCTCGGAAGGATGGAAGGCAGGTGAGGATCGGACTCCTAGCAGGGAGCTGAATTAGCCCGCAATACTGCATTTTAACCACCACGCCACCATGGCTCTTAAGATCTAAATATCTTAAGCTAGAGCAAGTTTTCAAGTTGCTACTTCCCTTTTAAGAAATACTTGAGGGGGAAAAAGCGACCATGGACTACTGCTTCCCAAAGCTGCTTTTGTTGAGATTGAAGAGAAATTGTTTTCCCCAGTTGTGACAGAGGGAAAGCTGGTGCCAAGACTTCATGCATTTGCCCTGGTTTTCCAGGAAGTCATCTTCCGCTATCGATAGTCAAGTGTGATTTGATGTTTGCCTAATACTAAATTTAGACCTCATTTTCCCTTCCCTGTTTGCATTGCTGGGCTTCTTGCTTTTAATTCAGAGGTCTTCAAACTTGGCAACTTTAAGACTTGTGGACTTCAACTCCCAGAATTCTCCAGCCAGCATTCCAGCATTCCAGCTGAGAATTCTGGGAGTTGAAGTCCACAAGTCTTAAAGTTGCCAAGTTTGAGGACCCCTGCGTTTAATTTGTGCAAAATCTATTTCTGCAGACATTGATTCGTTCCAGTATGGATTCTTGGCAGCTCTTGTGCAAAGCCCAATTAAAGTATTTTCAGATTGCTGTGTCTTTGTGCAGGTAGTCCTTGATGTAAGGATCACAATTGAGAGCCCAAAGTTTTTGTTGCTAAATGAAACATTTGTTAAGTCAGTTTTGCCTCATTTTACGACTTTTCTTGCCACGGTCGTTAAGTGAAACTTTGCAGTTGTTAAGCTAGCTTAACACGGTTGTTAAATGAATCTGGCTTTCCTATTGTCTTTGCTTGTCAAAAGCAGAGACAGTCTGGAAGTTGAGTCATGGCAACTGAACTTTTTTTTTCTTTTTTTCTTTGAAACGTTTCGCTGCCTAGTCAAGTAGCTTCTTCAGTCTGACCGAAGAAGCTACTTGGATAAGCAGCGAAACGTTTCAAATCAAAAAAAGAAAAGTTGAGTTGAGTTGCCATGACTCAACTTTCAGACAATTCTACCTGCACGATTGAGTATCTTCATTGACAAGCAGAGACAATGGAAAAGCTGGTAATATGATTGCAAGTCTCAGTCACATGATTTCTTGCTTACCAACCACGTTGCTTAGTAACAGTTGTGGGTCTCAATTGTGGTCAGTTAGTGAAGACTACGGCAATTCATACAGAATGAATTGATTGTCCCAAAGGTGCTTTTTCAAGAGGCAACTGGACTTTCTGGTTTTTCTTAGAAGATGGATTTATACTCCTTGCAGACAGGAGTCCATTCTGTCCTTCCATCCCCCACCATCCAGTCAGAGCTGAAGAAGCTTCTTGGATGAGAAGCGAAACGTCTTCAAAGAAAAATCAGAAAGTCCAGTTGCCTCTTGAAAAAGCACCTTTGGGACAACCATGACCTGGATGACTGAGAATCTCCATAGACGCGAATGGATTGATTGTTAAAGTGCACCTTGTGAACTCACTTGATTGGTTTATTTACAGTTCCTTAAAATTGTTGAAGAATTTTAACACAAGAATATCCTGTAGAGTTTCAACTTACTGGTTGATATATCTTCTAAATTGCGTTTCTGAGAATTATTTCAAAAGCATAATGATGAATTTTCCATCCTCAAAGCTCTTCTCTTACAATGTGCATTGAATGGAGCTTGCACTGAACTTTAGGGGCTGCAATGACGAAAATCTTGTGCATGGCATTGACTTGGTAGAAAGCCATTGTCCAAAATCAAATAGCAGCATTAAAAAAAACAGTTTGTTTATTTATGACACACATGTATGCGGTGTAGTGATGATCATGATAATGGCTGATTTATAAAAAAAAGCAATTGGGGCTATGAAATTGTGGAGGTCCATCAGGGAGGAAATTCGGTCAAGAGAATCATTTAAAAACATTTTTTTTTAAATACCAGAAAAACAATATGAGTGTGTCATCAGAATTTCTATTCCAAACATTTGGGCACTGTCATCTTTTTCAAGAAGTCTGTTCTGGCAAGCACTTTCCACTACTTGACACAAAAGCCTCAATGTGACACTGAGCTCATATTATGCTGGTGGTGGGGGAAAAAAACCCCCTTAAGGTTTCCGAAGCTGTATCATGTGAGTTCATCAAACCCATAAATAATTTCAAATCCAGTGGGTAAAAGAATCCCTCCCTTCTGCCAAGGAGTTACGTGCTGTGGATTGTATCATTCCACATTTATACGGAAACTTAAATGAACACGTCCGTTACAGCAGAAAAACGCCTGCTTTTGGAATTTTGCAAAACACACGTGTCATTTCTGTGTATTCCCTGGATGTGGTAATGATGGTTGTGTATCTGTGCCCGAAGTGAAAGTTTCCAAAGCTATTGAAAAATGCAAGATGATGAATGGTACTGTGTTGTTGTTGTTTTCCACCATAGAAGGCAGGAGTTGTTACCTTAGCTAAGGAAGCAGCCATAGAAAACAGCTGGGGCAAGACTTGCCATAAGTGAAAGCTGCTCAGAGTTGTACGCGGGTGACATACAAATTCAATAAATAAATGCAGTTGTGCACAGGTGCCTCTTTTTAAAATACCAGCTCCTTCAATTTTTAGCAGTTTAGAGATGAAGCATAGGTGGCATGCTGCAGATGTTTGACTTTCCTGGCTCTTGATAAAGCAAAATTTGACTTGGCCCCAAGACCCTTCAAGAATAGATTGAGCTAAAACTCCATACAAATGGATTTCATTGACTTAAGATGCTTCTTCATTTGTGCTGTTGGAGTTACTAATAAATTTTCACCCTCACTTGATGTTGTACTCACTATTTGGGACATTTATCTTCTAAGGCCGTGATGGCAAATTTATGGTAGGCGTGCCACAGGTGGCATGCAGAGCCCTCTCTGTGGGCACGCGAGCCGTTGCCCAGCTCAGCTCCACCACGCATGCACGTGCGCCTCCTGCTGGCCAGCTTTATCTGCTGCACATATGCGGAGGGTGGGGCGCATGCGGGAGACATGTGCGTGGGGGGTGGGGAGGTTATGCGTGCAGGGGTGTGGGGAGCGCAGGGGGAGTGCAGCACCCCCCCCCCCATGGCCTGTTTTTTGTGCCAGGAGGCTGCAGGGAGGCCTAGGCCCAAAATGGGGCAGGGTTTTTGCATGTGCAAGAGTGGAGGGGTTGGGGGAGCACTGGGGGTCGCACGTGCATGCGTGGGTGGCGGGGGTTGCATGCGCATGCACAGGGGGCGGGGCACGCGAGGGGTTGCCTTACCCGCATTGCATTATGGGTGCGGGCACGCGCTTTCGGCACCCGACAAGAAAAAGGTTAGCCATCACTGTTCTAAGGCAATATATTCTTTACGTTTTATCATGTAGAAGATCTCATTAAATAGAAAGGATGGCATTTTTTGGAAGGATAGTATTCACCAACCTTGAAAATATCCGCAACCATTGGGATATTAAGTGTAAAAGCTAGGAGTACAGTTTCTGAAAGCCTATTAAAAGAAAGGTTGTTTTCTGCACTTCAAGTCTTTTGAATTTTTAATATGTTGAATTCTTGTAGGGTTTCCTCTTCCAGAAAATCTGGCACAGATACAGCTCCCGTCCCTTTTAGCTGTCTGTAGTAGTTTACTGAAAAAGCCTTAAAATAATGAAACCTTGATGTTTCAGAATGAGCTACCCAAATCCATTTTTGAAAAACATTTTTGTTTTGAAGAAAAACTGCTTTTACATTGTGAAGGGTTCTTGGAGACCTGGAAGATAAAGTGGGATAACTGATAAACATATTAAAAACTATTCTGAGGGGAAAAAAATTGATGGTGGGGTTCTTTTTTACAAGCAGGTGCTTTGTCCTAATTTTTGCTCTTTAATTTCAAACAATACCTTTTTTTTAAATTAAAGAACATTTGAAACAGTAGCTGTAGCTTTTAACATAAAAGACATTTTAAAAAAATAAGTATACGTTTTGTATGTTATGTAGTTGTGAAGATTTTTCAAGAATATGTAGAACCGGAAGGAGGCTATCAGGGATCCCCACAAAGAAGAGGTCCATCAGGGCAAGATGAGGAGAATATTGCTCTACCGCTCGGAGAGAATGTGCTGACTCACAATCTTGGGATCCCTGTGGTGGTAGTTTGCACAAAGGTAAGCTTGAAATCCCACTCATTGCCAAACCCCCCCCCCCCCATTTATACAATGGAATGGAATCTTGTTACTTCAAAGAAGGAAATCTGATTTGTGGGGAAGATGATTTTTTCCTCCTTCCCTCCCTCTCTCCCTCCTATCTCCTTCCTCCCTCCCTCTCTCTCTCTTCTCTCATATCTCCTTCCTTCCTTCCTTCCTTCCTTCCTTCCTTCCTTCCTCCCTCCCTCCCTCCCTCCCTCCCTCCCTCCCTCCCTTCCTTCCTTTTCTTTAACATTAACCGGTAACGATACCTTGAGCACTTTTGCATATTCTTTTTTATTTCAATAACTCTCACATTTCCCATTCTCTACAATCCAGGAAGAACATTGAGTTCCGCCTGCTTCCTTTTTCTTCAGGCTTCCCTATTGTATATGCTAATTTTAGACTATTCTGCCAAATATTAGAAATCATAGGAGATCTCTGTTCTAAATTTACACGCCACGCAGCTGAAGTGTGATTAAATAGCAAATCAGGTCTAAGAAGTTGCATGTTTTTGAATCAGATAAAGCTGCCATGGGTACATTTTCAAACATTAAAATATTGGAGAATTTATTATGTGTTTTTATTTGTGTACATTGCCCTGAATCGTATGTTGATTGGGTTGGTAGCTATACAAATGGACTAAATGAATAAATACAATTGAAACTTTCCCTTTAAGAGCTTCAAAGTTTGCTCTAAATATTGATTTAAGCAAAAGTTTCTGTCTTCCGCACTTATTTTATTGTGTGGGAGACTTTCAGAACTCTCGAGATTCCTTTGGTTTTGTTTTTTCCCCCCAGTGTGACGCAATGAGTGTGTTAGAAAAAGAGCACGACTACAGGGAAGAACACTTTGATTTCATTCAGTCGCACATTCGTAGGTTCTGCTTGCAGTGTATCCTTTTTCTTAAGCTGAAGTGGAATATTAAAGCAGTACTTTATAAACTTGAAACTATGTTTTAACATGAATTTAATTCTGTTCTTTGTTTTATTTCCACCATTGAAAAACAGTCACATCTATGTTTCATTTGCCTTTCCTTCATTTCATGAGCACATATTGAAATTTAAAACCACAAAGGCCAGGGTTCCAAACCCAGGGGTGGGATTCTACCGGTTCGGACCGGTTCAGGCGAACCGTTAGCTCCGATGATCAGCTGGGCCCGCCCGCCCCTTTTCTTTACTCACCTATATCTTCTCAGCTGATAAGCGCGGCACAGTAGATTGCCGCACTTTAGCTGTGTTATGTCCCAGCAGCAACGCGGAAGATAATTTTTTTGTTAAACTTTGCACATGCGCAATTACCGAACCGGTTGTTAAACTGGCACGATCCCACCACTGGTAATCCAAAGAAATCAAAACTCTGAGGCCTGGAGTTTCCTCAAAGAATATATTTATTTGGGATGTCATATTGGCATGGCTGGTGAAAAACCGACTCTGAAGGGCGCAGGGTTTTCCCCACTCAAATCAAAGTCCAAAGTCCCTGCCCTCCAGGTCATATGTCCATCACATGGTCCAATCAGGTCGTAGTCCCAACTCCGGCTGGCTTTGGTCCACGCCCTTCCAACCCCTGGTAGAGCGTCCTTGGCTCCCACAAGAAAGAAAGTTATTTTGGCTACACATCCCCCTCAGCTACCTCTACCTCCCTCCTTACGTTCCCACAGCTGCACCCGGCCTCGCTGTGGCAGCCCTGAAGATGCTCCCAAAATTGCTTCAGGGCTGACACCAGCATCTTCCATTTTCTTGGTTATGGTGAGAGGTTTTGTATTTCCAGTAATGGCTGGTAAATGAACACCGTTTTTAGATGTTCTTTATCTAGGAGTGAACAGTACTACCCCATGAATGTTGACTCTGAGAGAAATCTTGCTGTTCTCCTGGATCCTACCTGCCAGATCAGCCTGCTACTACCCTGTTTTCCCCAAAATAAGACATCCCCTGATAATAAGCCCAATCGGGCTTTTGAGTGCCAAGCACTTATTTCAGGGTTCAAAAAAATATAAGACAGGGTCTTATTTTCGGGGAAACAGGTTATCTGCTCTTAAGTAGATCTTTCACATAGGATTACGCTGCAAGTACAATTAGTTAATTGGTGAATTGTGTTTAAATTAATAAATTGATTTTGCTAGGAAACAATATGGCTCCTTTAGGAATGGTTGTATTTTTTAAAACTGCTTAGCCTTATTGTAATAATTTTTGAAGTTGAAAACTTAACATGCTCATTTCTGCATTGTGCTTTACTCTCCTTTCCTTGGGCTTAAAATTAAAAGGATGGACTGCTTCAAACCATTAACATTTGGGCTCATCATCATCAATACACAGTAAATAAACATATGGTGTAGTGGTAAAGTGTTGGACAGGTGACCAATGCTTAGCTGTTGTGTTACTCTCTCATATGGGTGCTCTGGGGAAAAGAGGAGAAAGCAGCAACCTATTGTCTTGAATTGCTGAGATAAAGGCAGGATATAAAATTAGCAATTAAATCTATCATTTAGAAATGGGTACTTACTTTTGAGAGACTTGAATGTATACATTTAGCCCTTAAAATTCACTACTCTGTTTGGAATTTTCCTTAAACGAAATGAATAGATGGAGCGGCCTTGATCTATACATCCGTTAAGGAGGAGAAGAACCTTGAGTTGTTATATAAGTACATTGTACATAAAAAATACGGCTTTCACTTTGCAAACCCTGCCTTAGTGGTAGAAAAGGACGCAGTTTTTATGTAAGTTGAAGGGCAGAATAAGCATCAAAAGGCTACTGTAACTGAAACACAATATTTTTCTGGCTTAGTGGGGCAGGGGAGACGAAACCTACCCAAAAGATGCAAATATCTGTCTCAACTCTAATAGAAATCCGTCTTGAGTAATATTGTCTGGCTGGAATTCATCCTATATCCTGTTTCCCCCAAAATAAGACATCCCCTGATAATAAGCCCAATAGGGCTTTTGAGTGCATGGCAATAAGGCCAAGTGCTTATTTCAGGGTTCAAAATATATATATAAGACCAGGGTCTTATTTTCAGGGAAACATGGTAGTAATCCTATAATAATTTGAAGAGCACCAGTTTGGGAAAGAGACATAATTTTCATGCTCTGTGTAGACTTAAGTAACTTCTTGGGATTGGTCTTTTCTGGTTAGCATTTCATCTTCACGCCTTTGGCTGTTTTTTGAGAAATGTACCTAGTCTCTGAATTCTCTCTTTTTACCTTCCGGAATTTCTTACCTTCCAGAATTTGCTTTGAAAATTGTTGAATTTCAAAGAGGTGTGTGTAATGTGAACCCCCCCCCCCCCCCCCGCCAATAGCGATAAGCACTGAAATTAGTTTCATTCATTTTAATCATAAAATAAAACTTCCTAGTTCCCAAAACTGAATGAAATTATTACACGTGTGTAATAATTTCATTCACTGCAGCCCTCCTCTCCTCCCTGCCGATCAAATACATTGTCTGCCTCCATTTACAAGTGTCTGTTTTCAAGGGGAATAAAAGACAAGCAAATCGCGCCTTTGTGTTCAAAACGCATTACTGGAAAAAAAAGATGTGCTTGCATGAATGGTAGTTCTTTTCTCTAGACCTGCTGGCTGGGACAATGGAAAGAAAATTGCAATCCTGCATGAGAATTTCACAACCGTGAAACCTGAAGATGCATACGAAGACTTCATCGTAAAGCCACCTGTAAGAAAGGTACAGCTGCTTTGAACTCTGCTCCATTCTCCTTCACGTGAAGCTAGCTGCTGGTCATTGACACTGAAGTTCATATTTTAAATTACAGTAAACTCTTGTTTGGCATCAGTAATGCCGAGTAGTGAATCTGCTAACTATTCACTTATGAAATACTTGGAGAAATGCTTCTCAGGACTCCCTTGACCAGAGGTCTTCAAACTTGGCCACTTTAAGACTTGTGGACTTCAACTTCCAGAATTCTCCAGCCAGCATAGCTGGCTGGAGAATTCTGAAAGTTGAAGTCCACAAGTCTTAAAGTGGCCAAGTTTGGGGACCTCTGCCCTTGACTAACAAAGAGCACTTATAAAAAACAGACTGCTACTTTTCACCCCAGGCAAGGAGAGTTGTAGTTTGGTATGGAAAAGACCAGAATAAAATGGCTTGGATCCAACTAACCATGAGTGGAAGAGTGTTCTGAGACATAGAAGCGTTTTGAGGAGGCCTTTGATGTATGTCTCCCCTGCCTCAGGCACAGAATTTTGCAGGAGGAACCCAGAAGATATTTCCTTCTTCACTGCCTACGTTTATCAGCCTGGCAGCCATCTTTGTAGCCCATGAGCATCTAACATGTGCAGGCTGCGGCTGCTTGTGCCTATTCAGTCTAAAAATGCTTGTCCAGAAGTGGGAGTTAGTCCCTACAGTTCCTACTCTGGCAGCAGATCAAGCAAGCTGATTATTCCTTAGCTGTATCTGAGAAAGTTCCTCTCTCTGTGCGGTAGGAGAAGCCATTGGCTTCTTTTGCATATGGAGAAAAGGGAGCTGTGTTCCACCCCTTTCCATGCCCAGAAAACGAGGGGGTGTCATTTGCAAGGGGTTGTCCTGGCAATGTCCACAGGCCATTTCCAGGCGGCCTTATCTGTGTTGATCTCAGGATAGAGTGACCGTTCAGCAGGACTTCTCCTAACCCTAAAACACCATGCTAACAAAGGAAGTGGAAGGGAAAGTGCTACCATAGCCAGACATTTGCACGTGGCTCTCCTCTTTCTGCAGTTTCCACACATTACGTCCCAGTTTGGGGGAGGGGGTGTCTAAATCTGTACGGGTGGGAGGGACACCCTTGTGTATCGTTTCTTGTGTGTGGTTTTTTTTTTTTGTAATATCCAAGCAGGTGTGCACACCCACACTTCTTGCATTTATTACACCAGATGTCAAGGCGTTTAATAATCTCCCTCCGCCCCTCCCCCGTGACTGCTCTTAATGGAGATAATTTCAGATAGCTCAACATCTGTTTGTGAGAAAACCCCCTTTCCCCCTTTTTTATTTCCCTTATCAGTTAGTTCATGATAAAGAGTTTGCGGCAGAAGACGAGCAGGTCTTTCTGATGAAGCAGCAGGTAAGTGAGGAAAAACACTATTTTCTGCTTTTCTTGTCTCTGGTGCTTAGGATATTTTGAAATAGGGTCTATGCATCATGAGGCTTTGGGTCTCAGTGCAGCCCCCTAATTCTCCCCCGCTCCCTTTTTGTAGCCTTTGCATCCCTTTTTGATCACAGTTGCAGAAAACCCATCTTCATGGTTTGCTGGCAGGTAAAGCTCAAAACATTTAAACCTAGACCTAAAAATAACCTTTCTCAGATTTAATTTAATTTAATTTAATAAACGTTCTTATAAGCCGCCCAATCTCGTAGGACTCAGGGCGGCGTACAGCATAGATAAGAACAATAACATAAAAACATCATAATTTAAAAAACAATACATTATTTTAAAAAAGACCACTCATTCATGGGGGAATCTGATCTTTTTCACCCCGCCTGCCGGAAGAGCCATGTTTTTACGGCTTTGCGGAAGGCCAGTAGAGTGGGGATAGTCTGGATCTCTGGTGGGAGTTTGTTCCAGAGGGATGGGGCTCCCACAGAGAAGGCTCTCCCCCTTGGCCCCACCAACCGACATTGTTTGGCCGATGGGACCTGGAGGAGGCCCACTCTGTGGGACCTAACTGGTTGTAGGGAGGTGTGTGGTAGGATGCGGTCCCGAAGGTAGCCTGGTCCAGAGCTATGTAGGGCTTTAAAGGTCAAAACCAACACCTTAAATTGCGACCGGAGACTAATAGGCAACCAATGCAGCTGGCGGAGAATGGGTGTCACGTGGGTGTATCTCGGCACACCCACCACAGCTCGCGCAGCTGCATTCTGTACCAATTGCAGTCTCCGGATGCTCTTTGAGGGTAGCCCCATGTAGAGTGCATTAAAGATTAGAAGAACATCATCTTGGTCTTCTCCACATAACATTGACTACTTAGCATCATTATCCTACCATTACAGACCTGAATCCTCCCCTTTTTCCTGTGATAGTAAAGTCTTCAATGAATCCCCAGTAAGCAGAATCCTAGCCAGAAGGACCAGGGTGTAAAGCTCCAAGGGAGAAAAAAATAATTCCCAGAACTTATATGCAGAGCGAAAGCGGAGCTTTCTCTGTTTTGCATGGTGGCTTTCTCTCAAAACAATTCTTGGAATTGTAGTTGTCTGATGTAGTGAAAGAGATCACTGTGTCTGGTCACATGGGGCTTATCTAGTTTGTGGATGAGCTGTTTCCTTAGGATAGTTTTGAATTTTAATTTAGAAATACTGCTCTTTTTTTTTTCATTTGAAACTAGTGACTCTGATTCACTCTTATAAGGCATATGTAGCATAGGTGCACAATATACAGTCACCCTGATGCTGCTGAACACATCTATCACTGTCCTTCACTGTTAAATATGCTAGCTGGATTTGTGCTCACAAGCATCTGGAACGCTGTACATTGTGCCTCCATAAATGAGTGAGTTTGTTTGTTTGTATCCTGCCTTTATTATTTTTACAAATAACTCAAGGCAGCCAACATATCGAAAACTCCTTCCTCAGCACAACCAACCCTTGTAAGATTAGAACTAGAACTAGAACTAGCCCAGTCTCCTGGTGATTGGCCCTAAGTCAGAGGTCTCCAAACTTGGCAACTTTAAGACTTGTGGACTTCAACTCCCAGAATTCTCCAGCCAGCTATGCTGGCTGGAGAATTCTGGGAGTTGAAGTCCACAAGTCTTAAAGTTGCCAAGTTTGGAGACCTCTGCAAGTCATGCAGCCAGCTTTTATTCCTAAGGCGGGACTCAGAACTCAAGAGTCTCCTGCTTTCTAGCATGGTGCCTTGAGCACTAGGTCGGAGTTACAGCCACATCATCTCTCCTCTTTAACAATATAAAATCTCAGTAAGAAAAAAAGCTTTCTAAAATATAATGGTGTATTGCGGTTCTTTGGATAATCAGTTGACAGGACTGTTAACTTTTCTTTCAGTCATTCCTTGCCAAGCAGCCGGCAACCCCTACCAGAGCTTCTGTAAGTATACATAGTTAAAATTGGTTACATTCCACCAGGCAGTATAATCAAGATAAGAGAGAAGAAATATGAAGAGTAATCCACCAGTGAACGTCTTAGGAATGTGACATTGTTTGACAGATGATTGCACTGCACCAAGGGAAATGTGTATTTTATTAATGACTTCAATTCGTCGTCGTACACAGCTTTCAACAATCATAACTGGGGAAGGTGGTATTTTACAAAAAGATGGCATCAGTAAACTACATCCTGTTGCTTTTTATTATTGTCCAGGAATCTCCCGCTCGTGGCCCTTCTGGCTCACCTCGACCGCAAGGCAGGACAGGCCCTGCCGCCGTCCCCAGCGCCTCGCCAATAGCATCCGTCAAGAAGCCAGATCCGGCTATTAAAAGTATGCGGTTCACCTTAGAATGTTTGTTTTGTTTTGAACTTTGCCTGGGTGGAGCATTTTATGGTCTGTTGGTTCAAAGGCTATGGGGATATTTGGAAAGGTTTTTTTTGTGAACTGCTACATTGATCATTAGCATAATGAAACTTGCCATTGTGAAAAAAGTTGAATCTCTTAAATGTAATTTCTTTTTTAAAAAATCTTTTTCAATTATAGCATTATAAAAAACCTAACTCTCACCTCCTGCTTTAATCCTTCATTGGATATGGGATGTAATAATTACAGGTGTATCTTCATAATAAATCCATGCCCAAGCAAGAAGATAAAAACATTTTAGAAAAGCTAAGATATTTTTGGAACAATAGTGGACCTATAGCTAGAAAAGGCAGCAGACCTCTCCCCCCCTCAAGTATCTAAGTTTATGTTACTCAAATACAGATATAGTTAACTACTGAAGCTATAGTAAAGTAGTATGTTTTGATGAAGATGATATCGTTTCATTTGAAAGCCAGTGTAGTCTAGTGGTCAAAGTGCTGGACTAGAGGTTAGAGGAACCAGGTTCTAGATCTCCCTTAGGCCAGGAAGCCATCTAGGTGATCTTGGACCAGTTATGCCCTTCTTAGCCCAAATCAGCATTGGGCCTTGTGACAATAACCCACTTGTTGCATCATGCACTTTTCTGCAAGAAGTCGTCCTCATGCAAAAAGAAAAGGATGTTGCAACAAAATGGGAAAATGGGTAACAAGATCATTGTCTGTTGAACACACACACACACACACCCACCCACACACACACACACACACACACCACACACTTTTGCAGGATCCAATCTGGGTTGGTCACCAAGACCAGAGGTTTTAGTCTTCCAAGCTTTCGGATTCGAGCTGGAGGCCATCCTCAGGGAACTTCGCTCTAGCACAGTGTTTCCCAACCTTGGCAACTTGAAGATGTCTGGACTTCAACTCCCAGAATTCCCCAGCCAGCATTCGCTGGCTGCGGAATTCTGGGAGTTGAAGTCCAGACATCTTCAAGTTGCCAAGGTTGGGAAACACTGCTCTAGCAGAATGTAACATTCTGGTCCCGGTGACCGACCCAGATTGGGTCCTGCTGTAACATCATTCTGGGATACGTCTAGTTGCCTTCACACAAAATTTTCCAAATAATAACCATTGACATCAGAAAGATACCAGTGTCATGGTTTTCTTCTTTTATTTCCCAGCTTCTTTTTTGAAAGCTAATTTCTTTTAAGGGTCAGTATCCCACCTTTCAAGGGACGTGGAGGCTCAGTGGCTAAGACGCTGAGCTTGTCGATCAGAAAGGTCGGCAGTTCGGCGGTTCGAATCCCTAGTGCTGCGTAACAGAGTGAGCTCCCGTTACTTGTCCAAGCTTCTGCCAACCTAGTAGTTTGAAAGCACGTTAAAAATGCAAGTAGAAAAATAGGGACCACTTCGATGGGAAGGTAACAGCGTTCCGTGCGCCTTCGGCATTTAGTCATGCCGATCACATGACCACGGAGACATCTTCGGGATACCGCTGGCTCTTCGGCTTTGAAACAGATGAGCACTGCCCCTGAGAGTCGGAAACGATTAGCACATATGTGCAAGGGGAAACGTTACCTTTACCTTATCCCACCTTTGCCCATTTTCAGTGTTTGCCTCTTCCTCCTTAGACAATGCCGCAAGCGAAGGAGTGCTAGCCAGTTTCTTCAACAGCCTCTTGAGTAAAAAGACAGGTTCTCCCGGGAGCCCTGGTGCAGGAGGAGGCGTGCAAAGCACCGGCAAAAAATCAGGTACTGTCCAAAAGAAGCAGTTTCTCCTTAATTTAATCAGGCCCATTTACATGCAATACTTTGTAATCTGTGGTTTTAATCAGGGTGGATTTGATTTAAATTGAGTCCATTTAAATCATGATTTAAATCACTAGTAAAAAGGCTTGATTTAAATCAAGTCGATTTAAATCATAATTTTTAAAGAGCAACTGTCATCTCTGTCCCGCAGTGGCTCCTCCTCTGACCCGCTGTTGACTCACCGACCGTCCCATGCGCTTTAATGGGACGGCTGGTGATGTGGCAGTGACACAACCAGGTGAGGGACATGGCGGGCAGCAGGTGAGCGGATGCCCACTAACGCGCTGCCATGATGGATCTGAAATGACAGGTGCTCTTTAAATGTAAGGTGGTAGTTAGAATCTTTAATATTATTATTTGCAAACAAAATGGAGGTTTCCCATTTAGCTTGCAGAGCTTGGATTCATTGAATGAGTTTACCAAAAATGTAAATATTGCAGAATATACAGCCTCATGCTATATAACTAAGCTCCATTTCATGCTGAATAAATTAAATTATTAATGTATCTGAAATAGAAAACTATATCTTTAGATCAGGGGTCAGCAACCTTAAACACTCAAAGAGCCATTTGGACCAGTTTCCTTCAGAAAAGAAAACTCCGGGAGCCACAAAACCCTTTTGACATCTAAAATGAAGATAACACTGCATATATTATTTTTTACCTTTATGCTATGTATAAAAAAACTAATGTGTGTTGCATTTATGAAATCAATGACCTGCTACAGAGAAAACACATTTTTAGTTCTGCATGCAACAAAAAAATTTTGAACTCCGAAAAAAAAGATGGGTCGAAAAGCTCAACAAATTTATTTAATCAATCTTATAGGCCGCCCAACTCCCAGGGGAGTGTCACGTGCTGGTGGGTGTCGCACATTGGCAGTTGTGACGCATATTTTGAGCGACGGAGCCACAGCAGAGGGATGAAAGAGCCACATGCGGCTCCAGAGCCGCAGGTTGCAGACCCCTGCTTTAGATAGATTTTTACTCTTAAAGCATTTTATTAAAATAAATTTGATTTTAAAATAACCTATTTAAAATTTTAAAAATCCAATTTTTTTCCCTTTAAAAACCATCGATTTTTATCCACCCTAGTTTGAATTGATTTTCTGCATACGTATACTGTGCCTTCCTTTTTTTATAGGGCAAAAACCTGTTTTGACGAATGTCCAAGAGGAGCTGGATAGAATGACTCGCAAGCCAGACTCGGTAGTAACGGGCAACTCCTCTCTGACAGAGAACGAAGCTTGAGAATCCTTGAACCTCCATATGTAAATGACCAAATAGTGATGTACATTGACCTGATAACACCAGGAGCTTCCTGCTGTGGCAGATGCTATCAGTTTTTTCTTGGGGAAATGAAATTTAACCTTCATTGGCTTGTCCCAGTGTCAAGTGCACATTCAGGAAGTTTTGCGTCTAAATTTCCTCTGTTTTACGATAACCATTTTAGAGTTCAAATAGGGCATTTCTCTTAATTTGGTTGCAAGCAATAGGGAGAAGAAGCGCACAGAAGCAAGCACAGGTGGAGTTCCTGCTTGAAAAGCCACGAGCTGCTACTGGCACGGAGGAAGCGCGAAGTTCCTCTCTCTCTTTTTTTTCCAAGTTAACTGGAGTTGGCCATGAAAATGCGTACTTGTGTTTGTAGAGGGTGCGATGTAGCAGAATGTTGGTTGGATGATGAGTGTGTACAAAATGCAGTGTTTTTGAAAGGATAAGAGGCAAGACCTGATCAATAGAAGCGGAAAAGCACGTTGGATGTAAATCAGATTAAATCATGTCGGGAAAAATGAAATAAAATGAATGCCTTTGCAATTGGGAAACAGAAAATACAAGCATCATGGGAACTATTCCAATGGCATATGTTTTTTTCAGTTCTAATAAGATACATAAAATATGGTGGGTGCCCTTTTTGTCATAACTGACACGGGGAGAAACTTGTTCAGACCAAGTGCCTGGCACAGTGTGAGACGTGTCTTCTCGAAGGTGCTTGAATCTCTTGTGCACTATTGTACAAACAGTGTCTCTTTAATTTTTTATTTTATTTTATTTTAACCCGGTAACTTTGATAGCTGGGTTGAATTTTGCATCCATTTTTTTTCCCTGATAACTTTTTCTTTTTTCTTTTTTCTTTTTAAATACCAACCATCTGGCCTGTTCAGAGGAATGAGGGACATGTCATTTCTCTGTCAATGAAATGGAAACGCAAATCTTTCTTTTGTATCCAAGAGTTTAATTGCAAAGGTCAACCCTGATTTTCTGCCTTAAGGTTTTTAAAACCCCTATGGTGAGTTTGGGGTAGCCTCCAAAATTCTTGTTCCAGATTGGATTAAACAAAGGGTTGTAGGTCTACGCAGAAGAAGAAGAAGAAATTGCAAACTTACGTGACTTCATTACATTTGTGCTTTACCCCTTCGGTGTTGCCTTTTCAATGTGGAAATGATTTTGACGGTTGGCCCCTGTTGCTGCTCAGATGAGTTCCCGTAGCCACTTGGAGTAAGACTCCCACAGTTAACGGAAATGGCACTTTTGAGTTTCTGTACAATTTATTTGACAAAGAAACACTAACTTATTTGTACCAAACTTGTTTGTAAGCAACACATTGGAGGGATATACCACCATGGATTATGCAGAGTTTACTTTGTATTGATAAAAAGGTTTTTGTGTTACGTTAAATCTTGTTTCTGAATAGAACAACCCTAATATTTATATACCTATATCTATATATATTGTTATATATATACAAAATAAATTGACCACTAACACATTACTGGATGTAATTGCAACCCGCGTGTTGTAGAGAGAGGCCATTTCTCTTTGTTTTTGTAAGTCTGTCTAATGCTAGCTAGAAAACTAAGAGTATTTACTTGCATTAAGATAAAAGTATGTTTACTTACGTCAGTTACGTTTTTTTTAAACGATACATGTTCAACTACATTACAAAACTCAGTTTTGCCCAACGTTACCTGGCTCTTAAACTGAGAAGTTGTGATCAGGGAATTTGGTGTGTGTTTTGGCTGCCATTACAAGCCAGCGTAGGCTTTGCTATATTGTAAAATTAGCCTCGTGCCATCCCAATAGTACTAATTCAATCTGTCCTCATGGCAGCGCCTTTAAGTACCCTATTTCCTATTCAGTAACTACAGTTTTGGTGCCATTTATACATGTAGAACCAGTGAGTGTATTGAGATGATTGGATTTATGCTTGGATCTGAACAGATGGGATGTGTAACAGCTATGGGGTTTTTTGTTTTTGATGGGTTGGCCGTTCCAAAGATGATTATGGCAGCTGGATGATTTCATTGAATTCTGGAGAATAAAACCTTAAAATCAAACTGGGTTTGGGGAAAACACAACAAATTATTTGCTGCTGTTCTAAGAGCACTAGTTAGGTCTCAAGGCCCAACTGGCCTTACTAAAAATTTTGTCATGCACCAAGATAATTTACTTATTTTTTTTTTAAAGCTGTAGACAACAGGATTTTTTTTTATTTGCATAAAATGAACGTTGGATTTGCAAAACAAAAAGGGCCAATAGCATATGACTTTCCAGTTCTACAAAAGATCATTGGGACTCAAACAGAATTTGGAATGCCCCCCACCCCTACTCTTCCACTTTGCAAGTGAATGCTCCTAGTTTTTTCAAAAGAAGGAAACTGTAAGTGATGTGATGTTTGTCAGTTACCAAAGTCTAGCAACTTTGGAAAGCTGCACCATTGTCTTTTCTGGTGTTCTCAAGCATTAGAACCAAAGGCCAAATGCAAAGCAGCCTTTATGTTTAAAACTACCATTAAGTTTATTTTCAGGATTCACTTTTATGGAAGACTGTTAGAATTACTACCTGGCTCTATTTATATTGCATATAATAATTGCATCTGCTGTTCACGTTTAAACTAAAGTAATAATATATTGGACTTGAAGATAAGGCAAATATAAATCAGTTAAGGATTTGGCCCGCCACCCAAAAATTTTGTTTTATGCTGCTTGATTTTTAAGTTTGCACTTCTATTGGCATTTTAAAACTCGTTTAAACAGAACTTGTACGTACGTATTTAATTTAACACATTGAAAGTGACTGAACTTAACCATACCCATGCTGTAAATGAACGTTCTCTCTCCTGTATTCAGTTCATTGATGTTTTTAACTTTTCAATGGAGACTGCAGATGTATCCAGCACAACCCTTAGTCCAGTTGTATGGCTTTAACCAGGTGCAGTCCTGTGCAACCTTGCTTTCTAGTGCTGGCGAAAATGAGGACATGTCTTTAACGGCTTCAAATAAACACCAACCAAGACGACTTACCTGTGTTGAGTCACTTTTTTTTTTCCTTTTGGCAAGGTGGGCCATTTTGAAGAATGATAAATGGAAGCAAATGAAGTTTTGAACTCTAAAGATAGAGATGTGTCCAGACTGATCAGCTTTTTCTTAGGGCGGGTAAATTTTCCTTCCCTTTTTGCTGAGAACGTAGAAAGGACCGTAGCTAAGCAGCCGAACGATAGAAAATACTGTCTGAAATCCTAGAAAGGCAGACTTATTCAGCATACCAGGGAGGGGCAGTATGCAGTTGACATGAACCCGTCACTGAAATTTTTTAGTCAAATGAATGACTAGTTTACAGCCATGTGATTCCCACTCCCTGACTAAGGATACTAAAGGTACTCTAAGGATACTCTGCCCCACTCCCAAAAAAGTGCACAACTATTGTTGCTAGTTTTCAAGTGCATTAATTCATGTGTTGGCGGGTTTGAAAATGAAAATGGTAACACTATTCCTACAGTCCCATTTCCAATCCCATTTCCAGCTTTTAAAATAGACCAAAAAATGGGAGAGTCATGCAGGTTTCTTGACAAATTGCAAGCTGCAGGCTTATAATGTGCCAAACTCCCTTGGTGAGTTTCATATTCTTCTAAAATGTAGAAGAATCCTATACTTTCTTCGATGGGCATCAGTGACTATTTTGGGGGTATTTTTCTAAGTAAAATGAATGCAATGTATTGCTACATTGCATGGATCTTAAGGGGCCCCTTATAGTGTTATCTTCCAGATGTCCGTTTTCAAGATCCATCCCAACAGAGTGGTTCTAATAGGGATCGGATATTCCAGATGCCCCCTCTGAAAGGCACTGGAGGCTCAGACCTGGATACTGGATTAACTTTCTCAGTAGTAGCCCTCTGCCTCCCCATTTAAGCCGAGATGGTGCAGTGGTTAAATGCAGCACTGCAGGCTACTGCTAGTTCAGCAGTTCAGCTGTTCAAATCTCACCGGCTCAAGGTTGACTCAGCCTTCCATCCTTCTGAGGTCGGTAAAATGAGGACCCAGATTGTTGGGGGCAATATGCTGACTCTGTAAACCGCTTAGAGAGGGCTGTAAAGCACTATGAAGCGGTATATAAGTCTAAGTGCTATTGCTATTTAGGTGCGCCAGGTGGTTTTTTTTGTAAGATGATAAAAATAGTCCTAAGAGAGCATTTGGATTTAACTTCCAGATCTATGAGTTTGCAGCTTCATTATTTGTTGATGTAATGGATGTATTTTATGGTTCTATTAATGTTTTACTCAAATGCTGTAAGCTGCCAGAATTTGTAGGCAGCATATACGGTACATTTTGGTAAAGATCCATCACCACACTCCCTAGAATAGCTCTGAAGTCTTTAAACCTTAGAAAATAAGAATATCTGTAATCTAGTCCTTTTTTTGACAGATTATCATACAAATTATTCCTGTTTTGTCACTAGCTGCCACTCACCAGGGAAGCCATTGTAAGTAGTCATATTCCCCCCCCCCCCGTTTGAGGAGCCATTTATAATATACAGTCAGTATTCCAGGTACACATATCAATTGCAAGTAGGTTCCTCATGTTCTCTGCAGTGTATTTTAAAGCAAGCTGTGAGGGGGGGGGATCTGTTCAAAGAGGCCGTGCATTTAAAGAGGAGATGATTCTAATCAAGATGTAACGAGAAGCCATCACATTCATCAGCCGCATAAACCATCTGTTTTATCGAGCAGCATTTCAAACTTCATTGCACCGCAGTGTTACGAATTGTTTTTCAAGAATAAAACTGAACGTAAATTGATAAAACATACAGCACCCTAGAATAGAAAGTCCAAGCCCAAACAAAGGTAAAACAGTTTTAAAACACTTTTAATTGGTGCTTTTTAATGCTTTTTAAAGTTTAGGTTTATTAGTAACCATTTTCTTTTGCTATTTCATTGAGCTGCCAGAGTCACGTGGGTTTGGGTAGCTGTATAAATCAAATCAATTAAACCACAACAAAACTGATCTTTATTTGCCGAATTGAGTAGGTCTCTATACTGTAGCTTGTTCTGTGCATTTGGAGACATTTGATACATTACTGGACCAATACTGTTAGGCCACTGAGCAATATTTGGAACATCTCATGGCCAATCGGTTGAAGTCCACACATCTTAAAAGTTGCCAAGTTTGAGAAACGCTATCGCAGGATTAGTTTGTGCTACCATTCCTCCCTCATCCCCAGTCTCGTAAGACTGTTATTGATGGAGCTGCTTTGTGCTACTTTGGGGCACAGCTTGTTAAGGTGGCTGTGATTTAAACCGAAAGCAAAAGGTAACAAAACCCTCGGCATCCAGTTTCTAAGATAGAAGACACAAAATCTAACACGGAAATTGATACCGAATGTTGCGCCTGCTAAAATGCACTCTCAGAGGAATTAAATTGCAAATTGAGTCAAAGGACTGACTTTTAAAAAAAAACACCATTACCACAGAAAGGGAGTAAGAAAGAGAAACTAATCCAGTTAGTGTCACAGGTGAGCTGCTTCCTGGAAAGGGCCCAACCAGTTGGCTTTCAAACCACACTGAGATAAGATCAAAACACTTCCTCAAATAACCAGTTTCACCTTGACTTTCTGTGTATGTTTACTGTATTCTGATCAATGAACTGATTGTATTCTAGCATTATCTTCCTTTTAGCTTCTAGAAGTCATTGTCATTTTTCTTTGTGGTGAATTTACTGGGAAGACCGGAATGCTTAGAAAGATCTTTATAAGATGCCTCCCATCTTGTGAATATAATCCCATTTCTCATAAATTTTGGCCCCAGTATGAAGAATGAATAGGTCCATTCATTTTCATTGATGCAAAACAAAACACACACACACACACACACACACACTCAAAAAACCCTGGCTTGTAATCTCATTTCAGAAACACAAGAAGTTTGGTTTGGTTTTTTGGGAGGGTCATTTTTAAATTATTTTGTTACCCCTTTTCCCTTTTAATGTTAGTTTGTATTTTAATGTTTGACAATGAAATCTAATAGAAAAATATAGGAAGCTTTTTTGCAATAATTTTATTAAGGATATTAAACAAGTAAATATTATTAAAAATATAATACAGAAATACATCAAGAAATATAGCTGTGTATGTATATTTCCGGTTCTCTGGAACCAACTACCCCCAGAGATCCGATCTATCCCCACCTTGCTGGCGTTCCGGAAAGCTATTAAGACATGGCTCTTCCTGCAGGCGGGGTGATGTGACCAATGAACATCTTAGGTCTCCCCCAGGTATGAATGTGTTGTTTGGCTTTTTAATCTTTTAATTAATTAAATGTTTTATTTTTCCTACTGTTTTTATATTGTTCTTATACTCTGTTGTACACCACCCTGAGTCCCCAGGGACAGAGGTGGGTTCCTGCCGGTGCGGTTAATAGCTGTTGTTCGGCGCAGAGCCGAAGACGCTGCTGCCGTTTGCGGCGTGGGGGCTTTCCCTGGGCGCTGCCGCCGCCCGCATGGACGCTGCCGTTTGCGTTCTTTTGCCCTCTGCGCATGCGCAAAGCGTTCTGCATATGCAGAGGGCAAAAGAATGCAATTGGCAGCGTCCATGCGAGTGGGGAAAGCGCCCGGGGAAAGCTCCCGCGCCGCGAACGGCAGCAGCGTCTTCGGCTCTTCGCCGAACAACAGCTATTAACCCCACTGGCAAAAACAGGCAGGAACCCACCTCTGCCCAGGGAGTAGGGCGGCATATAAGAACAGCAAAATAAAATAAATAATAATAAATATATTTAAAAAGTGCAGAAATCCCCCAAACAAAAATTCCACATCTTTCTTTTTAATTAACTAAGGGTTTGAGGCCTTTTTCAATATTGTTTCTAATGCTTTGTCTTGCTTTTTTTTCTTTGAAAGCACTTTAAGTGGTTAACATAATTAAAAGCAGAATTATGGCCATTAAAAGTGAGTAGTGAAATTTCTTCTGCAATTTAATACAAATGGCCTTAATGAATGTTGAAGGACCAGAGAAAAGAGCTAAGGAAGTTCTTTAAATTATGCTTTTTTAAAAACAATCCCTGTGTAGCTTTTTTTTACCTTAGCCTCGCATCACTTGCTTTCATCTCATTTCAACATCCAATTGCAATAGCTATTTTTATAGATTTTCTTATTGCCTTGTGGCACCATTATTATGTATGGATTTTGAAGCCCACATTTGAAAGTACCTTGACCTAATACTCTGCTCTAATTAGCTTAATTTATTCCTTTGTTTTAAAAGTGGATATCACTACTTTCCCCTCAAAATGACAAAGATGTTAAAATAGGCTCTTGATTTGAACTGAGGGAGTTGGAAAGCTTGGCTTGCCAAAAATATCTTGCTTTAAAGGAAAAACAAAGTTATTTTACTAGCAGCCCATAGCTCTTATATTCTTATCTAAACTTTTGTGGGAGGAAAAAAAAGGGAAATATATCTAAGAACAGAACAGTAAATGTGACATCGATCATGGTGGTTGACAAGGATAATAAGGGGGTGGGTGGGTTTCCCAACCTTGACAACTTTAAGACTTGTGAACTTCAACTCCCAGAATTTCCCAGTGTGACTGGCTGAGGAATTCTGGGAGTTGAAGTCCACATGACCCCTGGAATAGGTTGCTAAGAGGCAAGGACTTGACACACAATTTATCATCATTACTACTAGTTCACAACAATGTGAAGTCACAGCTGCCAGGTTTTTTTAAACTGCTGTAGGCCTTCAAATGCATCGAGTTCTTCCCAAGAACCTAGGACCGTGATGGCGAACCTGGCACGCGGAGCCATATCTGAGGGCACGTGAGGCATAGCCCTATGTCAGCTCCAGCATGCATGTGCGCACTGGCTAGCTGATTTTTGGCTTTCCTGAGGGTGGGGGGACGCCGTTTTCACCCTCCCCAGGCTTCAGGAAAGCATCTGGAGCTTGTAGATGGCAAAAAATAGACCCAATGGGCCTGCCGGAAGTTTGGAAACTAACTTTCGGTAGGCCCGTTGGGCAGTTTTTCGCCCTCCCGAGACTTCAGGAAAGCTTCCTGAAGCCTGGGAAAAGCAAAAAATATCCCAAAGGGCCTACCGGAAGTCCAGAAGCTTCAGTGACGTCTGTGCACATGCGCAGAGGGACAGCACGGGGGGTTTGTGCATGCATGCGTGAGGGGGAGGGCATTGCATTATGGGTGTGGGCACGCGCAGGCACGCTATCGTGCCTACGCACACCTTTTTGGCACCCAAGCAAAAAAAGGTTCACCATCACTGACCTAGGATGTCATATTGGAGTAGTGTATATATATGCAAATCCAAGCAGTGTGGCCTTTTTGCAATTGACAGGTGGAAATGTTGTCAATTCCCTGATTTTCTAAGTGCCGCCCAAAATGTATTGCTCCCAGTGTGCCCATAACCGCTGGCACAATTTATGCCATAATCTTTCAACTTCTATATCCAGATCTTGATACTTTTTGATCTCCTCCAGTTCTTTGTCTTGTGTTCTACTATCCCCTGACATTGCCACGTCAATCAGCCATACTTCCTTCTTTTCAACCACAATTATATCTGGTATGTTATGAGCCAAGCCCTTTTCAGTTTGTATTTGGAAATCCCACAATATTTTAACTTGCTCATATTAGGCCATAATGGCACAATTTTGAAACACAGTGTACTTTTGTCTATGGTTGTTCTTCCAGTAACCCTATAGGGTTAGGGTTTTTTCCATATTCTTTCTCTATTAAAGGGACTGATAGATACAAATAGTTCTCAACCTACAATTATTTAGTAATTATTGTACAATTATTTGTACAATAAGGTACAACAGTTACAGCAGCCCAGCTGTGAAATCTACTTACCTTCCCTACCGGTTCGGAAGTGCGCACTTTTTCACCCTCTGCGCATGCACAGAAGGCTTTGCACATGCGCAGAGGGTTAAAAAAAAGAAAATGGCAACGTCCGGGCGGGTGGGCGGAGCCTCATGCTGCCGCTACCGGTTCTCCGAACCACCGGCGGCTGCCACTACCAGTACACCCGGACTGGGCCAAACCGGTAGCATTTCACCCCTGCAGCAGCCCATCATCAGATCAGATTAACAGAGTTGGAAGGGACCTTGCAGGTCATCTAGTCCAACCCCCTGCCCAAGCAGGAGACCCTTACATCGTCACATGATCAACATGGCAAACAGCATGTATTTATGACGGCTGCAAGCTGATCATTCTTTGCAACCTCCTCAGCCGGCTTATGACAAGCCAAGTCCATGGGGGAAGGTGTGGGAAAATACAGGTAGTCCTCGACTTACAGCAGTTTGTTTAGTGACTGTTCAAAGTTACAACAGCACTGAAAAAAATGGGACTTATGACCGTTTTTCATAGTTACAACCTTTTTAATATCCCCGTAGTCACGTGATTTACATTCAGATGCTTGACAACTGACTCGCATTTATGACGGTTGCAGTGTCCAGGGGGTCACGCGATCCCCTTTTTTGCAACCTTCTGACAAGCAACGTCAATGGGGAAGCCAGATTCACTTAACAACCAGGTTACTAACTTATCTGCTGCAGTGATTCACTTAACAACCGTGGCAAGAAAAGTAAAATGGGGCAAAACTCAACAAATGTTTCAGTTAACAACAGAAATGTTGGGCTCAATTGTGGTCGTAAGTCGAAGACTACCTGTACATTACCTGGTCAGCATAGCTCTCACCCTCATCATAGCATTGCAAGCCCCTCCACGACAGGGGGGTATTATTATTATTATTATTATTATTATTATTATTATTATTATTATTATTATTATTATTATTATTATTATTATTATTATTATTATTATTTCACAAAAAATGTAATACACAGCAAACAAGATTTATATGCTGGATTTCGTATCACTATATCACAAGTCGAACACTTCCCAAGCGTCTAGGACTGTGTGATGTATTTTCGTATGATGCGCGCAGATCCAAGTATGTATTATTATTATTATTATTATTATTATTACTATTATTATTATTACTATTATTACTATTATTACTATTATTACTATTACTATTATTATTATTATTATTATTATTATTATTATTATTATTATTATTATTATTATTATTATTATTATTATTATTATTATTATTATTATTATTATACAATTGTATCACAGCGGCCAGTTGTTTCGCCGGATTTGGCATTGATTACTAGTCGAGCCCCACCCAGGGGCCTAGGAAGTCGTAATGTATTTTCGAAGTATATGTGCGGAACCGAGCAGTGCGGCTTTCTGCATTTGACTGATGGTGATTTTGTCAATTTTGAGCTGTTTTAAATGTAATTCCAGTGCTTTTGGGATAGCACCCAGTGTTCCAATCACTACTGGAATTACCACTGCTGGTTTGTGCCATAATCGTTGGATTTCAATTTTTAAGTCCTGGTATTTTGCAATTTTTTCGTGTTCCTTTTCATCGACCTTGCTATCTCCTGGTATTGCAATGTCAATTATAGTCACCTTGTTGTTCTCGACCAACGTGATGTCTGGTGTATTATGCGCCAGTACCTTGTCTGTTTGTATACGAAAATCCCACAAGATCTTGACCATCTGATTTTCAGTGACTTTTTCAGGCTTGTGTTCCCACCAGTTTGTAGCAGTATGGATGTTATAATTTTTGCATAAATTCCAGTGGATCATTTGTGCAACAGAGTTGTGTCGTAATTTGTAATCAGTCTGTGCGATTTTCTTGCAGCAGCTGAGCACATGGGCTACAGTTTCATCAGCTTCCTTGCATAATCTGCATTTAGCATCATTTGAAGATTTATCAATTTTGGCCTTTATGGCATTTGTACGAATTGCCTGTTCTTGTGCGGCCAGGATCAATGATTCTGTTTCTTTCTTTAAAGTACCAGATGTTAACCATAACCAAGTTTTTTCACTGTCCACTTTGTCTTTTATTTTTTCCAGAAATTGGCCATGTAATGCTTTATTTTGCCAACTCTCCATTCTTGATTTTATCACATTTTTTCTGTATTCTTGTTTCGTCTGTTGGACCTTCAGTAGATTTTTGTTCTTTACTTCAATTAATAGATGTTCTTGACTTTCTTTTAAATAATCCGCCAATGCATGCTTTTCTTCTTCAACTGTTTGCTTTACTTGTAGTAGTCCTCTGCCACCTGATTTTCTGGGCAGGTAAAGTCTATCAGTGTCACTACGTGGATGTAAACTGTAGTGCATTGTCATTATTATTATTATTATTATTATTATTATTATTATTATTATTATTATTATTATTATTATTATTATTATTATTATTATTATTATTATTATTATTATTATTATTATATCACACTTATTGGAGGAAATCTCTGTGGTTGCTAAGAGGGATGGCACATAATGTATTATTAGAATCAATGTCTGATAATATTTGGTCTAGTGGTCAAGGCACCAGACTAGAAAGCAGGGGACTGCAAAAGTTCAAGTTTCATGCCTTAGCCATGAAAACAGCTGGGTGACCTTGGGCCAGTCATTATTTATTTATTTTATTTATTTGTCAACACGTGTACAAGATAACAGGTATGATATAAACATAAAAAAGCAAAGTATGTATAGGTAAATTTGGACAATAGGACAGGGGCGGTAGGCACCATGATGCACTTATTATATTATTACATTATTGTCTCTCAGCCCAACCTCACAGGGTTGTTGTTGTTGTGAGGAAAACAGGAGGAGGAGGAAGGTGCGCGGGAGATGTTCTCCGCCTTGAGTTCCTTATAAAAACAATAGAGCGATTAAAAAAATAAAAATTAAAACAAGGACGAAACTCAGCCTGAGGCTGCTTCCAGGTTTGTGGTCTGGGGTCTTCCCCACCGCTGCAACCGGGCGCTCGCTCGCTCGCCCTTCGCTTCCCGGCCAAGCGGGTCTCGCGCCCCTTCCCCTTCGGAACCCCACCGCTCTACCTGTTGAAACGGCGGCGCTCTCCAGCCCCGTCCGTTCCCCTTGCAGAGCCGCCGGGCGGGCGAGGGTCCGGGGGTCAGCCGCGAGAGCCCCCTCAGCGGTGCAGGGCGGGCTCCTCCCCGCCTCCTTTCCTCCCGGCCTGCCTCCTTCCCTTCCCCCGCCGCCGCCGCCGAGCGGGAGGAGCAGCGGGCGAGGGCGAGGCGGCGCCGGGGGCCGCGCCAAGCTGCTGAGGCGGGGACGCGGCCGCTGGGCAGGCCGACGGGGCGGGACCAGAACGGGGCCGGAGCTGAGGCCGGGGCGGTCCGCCGCGCTCCGCGGACCGACATGCCGCCGCCGTCGTCGCTGCTGTTGCTGCTGCTGCTTGCTGCGCCTTCCCCGCCGCCCTCTTCTTCCTCCTCCTCCTCCTCCTCGGCGTGAAGCGAGGCTCCCGGGCCGCCATGAGGAGCCCCGAGGACCTGGAGGGCTTCGACGGCGAGGCGTCCAGCACCTCCATGATCTCCGGCGCCAGCAGCCCCTACCAGCCCACCACCGAGCCCGTCAGCCAGCGCCACGGGCTGCGCGGCCTCCGTTGCGACCGCGACTACCTGCGCGGCCCCACCGGCCGCCTGAAGATCGCCCAGGTGGTGGGTATCCCCCCCTCCGGGTTCAGACCCCTGCCCTGCAAGGGGAGATCGGCCTCCGGGGGTCCCAGACCCACACGGGTTTTGGGGGGGGTGTTTGAGGGGGTCTGCGGGGGAGGGGAGGTTTGCCTCCCCTCTTTGGTGGTCTCCCCCTCCCCAAGAACCCCTGGATGGCGACTTCCAGATGTTGCACCAACCTTTTGTGCTCCTGCTCTGTTTACCTTATTTCCTAGGGAACATCTGGAGCCTACCAGCCCCTTGGGGAGGGGGGAACGGTGTGTATGTGCGTGTATCTGTTTGTGTGTGTGGAGGATGGGGATGATGGGTGCTCGGGTTCAAAGTATCCGGAGGGCGCCTGCTTGGGGAAGGATCCCTGGTCTCTTCTCCTTTCCTTGCTCTCAACTTTGGGTGCTCCCCCCCCCCCAGGTTGTCAATTGGCTTTGAAGGCTCCAGATGTCTGATTTACCTGTCTTGTTGCAACAGATGGAAAGGTGTGGGGACATCTCAGGACATCCTAAAGAGTTAACCCCGATCCTGATGACCAAGGGGGGCATGGCCGGGCCCTTTCAGCTTAGTGGCATGGGTGTTACCCTTCATTGTTTGGCAGAGATATATGATCTAACTATGGCTGCACCCAAAGGGGGAAGAAATTATGGAGATCGTCCTTCCCCTGTGTTTACTCTCCTTATCCTTGTAGTCCCTGGTGTATTTTTGAAGTGTGCCTGATGGGGATTGTTGCCCAGTGCTATGAGGAGGTATCATGTTGGATAAGAGTCTTCTAAATACTCTAAAAAAAAAATTAACACATGTAGAAAATATAATCTGTGTATTTTCACCTAAGAGTTTTTGGTGTATTTGTGTATTTATGTGTTATTTGTCTTTGGGGGAGTGTATCAGTCTGCTGAGGATAAAGTATGATAATCTATAAAAACTTCTGCCGCAAATCTGTAGATTTACAAGGGTTCTTTTGTTGGTTGTGTCCGAGCCTATGGGATTGGGATTTGGGGAAATTCATATTCCATTTGGAGATCTTTGGAATGGGATAAAAAGGATTATGTACTGTATAGCATATTACTTTTCTTTTTCTGCTCATTCCTTCCTCTCCTTTTTATGAGCAACTGCTGTAAGATTATGGGAAGGGAATCTCTGCAAAATTAGTGAAGATATTGGCATTTCTTTTATTTGTCTTTCTGGTGCCTTTGATTTTTTTTCCCCTCCAGAAAAAGGAAAACTTTTCCTTTAACCCATTTTCCTTTCTTTGTTCCTCGTTCCTATAATTTCAGCAGTATTTATTTTCGGTTTTGGTTCTGCTTGATTAAGGAGCAGTTTGGCAATACGTGACATTCTATAAGGTTATTTATATTTATCCAGTTTTGCAAGGTCACTCTTTATAACTAGGGGGGGAAATGGGAGATAAGGTGTTCTCCTTTGTTCTCTTATCTCTTCCCGCAAGGTGTGTTCTACAAAGTGTGCTTGTGATGTCTTTTACTCCATTTAGCGGATAGGTCTGCTCATGCTTTTGTTTCTGTAGCATTGCAATACTGAAATATGTGGGTCTTTTGGTCTCAGTGACTGCTTCATTTGGAATGAAAATATGTGAACTTGGAAATACATAGAAGATGTGGTTTCTACTGTGTTAGCGAAATATGAACAATTTGTTATCATCTGTTTTTGTCTGTCTCATATTGCTCAAGTGACTCCAAATAGGATATAAAACTTCTAGTGTTTAGAAGTTTTATACCCCATTTGGGCTACAAAAATCCTCAAAACAGTTTGTTAGAACTTTGATGAAAAACGTACCCTAAAGTTGCTGTCATATCACAGCAAAATACAAAAGCAATGAAAGCAGGTCTAAAATTAAAAATATTTCCAAAACTCCAGTGAAATAAGAAAGTGTTGACTACTTGCCTAAAGCAGTGTTTCTCAATCTTGGCAGTTTTAAGGCCTGTGGACTTCGATTCCCAGAATTCTCCAGGCAGCCATGAGAAACACTGGCCTAAAGGCTTAAAGAGAAAAGCAATTGAGCTTGTGGAGGGAATATCACTTGTATATTGAAAAAAATCTTGTTCTGTAGCCCAACACATCTGGCCTTGAAGTTTAAGGAACAGTGGCTTTCAGCGATTTTGTAATGGACATTTAGAAAATTCATATGGGGAAGACTTTCAGTTTCTCTTTCTCCAAACAATTGCAAAAGCAAAAGGCAAAATAAGTTGGCAGTGTAGATGGTGGAGAGAGGGAGGTGTTGAGCCTGGTTATCTTCCAAATAATATATAAAGGTAGTCATTGATTTACAAGAATTTGTTTAGTGACTGTTCGAAGTTAACAAAGGCACTGAAAAAAAGTGACTTATGACTGTTTTTCACACTTACGACCATTGCACTATCCCCGTGATCAAATTCAAATTGCTTGGCAACAGGAATGTATTTATGATGGTTGCAGGTGTTCTGTCCCAGCTAAGAACGTAACACAACACCCAGTTTGTATGAAGTTATTTAATCCAATAATCACTACTAATAAATGTCTTAGCAGTGAATATGCACACACCAATCTACAAGCAGTGTTTTCTTGCAAGCAACCAGCTGCTAATTAATCTTCATTAACAGCTGGTATCAGTTCAAAGAGTCTTAAAGCAAAGAAAAGCAATTTGGTCTTGATATCTTACATAGCTTCAGAGAGTTGGCAAAATGCCTAGAGGTAGTCCTTGATAATCAAAACGAAGCAGAGAAACAAATCAGAAGTTTTTCAGACACGGAGCAAACTATGACCAGACGGATTTCCAAACATTGTTTCCTGCAGCTTTTCAGCTGCCTCTGATGTCCTTAAGTAGACTAGGGGAGTGGCCAATTATCCCCAAGTCTTACTCCCGAGGAGACTTCCTCTGGAGTAACCATTCCTGCCTCTTAGCAGTTCTGCGTGCCCTTGCATTCAGAAGAGGAGAAGCCTCTTCTCCCTCATCACTGCTATGAGGTGTTGGAGGTTCCGAAGACCGTGGCTGAACCTCTGCCTCTGGCACCGAGTCCTCACCAGCCTAACCACTGTCCGACTCGGGTGCCAGCTGCACGGGCCGCCGGCGCAACACCAAGTCGGTCTCCTCTCGAATGGGATCCGCTATCAGCTGCACGGGCTGCTGGCGGCCACAACAGCAGGGTCCTGGGATCATGTGACCACTTTTTGCGATCTTCTGACAAGCAAAGTCAATGGGGAAGCCAGATTCAGTTAACAACCGTGTTACTAACTTAATAACCACAGTGATTTACTTAACAACTGTGGCAAGATAGGTTGTAAAATGGGACAACATTAACAACTGTCTTGCTTAGCATCAGAAATGTTGGACTCGACTGTGGATATAAGTCAAGGCTTACCTGTATGTCAGTGAGAACAGCAGCAGTAGGTTTGCCAAGCCATAAAGTGATTTATTATAGATTAGAGTTGACAGTTTAAGGTGTGGCCACAGAAATAGCTACCATCACAGACTATTAAGCATGAAAAGTTTCTGATGTGATACTGCATGTTGAATGTATTGTAATGTTGTTTTTTTCCCTACCTTGACTGCTAGTTTGTCGAATTAATAGCTTTAATTTTTCATCTGAGAATGGTATCTTAATAGCTTTGACATATACCCCCATCATACATCTCTTGTGCATGGCCAAAATGGGAAAGGAAAACGGGTGTAGTTTACTGACCTTGGTCTGACTGTAGTTTGGGTTGTGTTTGTGGCTTAGGTGCCATTGTTCTCTGTGTTTGAACACTGCAGTGCTGATGTCCTAAGTGTTTTTAATGGCATTTCCAGAACACAGATATATATCTCAGGAACACAAAATTTTGCTTTACTATAATTGACCCATTATTTAGCATTGTGTGCATAAACAGTGGTGACCCTGGCTTACACATTCCTCTCTTCTTTTGTACTCCATGACTGGAATATAGCAATGGCAGCAGCAAATCATAGTTTGGATTTCGGCTCGATTTGCACAAATGAGAGTTTGCTGCCTTAAGACAAACTTTTTACCGTTAATCTGAATTAGACATTTTCGGCAGCATTTTTTAAATTAACAAGCCTGCAAACTTGATGCCCCCATTTGCTCGTGTCAGGATGACCTAAATGTACGGTATGCATTTTTTATGCATTTCACTCGAGGACTTTTAAGGGTGCATTTTCCATGGGCAGCTTTATGAACTTGGAAAAAATTCTGGGTGATCAGTGGAATTTGTCCAGCCTGAGAAAAGCACCTAGTATGATTATACACGGGAAGGAACTATGTCTATGTAGTCATTTCTTTCTATTTCTGTTCTAAGAATGCAACAAAATCTTGTCAGTGGAAAATAGCTCATACCACACTGGCTACTGGGACTAGATTTTTTTTGTGCTTTAAGAAGAAAGCATTTGTTAATTAATGTGTGTTGCGTGGCTTTCAAGTAAATATGTCAGCCTGATACATGTAGTTCTGTTTTTATTTGAATTCACTGATCACAAGTTGATAAAAATCCACATTTCGGTATTCCTTGGGCCCTGATTTATTGGTTTGAACATTTTAAAAAATGCTAACTTTGCAGTCACTTCAAAACAATTTGAGGTTTATTATCTGATTGGAAGAGCTGTCATGTACAACTGTAATCTGACGTCTAAGATTGGTCTGGGCCTGGACTGTCCTTTGTGCTTTTAAAGGTTTTTCTCTGTGTTTTGTCTAAACTCAAACCCACTATAAAAAAAACATCAAGCAAAATGCAAGATGAACATAATTCAAAATTACTGTTTATGTATTACTGTACTTTAAAGTCACATTTATTGGGATGTTATTATAAGATCAAAAGGGAAGCCCAATTATTTTCAGTAATTAGATTTCATGAGCAAATAATACAAGAGCAATTGTTATACTAATTGTCTTTTATGTCACCAGGATAAAGAATTTGGAAACTATAAAATGCAGGCTCTGTGGCTGCTTTTTTAAAATAACATTTTGAAGCTCCTAATGTTTTGCAATTAAATACACTACAACAAATGCATTTGTCTTGATGCTTAAGTTAGCTTATCTAAGCTAAATTGCACCTTTTGGCTGAATTAGTTATAGGACTTCAAATTCTGTACAGTAAATTTGGTATTAAAATTTTTCAGGGACAAAAAAAAGGTTGCTACTTACTACAAGACACAGTAAGATATAAGAAATATACATAGATATTTATTTTAGTTATAGTTGATTACTGCAGAGTTTGGAGAAAGATCATGTTTTCTACTTAACTTTCTGTTCTCCATTTGTAGTTTTCTGCATAATTGCAAATAGCAAATTTATCTCCCATTTGTTCAATTTGGTGTAACTTGGGCTCTTTTGGAAAATATTTACTTGAGCCCCCCACCCCCACCCCTCTGTGACTGTATGGTGGTACAATATATAGATGGTGGTATTGCCCTTCAGGGTGCTTGGTGACACATTATTGGCAGGCGATTTAAACACAGTGTGGGAAGCTTTGGTGCTTTAGGGAATGTGAAATGTTTTTTAAAAATTCAGACAGTGGAAAATTTGTTCTTTTGGGGCATAATTTGAAACACATTTGTGTGGCTTTGTTTCAACCAAGGGTAGAAGGTAATTTTTTGAATTGCTCTATAAAAAAAAACTTGAAGTATCCTGGTTCTGTCGGAAATACAGCCAGAGTAGTTCAGGAATTTTAGGCCCTTGTTGGTATTATTCTCTTAGTGTAAGTTCCTTAAAGCAAGTTGTATTCTATGGATGATGGCGGTAGAAGCCTGTTTTGAACAGATTATTTGGTAGAAAAATACAAGGTAGTCCTGGACATATTGCCACGATTGAGCCCAAAATGTCCATTACGAAACAATAGCAATAGCACTTAGACTTATATACCGCTTCATAGTGCTTTACAGCCCTCTCTAAGCGGTTTACAGAGTTCAGCATATTGCCCCCAACCATCTGGGTCCTCATTTTACCCACCTCGGAAGGATGGAAGGCTGAGTCAACCTTGAGCCTGGTGAGATTTGAACAGCTGAACTGCTGAACTAGCAATCAGCTGAAGGTCGCAGTGTTGCTTTTAATCACTGCGCCACCTCGGCTCCCTAGACAGACAACAAGACAGTTGTTAAGTGAGCTTTGCCCCATTTTATAACCTTTCTTGCCATAAGTTGTTTAAGTGAATGATTCAAATTGTTAAGTTTCTAATACCGTTGTTAAGTGAATCTGGATTCCCCATTGACTTTGCTTGTCAGAAGGTCGCTAAAGGTGATCACATGACCCCGGGACACTGCAACCGTCATAAATACATGCCAGTTGCCAAGCGTCCAAATTTTGATCATGTGACCATGAGGATGTTGTAACAGTTATAAGCGTTCAAACCATTCAAAACGGTTGTAACTTCAAATAGTTACTAAATGAATGGTTTAAAAAAAATCGAACACTACCTGTATTGTCAGTACTGAACATACTGAAGTAATTTGCCAGATAATTTCTCTTTCTTTGCTGTGTGTGTGTGTGTGTGTGTGTGTGTGTGTGTGTGTGTGTGTGAGAGAGAGAGAGAGAGAGAGAGAGAGAGAGAGAGAGAGAGAGAGAGAGAGAGAGAGAGAGAGAGAGAAAGAAAGAGAAAGAGAAAGAGAAAGAGAAAGAGAAAGAGAAAGAGAAAGAGAAAGAGAAAGAGAAAGAGAGACAAGGTCATCATTGCCTTTGCTGGCGAGGTATTCTCTTTGTCATTTTACCGCAAATAAGTAGAATCATCTTCCTTGGTTTGATTTTGAAGAATGCATTCTATAAACTTGAAAAGTAATTCTTCTTAATGAGAACTATGGAATGGCACATCCTGTACTGCTAACTGTGGGAGTCCAAGTTTCTTATCTACTGCATTCAGAAAATGCTTTATTGAAGCCTCTGTTGAAGGCATAGGCAAGAAGTGTATTCTCTTTATGAGAATGACCCCTCTCTGCCTCTTTTTAATGGCATCAGTACCGTCTGCAATTTCCAGTATGATTGATTTAGTATTAGAATAAGTGAAAGAGTTAACAAGAACAGCTGGATGTTTTCTCTGTAGAAATGATGTCCTTATAATATGTTGCTTCTGCATATTTTCCGCATAATTGGTACTTATCTAGTTTGGAAGGAGGGGAACTTGTGTCCACCAGATGTTTTCAACTCCAGCCCTTATAAGATTATGGAAATTGTAATCCAAAATATTTGGAGAGCCCAAAGTAGCCGACTCCCATTCTTAGAAATCAGACAACTATGCACATAGTGTGTTCTAATGCTATGTCATTGTAAGATTTCCTCTGTGCACATTTACTGTGTCTAGAAGATTGTATTTGAAATTTTAAGACAATCCTACTTAACCAGTGGTGGGATTCAAATTTCTTTTACTACTGGTTCTGTGGGCGTGGCTTGGTGGGCATGGCAAGGGAAGGATACTGCAAAATCCCCATTCCTTCCCCACTCCTGGGGGAAGGATACTGCAAAATCTCCATTCCCTCCCGACTCCAGGGGAAAGATACTGCAAAATCCCCATTCCCTCCCCACTCCTGGGGGAAGGATACTGCAAAATCCCCATTCCCTCCCCACTCCTGGGGGAAGGATACTGCAAAATCTCCATTCTTTTCCCACTCCAGGGGAAGGATACTGCAAAATCCCCATTCCCTCCCCACTTCTGGGGGAAGGATACTGCAAAATCTCCATTCTTTTCCCACTCCTGGGGAAGGTTACTGCAAAATCCCCATTCCCTCCCCACCCCATTAACCTGCTTTCCAGCCTAGTTCTCCTGGGCAGGGCAACCAAAGAAGACCCAGCCAATCAGCTGGGACTCGGGAGTCAGGGAATAGATGGGGGCAGGGGCAGCCAGAGGTGGTATTTACCGGTTCTCTGAACTACTCAAAATTTCTGCTACCAGTTCGCTAGAACCGGTCAGAACTGGCTTAATACCACCTCTGTAACTTAATCCATTTTAGAAAACTGTTAGGGTAGGAACCGCATTTTTGGAACAGTAATTGTCACATGCAGTGCGTTAAAACTATGTCTATAAAAATATTTTCCTCCCCAGATACTTGCATAACCCTAAGGGTTTTGCAGAAGCATTTTGAAGTAGTGGCAGTTGTAGATTTAGGTGGAGGGTCCTCAAAGAGGCTTCATACAGATTTAAATGACTGACCAAGCTCCTAAAACACATGATTTTGTCTGTTTTCTTTTTAGCATGTTTTGATATTGCTAACTATTCTGTTTAATTTAAAGTTGGTTTTATTTTTGAAAATTTCTTTTATTCTGTGATGTTTTGGACTGTTGGCTATTTAAAGCCTTCTTTAAGGAATGGACCACACCACATGCATACCAATAAGGCTATAAAAGCAGAAGACTTTGTGGTCAAGCCAGTTGGGTGACTTTGGGTCTTTCTTTCTTTCTTTCTTTCTTTCTTTCTTTCTTTCTTTCTTTCTTTCTTTCTTTCTTTCTTTCTTTCTTTCTTTCTTTCTTTCTTTCTTTCTTTCTTTCTTTCTTTCTTTCTTTCTTTCTCTCCCTTCCTTCCTTCCTTCCTTCTCATTCTCTCTCTCTCTCTCTCTCTCTCTCTCTCTCTCTCTCTCACACACACACACACACACACACACACACACACACACACATACACACACACTTAAAGCTTTAAAGGTTAAAAGCAATGCCTTGCATCAAAGCATGTTTGTGTACTACAGCCTTTTGAAATATGTATTTATTATATATGTTTAATGATTGCTCATAGCTACATTTTTTTCAGCATTGTTACATTTAATATATTTTGGCTTTCCTGTTTGGCTTCTTTGAACTTTTGAGAATAAGCTGGCTTCATGGATTGAGTTAGTCGGTATACATTTTGTAAATTAAAAATATGAAAAGGTGGCTTAGCATAGCTTGGATACCTGAAATTCTTTAAGGGGTTGCAGAAGTATTACTTGAAACCATTGAATAACTGAGGCAAGAAATGGCAGAATATTAATGCTACTTTTCATTGTAATAGACCGTTTTGCCTTCACGCCCAGCTCCACCCATCTTTGCATACATTCTGTTTACACAGTTTTGTTCATCTGTTCCCTCTATTTGTATAGTAATGTAAGGCAGTCACCTTCATTTCTCATTTGCTTTTTTAGTTCAGCTCAACAGTTGGTCAGGATATAAGTTGATCGGGTTGATTATTTAAAAAAAATGAATCACACTGGTGTTTAAAAAGTTGCTATGGCTGCCTGTTTGTCACTGAGCTAGGGAAGGTGTTGTTGATTTTGATGTTCAACCTACCTAAAATGCTTAGAATGTAGTTATTTATTATCCATGGGAACTGAGTTTGGATCTAGAGGCGCTCTGATTATATTATTATTCAACCAAGTTTGACCTCCTAGAATTCTTTGTGGTGAAAGGACGCATTCCTTCTTTGGAATATCTAAGGAGATTCTCAGTCATCCAAGTCGTGGTTGTCCCAAAGGTGCTTTTTTCAGGAGGCAACTGGACTTTCTTTGTTTTTCTTTGAAGACCTTTCGCTTCTCATCCAAGAATCTTCTTCAGCGTCTTCAAACGTCTTCAAAGAAAAAAACAACAAAGTCCAGTTGCCTCCTGAAAAAAGCACCTTTGGGACTTTTTCTTTGGAATAATTCTTGTGTTTGGATTGTACTGGTGTAAACTGTTTTTAGCCACAGACTTCCTAATAGTTTTAGGATTAGGCTAAGACAGAGACAGGTTGCTTTTGAAAACCTTGTTTGAGGGCTGGGAGCTGAAGTCCACAAGTCTTAAAGTTGTCCAAGGTTGGAGACCCCTGGTTTATACTGTGGAGTAAATAGGATTATCTTCCCAAGAGGTGAGATAGAGAATTTTTTTTTAAATAATAAAAAAAGTGTACATTTTGATGCTTATCAATATGCAGGGAATGCTGTGTCGTGAAAGTTACAGAAAAAAAATAACTACAATTAGTAACAAGATAAACATAGGTCGTGAAAAGAATTATAAATATTTCTTTGCTATGTCCTAAACTATTTATTTGGCAGGAAGAGAATGACAGTTTCAGTCCACTTTGTATGTTCCTAAGAATTTATCTCCCACAGACAGACGCCCAGAGAAACTGAAATCATTATTCTTTTCTCCACAAACTTTTTACAGCCTTTGTTGCATCTCCTGTAAATTCCACTGTTAAAATTTATTTTACCTTTCTCAGAGTATCTATATCTGAAGTTTTAAGTGTTCTGCCCTGAGGTGTGATCAACCTGTAGCAATTCTATAGTGTCTTTGTATTTGAAGGCATACATTTTTTCCTCATATTTTTGTTTTTTGTTCTTGCATTTCTATTTTGGGGAATTGCTTATGAAATTCTTACATAATTTGTTCCTATTAAGCGTCGTATGGCAAAGAAAGAATGCTACATGCATGTACATCAGTGGGTGGATCATCACAAGGTGTTCTTTGGTTTTTAATCCCTTGCTGATTTTCTGTCTCTTTCCTCATTCATCCACTGGCACTTCTGAAAAGATTTGTGGGGCCAGTGAAAGTAAACTATTAAATTTAAAAAGGTGTACTCAATACACATTTGGTTCTGCTTCGAACACCTTTTTCCTGTTCAAATTCAGTGTTGCCATATGTTTATGAAGAAACATTATTTCTGTGAAGAACACGACTTTACAATTAAATTAGATTGTCCAACTTTTTACACATAAAGTTTTTTTTTCCAGTTTTGAATCAGAATAACACAGTTGGAAGGGACCTTGGAGGTCTTTTGGTCCAACCTCTTGCTCAGGCAGGAAGCCCTATACCCTTTCAGACAAATGGCTATCCAATTTCTTCTTAAAAACTTCCGGTTTTGGAGGACCCACAACTTCTGGAGGAAATTCGTTGCACTGATAAATTGTTCTAACTGTCCGGAAGATTTTCCTTAGTTCTAGGTTGCTTCTCTCCTTGATTAGCTTCCATCCATCAGGAAGCTGAAAAGGTAGGGAGAGAAAAGGCACAGAAAATAATTCATAATGGTAGTATTTTTAAATGTAAGAAGCTAACTTAAATGTGTGAAACACCTACACACATACTCCCATCATTTAGTGCTTCTTGGAGAAGAATGATGAGTGTGGGTTTTCCTCCTCCCTCAGCCCCATCCATTGTAAGCACAGACAGGTAATCCTTGACTTTTGACCATTTGTTTAGCAATGTTTGAAGTTATGACAGCACTGAAAAAAGTGACTTAACGATTGATTGATTTATCCTCGTACTTAGGACCGTTGCAGTGTCTGTGGTCACAGGATTGCGATCTGGGTACAACCGGCTTGCATTTACAACAGTTGCATTGTCCAGGGGTCAGGTGATTGCCATTTGCAACCTTCCCAGCTGGTGGTGTGGCCTGTGGGCTGCCGGCCCCTCCAGCAGCCGAATCATAGGAGGAGGCATGGGAGTCAGGATCAGTGTCAGGGCAACCTGGGAGCTCCGAGGGGGAAGAGGGAATGGAGCTGACAGAGAGAGAGGGAAAGACAGAGGCGGAACCTGGGCCGTCCATCAGCCCTCAGATGGAGAGTCAACAGCCCCCAGGTCTGGAGGTGGTTGATGAAGAAGAGGAGGAACAGCTGGGCCCAGTGCCTGACCGTGTGTCTGCGCAGAAGGCAGAGAAGAGGAGAGCAGTGGAAATCCATGGGCCGATCCTGGGGAAGGAAGAGCCACTGCTGCTAGCGAAGCCCCACCCTAGCTCTGGGAATAAAAGGCAGGCGGCTGAGATGAATAGGTGTGGCAGACAACTATTCCTCTTCCGGATGGACGGACTTGTTAGCCTGTGAGAGAAACTTTTTGCCGGGGCTGCCAACACTCCTAATAAAGGAATCTTTTGAGTTCACGTCAGAGGGTTTGTCATGTTTGGGGAGCTGGGTCAGAACAGCTGGCTTCCAAAAAGCAAAGCGCCTGTTTTGCTTAACAACCCTATGGTTTTCTGAACGGCCGTGACAAAAAAAGTTTGTAAAATTAGGCCCAGTCACATGGTAGCTTGCTTAATGGTCGCATCATTTAGCAATGGAGGTTCCAGTCCCAATCATGATCATAGGTTGAAGACTACTATATCGGGAGAATTGGGCTTTTGTTTTGTGGCTTTCTGACAGTGGATTATTCCCATTAAGAGAGAACGGAAGAATGAAAGAGAGAGAAAAGATGAGAGGATAACTAAAATATGCTGAAATTATCTGGCTCTTCTGTGAAATTTCTGTAAATAAAGTACATGCTAAAAACTCTTTCTGGAAAGAGTCTTTCATATGCTATTTGGCAAGTTTCAATGCTCTTTTCTTCTCATTTCCTAACTGAGGTTCTATATTTAACTTTTTTTCCCCTTTAATGGGCCTAGTGCATAACTCCCTCTTCTTTTGCTGTCACTCTTGTCTTCTTGCAGCACAATCATTTTTCTAACCTATTTAATTGCCCTTAATTTCTTTGTTCTTAATTGATGCTGTGTAGTCAACAGCTGAGCTTGGTAGAAGATGTAATTATTTATTGCTTTTGACTTTTGAGATGCGATGCTTCCGTAGATTGGTAGCTATGTAATTATGGACTTGAATCTTCAAATTATGACACATTGTCCTATAATCCCCTCAGGACATGTTTACAACTAAGCAGAATTAATTACTCTGAGAAACCTCAGAGGGGAAAAATTGCCTTTGATTTCACTGTTTTGCACCAGTGTGACAAGAGAGAAAGTAAATTTGTATTTCTCAAAAGTCAGAATACTTTGCTAAAATAAAATAAAATAGTACAGTAAAAGTTTTAAAAAGAGTTTAAAGCAGGGGTGAAATGCTACCGGTTTGGCCCGGTTCGGGCATACCGGTAGTGGTGGCCGCCGGTGGTTCAGAGAACCCGTAGCAGTGGTAGTGCGAGGCTCCGCCCACCCACCCAGACATCGCCATTTTCTTTTTTTTAACCCTCTGCGCATGCGCGCACTTCCGAATTGGTAGGGAAGGTAAGTAGATTTCACCGCTGGTTTAAAGGCAAAACCAATGATAGATATAATAATTCACGATTTACATAAGTGATCCACCTGGGTTAAAAAATAAGATGTTCATGGCTTTTCTCAAGTAGGTTCAAGTGGTTTTATTCCATCAAGTCTTGGGACAAAATTGGATGGATTCCACGGTGATTTTGATAGAAATTTTATTGTATTTAGTTGTAGTTTATTTTGATTGTATTCTTTTGTTCTGTTGCTTACCTCCAGTGACTGCTGGGAATGGGGTAATGGTAGATAGACATTCTGTTAAATAAATATTTTTTCCACACCTTTTCCTTATTTAAATATGTTTTTTGAACCTAGGAGAGTGCCAAGTGTCTACTGCTTGCGAAGCTTTTTAGAAGAGAATGGTATACAGTATTGTACCGTACATTATTGAAAATCACATGTGAGATATAATGCATTGTTTATGATTGTAAGCTGCCCAGAGTTACCTTGTGGTAAGATGGTCAATAAATTTTATAAATAAATAGATATAAATAAATAAAATGCATTTCATTTGAACTTCTGTCATACTTAATGAATATACAAGGATAATATTGAATTTTGTTTTTTTTAAAAGAAAACTTCTAATTTTATGAAATTTCTGTCTATTCTATGTTTATACTTTTTTTGGAAATTAATGTGTTCTTTTAAAACGATGAAACATTAATGAAGCATGAAATCTGTCTAATGTTTGTGTTGGAAGAACACTATATTCTTAGTGTTGTGGCTAGCAGTTTTATTTTTTTATATTCCTATTTTTCCAGTATGTCTAGACTGTTTTGTCTTTTAAAGCATGGCATCTAGGAGAGGTATCAGATTGAAAATTTGATATTCCTGATATTGTGAATATTTTTTTATTTGATTTGGTAATCTTCTTCTAGTGGATTCCTTTTAGGTTATTACTGTGCTCCTGATTATTTCTTTACTAAAGTTCTTGCATTCTACTTAATTGAATACCAGATAGACATTTAACAAATCTTAAGTAACTGCTGTTTGAAATGAGAGCTGTTACTTTAAAATGAGACTTGCTTTTTCTTTATTCTAATGAATTGGATATTAAGCTAAAACACAACATACATTGTATTGTTTATTAGCGATGTATCAACTCAAATCAAAACTTTTTTATGGCCTCTAGGAACACTAAATACAGTGTTCCTAAACAGTAAACAGAAAAATACATAAACCTATATTTACTAAGAAAACTATAAAAGATGCATGTAATAAAATAAAATTGCATAAAATATTAATGTAGAAACAATAATACAGATGACACCGGCAGTTTTTGGTGGTTGGACTAGAAGACCTCCAAGTTCCCTTCCAATGCTGTTATTCTGTTCCTTCCAACTCTGTTATTCTGTATTCTGTATTTTTATTCTCCTAAGAACAATGTGAGGTAGGTTGGACCTGCCCTCAAGGCACCCAGTGAGTTTCTGTGACAGTTGGTGGACTTGATCATAAATCTCCTTGGTCATAGTCCAGCACCATAATCATTAACCACACCAATGTATCTGTGACTAGTGAGTTTCCCATTCCCCTTCTGAGTGGTTGCAAGGAGGTGCTTGTTGTGTTTGGACTGGGAATACACAACTTAACCACATCCTCCAGATGTTTCTAATACGGTAGAACTGTCACCATTTCTTGTCACTGCTGTCAAAGTTGGCGGGAATTGAAGTTCAGAATACTTAGAGGGTTCCAGTCCTGTTTCAATGTCTCCGAGCACAGCCAGACAAACCCACCAATCCTTCAGCTGGCAGTAAAGTTTTCTAGCATAACATTTATGTTATTCTGCCTTAATCACAAGGCTGGTGAGTATCCTTAAAGTTTCAGAATTGGGCCTCCTGGAATGCGATTCTCCTGGCTTTGTTTCCCAATCATGGTGGTTGAGAAAAATAACTGTCAGTCATTTTCTTTGACCTGATTTGGATGAGCAGGTGAATTTTGACAGACCTATTCCCTGGAGACAGGTAGACTGTTGAGAGTTATTGGTCCATGGGACGGGAATATCAACCCAACTAAGCCAAAGACAAAGTGAGGAAAGTGGGAAGTGACAACTCTTTATCTAATAAGCTTCTAGTTCTGCAGATTGAACGCCTGGTGGGTTAAGGAGTTGAGGTCCACTTTGTGCTAGCCAAGTTAAATCAGAATAACAGATCTAAACATGAGTACAAAAGAGAGATTTAATGTTAAGATATATTTAAAAGGTAAAGGTAATGGCTTCTGCTGTCCAGTTGTGTCTGACTCTAGGGGGTGGTACTCATCTCCGTTTCTTAGTTGAAGGAGCCAGCGTTGTCCGAAGACATTTATATAGTCATGTGGCCGCATGGCTGTATTCCAAGACATACGGAACGCTGTTACCTTCCCACTGAAGTGGTACCTATTTATCTACTCACATTTCCATGCTTTTGAACTGCTAGGTGGGCAGCAGCTGAGGCAAGAACGGGCGCTCACCCCGTCACGCAGTGCATGGGTCTCGACTGCCAACCTTCCAGTCGAAAAGCTCAGCATCTGACCTTCTAGGTTTGGGGAATTCCAAAGACCATTTTCTCCATCCCTCTCCATCCCTCTATTAGGATGTATTATCAGCTTTAGCATATTACAAGATAAAGTAATTCCTGTTAAAAGTTTTTGCCCCAGAATATTCTTAAGTAGGGGGGAAAAATACACTATCTGGTGGTTTTTCACAATCACGAGTAATTATGTCGTTGAACCACACACAATAAGTCTTTTTATGGGCTCCTTCAGATAAACAGGAAGACTTTTTTTAAAAAAAGCTGTCACGATGGAAGATTAAAAAAAAAATGATGTTATTGCCCAATTTAACAACCGATAAAATGCAGCCAGCTAAATAGGGAAAATGTAATGGTAGCATTCTTTTTCCTTATGAAAACTTCTGCTGAGGTTAAATTTAAACTTCAGTGCATTCTCTTCATTTTTCTCAGATGTTGACAGTAATACTCAGTTAAGATGATTGGCCAAAGTCTATCTGGTTCTGCTACAATTCATTTTCTTTCTTACTTGTTTTGGTGCCGTGCGGGGCCAATCCCAAAGCGGCAGCAAAAAATATCTGTGTCCTTTACAATAGGACAAAATATTTGGGAAAAACTCTTTTTGGCTGCTATTGTGATCCTGCACAGTTGTAAAAGAACTCATTGGCTCTTGAAGAGCTAAAACAGTTTGGGGGAAATTTGTAACCAATGCCACATATATTTTTTTTTGGTACCACCAGTTTCATTTGCGACATGCCTGCGACATGTTTCAGAAATAGGTCCCTTTCTTTGCATCACACAGGTGCCTTGAGAATTAGCGCGAACAGGGTAAAATTGGATAGGTTGCTGTCAACATTGTTGGCCTTTAGAAAGTCCCTGAAAATATGACACTATCGTTTTTACATTGGAAGATTATTTGAGTCAGAAAAAGTCCAGTGGTTCTTGATTGTGAATTGGTGAATTCATGCAAAGTTTTGCTTCCCACAGCAAAGCAGCATGAAAGGAAACGAGGCATATAGGTTTGAAAACAAGAATGTACAACTTTTTCATGACTGGGATTTGAATCAAACTCTGATTTGTCCCTCTCTTGGGGGAATGCAGGCAGAATCCAGAAGAGGTGTGAAGAAACATTTATTCATACGCTGTTACAATAAACCCACCTTTTCAGAGTTTTGTTGTATTGGTTTATTAGCCATTTGTGTTCATTTTGGTATTTTTTTAGGGGAAGTACGTTTATTAATATTATACTAAAGGGAGGTGTGATGACAAAAGGTTTAGGGATGACTCAGAATGATTTTCCATTATACTTGTAGTATGAAAATCAGATTATACCTTATTTTTGCAGCCAAGTGAAGAAGGCTGTCCCATCCATCTTTTAAATCAGAGAGAATACTGAGGAGCTTCCAGACTCGAGGGAACTCTTCCTCCATAAGTTTTCTATGAAAATAATAATAATAATAATAAAAAAGAAGCAATGGATAAACACAGAGTTACAAAAAGGAGATTATGTCGTCTACATCCTCCTTAAATTTCATAAATGATCAAGGTGTATGGCAGGGGTGTCAAACTCGATTTCATTGAGGGCCGCATCAGGGTTGTGTTTGATTTTGGGGGGGCGAGGTGGATGTGGCCAGGGTGGGCGTGGCCATCTTGATGTCACTTGTGTTGGGGGCGCCTGTGGTGGCCCGAGCACTCTGCCAGCAAAAACAGGTTCGTGAGTTCCGTTTTCGGCTGGGACAGCCTTCTGCAACCCTCACACGGCTTCCCAAGCTCCGTTTTTGCTGGCAGAAGCACCGCGGGCCGGTCCTTCACTGTTTCCAGGGCAGCCACGCGGGCCAGATCTAAGCACCCCGCAGGCCGGATTTGGCCCCTGGGCCTTTGACACCCCTGGTGTATGGGAACTCCTGTAAGAAAACACATTTCACTAATATAATTATTGGTTCAGACTCTTTGCATTGATTTATATTTGGAAGCATTTCATAGCTCCCCAGTAGTGGCTTTTAATAGATCTCCCGTAGTGGCTTTTAAACGATCTCCAATCGTTTATCCAGTAAATTCTAGACGAATGTGTCTCAGATTGCCGTACTGTAGAAGCAAGCTAGCTTTGGTATAACTTGTGTTGAATTCTTTATATCAGGGGTTTCCAAAGTTGGCAATTTTAAGACTTGTGGATTTCATCTCCCAGAATTCTCCACTCCTTTACTCACAATAGAATCCCTTATGCCACCAGGCTTGAAATTTTAGGCTTGGACAATCTGGAACTGCGCCACCTGCAGTCTGATCTAAGCATAGTACACAAAATTGTCTGCTCCAACGTCTTACCTGTCAACGACTTCTTCAGCTTCAACCACAATAATACACGGGCAAACAATCGATACAAACTCAAGGTAAACCGCTCCAAACTCGATTGCAGAAAATACGACTTCAGCAACAGAGTGGTCAACGCCTGGAATGCTCTACCTGACTTCGTTGTTACATCCTCGAACCCTCACAGCTTCAACCTTAAACTGTCTACCGTGGACCTCACTCCATTCCTAAGAGGTCCGTATAGGGTCGTGCAGAAGCGCACCAACGTGCCTACCGTCCCTGTCTTACTGTCCCCATTTATTTGTATTCATTTCTTTCGTTCATGTCCATGTTCATATTTATACCTGCTATCTTGTACATGTTTGACAAACTAATAAATAAATAAATAAATTCCCCAGCCAGCCCTGGGGTGGGGAGTTGAAGTTTGCAAGTCTTAAAGTTGCCATGTTATATCACGATTCTTACTGGGTACTGCACATTGTAAGTATCCACTTCCTTTAGGATTATTTGTGACTATATATTCAGAATATTACAATACTGTTTTCCTGTTTTTCACGTCTTAGGTTTTGGCTTTGATTTCCTTCATCTGCATAGAGACCATCATGGAATGTTCTCCTTGTGAAGGACTCTACTTTTTTGAATTTGTCAGCTGTAGCGCATTGGTAGTTACTGGAGTTCTATTGCTCATGTTCAGCCTAAATCTCCACTCAAGAATACCACAGATCAACTGGAACACTACAGTAAGTTCTCATCCAAACCTTTACAAAAATAGATGAATAAACATGTGAAGTTTAGATTTTAAGCTCTGATTGCTTCAATGCAGGAACTTTAGATCTTATGAGAGCAATATGCTAGGACTCTGTGCACTAAGTAGAGAATACGTCCTGCTTTATTTTATTTTATTTATTTATTTTATTGTTCTTATAAGCGCCCAATCCTGTAGGACTCAGGGCGGCGTACAACAGAAAAAAAGAACAATCAGAATACAATAAAACAGTTTAAAAAGTACAAGAGTTAAAAACCAATCATCCATGGGGAAATTAAGATCTATTTTCACCCCGCCTGCAGGAAGAGCCATGTTTTAATGGCTTTCCAGAAGGCCAGCAAGGTGGGAATAGTTCGGATCTCTGGGGGTAGTTGGTTCCAGAGAGCTGGAGCCCCCACAGAGAAGGCTCTCCCCCTAGGGCCCGCCAACCGACATTATTTGGTTGAAGGGACCCGGAGGAGACTGACTCTGTGGGACCTAACTGGTTGTAGGGATGTATGAGGTAGGATGTGTTCCCAGAGATAACCTGATCCTAAGCCTTTATATTCAGTGTGGATTCCCACTGGTGTAACATGTGTGATGAAATATTGTGTGTTAAAGTATCTAACGTTGAAATTGTGTCTGACAGCGTTTTCCCTCCTACAAATGCCAGGGCTTTCTTTATTGCAACTTCTTAGTTGCCTATGACTGAGGAAATCACTTTGTCACTTCATATTGATACTTGTATTAGAATTCAATACAAACTCTATGAATTAGCTCTGTAAATCAATAACTGTTAATAGATACAAATGTATAATGGAGCGACATTTTGGAACTGCTCTATTTTTCTTGGGGGCGGACGTAGATTTTAACTCATTTTCTGCCCCATCTTCTTAAAGGAGTAAGGTTGTGACCTTCCTTTTAGTCTTATTCCTGTACTTTTTTTAAAAAAAAAAAAGCCTGAAATCTACACTAACTTTCAGGAGATTTAACTTTACTGTATTGTCCAAAAATTCCTTCACTTGTTCTCTCACACGCTGACAGGTTGGAGTGCACATTTTTATAGACTGGTAAGCCAGTAAATGTTTTTCCCTCTAGTGTAGAATAAACGGCACCCTCAATGTCGCAGGTGTGCTGAGAACACTCGAAAAACAAAAATTATGTATTGCAATAATTTGTGTAGGCATGAAGTGTTCAATGGCGGTGATTGCTAATGACAACACTGTATTTTTTGGAGTTTTTGATAAACATTCATAATATTTCAAGAAAGAAACCTGGAATACTATTTTGGACAGCAGTCCTTCTGTTGTCGTATTGCAAATTAGAATAGAATAACAGAATTAGAAGGGACCTTGGAGGTCTTCTAGTCCAACCCCTGCCTAGGCAGGAAACCCTACACCACTTCAGACAAATGGTTATCCAACATCTTCTTAAAAACTTCCAGTGTTGGAGCATTCACAACTTCTGAAGCAAGTTGTTCCATGGATTAATTGTTCTAACTGTCAGGAAATTTCTCCTTAGTTCTAAGTTGCTTCTCTCCTTGTTTAGTTTCCACCCATTGCTTCTTGTTCTACCTTCAGGTGCTTTGGAGAATAGCTTGACTCTCTCTTCTTTGCGGCAGCCCCTGAGATATTGGAACACTGCTATCATGTCTCCCCTAGTCCTTCTTTTCATTAAACTAGACATACCCAGTTCCAGCAACCGTTCTTACATGCCTTTTAATTTTATTTTTAAAAAAAATAGTTTCTAGAAGGTAAATATGCCAACGACTCAGTTGTGGTATGCTGGAAAGAGCTAAGAATTATTGAGCAAATAAGCAGACAAGTCATTTTTCAGAGTAACGCTGATAGTTTCCCCTCTGATAATGGGTTAAAAATCAACAGTGGAAATTCCTTAACAAATATAGCTCCACAGTGCAAGAATGTATGCAAATAATATCAAGGAATGTAATGGCCATCTGAAAGCATTTTTGTGATGAGTTTATATTCACTCCTAAATCCCTGTTTTAATCTGTTGCAAATACCCCAAATATTTAGTCTAATTGCAATTGGTTTAGAGCAGAGGTCTTCAAACTTGGCAACTTTAAGACTTGTGGACTTCAGAATTCCTAGAATTCTCCAGCCAGCTCCCAGAATTCTGGGTGTTGAAGTCCACAAGTCTTAAAGTTGCCAAATTTGGGGACCCCTGGTTTAGAATTCTCGTCTTCTCTGCCTTGTGATGGGTTAGAATGGATCTGTTTCAAATTGGAAGTGATGAACGAATGCTACAGTTCCTGAGATTCCGACAAGCAGAGATTTGGATAAATGTTACCGCACTACGTGTTAGCAGGGGTAGTCAAAAGGGGTGGAAAAATGTTTCCTGTTTCACCCCCCAAAATAGCTTTCATGATTGTGGCAATTTGATATTTAGTGCAAACTATGTGCTACGAAAATCATAACCTGATGCTTGTTTTAAGGAATCCTTGGTGCTTATAAGGAATGGGGTTTGCCCAGCACTTACTAGCACTGATGATGTTACCTAGTTTGGGTAATGAAATGTCTGCAAGGAAACAACCAAGCTGAGAGAGCACCAAGGACACTCCATTTCAGCCCTGAGCTACAAATGTTCTTATTGATGCTTGCTTCTCTTCAAAGCTTAGGGCTCAGGAAAAGCTAAAAGACCTAACCTAGTGATTGAGTTTTTGTGATACAGAAAGGGAAAAATGAAGTCATATCACTGCTTATGACTTTAAATTAATACCACTGTTGCAGTCAATTAAATTTGAGAGGTCTGAGAATAAGAGCATTCGTTTGGCAAGAATGAGGCTAGGCTGGTCTAGTCCTGAAAAATAGATGGTGTGAAAACTGGAATAAAAGAAATAAACTGTTCCTTGCCGTAAGACAAGAGGTGCATTTTTTTTCTTTGAAGTAATTTTTTGGGGAGGGGATGCACTCATATTTTAGAGCATTCTAAAATTACCTAATCAACAGTTAACTCAGAACCTACCTGTTAGCCTTCGGGCCTGGCACCACTATCCATTTGTACCCTCCCTTAAAGAACTAGGTAGGACTAGAATTTTGGTGCTAGATAGCTGGTTTTATTGCAGACAGAAATAAGTCATACAGTATATGTATGCAGAATATCTGCCTAAAATTCATTCATTCATTCATTCATTCATTCATTCATTCATTCATTCATTCATTCATTCATTCATTCTCTCTCTCTCTCTCTCTCTCTCTCTCTCTCTCTCTCTCTCTCTCTCTCTCTCTCTCCCTCCCTCCCTCCCTCCCTCCCTCCCTCCCTCCCTCCCTCCATCCATCATCTTCATTTAATGACCCCATAATCCCTTGCAGAGTGGAGTCTGGGCAACTGAATGGAGCTAGCAGTGTTTTAATGGCCGGATGCCTTTCCTGTTGCCAATGCAGAGTTTTGTTCAGCAGATATATTCTCAGTGTGCCCAGAGAGAGAAATATCTGCTTCTACCTAGGATCGAACTCATAGCCTCCTGATTGTGAAGCAAGAGCTCCACCCTAGGCCACAGCACCCCCTCCCCCCTTCTGCTTTTTGGCTGTTCTTTTCCCAGCCTTGAGACTGGAAGGCACCTGCTATGTAGCTACACAGTGGTTCCATCTGCTTTGAGCAATGCTGATGCCTTCCTTGCCTGTTTCAGTTCTTAGAGGTTCATGGATTAGGATAGGCCATCTCAAATGCAAAAAAGATGTTGAAAGGTAGCAGTTGTCAATTCCCCACATCTAACCTCTTTATTACAATTGATTTACTGAACCCTTCTTTGTCTCCCTCAGTAGAGCTCCAAATATCTTTTGTGTAGGGGAATATAAAGGATAGTTCCAAGTAGAAACTTCGGCCATTATACTCTGGTTTTGGCTAAATCTGCTTGCTCTTGGCTTGTGTCTAAGAAAAACACAAGACCCATAATTGCCTAGCATACAAAAAAAAAAAAAAAAAAAAAAGAAATCAGGCAGTCTGTTGAGTTTTAAAATATTTTGTGAACTGCACAATCAGCTTAGTCCATCTCTCTCCTCCCAAATTACAAGTTTTGTCATCTGACCTTTTCTCCTGAAAAATTAATTGGAGCAATGCTATGCTTTGCATAATTAATATTGAGATAAATTATATGAATGCCCTTATAGCTAATACTGAACTCTCTCTCCCTCTCTCCCTCCCTCCCTCCCTCTCTCCCTCCCTCCCTCCCTCTCTCTCTCTCTCTCTCTCTCTCTTTCTGTGTGTGTGTGTGTGTGTGGGAAACTGGGGTAACCAAATACCTTTTCTTTACATCTCCAAATTACAGGGTTCGTGAAAGAAAAAATGGCTTGTTTTTCAGATTTCTCTCTTCCTTCATTTTGTGTGTGAAATAAGGACAGGACATTTTCTTTTCTTCACACATTTAGAAAAAAGAAGAACCCATTTTGTCTGCAACTTAAGCTATTTCAGCTTTTTGTGTATTTAGTACTTGAAAGACCAGTTAATGTTATGACTTTACAACTTGGCAACGCTCGGTATAAGAGTGCATCAAAGAGATGATAACTAAAACACAAATACATTGGAAATCAAAAAGAAGATTTAGAAGAGAAGGGAAGGTGGTGTGCCAGAAGTGCTATTATACACTTTGAGCAAATGCCGCTGCAGGAAAGAATCTGCATATGGAAGATAAAGAAACTAACATATGTCCCAAACAGACTTCAAATATAGTCCTTGCCCAATACTCTGAAATAGCAAGCAAAAGAATATTCAAATTAGCTCATTTAGGAGCTATTGTGCAGTGGTGGGATTCAATTTTTTTTACTACCGGTTCTGTGGGCGTGGCTTGGTGGGCGTGGCAGGGGAAGGATACTGTAAAATCTCCATTCCCTCCCCACTCCAGGGGAAGGATACTGCAAAATCACCATTCCCTCCCCACTCCAGGGGAAGGATACTGTAAAATCTCCATTCCCTCCCCACTCCAGGGGAAGGATACTGTAAAATCTCCATTCCCTCCCCACTCCAGGGGAAGGTTACTGCAAAATCCCCATTTCCTCCCGATCAACTGGGACTCAGGAGGCAGAGAATAAATGGGGGAGGGGCCAGTCAGAGGTGGTATTTACCGGTTCTCCAAACTACTCAAAATTTCCGCTACCGGTTCTCCAGAACTGGTCAGAACCTGCTGAATCCCACCTCTGCTATTGTGTATTGTATGCCGGGTCTCCCCCAGCAAGCTTTATCAGACAAATTAACACGCAACTTCAATGTGGGTCTAGGACAACTCGCCTTGGCCAACTCACTGTGGCCCGCCCATTGCAGCCATCTTGCTGCGGTCAACTCGCCTTAAGACAACTCGCTGCAGGATGAGTTACACTAATATCAAAGAAATGACGAATCGTTAAATTTGGGTAATTTGCAAAAGCAAATGTGAATGACAAAAATTAAAATACAATTTTAATTATTTTAAATAATTAAATTGAATTGTTGAATTCTCCCACAGCAGGTTGGCCATGGCGAATTGACCGCAGCGAGTTACCCCATTCTGCTTCTGTGCTGGCTAGGAATTGTAAAAGTTTCCGTCCCCTTATATCCGGACAATGCCAGGTTGGAGAAAGCTCTGATCAACTATAATTAAACAAGTTCCTGGGTTTCAAATAAGCCATGTGATTGCTTTCCAAAAATGGCTTTGAATTTACTATAACAGTAGTAAGTCAAAATAACTATGATGTCTTTAAGGTGTGGGTAAATCTTAAACCAGCAGATTGTGGCTTGAAGAGCTGAAGAACTGTTGACAGGTGCAAATAAAATCCAGCATCTCTGTGGTGAAACCCCATACTTTTTAAGTCACTTTTTAAAAAACTCAGCAATTGAAACTGATTAACTTCTTAATAATATGTACTAACGTATTCTTTTTCTTTTCTTCTCCAAATTAATCCAATGAATGCTTCCATGATTACATAGGTGGCTACTGTTTAGCTGTTTGAAATATCTGTAGTTATCCATTGAACAGAGCTTTCCCTATGTAATTGTTGGATATATCCATTTAATATATAAACATACATTAATGTAAATAGACTGTGTATGTAAATATTTCCCGCATCAAAACTTATTGGCCATAGAAAGAAATCTACCCTTTGAAAAGCTGACTTGAGCTCATGTTGGCAATCTTAAATTGGATCTTTCTTTCTTTCTTTCTTTCTTTCTTTCTTTCTTTCTTTCTTTCTTTCTTTCTTTCTTTCTTTCTTTCTTTCTTTCTTTCTTTCTTTCTTTCCTCCCTTCCTTCCTTCCTTCCTTCCTTCCTTCTCATTCTCTCTCTCTCTCTCTCTCTCTCTCTCTCTCTCTCTCTCTCTCTCTCTCTCTCTCTCTCTCTCTCTCTCTCTCTCTCTCTCTCTCTCCCTCCCTCCCTCCCTCCCTCCCCCACCCACCCACCCACCCACCCACCCACCCATCCATCCATCCATCCATCCATCCATCCATCCAGTTTTGGTAGGAAAACTCTGGATTTTATTTCCCCCAAAACCCTAAAAATTGAAACTGGAAGAGGAGATGGACTAAAAACAAAGTGATTTTGGCATATTTCTGTAATAAATGTACACAATGAATACCCACTATTTATTTTTTGGAACATCAGGTATATTAGCTAAGCATTTGTCTACAACCTGTGAAATCTATGATAAAATTAACTGGATGATCTGCATTTCTCTCTCTCTCTCTTCTTTTTGAGTGCATTGGTAAGCCTATAAAGCATCTAACAAGCTTCTAACAAGAACTAGCTCTAATTCCTTAGAATTATGATAAATGTGCATAACAGTATGCCAATTATACATCTGGGAATTCAGTGAGCTTAAAATCATTTGAGCTCCATTGCTAAACAGGAAGTCTGTGAAACTGAATTGCAGAAGTTACTGAATGATTTGTTGTTTCAGGAATGAAGAATACTTGAAAAGATTCTCCAGGACATAGAGAAATGTTCCTTTATGCTAAAACTATGTCACACAAACAGAATTAGCATTTTACAGAGATCCTGCAACATGTAATACTGTAAGAGACATGTGGCAGGCATACAGATAGTTTTCTAGTTTTGACAGAGCTAGGAATCTATTTATATATCAGTAGCTAAGTTATAAAATATTTTTGTGGCTGGAAGAATATTTCGTGGGTTTGGTAGTATTGGAATAAAGAAAAGAAGAAATTGCCCTTGTTTTATTAAGTAATTCTTTTTCTTGACTATAATGCAGCAATTGTTCACCGGGTGTATAATGTGTATTTTTCTGTGGAGTTGCAATTTGACATAAAGTAATTAATTGCATGCAAACTATCCTGCTTCATCAACTCAGTTGATATTATGACAGACAGACAATATGACAGACTTTGACTGATTGTTAAGACTGCAGAAAAAAAACAATTGCAACTAGCCTGCCTTCCATTGAGGACTTGTATACTGCAAGAGTCAGAAAGAGGGCTGAGAAAATATCTACAGACCCCTCACATCCTAGACTGCTCTCTTCGGGACTCCGCTATAGGGCATTGAATGCCAAAACAGCTAGACACAAAGTCAGTTTTTCCCCCCTTTGTGCCATCACTCTGCTGAACACCTACCATATTTTTCGGAGTATAAGACGTACCTTTTTCCTCCCTAAAAGTGGCTGAAAATTTGGTGCGTCTTATACTCTGAATGTAGCTTTTTCAAAGCTTTTTTATCAGCTCTAACTAGGTGCTAACGATCTTCCCAGCTCTTACCTTGCAGGCTTTTTCATTGTTACTCTCTCCGAAGAATGTTTTTTCAGCCCTAAGTCTTTGCAGAATTTTTTTTCATTACTCTACTTGCTCGGAATAAGTTTTTTTCTAGCCCTAACCAGGTGCTAACGATCTTCCCAGCTCTTACCGGCTTGCAGGCTCTTTCATTGTTACTCTCTCAGAAGAAGGTTTTTTTAAGTCCTAACCAGGGGATAAAATAATGTGCTGAAGCTGACCAGACTAAGGATGCTAGCCAGATGAATACCTGGTAGGCAGATTGTTTTCCCCTATTTTCCTCCCCAAAAACTCCGGTGCGTCTTATACTCCGGTGCGTCTTATACTCCGAAAAATACAGTAATTCCCACAGCGCTGTCTTATGTCTAAAGATATTTACCCCTGTAGTAAAGCTGTACTACTATTATCCTTCTCATCTGTTCCACTGCCTTCTCCTATCGGTGTCTTATGTTTATATTACTTTGTTGTTGTATGTACACCGAGAGACAAATTCCTTGTGCGTCCAATCACACTTGGCCAATAAAGAATATTCTGTTCTATTCTAATATTCTAAGATACAATATCTATAATTTTGTTTTTATAGGATTTGGTCAATACTGGAATCTGCACTTTCTTCTTCTTCATTGCGTCGATAGTACTTGCAGCTTTAAACCATAAAAAGGGTGCAGAGATTGCAGCTGTGGTAAGAAAACATTGATTTATTTGCATTCTCTTCTCGAAAAGATGAAATATTTGTGCCTTCTGTCAATCCACTGTCAACAGCAAACTGCCACCCAGATTAATTTATGCTGCTTGACCCACGGGGTTGGACTAGAAGACCTCCAAGGTCCCTTCCATAGCTCTGTTCTGATTGATTGATTGCTGGTTAGAATTTTAATTTAGGCTATTTTAATACCAGTCTCTCTCTCTCTCTCTTCATATAGCAATTGGCCTAAAGAACCAATTTTGTTTGAGGTCAAAACATCGAAAACATCAAGAAGCAAAATTGGTTGTCTTTATGTTGGCTGTTACCATCATGGCAATGCCGATATATTTGACCGTTTTAGGTTATTGATATATAAATTATCCATCTCATTTGGCTTTATTTTAAACATGCTGCTTAATAACAAAGCTTTTTAAACTGCCATAAAGTGAAAATCACTGTGAGCTTTTTTCTGAGTAGATCAGGGGTTTGCAGCCTTGTGTGTGTGTGTGTGTAAGGCTGCACTTTGCCTTTGAGTGAAAATGCCACATACCACACTGTTTAAAGTTAATAATCACTTTCCATGTATTTCATAATTGCTCCTTTGTGGTATATATTAAAAAGCATGATTCAGCAACAATTATTGAAGGAGGCTCAGGAAGGGGCTGCAAACCAACACTCTGTTAAAGCCTCATGTGGGCACTGGATTTGCAGATGGTGTATTGGTGCTTTAGTTAATGAGCACTTCTGTTTCACAAAAGGATTTTGCCATGTTATGGTATAAGCTAATCGGCTGCTTTCAGAGTTACAGTTCCATAATTTTTGCCTGCAGAATTCTGGGACTTATATCTCAAAAAGTCTAGAGGACATGAAATTTTAATGGAAAAGAAATAATCAGTGTCATCATATGTTTAAGTTACTTAAGTTTTTTTTTTAATGGAGCTGGGCTTTATCTCAAAAAATCACATGGATGGATAAATGGCTATCCTGCAAGCATTACTTGAAAATATTTGGGATATGTGGATGCTATATTTTCACATGCCTGTTGATTTCATATTAAAGACACCAACAGTGTAAAATTTCCCACCCAACCAAAATATACAATTAAGTACCGGTATTCACTTAACTGAAAGTGCAGGCTTATTATCTCTGGTCTGTGTTCAAAGGAGTTTTATGAAGCTTTATCTGTGTGATAAGGATTATAATTTGTCTTTCAAACAGGACATCTGTATTAAAGACAGTAAAAGGCAGCTGTATTTTTATCTGAAGACGGCAACAGTGCGTGCATAATTCGTATTCTGTTAAGTCTTTCCTGCTATTTCTTCAAACAAATATTCTCTTTCTCTTTTTAGATATTTGGTTTTTTGGCAACCGCAGCCTATGCTGTGAATTCATTTTTAGCAGTTAAAAATTGGAGAAACACCAACAGACAGCAAAACACGCGACAGACCAGTGACTATACACGTGCTCGGACAGAATCCAGAGAAGTAGATAACCGTCCAGAGATTCAACGTCTGGACGGGTGAAAAAGGGAACTTCCTGAAAAAGATTTTTTTTTAAAAAAAAAGCCTGTGGACCTATGTTTTAAAGAAAAGAAAATGCTGACGATAATTTTTACAGGCAGTAAAGGAGAACGTGATGGCCAAGACCATGTTCAAAGAGAAGGAGGTGGATTAAGAAGCAATTATATGAAGGCTATAATGACAATTGCATATATATTTTTGCCGGAAAATAATGGAGGATGGAGATACAACAGAATGGAGAAAGGGATGCATAACATCCAGACCAAAAAAAGAAAAAGAAAAGAAAAGAAAAAAGAGTAGAATGAATGCTAGCAATAGATTGTATTTTTGAAACATAATTTTGATGGTTGGCATCATGCACTGAGATGAAAGATAGCAAGAATATAAATTGGCTATTGGATTACGAAACTGCTGCATAACATTTTCTAACAGGTTTTGCCAGGTTACTTTTTGATCTCACACTCCTACAGTCTCGCTCTGTCTCTGCACCAAGCAGCCAGCTACATTAGACTTTTAGCTGGAGGATCAGGTAATATTAACTTAACGATTTTGACTGCAAAGAAAACAACCAAGCGCACTCCCTTTGTGGTACGACCTGATATTGAATCCTATCACCTGTTACATTCATTCTCTTTTTTTTTACTTTGAAAGAAATGCAAAGTAGATATTGGGGTTGTTTATCTAAACATGTATAGACAATGATACTTCTTTCTCTCTCTCTCCGCTACAGGAAACACTCATTGTGGTGCAGGGTTTAGGAACATTTGCGTCCACGGATCGCAGTGTTTCTGAAACGGTGTAACTGTCCTGAGAACTTAATTGGTTTGGCTGTTAATTTCTATTGTCCAAATTCGAGTGAAATGTATTTCTAAGTTAAGCTGTTACTGTGGGAAAGACGTTGGGAGACAGAGGGAAGAGATGCTTTCCAAGGAAACGGTCAGATAAAAGACAGCAGAGTTGGAAGCTGGATAACAGATGGATAAGAAGCTCAGAAGAGACTCCCCTTTGGTCTGTTTTTGTTGTTGTTGTTAGTTGCGAAGTTGTGTCCGACCCATCGCGACCCCATGGACAACGTTCCTCCAGGCCTTCCTGCCTCTACCATCCTCCGGATCCCCATTTAGTCTCACGCCTACTGTTTCAGTGACTCCATCCAGCCACCTCATTCTCTGTTGTCCCGTTCTTCTTTTGCCCTCAATCTTTCCCAGCATTAGGCTCTTCTCCAGTGAGTCCTTCCTTCTCATTAGGTGGCCAAAGTATTTGAGTTTCATCTTCAGGATCTGGCCTTCTAAAGAGCAGTCAGGGTTGATCTCTAGGACTGACCGGTTGTTAGATTCTGTTAAAAATAAAATTAGAATCTGGTTGTGATTCCTGTCTACTCTACCTGGTAAGGCTGACAGTTATTTAGTCGGAGGCCCTTAAACGGTAACTTTCTGGATGTCAGATCAGGCATGTTTGAAGTTTGTCTACAGATTAAGACTTATTTTGGCCAGTGAACATAGCCAGTTATGTGGCTTGTCTAGTTTATATACCATTCATACAATATAGTAACTCCAATTTTCCTTCCACCTTTCTTGAAAAGGGAGAATAATGCATTCTGCGAGTCAGGAATGTAGAACCAGCGATTGGATTTGTGTCTCTTGTATCCGTTGTGTAATGGCGATGGCAAGATTAATGCAGTACCCTATGTAAATCAGTAGAATTTGATATCCATTTGTCTGAAATGTTTCTTTAAGGATGACTTAGGTAAACCTTCTCCAATCTGATGCTTTCCAGATGATTTGAACTTATCACCCCTGATAACTAGCTAACTAGTAATCCTCGATTTGTGACATTTCTGTTGCTAACCAAGGCAGATTTATGTGAGTTTTTCCCCTTTTATGACCTTTCTTGCCATAGTGGTTAAGCCAGTGCTTCTCAAATAGTGGGGCGGGCCCCCCTGGGGGGGCGCGGAGCGATGCCAGGGGGGCGCATGACCCTGGGGAACGTGCTTTTTTTTGACGCAGGGAGTAGGTTTTTTTTTGCACCGAACAATAGCACACAGCACAGAGCAGAAGATATGAAGTGCAGATAACAAACCCTTAAGAGACACCATGGGAAAATATTTAACAGGGATGAAAAGAAAGGAGGAGAGAGACGAATATAATGAGACAAACGTAAGTCTCCCGAAAGCTAAGACGAGGAAATATGATGAAGCGTATGTAGCGCTTGGCTTCACTGTGACTATGGTGGGAGACGAGGAAAGACCGGTATGTTTACTGTGTCTAAAAATGTTGGCAGCGGACAGCATGAAGCCAAATAAATTAAGGCGTCACTTAAACACATTACACCCCAATCACGCTGATAAGCCGCTTGAGTTTTTTCAGCGAAAACGTGCCGAATATTGCAAACAATCGTCCCGGTGGAGAGTTGGGGGGCGCGCAAAATGTTTACTTCTTCCTGGGGGGGGGGCGTAACAGAAAATAATTGAGAAGCACTGGTTTAAGCCAATCACTACAGTTGTTAACGGTTGTTAAGTGAAATTGAGTTCCCCATTGTCTTTGCTTGTCCGAGGTCCGCGTGATCACAATGACCCCCGGTCTCTGCAACCATCATAAATACATGCCAATTGTTAAGTGTCCGAATTTCGATCATATGACCATGGGGATGCTGCAATGGCCATAAGTGGGAAAAACGATCCTAAGTCACTTTTTCTCTGTGTCGTCGTAACTTCAAACGGTCATGAAGTCGAGGATTACCTGTATATATTCAGCTGAATGTAAATTTCTAATTTGTGCTTTAAAGTGATTGAGGCCAATCTAATTAAATTAAAAAAAAATGCAAGTAAGGTTTGATTTGAAAATGGATATTTTTTTAAAAAATAAAAGGAGGTGGTTTAGTTCATATCATTTATTTTTATGAAATGAAAACACCCTGAAAAGTAGTTTTGACTGGCCAACATTACAATGATTTGGCTATAAGCTAACTTCCTGTAACATTTGTGCCCGAAGCTTTGTTTTTAAGTGAATCTTTGGGAAAGACATCATATGAGATAAAAAGGGCAGGATTTTAAGAGTCATGTGCATAATCCCAAATGTTCTTTTTTTAAAAAAAACTTTGGTACTGATTCAAGCTGCATCCAAAACTACTTTTGGAAGAGAAGTGCTAAAAGCAGTTTGAATTTATGACCTGCTGGTGGAGCAATTGCTATTCCAAAAAGTTAGCAAAACATTGTGATGCCGTGTAGCAATTTCATTTTTGTTTTTCTGTCAGTGGATGATAAGTAAAATAAATAATGGTGAGAAAATACAGGAAGGTTTCACTGCAAAAATATCAACCTGAATTCCCCTTTCGTCCTGCTAGTAAAATTCTGTACTGTAAATGAGCTTTATGATAGAAAACGGCAACGCAAAGGCAGGATATGTACTTAAAAGCCTTTAGAATTGATCTTAGTTCAGCTCAATTACTTAGAGAGTAAACTGATTTGGCCCTTTCTCTTTGGTTCTGCCACTATATATGTGAGGGTTGTATGAAAAGTAATGCCTCCTCCGCCAAGGTAGGCTTGGTCAGGAAACATACCACAAGAAATGCTAGAACTCTGTTTTATTGATAGAAGCTATAGGAGCAAAGTCTTGAAAGCTTAATGGCGTTTCCCCTTCCTTTCCTCTTAAATGGAAGAAAATCAAGGCAGGGCAATTTTTAATTTCTTCCCCATTCTTTCTTGTTTTCCTAGGCTAAACTCTACTAACAGCTACCTCAGACTTTTCCAACATAATCTCTGTGCTCTTCTCCACTTTGTGATGATGTTCCATAGATAGTGATGCTTAGTTTCTGGGTGACAACGATGAACCTAGTTTTCATCAGCTGTCACAATGCTGTGAAGAAATCTCTTCTCTTGGTGTGACACCCAACTTTTGAGTTTTGAAGATTCCATTTCTGCCATCCTTCTGCAAGAAACCCATCATGGTCAAACCTTCTGATGCAGGAGAACCATCCCTTAGGTCACCTGCTCTCCATGATCCTGCGGAACACCAAGGTTGACGGCCATTTCACTTTGATCCACTTATTGTTCTTAATCGGTTCATCAACCTTTCTTTTCTTCTTTTTTTTTGAAAATGTTTTTTATTTTTTCTCCACAATTTCCATATATACACCAACACATATACCTTAAAAGCGTATCAATAATACACATATTTTTACAGTTTTATCCAATCAATCAGAATTCAGTATCCTATTTTTGCACCTAATCTTGCTGTTATTGATCAGTCTGTTTTTCTTCTTTTCTTCACACTCCCCTCCCTCTATCTCCACCTCCTCTATCTACCTTCTTTCTCCTTCTCTCCCCCTTCCTACTTCCCTACACTCCTCCTCTTCTCCCCTCCCTTTCTACTTCCTCTTTCTCCTTCTAAACCTTCCCCTGAGTGATTCTAATTTTAATACTTATTATATTAACAGACTGATAACATATTCCCATACATCTTTGAATTGTCGGTGTCACTTTTAAACTCACTATTATTATTATTTTATATCATATCTATACTAATAACTCTTTATTCTAGGTATATATTATTAATCTAATGCTGCCTCCTCCAAATCTAATTTTGTCATCTGGGTTACCCCCATTTATTTTCCATTTTCTTTTCTCTTAATCATTATAATTTAATTTTGATATATATTCTTTTTCTATCCAATCATAGAATTTCACCCATACATTATAATATTCTGAATCTTCCTTATCTTTAAGTTTCATTGTTAATCTATTCATCTCTGCATCAAGCTTTCTTACGTGAATTCTTGCTGTCACAAATTGCGCACTTCAGTCCTGCTCAGACAAATAAACTCTTCCCAATTCATCATCTTTGCATTTACAACTTCACAATTTTTGTTGGCTCATCGTTTGGCAGTGAATTTTAGTTGTGGGATTCCATCCTCAGTCAAACATTCAATCAGTATGTTGCCTAAAGAGCACAGATGAGTTCCCATTTGCAAGTTTCTATTTCACAAACCATAGCAAGACAGGTTTTTTTTCTCTTCGTAAAATTTTCTACCAATTGAAGTGGAAAAAACAGATGGTAAACAATATGTTTCTAATATGTAGGCAGTAACATATACTGCTGAAGGCATTACTTTTCATTCAAGACTTGTAATTTAAGTAAGAACCCACCCTCCGTAACATGCATTGCAGCTGTGTTTGGGAATATGATTATTGTGTGTTACAAGAGTGACGCTTAGCTACAAGAATAGACCAGAGATGGCGAACCTTTGTTTCCTCGGGTGCCGAAAGTGCGTGTGCGTGTGCTATCGCACACACGCGTGTGCCCACGCCCATAATTCAATGCTCCCCACATGCCCTGCCCCCCTGTGCATGACTCCCTCCCCTGCTGCCCCGTTTCCTGACTTCCAGTAGGCCCATTTTTTGCCCTCCCCAGGCTCCAGAGGCTTTCTTGGAACCTGGGGAGGGCAAAAACTGCCTCCCCCACCCCCCTGGAGGCCCCTCTCCCGACTTCCGGTGGCCCCGTTAGGCCCGTTTTTCTCCCTCCCCAGGCTCCAGAGGCTTTCTTGGAGCCTGGGGAGGGCAAAAATGCCCTCCCCTGCCCCCCGGAGGCCAAAAACGCCCTCCCAGAGCCTCTGCGTGAACCAAAAGTCTGCTGGGAGCTGAGCTAGGGCAATGGCTCGCGGGCCAGCAGATATGGCTCTGTGTGCCACAGGTACACCATCACGGGAATAGACATTTTAACATTGTGTAAAACAGGTACATTAAATTGCCTTGAGAAATTTAAATGACCAAATTTGTGCTTGATATTGTCAGAAATGATACCCATTGGAAATCTGAGTATGTGTATATAAAAACCTATTATAGCTGTCTTAGTCCATGAGGGCAAAAGTCCATAATCCACAGATAATGAAGAGGACCATCTAAAACAATGGCACCTTGGTGATGGGGTGGACTTGAACTCCTAGAGTTCTGGGAGTTCAGGTTCTCCCATGTTCAAGTTGCCAAGGTTGAGAAACACTGATCTAAAAAAAAACTGACATCTGGAAATCTTTTGTCCAGCAATATTACAAAAGCAAATACAAGGAAGAAGTAATGTTTGTATATCCTGGTGTAGTAATTATTATTTTATATTTCCATGTGATCAGCCATTCAACTCAATGGTCGGTGTTAGCCCTGCATTAGGAATGTACCCGATCAAACGTTTGCGGATGTCAAGAAAAGCAACATAGCTTTGTTGATTTTCTAAAGCTTCTAAAGACTAAAACATTTATATATCACATTTTGGATGAGTGTTGGAAATTATCTACCTAGCCTAAGTCTGGTAATATCAAATAATGTCTACAAAAACATGATTAAAGTAATGTTCTAGAACAGTGGTTCTCAACCTTGCTAATGCTGCGACCCGTGCCCTGCCCCCGTGACCCACTCCGCCGCCTCACCCGCCACAGTGACCCCTGCCCCGCTGCCGCCATTTGGGTTCTTTTACCCTCTGCGCATGTGCAAAGCGTTCTGCACATGCGCAGAGGGTAAAAGAACCCAAATGGTGGCGTCCGGGCGAAGTCTCCCGACCTCTATGAAAAGGTTGTTTGACCCCCAAAGGGGTCACGACCCCCAGGTTGAGAACCACTGTTCTAGAAGGACGACTATATACTTTTTAGAAATGACTTCCATTTTAAGAATATGCGGTTTTTAGCTAGGAAAAAAAGGGTTTGCATAGTACTCTTTTTATGAGACAGTTTTATTTTTACGAGAGAAGAACATTGCATTTTCGGTGTTAATTATGCTTTTCATGGAAAAAGGTGCTCAGTGTATTTGAACGGCTGTGGTCAGGTTTTATTTTGTAGTTAATTGTGAAGATGTAAGAACTCAATACAACATCCAGATCATTACAGTTATGGCTTGTGGTATTTAGCTAAGGCTTGTCTTTACAGCCATGCTAATATCCATAGATGAAAACTAAGAAGCTGGAGAGAAACCTATTCCTATTTCTTCCTCTTGACAGCTGTGATTGATTTTGGAAAATCAGTTCGCTTTCTGGAATAATTTAATGCAGATGGCTTCTGAGCCCCAGAAATAAATAGGAAGAAAAGGAATAATGTTTTTTTTTAAAAAAACACCCTGCTATTTGTAATATTTCTAGTAAACTAATGTTTTGGAGTTTGTCTTGCCTTATTTACAATATTGATTTGATACAAGGAGTGCAAACAAAAACAGAATCCCTATGTCTGGTTTCCCTTGACTAGAAAACCATTTCCCTTCTTAATCTGCCTGGCCCTATGCACAAGATATGAGTGTGCAGTTTCGCCAGAAAATCATTCATTTTTCTAAAAATCTTCTTTCCAAATTGAGGACCATTTTTTGCATGTGTTGAGAACAATTCCACAATATTCAGCCAGCATCGTCAAGATCTCAAGGTAGGGAAAGTTGGTGTAGCTAACTTGAGTGAATTCGGTGGTGTTTAATTTGGGATAAAAGCATTGAAGAGGGCGAAACGTCTATGGAGTTTCTCCACCCCTCCAGGTGATGGTTATTCCAAAGGTGCTAGAGGTGGAGCTCTTGCCTCACAATCAGGAGGTTGTGAGTTCAATCCTAGGTAGAGGCAGATGTAGGGTCTCCTGCTTGGGCAGGGGGTTGGACTAGATGACCTGCAAGGTCCCTTCCAACTCTGTTAATCTGTTTTTAAAAAAACACCCGCAACTGGACTTTGATTTTGTTTTCCTTGAAAACATTTCGCTTCTCCTCCAAGAAGCTTCCTCGGTTCTGTCAGTTCAGTCCTTTCTATCAGTTCAGTCAATTCAATTCAATCCTTCTGTTCCCCACCATTCAGTCAGAACTGTAGAAGCTTCTTGGAGGAGAAGCGAAACGTTTTCAAGGGAAAAAAAAATCAAAGTCCAGTTGCGTTTTGGAAAAAAAAAAGGACCTTTGGGATATCTAAGAGGGCATTGTGAGTCCTAGTTCATTTCTGTCTTCTGTTGTGGCATGTAAGAACCCTAAGTAAAAGTACTGTAAACAGCCCGTTTAGAGGTAGAATAGCTCAGACAGCTGCTGTGGCCTAGAGGTGGAGCTCTTGCCTCACAATCAGGAGATTTTGAGTTCGATCCTAGGTAGAGGCAGATGTAAGGGTCCCCTGCTTGGGCAGGGGGTTGGACTAGATGACCTGCAAGGTCCCTTCCAACTCTTGTTAATCTGTATCTGACTATACATCTTTTACACTTTATTATGTATGATCTCTGTCCACTGTTCATATTTGGGACTGGAATATATATATAGGTGCTCCTGGACCTCTATGCATCGTTGTTAGAGCATCTCGAGATGAAAAAGCGTAACTTGTGTTAGGAAGTGAGCATCTTGATTTGTACACCTGTTTTAGCGACTCTGCTAAATCCCACTTACACTTACTCCACCTAGAATAAAAGATGCACTTAAATTGTCTTATGTGGATACTTTGCTTCTGCATTATTATTGTGGATGGAACCTATTTGTATATATTGAGGTTTATGAATTGAGATATAATGCGATGATGAGATGGTAAACTGTATATTTATTGTTCATTGTTATTGTCCCCGTTTGGCTAAGGGTGCCTTTTTGTACGAATATCCTTTGTGTGTGAATGGCATGAACTTTTCTCAGAGATCCTTCCTACAAACGCTATTTTTATAACCACAAATTGCTAAACAACACTTTTATTTTTTTTAAGTTCTGTTAAAACACCAGCCTTAATGGATTCCTCAGCCTTCTTTAAAAGTATCTGCTTTCCTGGCAGAAGTTGAAAAATACCATTGCATTGCCATGGGCAAACTCTAATGTGTTTAACATGCGATGCAAGCCTTTTGGTAGAGAAAGCGTGTAAAAAATGTGGATTTTGGTTGACAAGGGACCAAGTTGAAACAGGTAACACAATGTCAATTCCTGGGGCAGCACAAGTGCTATTATGAAACGAGGGGCACCAGTAGGTAAAGAGAGATTCTTTTCCCTAATTTAAAATGATTTCAAATTTATGGCAAGTTGCACTTGATTTTTTTTTAGAGGATTCTTTTGAAAAACAAAGTATTGGATTATTTCAATACCCACTCCAAGGCACTGGCACTGCGTTCTAGACTTTTTCAGAAATCAAACTTTTGTGACCAAAAATATGACCTACCGTAAATAAGATTTTCAACGAGCTAATAAAAGACAAGTGATTTCAATTTGATCCTTTCCTTCCAGGGTGAAACCATATTTAAAGTATCACGTCTTAAGTTATTGGATATTGTGAAATAAACATTCCTCCTTAGTACTAAGAAAGGGTTAGAAAAACTTGATTATATAGCATGAAACGCTATTGAAGTCAAGTCCCAGGGACTTAAAATGTTTTTTAAACAACTATTGCAAAAGTATGCCTAGTTACCATACCAGCAGTTTGTAAACAAAAAAAAAAAAGGCAAGAAATTGTTTAATGCCGTGGATTTAAGTTACGGTAAATACAATTAGATCTAAAGTTTGAATATGGTTCCAGTTAACAAACGTGGGTGCTGGTGAGCTGAATCAGCTTTCAACCAAGGACTTCCAATGTGACCGACATTGTATCAGATAAAATAGTTTGTTTTCGAAGTTTTATCTAGCAGAAAAGCACAACATCTTTTCAGAAAGAAAATCTGCTTTCAAGATCTTGTGGTCAGCACATCATTTTCCATCTGAATCCTTTGCTGTTTAGATTGACATGCCCTTCTGAGCTCTGGGGAACATTTTCCAATACGGTCAACGGAGTCTTGATAAGAATATCATTTCAATGCCCTGGGACTACAACAGGCGGCTTCATACCTTCTGTTACTACAAATGGTTCAGAAACTGCTATCAGGCGGCTTCAAGAATACAGGAATAAATTTTGCATCTGCATAGTCTAAATATTGACAATTGGATTGGCCAATGCAGGAATCTAGTAGTTTTAATTTAGAACATAACGTCATCGGCATAGTAAACATGGGTGGAAAACAGTGCAGTCTGTAGTAACCCGTTAGTTCAGTGTTTTATCAACTTCCGCAACTTTAAGCTGGCTGAGGAACTCTGGGAGTTGAAGTCCACACATCTTAAAAGTTGTCGAGGTTGAAAAACCCTGCATTTGTCATTCCAGAGCAAAGTTATTCCACAAAGTTCCCGTAGTTTCAAGACAATCTGTACGGCCTTTTGCTTTAGTACCAAGGAAAGAAAAAACTTGAGCGCAGACTGTTTCTTCCTGCATAAAGATACTCTTTGACATTCCATATATGAGGATTTCTATCTGTTGTGTGAATAAGACATATATCCATTCCAAAGCTTCATGAAGACAAATAGCAGTTGTATGCCATGCACTTTTAATTTCCAATATTACTCTACATTTATAAACTTCCAAGCTGAAGGATTGTAATGATTTTTACTTAAACTGAAGGCAATCACCAAATTGCTGCTTGGTCAGTTCTTGTTTTTAAATTTATTCCTATGTGGTGTATTTTTATCAGTTTTTCCTTTGTATATTGGCATGGTTTATTCTGGGTAATGTAAAATTTAATATGAGTATCCTCCTGCTTTTTGATCTATACTTTTTTGGGGGATACACCAGGATATCTGATTCTATAAAATTCTCATGGTACTTGTCTATTTTCATTGTGTGGTTTTTTTTTTAAAAAAAAACAACCTGTATTTTTGTATGTAGGACAAAACCATAAGCTTTCGGAATACTAATCTCATATGGAATCATTGTAAAGGATTTAATAAATGGGTAGGAATAAATGTCTTCACTTGTTGACCGTTTGCGACTTGGGTGACTTACATGCTGAATTCTTTCATTCCATCTAAGAAAACTCTCCGATATTTCTAACAAGGACTTGAATTTGTCATTCTTTGGGAAACCAAGCATTTACTTGCTCAAAGAGCCTTAATGTGTTTCAATGTGCACGATCAGATAACTAGGAAAAGCTCTTCTACTACTGGTACTCTTTGACTTACCTAAAAGAGCGTCACCAAGACCAACCTGATTTTATGATTTTTTTTTTGCTGTTAATCTAGTCCTATTCTTCGCTACTGGGTGCTTTTGCTGAAAACCAGAAGTAAAAACCAGATTCAGCAAAAATGTAAATCACGGTGATGTGACCATGGGGTGCTGCAAACAGATATAAATGCAGCAGTGGTGGGTTGTTGCCGGTTCGGACCGGTTCTTTAGAACCGGTAGCGATGACTCAAAGCTGAGAACCGGTTCTATGTATCCGTGAAAGTGGGCCCGCCCGCCCGCCCCTGGGTTATACTGACTATCTCTGCTTCCGAAGGCCAGCTGATCAGAGGAGGGAGATTGAATTGCTGCTCCGCAGCTGTTTTCCATCTCTTTGCCGGATTTGCAATGCGGAAGTTCTACTCCCTCTAAACTGTGCAGGCATGCGCGCGCAGCGAAGCGCGCACTCAGCGAACCGGCAGCGACGAAAAGCGGAACCCACCCCTGAAATGCAGGCCAGTGGCAAGCGCCTGAAAGGTGTTCACACGATTGCGGGGAGTACGCGTGTCCATTGTAACTTTGGAAGTGGGTTGCAAAGTACCTTTTAGGGGCTGCGTCATAAGTCTGGGTTGGATTACTTGTATCGTTTCCCTTGGTCAATGGAGACTTTGATGTTCCAAGCCGAAGGTTGAGAGGAGTATCCTCTGAATGAATTTCTCAGCCCTAATGTATAAATAATTGTTTACTGCAACCCTTTTTTAGTGTTAGCAATTTCTCTGTATTTAAAAAGTGCCTAATATGAACTTTTTTTAAAATAAAAAAGCTAAGACATTACTTTGCCAATTATAGACACCCATCAAACTTCCTTTGATGCGGCTACCTTGAGGATTCAATTGCACGCGTAAGTAATTACTCGAGGCAGAAGTACCTTTCTTTTTATAAAATATACTTACAGTAAAAACAGGTTAACATAGTATCAAAAGATTACAAAATTCGGATAACATAAGATTCACATACTCAAACCATGGACCCATTTTTCAATCTGGTTATAAACACAAGCATGTCTCTCTAAATCACGCAAGTTAATACAATGGAACTGAGCAGCTCATTTTGTATACTGTAACTGAAGTGACTTCTAGATACCTATACTTTAAGGCTGTTTCAAATTTGTTATTTTAGGCATAACCTGAGATTGCTCTAATCTTAAATCCAGCATCCGTACCAGTGTACAAATTCCGGAATTAAATTTGTACAGGCAAAATTATATTCCAGAGGTGTTATTTAAGAAACAGACAAGTAAATCATGATTTCATAGCCTTAATTGTTATGATTCTGTTAGCACCGATTTCCACAGGTACGTTAACCGCTACATGCCTGCTAGTGAAACACTGCATACCCTTTCTCTATCCATTTCTGGAAGGTTCAAATTTTATAATCAAACGTTAGTTCTTGGAGATTGTTTTTTGATCAGCTGATCAAAGATGATTTTTCCTCTGCAATTTTGCATATTAGCAATAGCAATAGCACTTAGACTTATATACCGCTTCATAGTGCTTTACAGCCCTCTCTAAGCGGTTTACAGAGTTCCGCATATTGCCCCCAACAATCTGGGTCCTCATTTTACCCACCTCGGAAGGATGGAAGGCTGAGTCAACCTTGAGCATGGTGAGATTTGAACAGCTGAACTGCTGAACTAGCAGTCAGCTGAAATAGGCTGCAGTGCTGCTTTTTAACCACTGCGCCACCTCGGCTCCTTTTATTATTATATTATATTATTCAGGTTTTGAATCCTGTTGTTACTAAGGCATCTGAATTACAGACCAAAATTTGCCTGAAATCTGTAATGCAAAGATTATTTCAAACAAGAAAAAAAACCCTATGGCTTTCCCTGAAGGAGATGATTAACAGAAAAGTTATTAAGGTAACCAAGAATAGGCCATTATGATTGTTCTCACATCTGAAATACCCAGATCTTTCCAGATAGTGCAGGTATTTAAATAATATGAAAGCTAGTGAACACCTTAAAATGAAACATTGACATAGATTTACTCCATCTACAGTTCCAAAATGTGTTCCTTGTTCCATTTGACATGCGTGCCAGGTTTCCTTCGATTGAAAAAAAAAAATCACAGATTAAACCACATGCAAATGACTATATAAAAAGAAGCGAAGACGGTAAAATGCTCCTCGGGGGAATTCCAGAGAAGCATGAACCAGAACATAGCTAAACTGTGTTGTGTTGTGTTGTGTTAACCCAGTTCAGAAGCCAGCCTGCTGGGTCCTTCTGTTATTGTTAGGACCTGCCTGTCGGGTTTATCAAAAGACATGTTTGCTTGGTCTTGATAACTCACCCTCCCTACAAAACTAATACAAACCGCTACTAAGCATATTAAATATTGTGTAATGATATATTGCATCATAGTTTCCTTCATTATAGGTAGTCCTTGTTGAGTTATCACTATTTGGATTGGCAACTCTTGCTAAGGAATGCAGTTGTTAAGGGAGACGTCATGTGACTAAAACAGACTTAAAGTGCCCTCACTTCTGCTGTGGTTTAGTGAGTCAGCCCAGGTCATTAAGCGAGACTTCAAGGGACCATGACTTGGGTTTTTACTGGCAGCTTCTCCATAGACTCTGCTTGTCCGAAGCAGGTTGTGAAGGGCACAAATGATTATGTTGGCTGCAGGGCACTGCGATGGTCATAAACACCTGGTTGCAAAGCACGCAAATGTCAACCACAAAACTTCAAGGATGCTGCAACGGTCGTGAAGTGTGAGGACCAGTTGTAAACATACTGTTTCAGCACCGTCACAACTTAGAACCATTGCTAAACAGGACAGTCCTTAAGCAAGGACTGGCATATGGGAGAGAGAAAAAATCAGAAGCCGGAGGAATTGCATGCCTGGTTCACATTATCCTGAGATTCTTTTTGGTAATTCTAGTTTTGGATCACGAGAGCATGTACATCTCCGGAAAAGACCACTGTATAGTTTTCCATAGCTCACCACTCCTCATAATTACTGGTGGAGCTATCAATCAAATCAAATATTTATTATGGTCACAGGCCAGAATACAATCAATAATTTATAAAGTTCAAAGTTTTAAAAAACTAAATATATATAAAATACTTTAATTTTTTGACGTGTGTAATCTCTCTCTCTCTCTCTCTCCATCTATCTACCATCTATCAAATTATGTTTTATATTTCACCCTTCTTATGCTGGTATATGACTGTAATAAAGATTTGATTGGCCTGTGTGGCTATTAAAGACCTAGGCACTGTGTGACCACTATCCACGCTGTGTTTCTGTCCCTCTGATTTCATGAAGCTAGGCAGGAAATCTCAAAAGTGGTGAGAGGAAGCACATCCATCACCTTTCTTTATTGAGGAATGATCTATTAACGTGGGCCTTGGTATTTCTAGGCATGTAATTACTGAATATGAGAGATGATTTTAAGGAATCATCTTACTTTGGCTTTATTCATTAGGGATTTAAATTTAACATTCATTATTGCTGAATTTGTCCTGAGTTTAAATTCAATCTAAGTTTTAAAATCAAGCCCCCTTCTAACAAATAAGCTATTGTCTTCTCAACTCAAGAACAAAAACCTTGGTATAAGTAGAAAAAAGAAAGAGATATTAAAGTTTATAAGCTTGATCTGGGTATTATGTCTACTACTGAAGAAACTCCACGTTGCAAGATGTTAATGACTTCTTTATACACCACGGATCAGGGGCGGGTTCCTAATTTTTTACTACCACTCTGGGCGTGGCTTATTTTGTGGGTGTGGCTCACCAGCCATGTGACTGGGTGGGCGTGGCTTCTCGGACTGCTGAAGGGAGGGGAACTGAGATAGGTCCTGCTGCCCATTCCCCCCTCCCCTCAGCAGCTCGAGAAGCCTCGAACGTGCGAAAATGCCTAGGATCATCACCGCGCATTCGTGGCTTCTTGGACTGCTGAAGGGAGGGGAATGGAGATAGCGCCTGCCACCCGTTCTTTCAGCATCGCATGCACTCCCTCAGCCATCCTCCCCTGCTTGGACTCACTGTGGGGTAGGAAGGCAGCGCATGAGCAGTGCCGGAAACTCGGCTTCTGGGCATGTGCAGAAGAATATTTAAAAAATTTTTTTTTAAAAAAATGGCGGCGCCCAGGCACCGGCAACCGACCGCAGTGGTACTGTGACATCACCAGCGGGCCGCTACCGGTGCTATAGAGTGGACCGCACTGGTAGGAACCCACCACTGCCTCGGATAACATAAGGAGTCTGTTCATAAGAGATTTGACTGAAAAAATCTACTGCAATGCTGAATGAGCTTCAGATAGCAGCAGGTCAAGTTTTCTTGTGTAAATTATACACAATAATATCCCCAGCATGATTTTGGTGATCCCAGTTCTAGTAACAACAATCTGTAAAGTTCACTGAAAAAGGTTAAAATATCCAAGTTCACTGAAAAAAAAAAGTTAAAATACTCAAAACATTCATTTTTCTTCTGCTTCTTCTTTTCCTCTTTACGGCTTCCTCATTTTCCGTCGAGGTTCTGCCATTCATCAAAGATACTGTTATTTCAGTCGGAATCGGAATCTGAGTCATCTGAAAAAAAATATGGACGTGAAGAATAACTTTCATACTAAAAATAAGGAATGGGCTTTTTAAAAATACAATGGTAGAGGACAACTGAGAAGCGGGAAGTAACCATATTAACTGTAGTTTTTCATTTACCGTAAACTAGAGGGGTATTTTTCAAACTTGGCAACTTTAAGATGTGTGGACTTCAACTCCCAGAATTCCCCTGCACCAAATCATTAGGTAGCAAGATTGCATTGAAACACCTAAATAGCAAGTGTGGCTGGATAGCAACGCAAGAACAGTTCAAACCTACTTTCTGACTTCTGTGATTTGGGGGCGTCGGAGGAATCTTCCTGTTTTAGAAACGTTGCCAGGTCATTAAAGGTGAAATAGACGTAGGCACAATAGACGATGGTGGTGATAAACCCAAATACCTGAAGATCAAAATAGAGGAAATACGGAAAGCATGAGTTTTTAATATATGGAATGGGAGGGAGAGAGGAAAAGAGCTATAATGGGTAGAAATAACAGAATTCAGCCCATATCCCGTGGCTCCATTTTTAGTTTTGAATGCAGAATACGGGACCTTGGAAATAAACAACAACAACAACAACAGAGTTGGAAGGGACCTTGGAGGTCTTCTAGTCCAACCCCCTGCCTAGGCAGGAAACCCTACACTACTTCAGACAAATGATTATCCAATATCATCTTAAAAACTTCCAGTGTTGGAGCATTCACAACCTCTGGAGGCAGGCTGTTCCACGAATTAATTGTTCTGTCAGGAAATTTCTCCTTAGTTCTAAGTTGCTTCTCTCCTTGTTTAGTTTCCACCCATTGCTTCTTGTTCTACCCTCAGGTGCTTTGGAGAATAGCTTGACTGCCTCTTCTTTGTGGCAACCCCTGAGATATTGGAACACTGCTATCATGTCTCCCCTGATCCTTCTTTTCATTAAACTAGACATACCCAGTTCCTGCAACCGTTCTTCATATGTTTTAGTCTCCAGTCCCCTTTGTTGCTCTTCTCTGCACTCTTTCTGGAGTCTCGACATCCTTTTTTACATCGTGGCGACCAAAACTGAATGCAGTATTCCAAGTGTGGCCTTACCAAGGATTATAAAGTGGTTTTATAAATGTCTTCTAGTCCAACTCCCTGTTCAGGCAGCAAACCCTATATCATTTCAGATGAGTGGTTGGCCAATCTCTTCTTAACCCCCCCCCCAATCTTGGAGCATCCACAACGTCTGGAGGCAAGTTGTTCCACTGATTAATTGTTCTAACTGTCAAGAACTTCCTCCTTAATTCTAGGTTGCTTCTCTGCTTTATTAGTTTCCATCCATTGTTTCTTGTCTTCTGGTGCTTTGGAAAATAAGTTGACCCCCTCTTCTTTATGGCAGCTGATCAAATATTGGAACACTGCTATCATATCTCTGCAAGTCCATCTTTTCATTATTATTATTATCATCAATACATTCAGTGGTTTACGGGTTTCCTATGGAAGTAGTGCAAACTTGAAGGAGAGTATCTGACAACCTTTTCTAACTACATCTGGTCAAATTGAGGTTGGAACCCCAGACTAAGAACAATCTTGAGAATAAGGCATGAGAGCAAGGCCCTAGATGAGAAAAGGGGTATCAATCGGATAAATACATATAGAATAGATTAGAAAATAAAGGGAAAATATGCTGCTACGTGTTTGTGTGAATTGTCATAGAAGTTTATCCTCCTTTGTGAGCTCTTTTGCATTTGTAATTCCAGTTTTCTGAAATGTTTGGATTTTTAAAGAAAGCTTCATTGGTGTTAATGGAAGCTTTTTACAATGCTTTACTTCAATACTGGGAGAGCTTTTGGAGGAGAGGCATATGATTAGAGAAGAAATAATCTCCCAATTCTCTTCCCAGATTCCTTCATGAACCAATGAGTTGAAAAAAGTACTTCTTTAAAAAAAAAAGAAAGCTTCCACTGATATTAATGGAAGATTTTAAAAAGAGATATTCCATAAGAATGTATGGGGAAAATCATAGCTAAAGCAGTTTATGAACTCTTTCCCCCCAGAATTGAGCGGGGAACCCAAGTTGAGCAATGAAGGGTGAAGAGCAACAATAGATAGGTTTAGACAGAATTACAATTGTAAAAAGAAAACACAAACACGTTTGTGAAATTAACTCTGCTGGGAGAGAAAATATGGTGAACAAGTTCTGTTCCGAAACAGAAACTTACCCCTGCTGCCTTCGATGCGGTGTCCGTATATTTCGAAACAGCAGCAATGGAGATGGCAAAATATATAATAGCAGCAATAATTCCACACAAAAAATCCTGCAAAACCAATGGAGTCGGAGAGAAGATTATTAAGAAGGCAAATGAAAAGGTATATATGCAGAGTTGCCGCCTTTTAGGAGATAAATTTCAGAAGAAAATCTACGGCCCTTCACTTGTTTGCTTCGACTACAGTTTTCACCAGACCGAACCAGTCGTGGTCAAATATTAGGGATCCTGGCAGCTGTTTGGTCATATTTGGAGGTCCACAGCTCACTGACCCCAATTCTGCTCCTGGTCAGGCTTTTCCAACCTGGTGCACTTGTGATCACAAGATCACAACTCCTGACAAACTCTACCAGCCAGCAGGATCTGGTGAAGATCCTTATTGGGAGAAGTTTTATAAGAGTCTCCTTTAATTGTTGAGCGTCAAGTGCCCAGGAGTTACGAGATGATGCAGCAATGTTTTGGCTGGGGCATAGCACAAAATCATCTACCCGTATTTCCCCGAAAATAAGACCCTGTCTTATATTTTTTTGAACCCTGAAATAAGTGCTTGGCCTTATTGCCATGCACTCAAAAGCCCGATTGGGCTTATTATCAGGGGAGGTCTTATTTTGGGGGAAACAGGGTAGTCCTTGAACCAATAGGAATCAGATTTGTCATCGGGGGCTGCAGAGACTTTGAGGGCCAGAAAGAGATCACCGTAATATATTAATACAATCTCCATATTTGCAGCACACAGACATTTAATCCCCTTCTTCTTTGCCTTTGCCCCAGGAAGACAGGCAAATGTATACAGCCTGCAGGAAAATCTGCTTTCCTTTTTCTACTGGGGATGACGACCATTGGCATTTGAATTACAGAGCTCAGCTAGGTTAACATCTCATTATTATATATCTAGGTTATAGCACTGCAGTCATTTGACCGTAAATTAGACGGCTGATGGAAAATAATGAACAAATGGGGTGGAACAAAACTCAATGGCAGCGCTGTGTGTCCGTTCCCCCCCCCCCTTTTGCTTTGCAAAGTTAAGTCTTCTTGGAAGGCCAGCACCCCCTGGTGGTCACCGTGGAGAACAAGGAAGTTCTTAAGCAATTGTTTTCCTCAAGATCTGCCTGGGCTGCAATATCACAACCAGCTTCACCATCAGGCCAGGCTGCCCGTCATTCAGAAAGCAGATTTCAAAGGTAACTTGCTCAAAAGCCCCAGGTGGAATGCAATTGAATACAGAGTCCTCGACTTACGTCTGGTTGCTTAATGGCTGTCTAAAGATATGACTTCCCGAGGCTACTTACGAACTGGATTTGAAGTTCCCAATGGCCACTCTCCCCACCACAATCACGTGATCATATTGGGGGTTGGCAACCGCCTCACATTTACAGCCATTTGCAGTGTCCCGTGATCACGTAAGCTTGATTTATGATTTCTGACCAGCTCAAGGTTGGCTCAGCCTTCCATCCTTCCAAGGTTGGTAAAATGAGGACCCAGATTATTGGGGGCGATATGCTGATACTGTAAATCGCTTAGAGAGGGCTGTAAAGCACTGTGAAGTGATATATAAGTCTAAGGGCTATTGCTATTTTCCTTCCTTCCTTCCTTCCTTCCTTCCTTCCTTCCTTCCTTCCTTCCTTCCTTCCTTCCTTCCTTCCTTCCTTCCCTCCCTCCCTCCCTCCCTCCCAGTGGTTAGAATGCAGTGTTGCAGGCTAACTCTGCCCACTGCCAAGAGTTCGACTGACCGACTGGCTCAAGGTTGACTCATCTTTCCAAGGTGGGTAAAATGAGTCCTTCGGGAGTTGGGCGGCATATAAGAATAACAAAATAAATAAATAAATAAATAAATAAATGAGGACCCATATTGTTGGGGGCAATAGGCTGACTCTGTAAACCGCTTAGAGAGGACTGTAAAGCACTATAAAGCGGTATATAAGTCTAAGTGCTATTGCTAGTTCCTGGTTATTTCTTGCAAAAAACACCCATTGCGGAGAATGGATTTGCTTAATGGCCATGATGTTCACTTCATGGGTGTGGGGAGTCACATAGTAATTGCTGCAAAAAACAATGTAATATCGGGCATGGTCACATAGTAACCTGCTTAATGACCATCACAACTTAGGAACTGTAATTCTGGGGCTCAGTTATAGTCATAAATCAAGGGCTACCTGCGTATGATGCCAGGCATTGAGCACTTTGTATTCTGGGTCTCAAGTTCCAGAAGTATCTCTCAAGGTAGTAACAACACAAAAGTACCTGTTCTCCCTTCTCCCTACCCATCATCAGGTTGTCTGGAGTTGATGGAAACACAACTTCAACATATTTTGAAATACCATTCAGCCTCCCTTCTCCTTCTCCCTCCCTTCCCTGGGAAACCAACTTACCAGCCCACCTGCTAACCACAACTTAAGCACCAGTGAAACCCCCCCCCCCCATTCAGCTACTTACCCCCAAAAGCCAATAGATGCCTCGGAACTTTTCATTCAGCTTCAGGGAGTAGGAAACGAAAAAGCACAAAGCAAGTAGAAATGTCAGTAACGGCACCATCATGAAGGGCGCAGCTGTCGAAGCGATGTAGCAGATGAAGATGACAAAGGAGAGGGCCTGAAGGACACAAATGGGAGAGCGTGGTGGTTACCCATGAGCTGCAGAAGATCTGTTAGGAGTCCACTCAGCCCGGTATTCCTGCAGATGCAATCCCATCTCACCCTACACACCGGGTGTCAGCAACCTGCGGCTCCGGAGCCGCATGCGGCTCTTTGGGCCCTCTGCTGTGGCTCCCTGTTGGGTGATCCCACCACTGGCTGGCCCCGCCCCTCACCCTCCCCTCCCAGTCACTCCTCGCCTGGCCTGAGAAGGTAAGGGTGATGGCAGGGGATGGAGAAGCGGCCAGGGCAGAGACAGAGAGATACAGAGAGAGAGAGAGAGACATAGATACAGAGAGCGAGTGGGAGAGAGAGGAAGAGTGGGGGCAGAGAGAGAAATGTCAGAAGGGTTTTGTGGTTCCCGGTGTTTTTTAACAACCGGTTCTTTGCCCTAATGACCGGCTGGGTAGGCGTGGCTAGGGGGGGTCATGTGACTGGTGGAAGTGAGTGATGTCAAGTTGGCCATGCCCACCCAGGTTTTGTGGTTCCCAGTATTTTCTTTTCTGCGGGAAACAGGTCCAAATGAGTGTTTAAGGTTGCAGACCCCTGCTACACACCAACAGGTATCGGGTTTGCTTGCATCAGAATTTTCTTGAATGGCTCTTCAATGTTTTTTTTAAGGAGGTTTAGTTAATAGTGCTTTAAATGTGCTTTGCTAGAATTCAAGAGAATGTGCGCTCCAGGCTTGCCACAGGAACTGAAGCTAGGTGAGTGATTTGGGGCGAATCTACCTCTCTCAGCCCTAAGAAGAATGCAAGGGCAAACTTTTTCCAAAAACAACAACAAACCCCAGTGCCAAGGAAATATAATGGGCTTGTCCCTGCAACCACCAGCTGTCAGGAGTGGTTTGAAGACATTAAAAAATAGAATAAAATCTCTCTGACTTCTCCCAGATTCCTTTTAAGGCTGCTGCTTCCAGCATTAGCCCCTGAACACTGGGCGGAGTGGACCCCAACAGATGTTCTGCAGCACACCTGCTTCTTGCAATTTCAGGGTCAGCATCTCACCTGGCAAAGTGCTTGAGGACGTGAAACTCTTAACGTGCTAATTTTGGTGAATTGTCCTTGTGAAGATTTTTGGATGCTTTAGGGCCTAAAGAGCTACCTTGGCTTGATATGAGAGATGATGGACACATGTAAATGGCGAGAGTGAATAGTGGATGCTTTCACAAAACCGTTTCCAGGGGAGTTTAGCCATTCATAAAAGAGACATTGTGGAAGATGTGACCAGTTACCAATTATTCACTTACCAGTTGCTTATTGTTCCTCTTTCACCCCCTAAAACAGGGCCCCCCAAACTTGGCAATTTTAAGACTTGTGGACTTCAACTCCCAGAATTCTCCAGCTAGAACAGATAGTCCTCAACTTACGATCACAATTGGGCCCAACATTTATGTTGTTAGGTGAGTTTTGCCCAATTTTAGGACCTTTCTCACCACATTTGTGAAGTCAATCACTGCAGTTCTTAAATTAGTAACCCGGTTGTTAAGTGAATCTGGTTTCCCCATTGACTTTGCTTGTCAGAAGGTCGCAAAAGGTCACCACATGATTCTGGGACATTGCAACCCTCATAACTACGAGCCCGTTGCCAAGGGGTCTCATTGTTGATCACGTGACCATGGGGATGCTGCAATGGTCCTAAGTGTGAAAAATGGTCACAAGTCACTTGAGTGTTGTAACTTTGAACGGTCACTAAATGAACTACCTGTATTTGATTAATTTTGCCTTTGGGGGACAGGAGACAGACCCCTTTCTAAACAAACCATGGACCTCCACCCAGATTGTTTTTACCTGTTAAAAAGACTTTAATTGGAAATCCCAAGGGTCCAGAGACATTCTTGGACAGAAAAACGGGTGCAGGAAGTTGCATTGTGCTTTGCTGCCTGCCAGCTCTGTTTAATGTTTCTTTAAATTAAAAAACTCTTTTAAAAAATTAATCTCAAGCTCTTTCTGGGGGTTGGTGGACACCACTTCCTATTCCTTTAGCTTCTGCAAAGGGAGCTGGTGCAAACTATTGCAAATTTCAGCCAGCTGTGAAATAAGAACTCGAAAAGGCAGAACAATTTCCAAGAAACCCAGCAGTTCCTGTTATCTTTTTTTAAATCCAGGAAGTCTTTGCTGGTAAGTAGTATAAACCTCTAAAAATGGAGGATGGTGATCTTCAACCATAGCTACAATGAAAGAGCTGCCCATTTAAAATATACATGTGTACACACACCCCACATTTTTTTTTGGGCAGAGATTTATCTTTTAGGGAAAGCCTGAAGGGGCTGCTGATAACCCTGAAGTGAAGCCAACTTAAAATAGAATAACAGAGTTGGAAGGGACCTTGGAGGTCTTCTAGTCCAACCCCTTGCTTAGGCAGGAAACCCTACACCACTTCAGACAAATGGTTATCCAATCTCTTCTTAAAAACTTCCAGTGTTGGAGCATTTACAACTTCTGGAGGCAGGCTGTTCCACGGATTAATTGTTCTAACTGTCAGGAAATTTCTCCTTAGTTCTAAGTTGCTTCTCTCCTTGATTAGTTTCCATCCATTGCTTCTTGTCCTGCCCTCAGGTGCTTTGGAGAATAGCTTGACCCCCTCTTCTTTGTGGCAGCGATATTGGAACACTGCTATCATGTCACTCCTAGTCCTTCTTTTCATCAAACTAGACACACCAAGTTCCAGCAACCGTTCTTCATATGTTTTACCTCCAGTCCCCTAATCATCTTTGTTGATCTTCTCTGCACTCTTTCTAGAGTCTCAACATCTTTTTTACATCCTGGCGACCAAAACTGGATGCAGTATTCCAAGTGTGGCCTTACCAAGGCATTATAAAGTGGTATTAACATTTCACGTGATCTTCATGATTCAGTATTTTAATTCATTAGCTGGCTGGGGAATTCTGAGAGTTGAAGTCCGCACATCTTAAAGTTGCCAAGGTGAGAAACACTGTTCTACGCTATTGTCATCTCTAATCCCTACTTGGGAAGGCAGAGCTATGCAATCAAATTAACGCAACTTTATTGGCTTGCTATGGCTGGGAGAGCAGGAAGGACTTTGCTGTCCCTCCCAAAGTGGATGTGGCAAAGATGACCCATATCTACAATGACCACATTTTCTTGGAAATACGGACAAACCTAAAAAGGAAGCAAATCTGAAAGAGGTTCATAAGAATTAAAAAAAACGTTTATAAGCAATCCGGCAGGGAAGTTATGTTGCAGATCCCATCAGTTAAAGAAATCTGACTGGCAGAGTCGAGGAAGAGAGCATTCTCTGCCAGTGCCCCGCGCCCCGTGGAATATTCTCCCCCCCCAAAGGTGAGGCAGCCCCCCCTCCTGGATTTCCGAAAACAAATCAAAACATGGTTTTGTGGCTGGGGAGCCCAGAGGAGCATACAGGCATGTTGGTGTGCTGAAACCCCCTCCCTTCTCTTTTTAGTATTTATTGTTAATAGTATTTTATCATCCTGGCCTCTAAATTTTTAACTTTCATATACTGTTTTTAATCTTTTAATACTTTGCAGTACATTGCCCAGTGTCTTTCTCTGAGAGAAATGGGCAATTCAAAAATGTGGAAAAAAATATAACTTGGTTTTACAAAGGAAAATACAAAAGCACTCCCCCCCCCCGGCAAATTAAATCTACCGTATTTTTCGAAATATAAGATGCACCTTTCCCCTCCCTAAAAGAGGTTGAAAATTTGGGTGCGTCTTATACTCTGAATGTAGCTTTTTTCGAAGCTTTTTTTTCAGCCCTAACGAGGCGCTAACGATCTTCCCGTCTCTTACCATCTTGCAGGCTTTTTCATTGCTACTCTCTCCGAAGGTTTTTTTAAAGCCCTAACCAGGGGATAAAATAATGTGCTGAAGCTGACCAGACTAAGGACGCTAGCCAGATAAATACCTGGTAGGCAGATTTCCCCCCCTATTTTCCTCCCCAAAAACTAATTTATTTATTTATTATTTATTTAGTGAGATTTATATACCGCCTCACAGTGCAAGCACTCTCTAAGCGGTTTACACCAGTAAGCAATGTATTTTTACATTGCCCCCAACAATCTGGGTCCTCATTTTACCTACCTCGGAAGGATGGAAGGCTGAGTCAACCCTGAGCCGGTGAGATTTGAACCGCTGACCTGCGGATCACAGTCAGCTAAAGTGGCCTGCAGTACCTGCCTCTAACCGCTGCGCCACCTCGGCTCATAAGATGTGCGTCTTATACTCCGAAAATGTGCGTCTTATACTCCGAAAAATACGATAAGTGATAAGTTTTCTATAATAAAGGATGTACAGTCACTGTACTTAAAGATCACCATGCATTACCATGTTGAACAAGAGTCTGGAAAATATATGTTTTTCCATGCAAAGCTGTCCTTTTCTTTTCTTTTTTTCCTGCAATCTCACTGACTTTGGACAGTGTCTTCAAAAGACTCCACTCTGTGTCTCTTCCAAATTTTCCATCTGCTCAAAAGCCATTCGTCCAGTTCTTCTACTATGCGAACAACCCTTAAAAACAAGAGTCAGCCTATTCAAGGTCTGACGGTGGCAACACCATACAGGAATCTTCCCCAGGCTTCATCTAATGGAAGTGGGGAAACACAACCCCAAAATGCCCAGCAGTATGGGTTTCTTGGTTGTCCCACTGAGGATACACCCAAAGCCTGGGTTTTGCAAAAAAAATATTTACTGACCCCTCACATCCTGGACATAAATTGTTTCAACTCCTACCCTCAAAACGATGCTATAGGGCACTGCACACCAAGACAACTAGACACAAGTACAGTTTTCCCCCGAACGCCATCACTCTGCTAAACAAATAATTCCCTCACCACTGTCAAACTATTCACTAAGTCTGCATTGCTATTACTATTAATCTTCTCATTGTTCCTATCCCCCATCTCCTCCCACTAATGACTGTATGACTGTAACTTTGTTGCTTATATCCTTACAATTTATATTGATTGTTTCCTAGTATGATTTGATTGCTTATTTGTACCCTATGACTATCATTAAGTGTTGTACCGTATGATTCTTGACAAATGTATCTTTTTATGTACACTGAGAGCATATGCACCAAGACAAATTCCTTGTGTATCCAATCACACTTGGCCAATAAAGAATTCTAATTCTAATTCTCTAGCATGTCTGACTCAAAGACGGACTTCGTTCCTGCTAGGGAACAAATGAAGAATGCTCAGATTATCTAGGTCTGAGAACTGAAGAAGCTTATTGGATGAGAAGCAAAACATCTTCAGAGAAAAACCAAGAAAGTCCAGTTGCCGTTTGAAAAAGCACCTTTGGGACAACCATGACCTGGATGACTGAGAATCTCCATAGATACTCAGATTACCTAGTGATGGAAAAGAGTCCTCCATGAAAATTCAACTTTTTCCCTTCCTCCTGGGGGGGGGAGTAGTTTCTACTGATGAGTTGCTACAGAGAGGACTAAGCAAACAAGAGGGGATAAAAAGAAGAGATTCAAAGCTCTTGGAGACAGAAATTCCCCATTAGGTAGCCATTGAACAGTTTCAGGCTTGGAGTTCTCCCAGTCTGACTTCTGATCCATGGTGGCTGCTGGGCTGATAAAATGTGAGGGTTCCTACCATGTACATTTTCAACTCAGAGAGAAAGCAGGATAAAAAGACAAAACATTAGTAAGTGCTAATGGGAATTTTGTCGGATTTTGGCAAATCCAGGTACCATTTGTTTAGCGACCATTCAAAGTTGCAAGTGAAGAAAAGTGACTTATGACTCATCCTTGCACTTAGAAGCATCTTCATGGCCCCGAGATCAACATTCAAGCACTTGGCAACTGACATGTACTTACAATGGTTGCAAGCGTCATGTGATCCCTGTGTCATGTGATCCCAGCCAGCTTCTGACAAGCAAAGTCAATGGGGAAAGCTGGATTCGCCTAACACCGTGTGATTCACTTAACATCTGCACTGATTCGCTTAACAGCCATGGCAAAAAAAGCTCATAAAATCAGGCACTTAAAAATGGCCTCGCTTAGCAGCAGAAACTCTGATTGGAATTGCAATTGTACATCAATCAGCTAATCAGCTCAGAATCTTAGAATCTGGTACAGAAGAACAAAGGTTAATTTTCCTAGGCTAGATGGGAAGGGCTAGTGACTTTTTTGATTGATTTACTTACCATTGTTCCTCGTAGAAATATTCCTGATTTTTCTGGCCCACTTAAGGTTGATAGGAGGTTAAAATCTATGCTCTTGTTAATCCCATCATCTTTCCTGGTATGGCTAGATTCAGCCGTTTAGCATGATGACAGAATGCTTAATCTGTGGTTAATGTCTATGGAGATTCTCCATCATCCAGGTTATGGCTGTCCCAACAGTGTTTTTTCAAAAGGCAACTGGACTTCCTTTTTTATTTGAAGACGTTTTGCTCCTCATGCAAGAAGCTTCTGGCGAGAACCGATAAAGCTTCTTGGATGAGAAGCGAAACGCCTTCAAATAAAAACTAAGAAAGAAAGTTTTCAGAAAAGCACCTTTGAGACATCTGTGGTTAATGTTAACTGTGTTTTGCTTTAGCAAGTCACATTCATAAGAGCTGAAGTGGTGCAGTGGTTAAATGCAGCCATTGCAGGCTGACTGCTAGTTCAACAGTTCAGCTGTTCAAATCTCACCAGGCTCAAGGTTGACTCAGCCTTCCATCCTTCCGAGGTCGGTAAAATGAGGACCCAGATTGTTGGGGGCAATATGCTGAACTCTGTAAACCGCTTAGAGAGGGCTGTAAAGCACTATGAAGCGGTATATAAGTAAAGTGCTATTGCTATAACCCTTGTTGGATGTCACGTCTGAAGAGCTTTTGGGCAAGCTGCAGAAATCTCATATTACCAGACTTCAGAGGATAATCAGAACTGCAGAAAAAACAATTGCTACCAACCTGCCTTCCACTGAGGACCTGTATACTGCACGAGTCAAAAAGAGGGCCGGGAAAATATTTACTGACCCCTCACATTCTGGATACAAACTGTTTCAACTTCTACCCTCAAAACGACACATAGAGCACTGCATACCAAGACAACTAGACACAAGGACAGTTTTTTCCCCGGAACGCCATCACTCTGCTAAACAAATAATTCCCTCAACACTGTCAAACTATTTACTAAGTCTGCACTACTATTAATCTTCTCATCATTCCCATCACCCATCTCCTCCCACTAATGACTGTATGACTGTAACTTTGTTGCTTGATTTATATTGACTGGTTCCTAGTATGATTTGATTGCTTATTTGTACCCGGACTATCATTAAGTGTTGTACCTTATGATTCTTGACAAATGTATCTTTTCTTTTTATGTACACTGAGAGCATATGCACCAGGACAAATTCCTTGTGTGTCCAATCACCCTTGGCCAATAAAGAATTCTATTCTATTCTATTCCAAAACTGACACCAATTATGTCATACTTGGCATAATGTGTTTTGCTTTGTCTGTCATGCAAACTCAGCCAGTGGACTTTTTCCAATGAACTATAGTCAAACAAACTATGGTTTAGGAAAAATGTAAAACTAGTATAGTAAAAGTTTCTGAACTTCTGTGATCACATTAGAAAAAAAATGAGTTTTCCTGCAGTTTTTCTCCTGGTTTTATAGGCAAAGGTTCCCCTTCTTTCATGGACCGACTTAGCCCATCATCCTACCCCTCCAGAGCTCAGCTGGATACCTCTGCAAAGTCCAGGGGTTACTGCTTCCCCTACACAACTATTCTTGGGAAATATTGCCCCTTGGGGTGCTTTTATTCAGTTAATCCTGATTAATTCAGGATCAGCCGTAAGCGTGTTGCTGCTAGAACAGCAGCTCAACGTGTCGTGGGAACGCCGTCTCCGCCTTCTCTTGCGGGTCTGTATAACACGTAAGGGGGCTCCGCTGCGGGAGGGGGGGCGTGGCAGGTCTATCTTTTGGGGAGGCTTCTCCAAGGAAGCGACCCGTTTGCAAATCATTCCCGCTTTGGCCAAGACCCGCCTGGGGCATCGTCCGGGTGGGTCACGAGCTCCCCCTCGAGGCACGGTTGTTGCAGAAAGAGTCGTCTGAACGGTACGCTGAGCCCAGCCAGGGCTTGTCCCTTCCTTTGCCAAAGATGAGCTCACCCGCCTCGGCCTGCCTTCCCCACCCCGTGTCTGAGCTTTGCAATGGGGAGCGCGGTCTCCTTGCCCTCCCCCCCCCACGCCCCCTCCCCGGCCCCCGGGCTCTTACCGCCTGGGCCAGCAGCAGCAGCCCTTTGCGGGAGCTCAGGAACGCCTTGAAGGCCAGCAACAGGCGAGTCTCCGGCGCCGGCGCCTCGGCCGGATCGGGGTCTTCTCCTTCGCAGCGCTCCATGCTTCGGACCGCTTGGCTTGCAAGAGGAAGGAGGAACCGACTTTGCAAGAAGCGCCTTCACACGATGCAACCCAGCCGGGGGGGATTTTCTTTTTTCTTTTCTTTTCTGGCTTTCCGGAGGAGGAAAACGGAAACTGGACGGAACTCGGGCAAACCCGCACAATCTTTTACGAGCGGCCACCAATCCGAGTCGGGGCTGGGGGAGAGGCAGGGAGGGAGGGGGCCGCACCGTCTCGGCTCCTCCTCCTTCTCCTCCTCCTCCTCTTCCTTCCTCCGGCGCCAGAATTGAATGAACCCAATGCGGGGGTCTGCAGCCAGCCCCGAGAGCCGGAAGCGGCCCTTGCGCGACCAGCCGCTCAGGATCGCGGCGCTCAAATGGGAACCGCGGGCAGCGCCATCCTCTCGCCAGCGCGAAGCTCTGCATCGCTGGACCGGTCGCCGTTGGTCGGTTGGGTGTGTAAGTCCCAGCGAGAGAGTCCCACGCACGCACAACCGCCTTCTGGCGAGCCCGCGTGTCGCGTTCGTGGGGAAGGTGACAATCGCTTGGTTGATGCGGTTCTTCACGTGCAAACCGCTGATGCGCGGAAAGGCGGGTTTGTTTCGCTAAATCAGGGGTGGCCAATCTTGGCAACTCTTTAGACCTGTGGATTTTTGACTCCCAGAATTCTGAGAATGGAAGTTCACAAGTCTTAAACCCAAAGGTTTAAGAAGAACCACCTCTCCTTGTAGCAAAGAAAAAAAATTTGTTGCGAACTCCACGTGGAGTCAGGAAGGGCATCCAGCCAGTAAACGCTCAGCTCCATCCAGTGGCCTCAACTCTACCCCAATTACTTAGGGGATGGGAGTCGTAAAAGGGGAGTACTTGGATGAGAAGTGAAACCTTTTCAAGGAAAGAACCAAGAAAGTCAAAGCATCTTTGGGACAACCATGACCTGAATGATTGAGCATCTCCATTGACCCAAGCCTTAAAAGTTGGTGAGGTTGGCCATCTCTGGGCTAACTTGATCATCCAGAACAACGGAATAACAAAGTTGGAAGGGAACTTGGAGATCTGAGTCCTACGGGAGTTGGGCGGCATATAAAAATGACCAAATAAATAAATAAATCTAGTCCAACCCCTTGATCAAGCAGACAAATGATGAGACAAGTACCATTTCAGACAAGTGGCTGTCCACACTCTTCTTAAAAAGCCTCCAGTGTTGGAGCATCGACAACTTCTGAAAGCAAGTGGTTCTACTGATTGTTCCGTCAGGAAGTTTCTCCTTAGTTCTAGGTCGCTTCTATCCTTGGTTAGTTTCCATCCATTGCCCTTGGTACCTTAGGGCTGTTGTGTTTAAAGCAGATTTGGCTCCCCCTTGATGGTTAATAGGGAGACCGTCCCACTGTTGAACAGATGGAAAAGTCTGTGTAGGGGTTTGTAGAACATGACCTTGAGAGGTGAGGATGCTTCATTGGTAAGGGGAATCAAGAAGGGATGACATCATAAGGGATGAAAAATGTTTAGTCTTTTTGCAAGTAATGCAAAATAACCAAGATTTAGAAGATGTATGCAGACGTTTTGGTTTTATGTACATCTTAAATATGGAGGATAATTAATTTAGGCAAAATCAATAGACTGAAGTGTCAAGAGAAAGACTTCAGAAGACTACTGAGGATCAGTGATGTCAAAAAGCTGGACCACAATGCTTTTTCTTAATTTTCACCTGGTTAAGCAAGGGAAGTAATAGAATAGAATAGAATAGAATTCTTTATTGGCCAAGTGTGATTGGACACACAAGGAATTTGTCTTTGGTGCATATGCTCTCAGTGTACATAAAAGAAAAGATACATTTGTCAAGAATGGTTGTCATAGGGTTCAAGTAAGCAATCAGGAAACAATCAATATGAATATAAATCGTAAGGATACAAGCAACACGATACAGTCATAAGTGGGAGGAGATGGGTGATAGGAACGATGAGAAGACTAACAGTAATAGTAATGCAACCTTAGTGAATAGTTTGACAGTGGTGAGGTAAGTGAGATAATTTAACTATCAATAAGAGGGTCTCCCCAAATCCTACCCAAATTTAGCTGGGAATTTGGGGCGTCGTTATCCTATTATATGTGGAAGGCATAAGCAAGCTTTTTTGGGAATTTCTGGGAGAAGTAATTTCAGCAGAAAACAAATTTTTAGCAACCTTTATAGATATAAAATGATCCATGACTTTAGAAACATGAATAACTCATATTGCTTTGCTTGTTTGATGTATAACATGGAACTATATTTAATTCTACTTTAGAGGTTTTTATTGTTTGTAGCAAATGGAGCTATAAGCTTGAAGGAATGTGGTTTGTCTTCACTGTTACCTGTTTAGACAAGCAAAAAAATGCTGAAAGCAGAAAGAATCAATCAAGTTACAGTATATGTTCTGGTTTTTGCTTCTACTGTATAAAACTTTCAGAAAAGTGATTAAGATTCAGAAATTGACATTTTGCCATAAAATGTTTAGTCTTTCCCTTTTCTGAAATATTATCACCATGGGCAGTTTCTATTTCTGATTTTTTTTAACTTTTCACCTGGTCTTTTGAAAGCCTTAAGTTTGCCTGTGTTGAAAGAAGCTCTACTTTCAAATATTATTCCACTTTTCCATGTATTACTATATTTCCAAACATTTATGCTACCACACCTTAATCATTTTAAGTATTAGTTAAAAACAAATACAAGGACATAGTTTGGTGTTTTCATTTTAACAAATTCATGAACAGCTTTAAATATTTTTTTCCTATTTTTTTTTTTAAATTTCTCAAGAGATCACAGAGTTGGGGAATAGGAGCATGTGGAGGAAGAGAGAAGACTGGTTCATTGGAAGAATTTACACAAAGACTTGGTGGGTTGATTGAAACCTTTAAGCCAACAATTCCTCATCTCCGGTTTATCTTAAGTTAGGATCAGAAACTATAGCAGGGGTCCCCAAACTTGGCAACTTTAAAACTTGTGGACTTCAACTCTCAGAATTCCACAAGTCTTAAAGTTGCCAAGTTTGAAGACCTCTGAACTATAGGATAGTCTTAGTTGGTTTATTTATTTATTATTTATTTATTGAATTTATATTGCCGCCTATTCACCCACGGTGACTCAAGGCGACTTATAGAATATAAAACCACATTTAAAACAATAAAAACTAACTAAAAGAATCAAATAAATTAATATAGTACAATATAACAAAATCACCCTGGCGACAGCAGATCACACGAGCCATTTAATGGGCTCCATCCTGCTCTGGGTTCCCCAGGCCTGCTGGCAGAACCAGGTCTACAGCGCCTTCTGAAAGTGTCAGAGTGGGGGCCATTCTAATCTCTGGAGGAATGATGTTCCAGAGGGAGGGAGCCACCACAGAGAAGGCCCTTTTTCTGGGTCCCATCAGGTGTATCTCCCTTGGGGATGGGACCTGCAGCATTCCCTGCCTCCCCGCTCTGATGGGTCGGGTAGATGTGACCAGCAAGAGACGGTCCCTCAGATAACCTAGTCCCAAGCCATGAAGGGCTTTAAAGATGACAACCAGCACCTTGAATTGCACCAGGAAGCAAATCGGCAACCAATGCAGCTCCTGCAGGAGAGGAGATACATGTGCACACCTGGTGCACAAAAAGCCATGCACAATTTCAGCAAAAATCTTCAGATATTCTCATTGTGGTGTGGAATGAAAAGGACAAGCAAGTCTTAAAACTTGTTTGGCACACCCAATATTGAGCTTCATGTCTGAATGTGGCATTCCCCCCTCCTGCAAAAAGTCCTTCGGGAGTTGGGCGGCATAGAAATATAAACAAACAAACAAATAAAAACGTAATTGCAATATTATCACTAAGAATGGGGTATCTACTTTTTTACAACATGAGCTACCCAAAAGTTGAGTTAGAATTAGGAACCAAAACAATATTGTGTGTGAAGGTTTTTTGCCCTAAAGAAATTACTCAATGAACTTGATTAATTTTATTAAGAGGTGGGAAAATGTAATGTTATTCCAGGAGAGTCAGTTTGGTCTAATGGTTAAGACGCCAGAGGTTAGAAAGCAGGAGACCATGAGTTCTAGTCCCACCTTAGCCATGAAAGCCAGCTGAGTGACTTGGGCCAGTTCCTCTCTCTCAGCCCAACTCGCCTCATAGGGTGGTGGTTGTGAGGAAAATACGAGGCGAAAGATACATTGGATGGGTACTCTGGCTTGAGTTGTTTGTAAAAATAATAAAGGGCGGGGATACAAATAAATAAAAATTTTACTTACTGCTACATCTTCACTCTGCACTGTCAGACAATAGTCTAAATTAGGGTGGCCAAACTATGGTTCCTTTGAGGACCTGTGGACTTCAACTCCCAGAATTCCTGAGCCAGCCATGCATGCATGGTTGGCTCAGGAATTCTGGGAGTTGAAGTCCACAGGTCCTCAAAGAACCATAGTTTGGCCACCCCTGGAAAAGGTTTTTCTGACTGCCTGCCTCTTTTTGAGCGCTCTGCTAAGATTTGCCAAGTTGTGAATGTGTGCCTGCATTTGCGCAACATGCTAATTAATGGCCAGAGGTTGAATGTTTAACTGGAAGGACTGGGGTGTGTGTGTCACTGAACCACCCCCATATTAGCCCGGCACATTGGGGAATTCAGTATTCTGCTATTACACACAGCATAGTCAATGGGAAATTTCCTTAAGATGGGAATTTTGTTAAAAGATTAACGTTTTTTAAAAGAAATTCTGAGCGGGAAAAATGCACACAATAAATACTAGGAGCCCTAATATTATCACAGGTAAACCATTTTAATTAAAAACGTTAAGATTTAATACAAACCAGTTCAAGAAAATATACCCCATAATCATTTTTAATGTTGTATGGTTAAAAAAAACAGCTGTTTTATAAAACATAAGATTTTTTTTTAATCAACTCTTGTTTATGCTGTTAAATAAAGGAACTAATTTGACAAAGTACGCTGTAGTCAACTTCTAGATGCAGTTAAACGAAAGGCATAAAAAATCCCCCATCACGTACAGGATTTTAAATCACATGTAATTTGATAGGGTTAAAACGTGTGCTTAATTTTGCCTTTTTGAAATCAATAGGATTTAATAAAGCTTGACTTGACTCAACTGGAATCTAAAGCTTTCAGGAAATATAGAAAGTGTGATAAAGAGCCTACAGCAAAGCAGGCTTTTAAAATGGATTATAACAGCTTTACCAATCTGATGACCAACTGGTATTTTGTCCCAGCTGCACACAATAAAGTGCTTTATGCATTGGTTCTGGATGATGGGAGCTCTAGTCCAACATATTTGTATAAAGTTAATATTAGGAATGGCTGTTTTATACAATTTTTTTGGATACCATCCATTCCTACTATGACCTTTTAAAAGAAACTTTTCTCAGGATTAAAGCAGCATCTATTATACAAAGCATGGAAAGTATCAAACAGAATACCTGTAAAAAAAGAAAAAAATGGTTCAGATGGTTCAGATTCTACACAAAAATGAAAAATACAGAATCACTATTAGCATCTAAAGGCTAGTATATAGATCAGAATTTGGTTTTGTGACTGTTCTAAGCAATAGGTAAGAAATCTGGAAAAATGTTTGTAGCTCATATTCTAGAAAACTTGCTTTTATTGTGTTCTCAGCAAATGTAAAACAAGCTTCCCATTTTAAAGGTAAACTGAGGGGAAAAACATCTTCCTTTCAAGTAAATGCATTTGAGAAGTGGTACTTGCTAATGGCCTATAAATTTATAGTGTCCTCTTTCAAATATGAAACGTGAGTTAAGTAAAATTGCAGTATATGGGGGAGATCCTGGTAAATTGTTACTGTTGGAAGAGAGTCACATTAATTTATGGTAACAAAAATCAAGTTTGGTAATGCCTTCCCCAACTAACAGATTTTATTATAAGGTAAAAACTGCATGAAAACGTATTCCCTTTGACTGTTTGGTAATAAGCTGGAGAATGTAACCACCAAACTTGATCTGGAATGCCACTCACTCCCTTTATTTGAGCCACGGTGGCGCAGTGGTCAGAGTGCAGTACTGCAGGCTACTTCTGCTGACTGACGACTGCCTGCAATTTGGCAGTTCGATTCTCACCAGGCTCAAGGTTGACTCAGCCTTCCATCCTTCCAAGGTGGATAAAATGAGGACCCAGATTGTTGGGGGCAATAGGCTGACTCTGTAAACCGCTTAGAGAGGGCTGTAAAGCACTGTGAAGCGGTATATAAGTCTAAGTGCTTTTGCTATTGTGTTTTAAATCAGGAGAAAAGCTTCCAAAGACAGGATAGCTTAGCAAGGAGAGAAAGTTACATTTAATAGGTGTCCTTGGTTCTTACTGAGTTCCATAAGTCTAAATATTGGATAAGTAAAATTGTAGAATAGGTATCTGTGGGCACCTGGCCAGCTAATTTCACGCCGTACTGCTAGTACAGATGTCTTACTTACACCTCCAATTAATGTTTCCTTGATGGTCTTTATGATTGTTGCACACAGGCCCACAATGATGAGAAATAGTGCTGCCACCAAGGAATTGAAAGCATCCTGAAAAACAAAAAGCAAAGAATACTGTCTCCAGATCCAAGACATTTTGTCTGGTAAAGAACATGTGGGTGGCTCTTTTCTTGAGTCAACCAAGCGATACCTACCGTGTTTTCCCAAAAATAAGCCCTCCTCCCAAAATAAGCCTCCCTGAAAACATGTAAACGCATGCGCAGCCGGTCCCCGCCATTTCCTCTGGTTAGGGAGACAGAGCAGGAAATCAGGTAAGATGGCAAGAGGAGCCCCGTCTCGCTCCACACGCCCCAAAATAATAAGATCTCCCCCAAAATAAGGCCAAGCGCTTATTTCGGGGTTCAAAAAATATAAGACAGGGTCTTATTTTCGGGGAAACGTGGTAGCAAACCTCACAAGGTCTTGTCAGAAATAAAAGGCAGATGCAAGTATCGTACAATAATTAAACTAGTTAGTGCCCATTTACAATACAGTACCTTAAATTAGCTGTTGGAGGAGCTAGCTGAAATGTGAATACTTAGTATTCTGCATATTTGATAAAAATGTTTATCATCATCATCATCATCTTCTTTTAAAGACCCCATAATCCCTTGCGGGGTGGAGTCTTGGGCAACCGAATGGAGCTGAGTGTTTATGGCCGGATGCCCTTCCTGTCGCCAATGCGGAGCTTTGTTCAGCAGATATATTCTCATTGTGCCCAGAGAAAGAAATATCTGCCTCTACCTAGGATTGAACTCATAGCCTCCTGATATCTGATAAAAATGTTTATATTGCATCAATATTGTTTTGCTTTGTAAAACAAAAGCAACATCCAAGAAAAGAGTGCTTATAAAGTCTATAATGTGAAGCTTTACCCGATTGTTGGCTAACCTTCAATATAACTGCTGTGAAAAGGAATAATTTTTGTAATGGGCAGAAGTTAAAGCTCCGTGGAAAAATGATTTTGAGTCCTCTTGAGATCATTAAAAAAGTAAAGGATGAGTAACCAAATGCTTAATGCAGTAACACCCAGTAACATTTTATAAGCAGTGCCTCAAACAGAAGATAAGCAGTGTTTTAAGTCTGAGATGCTTTTTATTGAACAAAATCTATATTATTGCAGCTAATAAAAATGATAGCCAAATATATTTAAAGTATATCTAAAGAATCTTAAATATATCACATGTGGTGACAAGTAGACGTATTTTGAAGAATGACCAGGTTTCAGGCATTGCCCTAAATCATTCATGGAATTTAAGCTCCTGTTTTCCATATCGAGTATGTTCACATTTTTCAATACAGTACTACTTTATTCTGTGTTTTTACTTTTACTTCTGACTTCTTTTACTTCTTACCAAGTAAGTACTTCTTACTTAGAAAAGAAAATATGTTGGTTTGTAAGGACAGAAGAGTAGAAGAATGATCTGAAATGGTCTAGTGCAGTGATGGCTAACCTTTTTCTCGTCGCGTGCCAAAAGCGCCAGCACCCATAAAGCAATGTGTGACACCCCCCCCAGTGCCTCACGCATGCACATGTGACCCCCCTGTGCTCCCCCATGTATGTGCACGTGACCCCCCCGCATGTTCGCACGCTCCCTCACTGCCCCCAAGCGCATACGTGTGGAGCTCCCCGACCCCATTTTGGGACTAGCAGGCCTCCCTGCAGCCTCCTGGGACCAAAAATGGGCCGTGGGGGGGCACTGTACCCCCCTGCGCTCCCCCCGTCCCCATGCATGTGTGTGTGACCCCCCCACCCCCACACATGTGCACGTGTCTCCCTCATGCGACCCGTCCTCCGTGCATGCACGGCAGATACCTGAAAATCAGCTGGCTGGCAGGAGGTGCGCGCACATGCGCGGTGGAGCTGAGCTGGGCGACGGCTCGCATGCCCGCAGAGAGAGCTCTGTGTGCCACCTGTGGCACGCGTGCCATAGGTTCGCCATCACGGGTCTAGTGGATTAATGCTTTTCATTCAATGAAACTAGTCAGCTAAATATAATCCTAAGAAACGAATGAATGAATCAGCCCTACATCCAGAGATCAAGCTACACAAAACAGTGGAAGTCTATAATTAGCCTATTTTTCCAGGAATATGACTGGATACATTAAGTATTAATCTGACATCTATTTTTGCATTAGTTACAGAATGTGTACACAAAGCAGTTATTTGTAAAAAATTGTACTTACAGCCAAAGGCCAAAACATGAATGTTAGCTTTGCATCCAACTTCAGTAGATAGAGTAAATAGAATAAAAAGGTAATGACAAGTTCCATGATCACAAGGGCTAGGAAGGCTTCGTGAGATCTTTTAACAGCAAAAGTGATGGTTGCCATAAAAGCTACAAGCTGCAAGGAAGAAATACGTAATTTACAAGACATCCTACAAAGACACCAGACTGCTAAACTTTCTATTTTACATATTAAAATAATAAAACACAAAGCTAAGACATTTCATAAAAAGAAATGCTACACGTTTCTTTGGAATTCTAGCTAAAACATACCAAGGATGTGACAAGGACAGAATGTCTTGCACACAAGTTTCCATGTGAAACACACTTAAATGGTAGCAGCAACTATAACCCAAGAGTTTGGAGCTTTCATTTCATTTTTATTTTGTTGATCGAAACAAACAGCCAAAACAAGGCACAACTTCCTGAAATAGAAGTTAAGTTTGCTGAGAGGTATTATGAAATAGTGGCTGGGTTTGCATTCCAGTCTTTATTTGGTTATTGAATTAATTCACTTTCTTGTTTGCTTGATCAGTGAATCATAAAGAATAAGCTGGATTTGCACAACATATACTAATACACACACACACACACAGAGAGAGAGAGAGAGAGAGAGAGGGAGAGAGGGAGAGAGGGAGAGAAAGAGAGACTTTAAAGAACCAAAAAAGAACAAAGTTACAGCATAAAAAAGGAAAATTTTGGCCTTTGAAAATGCAAGATGTGCACCTGGAAGAAAATCATCATTTCACATCACAGTAGGAACCACATAAAATACTTGGAAACAACTGAGCCTCCTTTATCCTGTGTTACAATAGTCTTTTTCTTTTTTCTGGGGCTAAGGAGGATGGCTGCTGTAGTCCAATGAACCTAGAAGATTTCTAGTTGGGGAAGGCAGATTTAAAGTCCCCCCCCCCCCCGGATGGCCCTGGACAACCACCGTATGGATCAAGGGAGATGACAAGTATTCATACAAGATGCCTACTCAGTTACAAACCTAGCAATATAGCTTGTTGGACCTTGATTAGTTTCTGGGGTAGAGCTGGTGTGTAAACCCACAGATTAGGAATGAATATGAATGGTTCATTGCCCTGAAAGTCAGACACTGAATTTTTGAAAAATGTCTTAGAATGAATAAATGGAGCAATATGTTTCTGTAGAGTCTAGATGTATGAATATGTTAAGTGAATGAGCTCATTCTATATTTATTTCATTTATTTAGTCAATTTATACGGCCACTCATCTCACTAAATGTGACTCTGGGTAGCGTAGGACCTAACATATTAATATTGTATGAATCCTTTTTACCTTTTCCTTCAGTTTTACATCATTATTAGGTTAACCGCTGTTCTGTTTATTACTTTTTATATTTTATTTTATAACAAGATACACAAAAGCTAAAAAGACAACAACAAAGAAAAGGGAAACAAAGGCAATTGCTTTTTCAAAAAACAATAAGATTATGCATTTCCTGATCCCACTGTTTAACACTGGGAATAACTGCATGTTGTTTGTATTATTTCACACACCTGCATATTGTATATGTCGTATATATTTCTCACATATACAGTATTGATGTGCAGAGGAAAGCAGTTCAATTCAGCTACTGTGTTCCAGATGTTATACAGAGACAGACATTGCCCTGATGTGACTCTAAAAGTTATTTGGGAGGGATTTAATTTCTAGAATATACAGAAGGAGGAGAAGGTTGAAGAAAAGGAAAAAGAAGAGAAGGAGATAGAGGAGAAAAAGAAAAGGAAATAGAAAAGAATAATAAAGAAGGAAAAAGGAGGAACAGAAAAAAGGAGAAAGGAGGAGAAAAAAAGATCAGGAACGGGAAAGGAGAAAGAAGGAGAAGAAGGCAGGAGAAGAAAGAATAGGAGTCAGAGGAGAAGAAGGTGAAGAGGGAAAAGGAGATGGAGAAAGAAGTAGTAAGATTGCAACGGAGACAGGAGGAGAAAAATAGAAGAAAGAAGATGAAGAGGAAAAGGAAAAAAGACGAAGAAAGGTGAAAAAGGAAGAGAGGAAAGGAGGAGAAAGAAGGGTGGAGGAGAAAATGGGAAGAGGAGCTGAGGGAGAAAGAGAAGAAAGGGAAAGGAGATGAGAAGAAAGAAGGATGGAGGAGAAAAAGGGAAGACAGAGGGAGAAAGAAGGGGAAGGAGGAGACGAGAGAAGAAAGAAGGACAGGAGAAAAGGGAAAGGAGCTGAGAGGGAGAAAGAAAAAATAAGGGAAAGGAGGAGACGGGAGAGAAGAAAGAAAAGGAAAGAAGGATGGAGGGAAAAATGGAAAGGAGTTGAGAGGGAGAAAGAAAAAATAAGGGAAAGGAGGAGACGGGAGAGAAGAAAGAAAAGGAAAGAAGGATGGAGGGAAAAATGGAAAGGAGTTGAGAGGGAGAAAGAAAAAATAAGGGAAAGGAGGAGACGGGAGAGAAGAAAGGAAAGAAGGATGGAGGGGGAAAAGGGAAGAGGAGCTGAGAGGGAGAAAGAAGAAAGGAAAGGAGAAAGAAAGAAGGATGGAGGAGAAAAAAGGGAAGAGGAGCTGAGAAGGAGAAAGAAGAAAGAAAGAAAGGAAAGGAAGAACCAATGGAGGAGACCCTCAGCGCGGCCACCCAGCCCACCCTCCCCGCCGGGAGATCCGGCCCTGAGAGGCCGCGGGGCCTGGCGAGGGAGGCGCTCTGCACAAGCTCAGAGGCCCCTCCTGGCCTCGACGTACCATGCGGGCCGCCTTGAGGATGCCGCCCGCGGAGCGCGGGAACTGCCGGTCCACCTCGACCTTCACCATGGCGGCGCTGCGAGGCGGCGGGCGGTGCCGGAAGGGGCGCCGGTTGACGGGCGGAGGGCGAGGGCGCCGCGCTCTTCCCTCACGCCTTCTCGGGCCGGTTTGGCGTCCTACCCGGCCGGGCTATTGGGAGCCCTTCGGGCTGGGGTGTGTGTGGAGGGAATGAAAGTAGAAATTGGGACCGGGAGGAGGGGAGTTGAGCAGCTCCCTCCTTCCCTCCCTCTCTTTCCAGACGGCCTACCTCACAAGGCGGTTGTGAGGAGAAAGATGGGCGGAGAAAGGAAATGGGTAGAGAAATGACCCCCAAAGTGGACTTCAGCATCTCTTTCTGTCTCTTGCAGGGGGCTGGCATCAAGGAAGCTACAAACCACCTTTTGGCCCCATGTGGAAAAAAAAACATTTTTTGATCCAGTTTCAGATTTCCCCATAGTTTATAAGCTTGGAAAGTCTGAGGAGTTGAATGAACCATGGTTAGTTTAACCCTGGATAGGCAGGGCTGTGAGACATGGAGCTTTGAAGTCCCTTTGGGGGCCCCTGGACTGCTGTCAGGATTGAATTATAATCAATGAAAGTATAAATGAGTCATGCATAGCTGCAGGGAAACTTTTATGGATGTTTATTTGCGATGCTGTTATTAATTCTTCCTTATTTTAGATTAAATATAATTGTATTGGTCCGATCGATTAGTAAGAGACTTTGGGATCCATTAAAAAGGTGTCCTTGGTTAAATGATGAGGATGATATAGTCTCAAACTTTATTTTGGAAGAGCTTCTGGTGACAAAGGTGTCTTCTGCAAAAATGCAGGAGATATGAGTTGACAAGTGGTTTTTCGTTTATTTAATAAATTTTTACAGTCACATACATCATTGTGGGCGACTTACAATTTATTGAATAAGAAATAATCCTAGGCCAGAGCCTCATTCCTACATTAAATATAAAATGCGACTTGTAGATTACACTGGGCTAGGTTCAGGGGTTATGCTAAAACATAAGATAGTGTTTTAGTTCAAGCTTCAAAAGTGTTGCATATTTATTTTATTTATTTATTTATTTGTCAAACATGTATAGTAGTAATTTGTATAAACATAAGTAAAAAGTAACGATAAAAGAGGACAATAGGACAGTAGGACAGGGACAGTAGGCACGCTGGTGCGCTTATGCACGCCCCTTACAGACCTCTTAGAAACGGGGAGAGGTCGACTGTAGACAGTCTAAGGTTAAAGTTTTTGGGGTTTGGGGAAGAAACCACAGAGTCAGGTAGTGCATTCCAGGCATTGATTACTCTGTTGCTGAACCCACTTCAGCTGGCTTTCAAGCCTTGATTAATGTCACCATCATGGCTTGTACCAATATGACTTCACCAGTCTTTTTCTGCTCCAAAACTACAATTAGCTTTGCTGGAGGAATTCCGGTATTGCAACAGGAAATAATTTAGCAAGAACCTTCTTACTTACAGCTCTGAGATAAAAGTAGCTCTTTGAAACACCAGGATGTTGATTCTTCTTTGCTTAGACTCAAATATTTATTGTGCTTCTTGACTGTTGTTATTAGCAATTGAACATTTGTTTCAATCTTCCACCTGGAATTGTTTTTGCATGGCTTAGGAATTTTGTGGATATTTGTTCCAATTATTTATTTACACAATGTTTACACTACTCCTGTATCTAATCTCGATTATGGAAGAGTTAACAGGGAAGCAAAAGAACAATTTATAGTAAAACTCAACATTGTGTAGCCAAAAATGGCTGCCTAGTCCTCATCAGTCAGATAAAATGGCAGTGTAAAAGGAGGGTTTTCAGGGTTTTCCAGAATGCCAAAGGAAAAAGGGTAAGTTTAATTTGGTGGGTAGCGTGTCCCACAATGCTGGAGTCTTCTGCTTCCTTTCCTCTCTCATAAATAGTTGAATTGTGTAGCTGGAAGGAACCATGAGGTCATCTAGCTCAACCCTCTGCACTGCAGAGGAAAAACCAAATCAATTATCTTGAGAAAGGGCTGTCTAGTCTCTTTGTCCAAATCTTCAGAGCTCTTTCTCTTCCATAGACTTGACTGTTCCACTCTTCTTACAGTTCCCGCCATCAGGTTGTTGTTTTTTCTTAACCTCTGTAATTTATATCCATTATTTCTCGTGTGGTTTCCATGGCAATGGAAGAGTGGGCAATTATGCAAGTCCCCCCTCCCAATGCTCCTGGAGGATGGCAAAATCCTAATATAGTGTTGGAGGGCAGGCTGGGACCACTCATAGAGTGAAAAGGCCACGTTGATGCATGAGAATTAATTGCAGGCCACAGAGGGAGACCTGGCATGCCAATCAGCTGTTTGGCGGCTAGCAAGGAAGAGGCAGTGATGGAGCTGGCATTCCAGGTGAGGCCTTCAGGTACTTTGCAGCAGGTCTTTCGAGGCAGAAGTGGCTTTGACAAGTTAGCCAGTGGTGACATTTGATGACAATTGCTTTTCAAAAAATGCTAATGGACTACACGAAGCTGCTTGGCAGGTTTCACACTGCGTAGACCCATTTTGGAGTGTTTTGATCATCGTTGTAGTTTTAATTAGTCCTGGAGAGGACTGGGGGACCAGTGTTGTGACTTTAAAGTGGCATTCTACTACCGTTGTGGGTAGGATCTACTGCAGGTAGTCCTTGACTTACAACAGTTCACTTAGTGACTCTTCAAACTTACAACGGCACTAAAAAAAGTGACTTATGACCAATTTTTCACACTTATGACCGTTGCAGCATCCCCGTGGCCACATGATTTACATTTGGACTCCCGGCAACTGGTTCATATCTGTGACGGTTGCAGTGTCAAAGGGTCATGTGATCACCTTTTGCAAGCTTTTGACAGGCAAAGTCAATGGGGAAGCCACAATCGTGTTGATAATTTAACAACTGCAGTGATATCATTAACAAATGTGGCAAGAGAAGTCGTAAAATGGGGCAAAACTCACTTAACAAATTTCTCACATAGCAACATAAATTTTGGGCTCAATTGTGGTCGTAAGCTGAGGACTACCTGTAGTAGTTTGGCCATTGCCTTGTATGTGAGTTAGAGCTTCTGAGCTCCACATACATGTGTTGCAACAGTCAACATTATGGCAATAAGGGTGTGAGTTCCTGTCCACAGCATTTCCTTGTCCAGTGAACAGAACAGAATAAACAGAATTGGAAGGGACTTTGTAGGTCATCTAGTCCAACCCCCTGCTCAAGCAGGAGACCCTATATAATTTCTGACAGGTGGCTGTCCAGTCTCTTCTTGAAAGCTCCCAGTAATTCTAATTCTTCGTTCTCTGCAAGGCAGAGACCATTATGATGGTTAACAAAGCCATCATACTAAGTTATATACAACTAACCTGATTTTAGCACTTTTGTGAATCAGATTATTGTTTATTGTTTCATCGACAACTTGGTTTGCTTTCACCCTGTCATTTAAATCAACCCCCTTGAGGAAGGCTGGGTTGAAAGAAAGCAGCTAGCCCTCAAGCCATCGCTGAGCCCTTGCCTTGCTACCTTTCCCACAATCCACTTAACCATCTTAACCACCGAGAGGAGGGGGTCAGGCTGTTCTCTGTGGCACCAGAAAGCCAAACAAGGACTAATGGATGAAAGCTGACCAAGGAGAGATTCAACCTGGAAGTGGGGAGAAACTTTCTGACGGTGAGTGATCAACCAGTGGAACAGCTTGCCAGCGGAGGTTGTGAGAGCCCCAACACTTGTGAACTTCAAGAGGAGACTGGACTGCCATCTGTCTCAAATGGTGTAGGAACTCCTGCTTGAGCAGGGGGTTGGACTAGATGACCTACAAGGTCCCTTCCAACTCTAATAATAAATCTAAATCTTACCAAATTCACTTCCCCCCCCTTCCCTGGGCTTCTATAATACCCAGAATCATTGGGTGTTCAAGCGGGCTGAGCTCGCCCACGCTTAGCCTATGGTGCGAAATGCTAGGTGCAAACTTTCGAACTGAATCTCACCCGCCCGCCTGCTGCTGATCAAGGAAAAAAAATCAGCTTGCAACCCTTGCAAGTCCACCAGGCCAGAAGGCTTGAACTACAACTCCCAGCATCCCCTGCCCAATCTGGGGAGGCTGCGGTCGGCTGACGCGGATCGCAGCTGCGCGTCTCTCCTCCCCCCCCCCCCGTTGCAAAGCGCAGCTGCTGGACTCGCGCCCGGGACGCTCGGCGTCTGCGAGCGCAGCTGCTGGAGCGACGGAAGGAAGCGGCTCATCGGCCCGGGCAGCTGCTCTTTCCTGCCTTTGCAACGCGGCCGACCTCCGGTTCCTGCACGACCGGACATGGGCGATGTGGTGGATACAATCGCTCCGACACCGGCTCTGGCTGCCTGGCTTGCAGCTCTGGGCGGCTGGGCCTCTCTCGGCTTCCTGCCGCTGCAAAGCCGGCTTCTCGGAGCTTCGTCACCCTGCGCCGCCGAGGGATCAACGCTGCCCCATAGCCGGGTCTTCCCAGCACGCCTCTTGTATGTCCAGGCTGGCTTGGCTTGGGGTCCTTCCCGGGATGGGAGGGGGCGCAGGGCTGGCCAGGTTTCTGGGCTTCTGCTCATCGGAAGGTGCCAACGGTCCCAGGGTTGCTCCGAGATTCGCCTCGGTTTTGTTTCAAACGTGGCTTGGAAATGCTGAAACCTCGTGGAAATAGAAGCGTAAATTGCCTGGGTTTATTTAACCCGTTAAATGAACGAATAGTGTTTCAGTACCCCTTGAATTGGAAAGCTGAAATTTCTAACTATTGTCCAAGAACAGTCTGGGACATTTCTTTACTGTTTCTGCCTTTTTTTTTTGGTTGGGTTGGGTGTGTGTATGTTTGCGATAATTTGACTTTGTTGAAGTGGCTTATGATGCACAAAAGCTTATGTCATGATAAATATTCATCTTGAAAGTGTCACAAGTCTGGGCTTAATGAGGATCCGGCATGAAATCGGGCCTGTGATTTATTTTATTTAGTGTATGGCTGGTCACACACAATATTAAAACACTTCATTTTTACAATTTGAAAACAGTTAAAACAGTAAGAATGGGCCTGTGAAATAAGAGTTGAATGGCAGACAAGATGCCAACATCTGACAAAGACATTGAGCTGGGTCTAGTCTGTGATCTTGGCTATTCTTGTTTCCTGGGTAAATATGTCAGTTGGTTCTTGCTTTGATGCAAGAGACTCCCGGTTCTGTTACACAGTCTTGCCCTTTCCCACATCCTTCCTGTACCTCTTGTATCTGCATCCGGTGTGGTGAGGAGTGCTGTGCAGGTGTGTTTGTAGCACCTGCATTCACACTACCCCTGTCCTGCCTTTACCTTCTTTTTCCTCTCTATCCAGCAACGGCAAATATGCTTGACTTTTTCTTTCACACATTGTGCTAAAATCATCTTTTAATTCTAGCTTGCATTGGCTGGAGTTGCACATCGTATTTACCAACCAAGCCATCCCGTGGCTTAGTATGACGTGTGAAACTTGCAAGGAACAAATTAAGTGACCTTGATGGCACATCCTGCAATTCAATTCTGCCATGAGTGGTAATGTTGATTAGGATTCTAGCAAGACTATTCGACCTCCTATCCTTGATCATCATCATCTTTTAAATAATTTATATTAAAAAAAGATTTCACAAAGGTTTAAAAAACTATTGAAAAACAGAAGAAGAAATAGCAAAGAGGGTAAAAGGAAAACAAGAATATCAAGAAAAAAAGATATTTAAGCAAATCTGGTTCTTTGCAGCAGTTGCAAACATAATGATTACCATTTCCTCCCTCCCATATTGCATGTCATAGTTCCTTTCTTCCCATAGGCAAATAATTCTAATCAATATACCCAGAAATCACCAGTTCATTTTTATCCATATGCAGCAAAAAGTCCATAAGTGGTTTCCAGGATTTTTTTAAAATAAAAGTAATTGTAGTTTTCTCCTTAAACAAGTTCTTCAGTGTCTAGATTCAACTTTAGACTGTCAGAATTAACTTAATAAAACAAGTTAATTTAGCCATTTCTGCTATCTTCACAACCCATTCCTCCATGATTGCTGTTTCTATAGTCTTCCATATTTGTGCATAAAATAGCCTTAATACTACATTGCCCTTTTCTTTGTAGCACTACTAATATTTCAACTTATTACAGCACCAATTACTCTTCCAACTGAATGCCTTTGTTTTCTTTTAAAGATAAGCATCTGGCAAACGGAGGAGAAAGGAAGACAGTTGTAAGTATGAAGCTCCTATATACTGCGTTAATGAGAGAGTAATGAAAACAATCACTATGCATTTCTGAATGCAGACTTGCAAATCTTTTTGTTGGATACCATAAAGGAGAATAATAACAATATACATGTAGTATGTTTTAAAAAGACTTGGGGCATACAGTCTGCAGATGGGAAGAATATGTGAAGTCCTGTATTGAAACCCTAATTGAACTGACCGGAAACTGATAGTTCATGCTCGCTTGCTTGATTAATAACATGATTGCATGGACTTTGTGCCACCCTTTTTATTTGATATTTGATGTATCAGCTTTTTGAATTTATCCAGACTGGGCAACTTGACTCTACAAAAAGGGTAGAACATAGCTTTATTGAAATATTGTAGGCTGGGGTGTGAAACTTGATTTCATTGAGGGCCACATCAGGGTTGAGTTTGACCTTGCGGAGGGTGGGTAGGTGGGTGTAGCCAGGGTGGGCATGGCCAGCTCGACATCACTCGTGTCGGGGGCGCCTGTGGCGGCCTGAGCGCTCTGCCAGCAAAAACGGGCCCCTAAGCTCCATTTTTGGCTGCCATGGCCTCCTGCAACCCTCTGCCAACGAAAACAGGAGGGCCGCACACAGCCCTCCCGAGCTCCGTTTTCACTGGCAGAAACACTGCAGGCCGGTCCTTCGCTGTTTCCAGGGCGACCAGATCTAAATACCATGCAGGCCGGATCTGGACCCTGGGCCTTGAGTTTGAAACCCCTGTAGTAGGCTATAGTAACAGAATCGGATTGTGAATTGGTTGTGAATCAATAGGCTATCAGTAGAAAGTTAAGTTGTATTTTACTTCTCCTTCTTATACCTCAGAGTGTCAGGAAGGAACTAGCCTGAATCTCTTCCTAACACTTTCTCCTTTCCCAAGGCTTAAGGAATACGTCAATTTCTTACAGAAACAAGGGCAAAGGTCTTGAGTATTTCCTTCAAGACCATTCAATGACTCTCTCCACATGGTAGAGAAAGATATTCTTTCAGCAAAGGGCTTAAGGGTATCTATAAAGACACCTATAAGATGGCTTAAACGATGTAACATGATTATGTGGTGATTTACAATGTGGATTTGGGGAGGGTTTTTAACATGCAGAGAGAAAACAAAGTCCTCTATATTTTTCAAATCGAAAGAGTTCTAACTTTCTGCAGAATTTGAGCATCACACCATTAAGCTTGTTTACCTGCTGTCATTTCATCAAGTTCCAGCCTTAATCAGGATTTTGTTCTTTCTTTCTGTTTTCATCAGATCTGCATCGAGGGGAACATTGCTAGCGGGAAAACAACCTGCCTGGATTATTTTGCTAAAAACACTGGCATTGAGGTGATGCATTGTGGCTTCTTGAGTTTCTTCATATTCTTCATGTGGTTGTAAACCAGGGGTGTCAAACTCAATTTCATTGAGGGCTGCATCAGGGTTGTGTTTGACCTTGGGGGGGAGCTGGGTGAGTGTGTCCAGGGTGGGCATGGCCAGCTCAACATCACTTGTGTCAGGGGTGCCTGTGGTGGCCCAAGGGCTCTGCCAGCGAAAACGGGCTCCTGAGCTCCGTTTTCGGCTGTGATGGTCTCCTGCAACCCTCTGCCAGCGAAAATGTAGTTGGGAATGCTGCCCGCAGTCCTCGCAAGCTCCGTTTTCAGCTGCAATGGCCTCCTGCACTCCTCTGCCAGCGAAAACGGAGCTCCCGGGCTCCGTTTTTGCTGGAAGAGGCACTGCGGGCCAGTCCTTCACTGTTTCCAGGGCGGCCTTGCGGGCCAGATCTAAGCACCCTGTGGGCCAGATCTGGCCCCTGGTCCTTGAGTTTGACACCCCTGTTGTAAACAAACAGGATCAGGACTGCAGTTCACATGTTTAGTGAAATTAACCGCCCAGAGTCCCCTGGGAGTTGGGCGGTATACAAATCTATTTAAATAAATAAAAATAAATAAATAAATTCCTGCCCTATGAAATATTTCCTCCACCACCACACTTCCTTTGAATGTCATGTCTTTGTGAGAGTTCCAGAACTGTTGCTGTTTTTTCCCCTCCCTTGAAATTACTTTATATGACTGACTTTCAATGCTTTAGGGCAGATTACAAAAACATAATAAAGTAATTCATTTGTAAAACTCCCATTCCACAAAATGCATAGCACCCGAAAAGCCTTGGTGAAAGCAGATTGGAACTTTATAAACTATAATAAAGGGGGTGGACTGCTATAAATGGCTTTTTGCTCATTAATAGATACCTGTGTTTGGAAAAAGAGGATTCATTTGCTAACTGGTAACTGGTAGGCCGAACTGGTTTAAACCCATCTCTGTGTCACTGTACGTCAATTTCAGAAGTTGTCTATTGCTGCATCACTTCTGAAACTGACAGATATCAGCTTGGATCACCACAGAAAGTCCTTGTGTTAAGCTTCTACAAGATAATGGTGGGAGGAGTGAAAAGGCTACCTGGATGTTCAGAAAGCGAAGTTAAAGAAGGTGTGGCAAAAATAAAAAAATGTTTCTGTTTTTTTTAATTGAATAAATAAATCAAGGCAAAACTCCCTTAAACACTACAGAATTAGAAAGATACACAAAGCAGAGACAAAAATGAAGCTAATGAAACAATGAAAAGATCGCAAATCAGTGGTTCTCAACCTTGTCTTCACCACGTGCCCCCTTTAAATACCTTTTGTGGCCACGGATTTAAAGCAAAATTTAAATGATAATATTTCTTCAAGCCTTCGTGGGGCCCCTGTGATGACATCGCAGCTGACCACAGGTTGAGAACCACTAGTATACATATTTTATTGGTTAGTGGTTTCACATAGTGAAAGAGCGTAAGAGAATCGTAAGAGAATCTTTCCAAGGGCAAAATTGGTCTTTGGCAAAGCAGTCAGTCATATAGAAGCTTACATACTTTGCATGCTATCTGTCTGAGGATACCAGCTGCTAATCTTCTACATTTCTTGGTTGTTTCTTTAGTGTAGCTTGAGAGTAGTAAACTGAAATTTTCTGTATTGCACTGATTATTTTTTAAAACTTTCAACCCAGGTGTTGACAGAACCAGTACCTAAATGGAGGAATGTCCGTGGTCACAACCCTCTGGTAAGTTGCTAGAATGAAGCTCCTGGACTTATTTTCTGCATTAATTGTTTTAACTGCTTGAAAGCCCTTGAATTATAGTGAGAAAGTAAAACTCAACAGCAGAAAATGTACTGATTCTCTGTCGTAAGTTCAAGCGTTATTATTGAGTAGATTTTTTTCTAATAAGGTGGCTAATATGATTCACCAGAATAAGATATTCCAAGAGAGCATATGCTATACTTCCTCTTTGTAATTTGGTAATGATTTTCAAGCCTTTTTTTAAAAAAAAATAGTTGGTCTCAGTTTTAAGTGCTGGTTCTTTTGCAGCCAAAATACATTTAGGCCCAAAGGAAGATATGAGTCACAAATTTTCCTTGGTGGCCAGTGTCCCATTGAGAACTGAATATGCTTAGTAAGTCCTTCCCATTGGGGAGAATAAATTAAATAAATGCTGGAGGATTTGGAACTACCATATTTTTCGGAGTATAAGACGCACATTTCCCCCCCTAAAAGAGGCTGAAAATTTGGGTGCGTCTTATACTCCGAATGTAACTTTTTCTAAGCTTTTTTTCTAGCCCTAAGGTGCTAATGATCTTCCCGGCTTGCAGAATTTTTTCATTGCTACTCCGAAGTTTTTTCCCCAGCCCTAAGTCTTTGCAGGCTTGTTTTCATTGCTATTCCCTCCGAAAAAGTTTTTTTCACCCCCTAACCAGGGGATAAAATAATGTGCTGAAGCTGACCAGGCTAAGGACACTAGCCAGATGAATACCTGGTAGGTAGATTTTCCCCCCTATTTTCCTCCCCAAAAACTAAGGTGCATCTTATACTCCGGTGCATCTTATACTCCGAAAAATATGGTATATGTGCTCATGTACCTAATATTGCAACAATCCCCTTTCCTTCCCTTCCTCCTCCTCCTCCTCCTCCTCCTCCTCCTCCTCCTCCTCCTCCTCCTCCTCCTCCTCCTCCTCCTCCTCCTCCTCCTCCACCACCACCACCACCACCACCACCACCACCACTCCACTCCTACTCCACTCCACTCCACTCCTTTGAATATAGTCTTATTGTTTTCTCCCCGATGGCAGGGCTTAATGTATCAAGATGCAACCCGGTGGGGGATGACATTGCAGACCTACGTGCAGTTGACTATGTTGGACCAGCATACAAAACCAATGGTATGTTTTATAAGGTAGTAACTAGAATCCTACTGTAGGTCGTCCTCAACTTACGACCACAATCGAGCCCGAAATTTCTGCAGCTAAGTTTTCTGTAGTAGCTAAATCCATTTTGACCCACTTTACAACCTTTCTTGCCACACTTGATAAGTGAATCATTGCAGTTGTTAAGCGAGTCTGAGTTTCCCCATTGACTTTGCTTGTCAGAAGGTCGCAAAAGGTGATCACGCAACCCTGGGACGTGCCAACCGTCGTAAATACATGCCAGTTGCCAGGTGTCCGAATTTTGATCACGTGACCATGGGAATGCTGCAACAATCATGAAAACTGGCCAAAGACTTTTATCAATGTGGTTGTAACTTTGAACAGTCAGTAAGTGAATGGTCATAAGTTGAAGACTACCTGTAGTGTGCCATATTCCAGATTCTGGAAAGGTAATAGGGAGTCCCTGGTTCAAATCCAGTCTCTGCCATGGATTCTAAATGGGTAATTTTGGATCCGTCGCTTTCACTTCAGCCTACTTCTTGGCTTGTCAATGTGGGGAAAATAGAAAGAGAGATAATTATAGTTTGAGTTTTTGAATGAAAGGATTGAAATCTAACAAGGTTGCTGGTTTCATAAAGGCCTTGCCGAAGTTAAATAAACTTCAAGGGAATAAATAGAGGGAATAAATCCCTTTTCCACAAGGAATCTGTAGTCCAGTGGATGCTGCAGAACAGCTAATCTCCCCCTCCCCTTGAATAGCTAACAATCGTATGTGTCTGTCTGTCCACCCATCTATCCATCCTTCTAAACAGCTTTTGACATTTAATTTGCAGATTTCTCCCATAAGAATGATGGAGAGGTCAATTCACAGCGCAAAGTACATTTTTGTGGAGAACTTATATCGCAGGTACGGTACAGAGCGTGCTTTTAAGAGGGTGGCTTCATATTTTATTCATTCTGAAATAGCCCAGGAACAGAGCCAAATTACCATCAAATTGTCAGTTGCACATTGACTGACTAAGGCACGCTGGCGGCTGCTATTCGTCTTGCAATATATTTTCGATTTGTCTTGCCATTATTTTTGCACTCTGAATAAACATGCAGCCAAACTAGATTTCCCTTCTGAAATATGGGAGGGAAAAGAAGCAATTTGTTAATCCACAAGGTGGCATCTCTGCTACAGCGTCTCTTGAACAAAGGTGCAGATGTGATGATACAAAAATACCTTTTGGTTCTCTTTTATCTGATGCTATTTGTGTATGACTTTGAAGAAATTAGATTACTGCCTTTTTTGCATGTGCATATTGGATACATCTTAAAAGCTTTGCTAATTGTTGGATTGGGTGGAAGCTATACACTAGTTTTATGAAATTAAGTTTGTGCTTTTGTATTATTTAAACCTGAACTATAATAAACAAACCACGGTTATATGCTATATGCTCTGGTTAGCTATGGAGGAGAAAGCTAGTGAAAGCACATGACTTACCGCATTTTTCGGAGTATAAGACGCACCGGAGTATAAGACGCACCTTAGTTTTTGGGGAGGAAAATAGGGGAAAACAATCTGCCTACCAGGTATTCATCTGGCTAGCATCCTTAGTCTGGTCAGCTTCAGCACATTATTTTATTCCCTGGTTAGGACTTAAAAAAACCTTCTTCTGAGAGAGTAATAATGAAAGAGCATGCAAGCCAGTAAGAGCTGGGAAGATCGTTAGCACCTGGTTAGGGCTAAAAAAAAAATTATTCGGAGCAGCTTCAGCACATTATTTTATCCCCTGGTTAGGACTTAAAAAAACCTTCTTCTGAGAGAGTAACAATGAAAGAGCATGCAAGCCAGTAAGAGCTGGGAAGATCGTTAGCACCTGGTTAGGGCTAAAAAAAAACTTATTCGGAGCAGCTTCAGCACATTATTTTATCCCCTGGTTAGGACTTAAAAAAACCTTCTTCTGAGAGAGTAACAATGAAAGAGCATGCAAGCCAGTAAGAGCTGGGAAGATCGTTAGCACCTGGTTAGGGCTAAAAAAAAAACTTATTCGGAGCAGCTGCAGCACATTATTTTATCTCCTGGTTAGGACTTAAAAAAACCTTCTGAGAGAGTAACAATGAAAGAGCATGCAAGCCAGTAAGAGCTGGGAAGATCGTTAGCACCTAGTTAGGGCTAGAAAAAACCTTATTCGGAGCAAGTAGAGCAATGAAAAAAAATTCTGCAAAGACTTAGGGCTGGAAAAACATTCTTTGGAGAGAGTAACAATGAAAAAGCCTGCAAGGTAAGAGCTGGGAAGATCTGTTAGCACCTAGTTAGGGCTGGAAAAAAGCTACATTTTATAATGTATAAGACACACCTGAATTTTCAGCCACTTTTAGGGAGGAAAAAGGTGTGTCTTGTACTCCGAAAAATACGGTACCTTTATGTGCGCCATGTGCTCTCCTGCATACAGTCCTTGGTTATGTGTGGTAACCAGGCAACACCGAACTGATTCATATGAATGTTGAAGTAGTTCCAGTGAATGATTACTGAAAACAGATCAGATACATTACATTAAAATATTTTGGTTTGATTGTCATTGAGGTAGAAATACAGCGATGTGGTGGCCTAGTGGTGAAGACACTCATCTCCCACTCGGAAGATTGAGAGTTCAATCCTAGGTAGCAGCAGATATTTCTCTCCTAGGACACAAAGGGAAAAAGAATTGCTGTGAACTCCACATAGATGTCAGGAAGGGCATCCAGCCAGTAAACGCTCAGCTCCATCCAGTCACCCTCAACTCTAGCCCAAATTATGGGATTACAAGGTCGTAAAAATGGAGTGGTTGAGATAGAAATATACAGAAGTGAAGGGAAATATAGAATAGAATAGAATTTTTTTATTGGCCAAGTGTGATTGGACACACAAGGCATTTGTCTTGGTGCATATGCTCTCAGTGTACATAAAAGAAAAGATATGTTCATCAAGAATCACAAGTTACAACACTTAATGATAGTCCTGGTACAAATAAGAGATCAAATCATATTAGGAACCAGTCAATATAAATCGTAAGGATAGAAGCAACAAAGTTACAGTCATACAGTCATTAGTGGGAAGAGATGGGTGATGGGAACGATGAGAAGATCTTGGTGATGACTTTTAGAGGCTGATTGGGCCAGTGTGCAAGTTGTGATTATGATGATGAAGAGAAAGATTAGCAGTTGCCGGTTGACAGTATAAAGATGAGAAACTGAACTGGTGACAATCTTTTTTTAATTTGAGTTCCAACACTGGATGCCTCCTCAGATCATTCTCCTATATTTGTTGCAGTGGGAAAATGCCAGAAGTAGATTACGTCATCCTGACTGAATGGTTTGACTGGATCCTCAAGAATATGAACGTGTCAGTTGATCTGATAGGTAAACATCTCTTCTATTGATTCTTCAGGGGTGGGGAGGTTTCACATGGCTACCGATCATTAGGGATAACTTTGGTAATTTGAGTCTTAGAGACTAACACAAGGTTCTCCAACACGATGCCAGTGAAATAGTTTGTATTTCAATATCAGTAATTCTTCAATCACTGTGAATTTAAGGGAGTTGAACTTCAACATATATGAGGGGAACTACGTGAGGGAAATCATATGTGAAATCTGTGCTGTTTCTTTTTTTTAATTTTTTTAATTAATTTTCATATTTTACATATTACAATATTTGTAGACAGATCTGCCACCATTTATATATATCACTACTATATTTATACAATTTATACATTATTTTATCATATTTTCTAATCCTGTGTCCTCGTCCCACACTGTTTCTTCAAATTTCTATTATTAGTCCAGTTGTACCATTTTTCCCAAACATTGTCGTAATCTGAATTTTTTTGTCCTCTGAGTTCAATCGTTAGTTTGTCCATTTCAGCACAGTCGTATATTTTTTTGATTATCAAACTGTCCGTAGGTATATTGGAATTCTTCCAGTTTTGTGCATACACAATTCTGGCCGCCGTAGTGATGTGGAGGATTAGGTATTTGATGCTTTGGCTATATAACAGCCTGTGCTGTTTCTTTTTTAATAAAGTAGAAACTTTTGTGTTTGTCCATTTGTGTGTGTAGAGTAGACTAACTTTTTAGCTCTAAATTATTATTTTTTCTTTTGATAGTTTAAAATCAAGAATATGTTCATCTTTAGTCTACGTTGGCATTAAAAGGCTTCGGTAGTTTCTGCATCGCATACTTAATAGGTGGTTTCATGAATGTATTGTACTTTTGAAACTTGAAATATTTATCATTTTGGGATTTCTTTTTCCTGAGAAGCAAATAGATTCCTATAGCTTCATTTTCCTCTGAGCTTTGTATTCAATTTTATTTAGGCCCCAATGCAAGCTACAAATGCAATCTAAATTTGGCATTGAATAAAACAGTTTGACAAGTAAAATATTTAATATTACCTCATAGACTTAAAACCCCAATTCATTGATTTGTTACTAAAATCCATGGTTTTATAACATAATTAAAAAATCTGGCTGTTGCCACTGGGACCTGAGTTTTCAAAAACTGGATGGCTTTTCAAAAATATTCAGTTTATTTTAGTATGCCCAGCATTTTGAATGGGAAATGCTCGGTTTCAAATGGGTAGCTGCTGTAACTGTTTTGGAATACTTTCAGGGCTGAATCAACTCTGCTTCTGAGTTAAAATACTTCTGAAATGATTGAAATAACCCTTGCATCCTTAACAGTTTATAATGGTTTGATGCAGTTTACCTACAGACCTCGCCTGGCATGTGTTACCAGAGACTCAAGCGGAGATGCAGGGAAGAGGAAAAGGTGATTCCCATGGTAAGGAGAAGACCTTTCAATTTTTTTGGAAGATTATAACTTGGTTGGTTGGAAGAAGAATCAAAATCTTCAATCTTTCAGACAAGACGGTCATAGGCATCCACTGGGGCAGGGGGTCAAATGTCAACGTATGCATGATAGCAATAGCAATAGCACTTAGACATATACCGCTTCATAGTGCTTTACAGCCCTCTCTAAGCGGTTTACAGAGTTCAGCATATTGCCCCCAACAATCTGGGTCCTCATTTTACCGACCTCAGAAGGATGGAAGGCTGAGTCAACCTTGAGCCGGTGAGATTTGAACAGCTGAACTGCTGAACTAGCCGTCAGCTGAAGTAGCCTGCAGTGCTGCACTTTAACCACTGCGCCATCTCGGCTCTGTGATGTCATCACAGAGATGATGCAACTTTAGTTCTTCCATCAGACATCATGGTGGAAGTGTGGCATTTGTGCAATGGTTCCTTGATCCATGTAACCATCGTTTTGAGGTCATGGTGGTCTCTTTTGGATATTCAAGATCAAGTGAGGTACTAATACCACTCTATAAAGCCTTAGTAAGACCACACCTAGAATGCTGCGTCCAGTTTTGGTCACCACACTATAAAAAAGATGTTGAGCTTGTAGAAAGAGTGCAGAGAAGAGCAACCAGGATGATTAGGGGACTGGAGACTAAAACATATGAAGAATAGTTACAGGAACTGGGCATGGCTAGTCTAGTGAAGAGAAGGACCAGGGGAGACATGATAGCAGTGTTCCAATATTTGAGGGGCTGCCACAGAGAGGAGGGGGTCAAGGTATTTTCCAAGGCACCTGAAGGCCAGACAAGGAATAATGGACGGAAACTGACCAAGGAGAGATTCAACCTAGAAATAAGGAGGAACTTTCTGACAGTGAGAACAATCAACCAATGGAACAGCGTGCCTTCGGAAGTTATGGGAGCTTCATCATTGGACGCTTTCAAGAAGAGATTGTACTGCCATTTGTCAGAAATGGTGTAGGGTCTCCTTCGGCGGGGGATTGGACTAGACCTACAAGGTCCCTTCCAACTCTGTTAATCTGTAATATTGCTGAAAAAGATGCATTCTGCGATTAGCAGAAAGTAGATTTCTGTGTTAAAGTTGTCCCTGTGGTTTGGGGGTGATGTTCCCTGCCTATGGAGAGCACATGACAGAACAGGAAGTGCCCTTTTCATGCTGGCTAGGGAATTCTGGGAATTGAAGTCCAAACATCTTAAAAGATGCTTAGGTTGAGAAACACTACTTTAGGCTGTTGATTTGAATTCCCTGCTCAATTAAAAGATCACAGTTGTACCTTTGACTGGGGAGGTGTTGAGTGTTCAGTAACTGAGATGAGAAAACAACTGTCCTAGATAAACGAGATCCAGGTTGACTACCCAGCCCCCTTCCCAAATCTGGTGGTCCTGTTGCAACTTACATCAGATATTTGGCTCTAATTGCAACTATCCTACCTTTCGCTTCTACAGAACACAAATCATGACTAATCAAAGTAATTTTTGCTTCTATAAAAAAAACTGACCATCCTTCTTTTTCCTCCTCTGAACAGGAATATTTAGAAGCTATTCATCAGCTTTATGAAGATTGGCTCATTAAACAAACATTGTTCAAAGTCCCTTCTCCGGTGCTTGTAAGTATATATTCATGATTGTTTTGAAAGATAGTTTGGCCAAAACAGGAAAAAAGTATCTGAATTAGTGCATAACTTTTATTATGTTTTTTTTTAAATGTCTTGCTCTCCATCCTGTTATGTCTCACTATTAACTATCTTCAAAGGCTTCTTCAACTTACTATAAACTTTCCACAAGGTGGGTGGGTGGAAGACCTTTTAATAGAATTGTGACAGACATCGGCTTGGATTTCGGCAACTTGGTTCCTTCTAGGAAATATGACAAGCTGGGGAATTTGACTGTTTCTTCTTAAGAGATCTGAGCAATTGATCCTTGCTTAGTGTGCCTGTTTTGGCTTATTGTTAATGGTTTGAGATCTTCCTGATTTACTTCTCTGTCCTTTAGTTGAGTCCCAAGCTAGTCTGTGCACTCCTGGACCTTCTCCCAGTTTACCCCTTATTCTTCCTTCTGCTGACTGGTCTTCAGGAGTGTTCACGGTTCAAACTGCTGGTACTAAATGCCCAGGCTGTTTCATGGAGAAACATCCCATTATATGAATTATTTGATTGCAATTCATGTTTGTTTGTGCCAGATTTATTTGTGCAAGCACTCACCTCAAATTTGAACTCTTTTCTATGCAGCTCCTACTCTTTTTAGTTATCTCCCTCTTTGAACTTCATTAGGGGCTGATCTCCGATTTAAAAAAAAATGCACTTAAATCATTTCTAGGACCTTTATAAAGCTTGAAGATCTATTCTTGTTGGTTGCCAAACCAAATACTGATAAAAAATATGGTAGTCTGGAATTAGACAGAAGTGTAAAATTGACACGTGCACACATATGTGTTGCAATAGTTATGCCTGTAAAAAATACTACAAAAATACTATTAATTGAGGAGATCACATATATTGCCTGGGCTTTATAAATTACAGTGTTTAGCACAACTTATTATATGAACTATAATTGCTTGCATTTGCATGTTATGCTAAAACCAAGCAACCTTTGGTCCTGATTGAATAAACCACAGTGTGAATGAGTTGTCTGTTAGTGCAGGTAGCCTGTTTGCTTGAAGCGAAGGAATAGATTTACATGCCATCGAAACAAAGAAGGCCAAGAATACTTATGCCAAACAAGCCAGGGTTTGTAAGCCAAGAACAAATCCTAAATTAGCTCAAGCTCATGAATGTTGGCTTGCTTAACATACAATCCCAATTCCAGACTTGGATATTGTCTCATCTGTAGATTTTTTTTTCCAGAGATGTGCTTCAGCATTTGATCATTTGAGTCTTTTTAAGGTGCTGCAGGCTGACGATGACCTGCAGGAAATGATGGAGAAATACGAAGAGAATCAGGACCAAATCTTAATGCTGGACAACACCCAACGCCGTCTGTAGAATTAGCTGTCTTACTATGGACAAGACTCTGTTGCCCAAAAGAACAAGTATACAGGTAGTGTAGCCTAAGTAGAGAGGGAACTGTAGGCTTGGTTCCTGCAAGCAGCTTGAATTGGTGGGCGTGGAAACTTTGAAGGCATTGTGAGAAGCTTTGCAGAATGGTCCCAAGGGCTTGGAATTACGGAATTGCTGAGAAGGTCCACCATTACCATGCAGGGTGACCCATCCACAGCCAGAATGGATTCTGCACTCTTCTCTCACCCTCACCCTCTTCTCTGTTTTGGGACTGTACCCTTGAAGAGTAAATACATATAAGGTGCGCCTACTACTTCTCTTTCGCAGCAGCCCTTCTACTTTTTTCAGCTTGCACTTAACGCTGGTAGTGAAACCCGAGAGACTCACAAATGATGGAGAAATATGAATGAAATGTGTAGCTATGACTTAATTCCTCCTGCTGCCAACAGACGCTGCTGTTTGGAGTTAGCAAACGTGCAGCTCAAATGCAATCGCATTTAAATCTATTAAAGAATTTTAATAGAAGGGGACAAATTAAACAACTGGCCAGGCTTATCACTAGTACGTAATTTATTGCATTTGTGTTAATACTAAAAAAATTACACAATATGGCAGCGGCCCCCAACCTTTCCGGCTCCGCGGACTGACAGTCTTGGTGTTTGTTTGGCTGGCGGCATCAGTGTTGGCTGGGGGAGGAATAGTTTCATGCACACAACCTAATCCTGCACATGCGCAAAGGGAGCTTTGTGTGCTCATCCTCTATTTGCACAGCTCTATTCCCAATGGGCTGCAGCAAGATACCTCTCCGTGACACTGCCCCAATCCCAGGGGCTTGGGGATCACTGCAATATGGAATAGTCGAGTTATTTTCCATCCATGAATACATAAATTGTATAAATTATATGAAACAGGTGAAGCAGCAAACGGAGATTGACTGTATTGTGTTGACACCCAAAGCTGGGTGGTCGTCAGAATTCATTCCAGGGGCCCAATTTGGATGGCTCCAACCCACTCTTGAGCACCAGTCAACCCAACCCAACCCAACCCAACCTGGATGCAGATCCTTTTGCCTCTCATTCTTCCTGCCTTTCAGGGGTAGATAAATCCCAGGGGTCTTCACATTGAACTTTTAGGCAGCTCAAGCCAGGTGAGCACAAAAACTATTAAGATGACCCCCATGTCTTAATCACCTCCATGGCCACATCTGGGCAGGATGAGAGTGAATATGGTGCAACCCTCAACCTTTTTACTTTTAACTATTTTACTTTTCCCTACAAGTCAGTTCATTCGGAATTATTTCTTTTATAGAGTTGTGTGTTTGATATTAAGAGTCTGGTTCAAGGAACGGCCATGTTGGATCAGTGACTTTACATGAGTGTATATAGATAAATGATGGAGCACAGGCATACTTTTTTGATGTCTTTTACTGTTAACTTAGTTTGGACTAAAATGTCCTTAACTGAGATGGAAAGTTTTGGATCTGAAGTAGGACATGGGTTGGAAGGTACATGTTTGCACCGAGAAGGTAATTTTGTTCAACTTCTTACAAAAAAGTATACAAATGGTTATATTAAATGAGTGTAGAATTTTCAATTTGGCATGTTTTAGAAACTCTTGGGTTACAGTTTACCAGGGTAAGAACAGTAGAATGATTCCAAGATTTTTATCATTCCTTTCCTTCTTTTTCATTAAAAATGTGTCAAAAATGTGTTATTGTCTCACATTCTTAGGCCAAATAATGAGAACAACTGTCAACCTGTGTCTCCCCAAGACACAGAATTCTAAGATGAAAGAGTTGGTTACATCTTTTATTTAAATTGTAATGTTATTGGTAGAAAATTAACTTGTGATTCAGTTATTCTCTTAATTGAGCCGAATAGCGATGTAAAGAAAAATATAAGCATACATTAAAAATCTTTAATATATTAACAGTTATTGTCATTGATTTGATCTATGTCACTGGGAACATTGCAATCTTACCTGTTTTCCCACCTAATATTAAAATACGGTGATCATAAAATCTTTTCAGTCTCCATAGTTGGCCTCAGTTTGGTTGTGAAAGTGAAAGCGATTTTGAAACAACTTTTAAGATTTAGAAATGATCGTATATGGTTCTTTCAGGGCTGGATAGGAAAAAAAATGCATTTGCTAATGGACTCTTCACACAAGCCTAAAGAAAGACTTTGATCTTGTATGTTCAAATACTGAAACAGAAAATTATGCTACTCTTATAAGGTGTTCTTCCAAGCTTTATGTAATGAGGTGTGTGTGTGTGTGTGTGTCTGTACATCTTTGTACATGCCCTCAAGTCAATGTTGAGTGCTGGATTAGCCCTTTGCAGTTTTCTTGGCAAAGTTTTTCAGAAATTGTTTGCCATTGCTTCCTTCTTAGGGCTAAGATAGAGTGACTGGCATAAAGATAATTAGTCTTAGATTAGATTAGTCCTAGGACTAAGATAAAGTGACTGACTTCATGCCTAAGGCTGGACTAGAACTCCCACTCCAAGTTTCTAGCCTGGTGCCTTAAACCACTACACCAAACTGCCTTGCTTTATTTAAGCAGCCCCAAGAAGAGAGAGCTTACAATTTGGAATGCGACGGTAGGGTAATGTTATAAAATGAAGACAAATCAAGAATATATCTATATATATTTTTAATTCCAGGAGTAATTTTCAAGAAGAAATAAAAATATTCACAGGAATTCTACCTTGGCTTTTTAAGCATTACTTACAAGCATCCCATGTTCTGAGCCTTGAACTTCAGCCGCTTGTGGCAATGAGTGAATGGCTAATTGTTCAACTTCAGAATTTTATTTTTTTATAAAATTCCCTCTTGTAGAGATAAGAAACTGCCAGCCCTTCAATTGCAAGGGTTCCAAGGCTCCTGTTCCCTGAATAGCAATAGCAATAGCACTTAGACTTATAGACCGCTTCATAGTGCTTTACAGCCCTCTCTAAGCGATTTACAGAGTTCAGCATATTGCCCCCAACAATCTGGGTCCTCATTTTACCCACCTCAGAAGGATGGAAGGCTGAGTCAACCTTGAACCGGTGAGATTTGAACAGCTGAATTGCAGTGCTGCACTTTAACCACTGTGCCACCTCAGCTCTTGGTCTATTAGCTGTGCCACCTCGGAATATTGGTCATATTAGCTGAAGCGGATGAGAATTGAAGTCCAACAAGTTCCTCAGCTCAGCCTTACTGGCAAAGAAGCCCAAAACGAACTGGAGCAACATGATTCGAAATAATAATCAAGAACAGGGAATCAAAATGGAGGGAATCCTCAACTTATAACAGTTCATTTAGTGACCATTCGAAGTTACAATGGCAAATGAAAAAGTGACTTATCATTTTTCACACTTAATGACCGTTGCAGCATCCCCATGGTCATGTGACCAAAATTCAGGTGCTTGGCAACTGGTTCATATTTATGACGGCCGCAGCATCCCAGGGTAACGTGATAAACTTTTGCGCCCTTCCGACAAGCAAAGTCAATGGGGAAGCCAGATTTCGCTTAACTGTGCGACTGACTTAATGACTCTGGTGATTCACTTAATGGCAGTGGCAAGAAAAGTCGTAAATTGGGGCAAAACTCACTTAACAGCATGTTTCATTTAGCAACAAATTGTAGTTGTAAGTTGAGGACTACCTGTATCTGGTGAGAAATGAATGTTTTCACATGCATTCCTTTATTAAATGTTGAAAGTATTTTCAGTGAAACTTGCTTGGCAGGCTATTGATTATATTGGTACTTTGGTATGCATAGCATGTTGGCTGCTGGTTCATTATTACATTTTTGGACAGACTTGTTCTAGTTGTCTGACTCTGGATGGGACAAAATGTTTATCCACAAGCCCTGAAGAAGCCAAACAAACGAGAGAAGAAAACCAAAAGGAAATATAAGAAGTTTAGCATCAGCCAACATATTTGGGATCCAAATGGCTATTTCATGGGTGATTCAAAATAAATTATTTTTCCCTCATTTTCATCTTTTTTTTTTGCTAGATCATACTAGAATTTAAATGCTTCCCTCCTCAAATTTCCTATTGAGTCCAATATGCTTTTTCTTTAAAAAAAAAGTCATACCAATATTCTGGAATTGTTTTCTCTCAAATTATTTTTGGTTATATTTCAGTATAGAAGCAGCTTACATTGTCTTTCATCTTGTCTGATCAACCTGCTATATTGCATAGAATCTTAACAGAAAGATGTAACAATTGAACCAATCGAGCAAACTTGGAGCTATGCAAACCATTTGATATTCTGTGTTTCTGGATATATTTCCTACATTAACAGCAATTGTATTTTACATTTAACATGATTCATGTATTTATGAAACAGCCTATTTATGAACTGACATCAGGATCCAGATAATTCAATAAGACTTTCTTAGAGGTAGTTCTTGTTTAGCGACTGCCTAAGGCATCATTCACAGAGGTGAAAACGTAATACATTTATGAACTTCACAGGCCTGTAAAGCAAAGGAAAGCTGAAGTAAGATCATAAGGAATGGTGGTTTCTTTGGATGACTGCTTAATAACCAAGTTGCTGGTTCCAATTCTCGTTGCTAAATGAGGACTACCTGTAATCTTGTGTTTTAAAGTTCACGATTAACATTTCTTCGATTAAATCTGAACTGGGTGGGAAGAACAGAAAACGCTCAAGAGAAACTTCACCAAAGCATTCCTGGTTTGTACAGTTTCTTAGTCCTAGTTCTTTATCCTGGACAACTTTCAGGCACTTAGGGACTGCATAAAAGAGGAAGAAAGGGGCAGCACCAGTGTCCCCCCCCCAAAGTGTGTATCCTCCTCTAGCATGCCTGCCAATCCTTAAGCCATGAGCAGAGAGGGGGAAATTCAGAGGAGACGTCGGAGCTGCATAAGTGGATGAAAATTCCTTCATTGGAAATTGAAGGAGCGGTGATTTTTCCCTCCCGCCCTTAAAAGTATAATGTTCTTTCAGTGATCTCACAGTAAGATGATGCTAAACCTTCTCGAGGTCTTAGCTGAGCACATTTGAAGTCCTATGAAACATCTCATGATCCTCTCTTGCAAAGATTTTACCACTTGATGAGAAGCACCCCAATGCTCTTAAAGACCATATAACCAAGATCGCTGCAACTCAGTAAATTCTGACTTGCTGGTCCCAGAGCTCTTAGGGACCTACCGTATTTTTCAGAGTATAAGACGCACCGGAGTATAAGACGCACCTTAGTTTTTGGGGAGGAAAATAGGGGAAAACAATCTGCCTACCAGATATTCATCTGGCTAGCGTCCTTAGTCTGGTCAGCTTCAGCACATTATTTTATCCCCTGGTTAGGACTTAAAAAAACCTTCTTCTGAGAGAGTAACAATGAAAGAGCATGCAAGCCGGTAAGAGCTGGGAAGATAGTTAGCACCTGGTTAGGGCTAGAAAAAAACTTATTCGGAGCAGCTTCAGCACATTATTTTATCTCCTGGTTAGGACTTAAAAAAACCTTCTGAGAGAGTAACAATGAAAGAGCATGCAAGCCAGTAAGAGCTGGGAAGATAGTTAGCACCTGGTTAGGGCTAGAAAAAAACTTATTCGGTGCAAGTAGAGCAATGAAAAAAAATTCTGCAAAGACTTAGGGCTGGAAAAACATTCTTTGGAGAGAGTAACAATGAAAAAGCCTGCAAGGTAAGAGCTGGGAAGATCTGTTAGCACCTAGTTAGGACTGGAAAAAAAAGCTACATTCGAAGTATAAGATGCACCCAAATTTTCAGCCACTTTTAGGGAGGAAAAAGGTGCGTCTTATACTCCGAAAAATACGGTACTTTTTAATTATCTTTCTTAATAACACAACCGTCTAGGCTTGGTTCGTTAACATGCGCCCCACGAGTATCGAAGTCTGCCAAAGAGGAATGAAGGGGACATTTTTCTCGCCTATGCCGAATACCTGCTGGAATGTCATCACAGTACTGATCCTCGGTGGGAATGGGACAGGTTAAAATTGGGACATCTAGATGTCTGCTATAACTCGGACCAGGCGTGGGATAGCTACACCCAGTGATATGACTGAAGTGATCTGATGAATAGAGGTCCACGTTGTAATTGTCTCCACAGGAGAAGTTTGCAGATTTCATCTCGGGATGATAAAGTTCTTCAGGAACTCGGTGGCTCCTTGCAGACTCTGGCCGTGCTGTTTCTTCCACAGGGTACATTAACTTCTCTACGTAGTCTTCCTTGTTCTTCGGCTTATCTACCATCAAGGCCAAGTCATTGGAGGAGTTAGATGACTGCTGCGCCATGCTGCCTTTCAGTTCTTTGGGTTCGTCGATTGTATCTGACCCAGGAATGCTCAGACGCTTCACTGCATCACAGAGTTTTGATTCATTCATCGTTGGTCGAGTCTGGTAATCGTAAGGAGTTTTGCTCACCACAGTAGAATCGTTGAGGATAGCTAGGGCTTGAGGACCACATTCATCAGAAGGCAGATGAGGGAGGCTTTCTCCCCCACAGGTTGGTAGGCCCACTGTTGTTTCAGTAAGCCAGGTCTCATTGGTTGCTTTCGAAGAAGAGGTAGAGAAATGGAGAGGCTTTTGTCCAATCACAATGTCACTGTATTTCATCAGAAAATCCTCACTGTCCGTGCTTCTGATGCAGGAGTGTGTCGAGGTTTCCTCTGTCTGGTTTTGGTTTTTCTCCCTGTCCAGCTCAGGGGTCTGTTTGGAAGCAGCTGGCTGAGTCTCTGTTGTAATGCATCGGAGACCAAAGCTCTTCCCATGCTCAATCTTGTCCTGCTCTTTGAAGGCACTCGGGCTATGACTCAAGTAGGCCATGGCAGGATTTGGCGTGCCGTTGCTTTCTCCAACGGCCACATCCTCTTTTGTTTGCGAGTGTTCCTGTTTTTTAGCTGGGCCAACACAAGGAAGACAATGTTTCTCGGCCCTCTTCTGTAGGATGTCAGCGAGGTCGCTGTCTTTCATGTCCTCTGCAACTTCAAGGAGGTTTTCGCATTCAATTCTTGCAAGGAATATTTCAAATGCAGTGTTCTCCGCTTCTTCCTCGTTGAGTTTTCGGACCAGTGAATATTCGGTAGCAGAGGTGGCAACATAGCCGATTTCAGACAGCAGCAGTTGTACGACACTTTCTGGAAGGATGGACTTGACATAGTAGACGAAGTTTCCTGTAAAAGTCTAAAGAGAATGAGAAAAATAACATTAGGAGACATCAGCATGGAAAAATTATTACTATTATGTGAAATTATGGGTTGAAGATCTTCCTTGTGGATACAATCAACAGAAGAATTCAGACTTTAAGCAACAGATTAAGGACTTGCCCTGACTGGCCCCAAAGAGTCATGCTGGCTATAGAGATCTTCCTTCCTGCTGAACCTCCATTGTATGTTCCTTTGTTATCTCTTTACCTGAGATGTAGTTAGCTAAATCTGACCTTTGGGATAGCTATCATTGGACAAGAATCTGGCCAAATGATTTAACAGATCCTAGTGTCTCTAAAAGATATGGCACATCATCTCAATAGGTTTAGTGGAACCAAGGCTGCAATATTTTGGCTCTCTGAGCATTTATTTGAGATTATTGGCGTTTCCAATCTAACGAATCTGGAGGGCACCCGATGGGCCAAATTGGGTGGGAACATTCTCCACCGAGCTTCCCTCATAGGGTTGCTATTGGGTAAATTAAATTGGAAGTTGACCACTTTGGATGCTATAAACAGAAAGGCAGAATTGATAGCCAGTTCTAGAAGTAGGGGCAAAAGTATGTCACATTGGACTTCCAAGAAAAAGCAGGATAAATCTAACCTAGGAAAAATTAAACTCCAGATGGTTTGAGGGATCAGATCAACCTGGTGCCCTCTAGATCTGTCAGACTCCCACCTCCTTGGTCTAGGGTGGCTGGAGATGAGGACAGCAGGCGCTGAAAACATCAGAAGGCCCCCAAAGTCTGGTATCAGGAATATCTGGGTTGACCACAGATGGCCGCATCTTTTGCAAATACTTCCAAACCCCTCTTCGTATCATGAGGTATCTCAAGAACATAACAGCTATGACATAACAGAAGAACTGGATGCACAACGGTCCTGCACGGATTTCCTGTTGATGAGTAATTTTACTAATAGCATTTTAAACTCTGCTTTATTTCACCCTCTAGGGCAGAGGCCCCCAACTCTTTGGGCACCAGGGACCAGTTGTTCCGTGGAGGGAGGTTTTTTCATAGACTGGAGGGGAAGTAGTTTTGTATGCTGCCTACATCCTGTGGATGGGACTTCATTTGTTTGCGCGGCCCGGTTTCTGGCACTGCTGCGGCTCAGACCGCTGCTCTAGGGTCATTGCCAGTAAAGACAGGGTAAACTTTACCTTAACCCAATATTAAAATTAAAGCAGCTTGAACCTTGGCTAAAGGGTTGAACTAAGGCTGGGGAGAACCGGCTGCTTCACCACGGAAGAGCCTCGGAGCCTGTCTCTTTCTCAACCCATCCTATCTCCTATGCCAGGGGTCTCCAACCTTGGCAACTTTTAAGACTTGTGGACTTCAACTTCCCAGAATTCCTCAGCCAGCAAAGAGTTTATTTTTTATTTTATTTATTTATTTATGTCAAGTATGTGTTAGTAATATACACAGATATAACATTGTTTATATACATAAGATGGGTACTGATAAGAAGGAACATTAGGACAGGGACGGTAGGCACGCTGGTGCACTTATGCATGCCCCTTACTCACCTCTTAGGAATCGGGTGAGGGCAACAGTGGACAGTCTGAGGGTAAAGTTTTGGGGGTTTGGTGACGAAACCACAGAGTCAGGTAGTGAGTTCCAGGCATTAACCACTCTGTTGCTAAAGTCGTATTTTCTACAGTCAAGTTTGGAGCGGTTCACTTTGAGTTTGTATCTGTTGTGTGCTCTTGTATTGTTGTGGTTGAAGCTAAAGTAGTCGTTGACAGGAAGGACGTTGTAGCAGATAATGTTATGAGCTATGCTTAGGTCGTGCTGAAGGCGACGTAGTTCTAAGCTTTCTAAGCCCAGGATTTCAAGTCTAGTTGCGTAAGGTATGAAGTCCACAAGTTGAAGTCCACAAGTCTTAAAAGTTGCCAAGGTTGGAGACTCCCGTCCTATGCGGTTAGGTCAGGATGTAACATCGGAGGATTTTTGTTTTTAACCTCCTCTGGGTTAAAAACAGGTTCCTGGAGCAAAGCCCCCCTCGAGATCCACCCTCTCTCCATCAAAGACGCGAAATGGCAAAACCCACCGGGGACCCCCCCCTTCTCCCCCCTACCTTCAGCGACTTGATCTCCTTCCTCCAGGGCGAGAGGCAAAGGTTGACGCACAGCAACTCCAGGTAGCCGAAGGCCTGGCTCAGTTTGCGGAAGACGGCTCCGGGCTCCCGCCGGCCGCCCATCCTCCAGCAGCTCTCGGCGATCGCGCCCACGTCCCACTTGCCCGCCTGGCCCACCCGCAGGAAGCCGGCGCGGCTCTTCAGCGGCGCTTCGTTGCAAAGGGGAAGTTTGCCTTCCGCCCAGTTGGCGCGGTAGAAAGCCAGGTAGTCTTGCAGGACTTCGCGCGGGGCGGCCAAAGACGGGCAGCTCCTCATCCTGGTGCCCGCCAAACCTCCGCGGACTTTGCTTCCCTCGCGCCGCGCCAGCCGCCCTTTCCTCCGACTCGCAGGACGCGGAAGCGGAGGCTCCCACCACGTTTGGCTCGCTGGAGGGAGAGGGGGGCGGAGAGAGGCTCTCTGAGGCTGCCATTGGCCTGGCCGTGGCTTTTCCCGCCGTGCCAGTGGCTGCCTGTGCTGTCGCTCAAGGCGAGCGTGCGTAGTTTTTCCATTTCGGGCTCGCCAAGGAGGCGGGAAGTGGGCGGGGCTGCAAAGCGAAAGCGAAACCGAAGGGAAAAGGGAAGGCGGGCTGGAGGGGATTGGCGGGCTCTCTGAGGGGTGGAGTTCGTTCTAGAAGCGCCACCATGGGTGGTGGTGGTGATTACATGTTGTCCTCGGCTTGTAACGTTGCGACATTATAACGTGTTGTGGGGAAAATAGGAGCAGGAAGGTGTGTTGAATATGTTGCCGCCTTGAGTTATTTGTAAACATAAACCTGAGGTATCCATGAATGAATGTTTTGTTTTACGTCAGGTGCAGTAGACTAAACCTGGGACTGCTTGCCCCAAAGCCCACATCTGGCACAGGGCCATTGGAAGGGTGTTCAGGTAAAGCAAGCATTTTCTTTCGTTCTTTATAATCATTATAGTGTCATTATGGTGAAGTCAACCAGTTTATTATTATTATATAAATATAAAAATTATAACCCTTTCCTGGTGAAGAGCTGATAGGGAATAGAGCCTGTGGCCTAGAGGTTAAGCAGCTGCCTCACAAGGCAGGCGGCCCCAGTTCAAATCCCAGTAAGGGTATGGCTATCTGATGAGAGCTAAATAGATCTGTAAGTCTCCCTTTATTTTCATTAATCAGCAAAAAATGCTACACACACACACACACACACACAATATGCCGTGAAGACATGGCTCTTCCTACAGGCGGGGTTTTGAGACAACTTCATCTTAAGTCTCCCTCATGTATGTAAGATTGCGTATGTTTTTAAAATGTATTTTAAATTGTTTTAAATTATATTGTTTAGTGGTTCTTCAAATGTTGTACCGCCCTGAGTCCCCAGGGAGTAGGGCGGCATATAGGAATCCTAAATAAATAAATAAATAAAATTATATATATATATATATGTAGGATTTTTTGCTGATAAATGAAAATAAAGGGAGACTATTATAGATATAATATATAGTATATATATATATATATATATATATATATATATATATATATATATATATATATATATATATATATATATATATATATATATATATATATATATATATATATATATATATTATATATACACACACATACACAATCATGTTTATACTTTGTTTATACTTTACTTGCTATCATATACGTGACAAATATAATAATAATAATAATAATAATAATAGTAGTAGTAGTAGTAGTTGTTGTTGTTTAAATGCAACCCTGGGCCCAATATCTGGGGAGGTTATCATTATAGGCCAGTGACAGCTAACCTTTTTGGCACCGAGTGCCGAAACTGGAGTGCGTGCACGTGCCGGAGCACCGGAACCCGGAAGAGCGCAGCTGGCCGATGCGCATGCACGCAGCAGCCAGCTGCTCTTCCGGGTTCTGTCGCATGAAGACCAGCTGGCCAACACGCATGCGTGCGCAGGAACCTGGAAGAGAGCAGCTGGCCATGCGCATGCGTGACGGACCAGCTGTCCGGCGTGCATGTGCACGACGGAACCCGGAAGAGCAGCTGGCAACCGCGCATGCCCACAGAGAGGGCTCTGCGTGCCACCTCTGGCACGCGTGCCATAGGTTCGCCATCACGGCTACAGGCCATTCTGGAACGTAGAATGCTGAGAGTAGTTGAGCTCTTGGCAGATCCGGCATACTCTTCCTAAACTCGTAGATGTTGTGAACATTGATTATAAGTAAAAACAAGTTACTCTCATGAGACCTCTGAAGATACCACTTTACATAACTTGGTTGTGACCCACAACATCAAAAAGTGCTGCTGAACTTTTCCCGGAACTGCTGGCACCTTTATAGGTGTGGAAAGGTTTTCAAAAACTCAAAACATTACTTTATAAATGATTACTTTAAATTAATGAGATCGAAACATCCTGCAGATTCTGTTTCCCTGAAGTATGTCTTTGGGTCAGGAGGCTGTTTATAATCTTAGATTATGTAATTGGATACAAACCAAGGATTGAGTTTTGCAATAATGTTGGAATATTTTGGAACACCCATTCATATATAATAAATTATAGAGCAAGCTTTTGAATCATGCAGAATTTAAGATTTGGCGAAAGAATTATCCCATGTAAATTTAAATTGTTAGAATATTTCTAACTCCAAAAAGGCTGGCTTAATGCATGTTGTGAAAGCTTTCCATGTATTTTTTTATTGCTCTTCTGTTTGGAATCATTATACAAATATCCATCGTTTAATTAGCGGCAGGAAGAAATACAATTCTCTTTCTATTATGCTGCGTAAAGTAATCATCACAGATGGGTGTTTTTGTTTTTGCATTTAATTGTTAATGGAATCCCATGCTTTACAATATTTAGCCTTCAATATCCAGAGGCAAATGCCACCTTTTTGCTGCTACATTTCTAAAGATTGCTAAAAGTCAAACAGAGCAAAACAAGCCATATTCTATTCTTGCTACAATGTACAGATAGTCCTCAACTTATAACCATTCATTTACCGACTGTTCAAAGTTACAAGGAAACTTATGACTGGTCCCCACTCTTACAAATGTTGTATTATTCCCTATGATCACATGATCAAAATTCAGGTGCTTGGCAACTGGCATGTATTTATGATGGCTGTCACGTTCCAGGGTCATATGATTGCCATGTGTGATCTCCCCAGAGCCAGCTTCTGACAAGCAGTCGATAGAGAAAACTGGATTTGCTTAATGGCCATGTGATTTGCTTAATAACTGCTGTGATTTGCTTAACCATCCTGGGAAATAAAGTCATAAAATCAGGCACGACTCATTTACCATCCATCTTGCTTAGCAACAGATATTCTGCTCTCGGTTGTGGTCGTAAGTCGAGGTTTACCTGTAGAGGAAGAATGGGACATCCATGGGAAATGAAGCGCAACCTGGCAACATTAAGATGGGTGGACTTCTGGTATGGCTCTGGGGAATAGATGCAATTGTTGGGAAAGGTCCAAATCAAAATCTTAAGGAAAAGTTTTATTATTTGGAACCAAACAAGGATATTTGATCCTGGATGGATCAAAGATTTGTGATTTGTGCTTGATAAGAAGCTGTTGTAGGCTTTCTACAAGTTAAATGCAATACAGGTAGTCCTTGATTTACAAGAGTTTGTTTAGTGACTGTTCAAAGTTACAACGGGAAAAAGTGGTTTATGGCCGTTTTTCACACTTACGACCACTTCAGCATCCCCAGCCTCATGTGATCAAAATTCAACTGGTCACAAGGGGGAAATCATAAGAGATTTTATGCATGGGTGTTCTAGCTAGAAGTGAATGTCCTTTGCCAGAGGCCCACTTCCGTTTGAGGTTACACTTCCAAAAACCAATGGGGAAGGACCAGAATGAAAGTTGACTTGATTGGAAGGGTTAATGAAATACAAGGACCTCAAGTTCATGCTCATTCCATCCCCCCCCCATGTGCCACATTTCTCCCTTGTATCAAATAAAAATGCACCCATGGAAATACAAAGTTTGGACAGAAAGTTTGGAGGTTTCCGGGGCTAGGGCCAGCAAGTGGACTGAGGTTGGACAGCCTTGCCTTAAGGAACTGAATTTAGTCCGAATGAGAGAGATCAAAGGAACAGCTGGAAGAGAACTTCCACTTTTCCCAAAGAGCAAGAATATGATTTTGTAAAAGGAGATTAAAATACTCAAGTTAAAATTCTCTAATGGTGTTAGATGTTTTGTAGGACAGAAACAACAGCCGCAGTAAAACAAGAATATAGCAGCAAGCCATCAAGAACCTAAGCAGAGATTTAAAATCCTAGAGTCCCAGCAAAATAATTATTTTGCTTCCTGCTGGCAAAAACATTGGAAGGAGACCAGCAAACTGGTTTCTAGAATTCAATGTTACAATTCAGAAAAAATCAGATTCCCAGAAACGAATGAATGCTCTGAGATATTTCAAGAAATCTGTAGTCAATTATTAGTTGGCGAATCATACTTTGGTACATCCACTGAATCATCGTCATCGTCATTATGAACTTACTCCGTAGACCTCAGAGCAACATAGATGGTGTTCTCCCTATTTTATTAGCTTCCCGACTCTCCTGCGAGGTAGGTTGTGTTGATAGGCAGACCGGTTGGCTTCAGGATGGCTATTTTCCCAGACCACACTGAGGTGCAAACTAGCCAGCCCACATTTTAACCTAGTGCATTTTGTAAAACTCAACCCACATTTTCCTTACAAAGAAATCCCTTCTTCTGTTATTTATCTCTACCGCTTACAAGCAGTGCTTAAAATATTGGTTGTACTTTTTTAAAAAAAAATACGCATTTTTATTTATTAATCAAATTTATAGAGTTGCCCATCTCACCAAAGTTGATTCTGGGCAACTTTTCCTCCCGAACCAGGGAAGATCCAACAAGAATTGACAATTCCATATGCCTCTGGGTGAGCAGGAGACATTTAAAAAATGCTTCGGAGATGTCCGCCTTCCTTAGCATCGCTTTTGGTGTTTTACATTTTCAAAGTGGGAGAGGAAACAGTGCAAAAGACATAGATAGGCCAGCTTTCCAAAGATGTTCTACTAAAGAAAGAAAACGAAACAAAACCCGTATCTCCAAAAGCAGCCTAGCCTAGCCCTGTTTGAAGTAGAAAAAGAGAAGAAGTTTTGTTGCAAGTCCACTGGCGGGTGAGCAATCAGTTCATCTTTCCATGCGTCTTCGCCTTGAAGGCTTCCTTTCGGATATCCTCAGGGCGCCATTCATTTACGCTATTCTGTCGAAAAGTGTCCGATGATAATCTGCTGAACCTTTGAGCAGACCGAGTGAGACTTGTGGGAGAGGAACGTTCTGTCCACACACAACAGCCTCGTACGGAGGAGCGGTTTCGGTTGGGAAGGATGATGACAAGGCCGTGGAAGGTTGGTGCAGGTCCTGTATCCTAACCAAACCCTCAGAATCCCATCCCATTGTTGTACTGGTAGATCCCCTTTCTTCCAAGGGATTGTTTATAGACACATCGTTCTGCTGGCAAGGGTCTATCAGAGAATAAGGTGGAGGATCTTCTGTTGGAAGGTAGATTTGGGCTGCTCCAGGCCCAACACACTCATCGTACCTGAAAGAAAGCACAACCATGGGGTATTTCCTGCATAATTCGGGCCAATCCATCAATTCAAAACAATAACATACAGATCTCCATTCGTAAGGGAAGTCAAAGATAATAGAATTGAAACCAACTGATGCAGCAGATGAAGCGGAAAGTTAAATATGTTTTACACTACAAGACCAACTCTTTCCTGAACTGGATGATTCTTTTTCAAGGAACGAGAAGTTTTAAAGGAAGTTGCCATGCTTACTGTAAAGGACAGAGGGCTGCTAATTAAATGCAGACCCCCATCAACCATTAATTATATGAACTGAAATAATAAATAAATAGATTGAACACTGATCATGTGACCTACTTTGGTAATAAAACATCTGGAAGAAAACAATCAAGCTCAGAGAGTACCAAGGACCCCTCATTTCCACCCAGAGCTACAAATATTCTCCTTTATCCATAATAAATAAATAGCATTGCTATTTTGTGGTTGTAAGTCGTCTTGGTGTTTTTTTTTAAACTCTGTTTTTATTCTGTTTACAATAGAGTTTTTCCTTCTTTATTTAGATAACTTATAAACTTTTTTTATATTGTATTCTTCTATTTTTATTTAATTTTAGGGTTAGGGATGATCTATATGTTTACTAAATAAATACACAGATAAACAAACAAGTGTGAGTCATTACACAGAGCAGCCAAATGGAGTCTGTCTGCCTATTTTATTTTATTTTATTTTTAAAAACTCTGTATCTGCTCTTTCTAAAATATTAACTCTAAAATAGATCTGACATGTTTCCAGTGAATTTGGGTCCTCAGGAAATACATTAAGAGAGGGATATTTATGGATATTACTTTTGATGTACCCTTTCAAGAAAAATAGACCAGAGTCGTTCCATCTGAATGCTTTGGCAGGATCCTGATTAAAGGAAGCAGGAAGAGAAAGAAAGCAAAATAATCCCAAATGAAATCTGTAGACTCGTATGAGAACCGATTAGGGATACATTTAGAGAGATAATCACATTTAGTCGCAAATGAGATTTCTGTAGCTCGTACATCAAAGCAATTAAATTATTAACGTCCCGAAGGCATCTTTCATAAATTAATGTCCTAATTAGAATTGTATATAAATAGTTTTTCTGCCCTTCAAAATTTAAAATGAAGAACAGCCACCCACCAAAAAAATGGGGACTCGGCTTTGCTTCATTGGTCAGGAGTGCGAGTTAATCGATTCTCAGAAGATTTGGTCCCAGGTGTTGATGTTGTATTCAGCTGTAATGGCTGCCTCGTGTGACCCCCTATGCCCTTTTCCCAAACTGGTGCCCTCCAGATGATAGGGGATGCTAATCCCAGAATTCCCGAAAGCCCCTTTCACCCGATACAAACTTTATTGGACAAGTTGGTACAAATTTGTATTTGATTGATGGTTGATTGATGGTTTGATGGACAAACCATCATTTAAAAATCTACATACGCTTTCCATCTCCCCATTACATACAGTTCTATTTCAAGTACTGGTCATGGTTCAGTGGAGTTAAAAAAAACAACAACCTTGCAATGGCATCAAAAATCTTAGATGCAGCAGAAGGTTTGTCTAAAAAAATCATTCTCTTAGAACCCCCATTAAACCTGGCTGGCTGGGGGATTCTGGGAGTTGAAGTCCAAACATTTTAAGGTTGCCAAAGTTGAATAACATGGCTTTATATTTTCTTTTGTTAAATGTGCCTAATAGTGGTATTTTTGTATTTTATGATTGTTGGCCACCTTTAATAGAGCCGAGGTGGCGCAGTGGTTAGAGTGCAGCACTGCAGGCTACTTCAGCTGACTGCTAGCTGCAGTTCAGCTGTTCAAATCTCACCGGCTCAAGGTTGACTCAGCCTTCCATCCTTCTGAGGTGGGTAAAATGAGCACCCAGATTGTTGGGGGCAATATGCTGAACTCTGTAAACCGCTTAGAGAGGGCTGTAAAGCGGTATATAAGTCTAAGTGCTATTGCTATTGCTATTAATTCTCTGGAAAGGAGCAAAACAGTAGAATAACACTGAGTTTGCTCTCAGTGATTCTTTATACTGATTCTTGACTGTATTCTACAAATTTTATTTTTTCACACTCCTTACCCTGGGGCTATGACAGAGCAAAACAAATGAGATTTGCTATCCTCACATAGTTACCCAGAGGAAACAACAACAACCTGGCATCTATTGTAGGGAGCCTCCTTCAGACTTCTGCAAGCCATAAAGGGGTCATTGTAACTCATTCAGTCATATGGTTTTGTACCCAGTGACCTTGGAGTAAGCCTCTTGGATCTCAGTGGGATTTACTTCTGCACTGACATCAGCTCAGCATGTAGGATTAGGATAAAGGTAAAGGTACAGGTTTCCCTTGTCCAGTTATATCCGACTCTAGGGCCAGATCTCAGTTTCTTAACTAAGGGGGCCAGCGTTGTTCCAAAATTATTTCTGTGGTCATGTGGCCAGCAAAGGCACAGAGAATACTGTTACCTTCCCACCAAAGTGGTACTTCTTTATCTACTCTCATTTTCATGCTTTGGAACTGCTAGTTGGACAGGAGCTGGGTCATGTAATGGGAGCTCACTCCATTGCCTGTGTTCCAGTGTGTTCCAATATCCATTAGCATTCCAATATCTCAGGGGTTGCCACAAAGAAGAGGGAGTCAAGCTATTCTCCAAAGCCCCTGAAGGCAGAACAAGAAGCAACGGATGGAAACTAATCAAGGAGAGAAGCACATAGCCCTGAGCCCACTAGACGAAAAAAAAACCTCGCTGAAGAAGAAATTACTATGGAAATACTTAATCGTTGTTTTTGAAGATAGTTGCAGACGTTGGAACCAGCAGTTGGGATGGGGTGTCTTTCGCCACGTCCTATTCTGCTGAGGACCCGAGTCAGAACTGGGGTCCAGTGGGCGGATCCAGGATTTAAAAGAGACTCGGGTCCTCACTGCTAGTGGGCGGAGACAACCCATCCTGACTGCTGGCTCCTCTCAGGATGGAGAATGTGAATGTTCCAACACTGGAAGTTTTAAAGAAGAGATTGGACAACCATTTGTCTGAAACAATATAGGGCCATGGTGGCGAACCTATGGCATGCGTGCCACAGGTGGCACGCGGAGCCATAGCAGCCGGCACGCGACGGTTGCCCACCAGCAAACCGGAAGTGCGAAAAAACGCACTTCCGGTTTGCTGGTGTGCTGTTTTTTGCACTCCGGAGGGTTCAGGGAAACTCCCTGAAGCTCCGAAATGCAAAAAACTACAAAACGGACAAACCTGAAGTGCACTTTTCCGCACTTCCGGTTTGTCCGTTTTGTAGTTTTTTGCATTCCGGAGCTTCAGGGAGCTTCCCTGAACCCTCCGGAGTGCAAAAAACAGCACACCGGCAAACCGGAAGTGTGTTTTTTCGCACTTCTGGTTTGCCGGTTTCGTCGTCCCAGGCTCCGGTAAGCCTTTGCGCGGGGGTGGGGGTGTGTGCGCATGGGCAGGGGGCAGCATGGGGGGGTGTTGTGTGCATGCGTGGGGGGGAGGGAATGGGTGTGGGTATGCGAGCGCGCGCAAGCGCCCCTCCATCTTTTTGGCACGCGAGCCTAAAAAGGTTCACCACCACTGATATAGGGCTTCCTGCCTAAGCAGGAGATTGGACTAGAAGACCTCCAAGGTCCCTTCCAACTCTGTTATTCTGTTCTATTCTGCATGGCCCTCAGGTCTCAAACCCAGGCTATCAGCTTTCCAACTGGCAAGCTCAGCATCTTTAACCACTGAAGCATTGTGACCCCTACAGCATGTAGGATACCAAAGTAAATGCAGGGGGATTTGACTTGGTTGATTCAATTTCCCACCACAGATAGCAGGTTTTATCTCCAAGATCTAGCTGGTTTGAAGGCTGAAGCTCTAGAGAACCACAATATATCAAAGTATTCAATACACTGGACTTGGATCTGTTACAGGCAGGGGTGGGGAAACACTGCAATGAAAAGGAGGTGCTACACAACATAGAATGCTTAGTAACTGGAAAAGGTGGATGCAAAACCAAGGAGTCATCTCTGCCCTACAGTGAATGGGGGAAGGAAAGAAGGAGGACGTTTGGGAGAAGAGGGTGAGAAAGGCTGAAACCTGGGAGATTACTGGAGCTGGCAGTTGGCAACCTTGCCTGGAGGACAAAAATGCCAGCTGGTGGAAACAAAAGCTGTACTTTCCAGATACTCTTTATCAGTTAAGCAGATGGCCAGCTTCTCACTTAGGCTGCAGGAAGAGAGAGGAAAGGTTGTAAAAACCCCTGATTTATTGGGCCTCTTGCCAGGAGTTGAATTTGCTTCCTGTAATTAAGTCAGTGGGAGAAAATCTGTATGTTTTCCACCCCTTGAGAACACAGCATAGTAAGACTACAAATTACTGGAATGAAGTCCTGCTTAAATAATAAAGTACTTGAGAAGAGACAAGGCACCTTCACCTCTACACCAGGGAATATGAAGAGACAGGAGGGTTGACCAAGCTCCTTCTGTCAGCCTTTAAGCTGCAGGCAGGACTGGATCTAATGAAGCCAAGTCTTAAGAATCCAAGAAGAGAAGATGATAGATAGATAGATAGATAGATAGATGGATGGATGGATGGATGGATGGATGGATAGATAGATAAGATATATAAGACTGATTGATTGATTTAACTGAAGGGAAGTTAGAAAGCCATGATGAGGGAATATCCATCTATCCAAAATGGCCAACCAATCGTATATCAGTGGATTGTAACATACCATATGATACCTGGCTAATAAAAATGTTACACAAATACGAGGGTGAGTCAAAAAACAATGCCATTTTCTTTAGGACAGGTATAATTACCAACACAGGAACATGTAGCATACATCAAAATGAAGCTGGTCCTCTGTGGATCACATCCCTACTTCTCAACATAGTCACCGTTTCTCTCAATAGCAATGTTCCACCTTTGAATGAGAGCATGCATCCCTGCCTTGTAAAATTTTGTTGACTGCTCTTTGAGCCACTTCTTCACTGCAGTTTTCACTTCCTCGTCACTGGAATAATAATACTCCATACTCACCAGATTTAGCGCCTTCAGACTATCATCTCTTCGGCCCCATGAAAGAGGGTTTGAGAGGCAAACATTATTAGCAATAGCACTTAGACTTATATACCGCTTCATAGTGCTTTACAGCCCTCTCTAAGCGGTTTACAGAGTTCCGAAAATTGCCCCCAACAATCTGGGTCCTCATTTTACCCACCTCAGAAGGATGGAAGGCTGAGTCAACCTTGAGCCGGTGAGATTTGAACAGCTGAACTGCTGAACTAGCAATCAGCTGAAGGTCGCAGTGCTGCTTTTAACCACTGCACCACCTCGGCTCCAGTGACGAGGAAGTGAAAACTGCAGTGAAGAAGTGGCTCAAAGAACAGTCAACAGAATTTTACGAGGCAGGGATACATGCTCTCATTCGAAGGTGGAACATTGCTATTGAGAGAAACGGGGACTATGTTGAGAAGTAGGGATGTGATCCACAGAGGACCAGCTTCATTTTGATGTATGCTACATGTCCCTGTGTTGGTAATTATATCTGTCCTAAAGAAAATGCCATTACTTTTTGACTCACCCTCGTAATAACTGCTTTTGTACAGCTTACAAATATGGATTAGGTTTTATCTTCCTTTTCAGCAGCATAGTTGTGTGAATCTATGGTTTGGCTAATTGATAATTCAGCGTACTGTGGGAACCCAGAAGATGGCTTGATTAAATAATCAAGTTAAGGTGGGATTTGCAAATTGAGTTAATAGCCATTGTCAAACTCATTAAACAAATGTTAGACACGAATTTATGAGTCAGAGTTATTAAATTGATCATCAGCAATGAATAGGAATTTAGCCATTCAAAAGCATGCAAATGTAAGTGGATTAAACTGATACCACTTTAGTGAGAAGGTAACTGATTCATGCGCCTCGGTGTAGAGCCATGCTGGCCATATGACCAGTAGTGGGTTCTGAATTAGTTTGCTACCGGTTCGCTTGCGCGCACGTGCTGTGCTTCTGCGCATGTGCAGAAGCGTCCCGGGCGGGTGGGCGGAGCCTCCCGCCGCCACCATTACCGGTTCTAAGAACGGCTCCAAACCGGGAGCAACCCACTACTGCATATGACCACGCAAATGTCTTCAGACAATAGCTAGGAAACAGAGGTGAGCACCACCTCCTAGAGTCAGATGTAACTAGACAGGAGAAACCTTTACCTTTCTAAAACCTTTAAAAAAGAATAATTAAACAATTAAAAGAAATTTACCGTGGTGGTGAGTCTGGATGTATGATGTTGGCTTGGGAAAGTGCCTCCATGTAAGAGCTAAAGTAAAATGTTGGTGGGAATTCTTCAGCACAGCTGGATCTTAGCTCTCCGACGGAGCCACCATAGGAAAAACAGTCTGGAGCTGGGGAAAAGAAAAGTAATATTAGCACAGTTCCAAAAGGTAGATTAAACAAGAATTGGAGACTAAGAGCCTTGGAAATTCTAAATCGCAAATATTTAGGATGTAGCCAGGAATGCAGCTGTTAGGATGAAGTGAGGGTTATGGAAAGGAAGGTTGGAAATATTTACCCATACTTTTTGGAGTATAAGACACACTCCCCCCCCCAAAAGAGGGTGGAAATGTTGGTGCATCTTATACACTGAATACAGCCATTTTTGGCCTCCCGAAACCCTGCTCCGCGCATCCCATTTTCGCCAAAACCAGGCCCATTTTTCATGAAAACGGGGTGCGCAGAGGGTTTGGGAGGCCTTCAGAGTGCTCCTGGGAGCTGGGGAGGGCAAAAATGTGACACGGGGGTTTGGGAGGCAAAAAATGGGGGCGTTTTTGCCCTCCCCAGTCCCCAGGAGCACTCTGCAGGCGTCCCAAACCCTCTGCGCGCCCCATTTTTGCAAAAAATGGGCCCATTTTTCACCTCCCACCCCCCCGCATCACGTTTTTGCCCTCCCCAGCCCCCAGGAGCACTCTGCAGGCCTCCCAAACCCTCTGCACATCCTGGTTTTGCAAAAAACTGGCCCGTGTTTCGCAGGTCTGTAGAGTGCTCCTGGGGGCCGGGGAGGGCAAAAACTTTCTTGTTTACCTCTTCGAAATCTGGGTGTGTCTTATACTCCGGTGCGTCTTATAGTCCAAAAAATACGATACATCTCATATTACAGGTAGTCCTTGACTTACAATTGACCCCTCCCCCCAAATTTTCATTGCTAAGCAAGACGGTTGTCAAGGGAGTTTTGCCCTATTTTATGATCTTCCTTGCCACGGTTGTTAAATCAATCACTGCCGTTGTTAAGTTGGTAACATGGTTGTTAAGTGAATCTGGCTTGCCCATTGACTTTACTTGTCGGAAGTTTGCAAAAGGTGATCGCAAACCCCAGGTCACGGCAACCGTCACAAATGAGTCCATTGCCAAGCGTCCGAATTTTGACCATGATGCTGCAACAGTAGTTAAGTGTGAAAACCGGTCATAAGTCACTTTTTTCAGTGCCATTGTAACTTTGAACGATCACTAAATAATTCCTAATTTTGAGGATACCGTTAGAAAGAAAAAAAAGAAAATATATATATAGAAGAATCTCTTACTGTAGCTGGCATCACTCCACAGCTGGAGATGTCGAAAGCACTGATTTTTTCGCAGGCTGCCAATCAGGATGGCCACGCAGGATAGAAAGAGGACCACTCCAATGACTACCCCAGCCACAAGCACTGACGAATCCAGCATAATAGTGCCTCGGCTGGTTTCTATGTAGTGAGTAATCTCGCTGATGAAGTTGCTACGGTTCAGCTGGATTTCTGTGTAGCAATGGGACAGAAAGGGACTCGGTTGAAGAGATCTTACAAAACAGCCCGTTTCAAGTGTCTATTGCCAGATACATCTTTGGGGTTTATAAGTGAATTGTAGGAGATGACCAGGCTCAGCCTGAGGGAGGAGTCAAACGCATCATCGGTCTCAAGTACCTTCATGCCCTCAAGAGATCATGTGGGCATGAAGTCCAGCCCACCTTGAATTCCTTTGACTCTTATCTACTGCCAATTTACTTTGACCGTTCGTAATTCGGATTCTTGTAGAGAGAGCTTTAGCATGTAATAAACCCATATATTCATTTGAACTGCGTAGACCCTTGATTTCCTGTGTGTGACATGAGTGGACATCATCCCATCGGCTTCAATCAACACAACCATCAGGACTACAGTATTGCTGGATTGTTGCGACTCTCTCCATCCTCAATCACGGGGTTATGTTGGTGGGAACTGGCAGGAGTTAAAGTCCAATAACATCTGGACTTTATGATGAAATCCTTCTGGTTCCCATCAGGACTTGGGTTGAGTTCTCTTTACAGTTTTTGTTTAATTGCCTAATTTTCAAGCATGAACTTCCCACTCATCTGCAGGAAGTGGACTCAGTTACTTCCTTGATTTAGGCTAAGAGACAATTGACAGGTTCACACATCACGTTAAGCCATACACTTCAGTTTATACATCACAATGACTGGCTTTGAGCATCAGCAATTTGCAAGCCACAATGGTGGATTCATACATTATGCTAAATCTCAGCCCACCATAATATAGTTTAGGCCGACACATGAATTAAGGGTCTCTGGTGACTTCTCGATGCCTATATCCATACCGTGACCAGTCTCAATATGCAACTGATAGTGTGCTCTTGTTGTCAGGTTCTCGAACTAAAATATTAATGCAAAATAACAGGTTGGAAGGGACCTTGAAGGTCTTCTAGTCTAACCTCCTTGTTCAAGTAGGAAACCCTAGACCAGGGGTTTCCTACAAATAGGGTTGGAAGGGACCTTGAAGGTCTTCTAGTCTAACCTCCTTGTTCAAGTAGGAAACCCTAGACCAGGGGTGTCAAACTCGATTTCATTGAGGGCCGCATCAGGGTTGTGTTTGACCTCGGGTCGGGATGGGTGTGGCATGACCAGCTCAATGTCACTTGTGTCGGGCGCCTGTGGTGGCCTGAGCATTCTGCCAGTGAAAACGGGCTCCCGAACTCTGTTTCCGGCTGCAACGGCCTCCTGCAACCCTCCGCCAGCAAAAATGGAGCTAGGGAGGGCCCTCCTGAGCTCCGTTTTCACTGGCAGAGGCACCATAGGCCAGTCCGCTGTTTCCAGGGTAATAGCAATAGCAATAGCACTTTTCTTATATACCGCTTCATAGTGCTTTACAGCACTCTCTAAGCGGTTTACAGAGTTCAGCATATTGCCCCCAACAATCTGGGTCCTCATTTTACCGACCTCGGAAGGATGGAAGGCTGAGTCAACCTTGAGCCTAGTGAGATTTGAACAGCTGAACTGTTGAACTAGCAGTCAGCCTGCAATGGCTGCATTTAACCACTGCACCACTTCAGCTCTTACTGAAGAGCTGTGGCACCGTGGGCCAGATCTAAGCACCCCAGGGGCTGGATCCGGCCCACGGGCCTTGAGTTTGACACCCCTGCCCTAGACCATTTCAGACAAACGATTGTCCAATTTCTTCTTAAAAACCTCCAGTATTGGGCCAAGAATAACCATGATTTGATTTGGTACATTCGGGCATATTAAATGGGCTAACAGAGGCCAAATCTGCTAGGATTTGTGAACGCTTCTCCTTCAATGCAAAATGCTGGCCTGTCCTTTTCCGACAGCTGACATTGCCTTTTATTTTTTGCTGCAGCTACCGGATAACAGCTTCCGCCATTGTGCGCTGACATTCTTATTAAAGAGTCTGAAGGAATCAGATTGGATCACTACTGACCTGCATGCTCAGAATGTCAGAAGCGAAGAGTATGCCAGGAAAAGAGGGTGAGAAATAAATTGTTTCAGATATTTGTGCCTTTAGGGCACCGCGCGGATGTCACAGCCACTTGTAAATGCGCTCTTTCAAATTAGCAGGTAAACACATACAGGCTTCCTACTCTTCACAGCACCAACCTGTTTTATCAACATGATAAATTCCACTGGAGTGAATGAAATTGCTTGGATGGGAAGCAAGCATGACATCCAATGCCACTGACTACAGCATTAACTGGGACGGGGCTTCAGGATTCTTAGCTGTGCCAGGAAGCAGATTGTATACTCGAGTTACAACCACAATCTAGCCCCAAAATTCCGACTGCTAAGCAAGGTGGTTGTTAAGTGAGTGCTGCCCCATTTTACAACCTTTCTTGGCACGGTTGTTCAGTGAATCTGGCTTCCCGGTTGACTTTGCTTGTCAGAAGGTTGCAAAAGGTATTCACAAAAGGATCTGTCATAAGTACATGCCAGTTGCCAAGCATCTTGAGTTTTGATCACATGACCATAGGGATGCTGCAATGGTTGGAAGTGTGAAAACTGGTCATAAGTCACTTTTTTTCCAGTGCCATTGTAACTTTGAATGGTGAGTAAATAAATGGTTGTAAGTCAAGAACTATCTGTACTTCTAACCAATGTCTAGGTCCTAATATGGCACTAAACAATGGATGTCCTAGTAAGAATATTATTAAATAAAACTATAAACTCTTTGCCACTATTCTGGCAGAAAGACTAAAGAAGATTTCACATACATGAAGACCAAGCAGGCTTTCTGCCGAAAAGACAGCTAAGAGATCATCTGAGGGCTGTCCTAAATATTATTGAATATTTACAATATCATAATGAAAAGAGGCTGCCTTAATTTTTTTAGATGCAGAGAAGGCCTTTGACAACCTGAATTGGGGATTTATGTTTAACGTGCTGGAAGACATGGAGTGAATTTTATCCAAGGAATTAAAGTGACCTACACGTCACAAAATGCAAAAATTGTTATAAATGGTGATTTAACTAATTCATGTGAAATTCAAAAGGGCACAAGACAAGGATGCCCTTTGTCCCCTCTGCTGTTTATTTTGGTTTTGGAAGTTTTGAATAGAGGTATCAGACAAAGTGACAAAATAAGGGGTATAAATATTAAGAAAGAAGTTTATAAATTGAGGGCCTTCGCTAATGATCTGGTTATATTTCTACAGGATCCAAAAAATAATATAGAATATTTGATGAGGATGTCCTAGTAAGAATAGTGGCCTGGATCCAAATATTATGGTCAGATTGGGTTTGCAGACCAAATTGGCTTGGTTGAATCAAGGCTTATTACATGTGCATAGATAACTGCATTTGCACCAACCTCTAATCCACAAACTGGTTCAGAAATCACAATAGCTATACTCACACCAGCCATGAAGATATATACAGCACTTTATACCATGTTATAGATTAACCTTTCAGCTAAACACAACCACTGTATGGATTCTTCACATTGTGCTAAACTCTGCACCTGATCAGCTGAACAAACCACAAGTGTGTGAGTTCATACATGTGAAACCAGGACCACGACAACCATACCACATCTTCGTACAGCGTGTGAATTCTGTTAAGGTTGATTTTTTTTCCATCGTTGTCTGGAAGTGGATAATATTGATGAAGCTGAAACATTATCCCGGCTCACTGTGACTGCTGTTTTTCACTTTAACATATTTAATTTGTTCTAAAAATAAATGAGCCCCAAATATAAGCCGGCCAATTTTTTTTTAACAACCTGCTCTACTTCTTTCAAATATATATATAAAAATACTTACAGCTGGTTCTTATTACAGGTGATGTTACTAAGCCAACCCTAATCTGGCAAGAAATATATTTGTTTGATTCATCAGCTTCAAATAAAAACCATGCTTCTCTTTTACTGGTGGACCGGCCAAGCAACCTACACGGCGAGGCAGGAACTGATCTTAGCGGGGAGGGAATGGGAAGCATTTACTAATTGATTATAATCTTTGAAAAGATTATTCTACTTCATTGCGATAGTAACACAAACAGTAGTTGTGTTTGTACACCTGGTAAAACTGTTAAGGTGTGTGCAGAGCAACCCTTGAGTTATCTAGGACATGCACATAGAAGCAGGATATTGCAGTAGATATGAGTAATGACCCAGTCACATACACAGATACGTTAAAGTGCATATAGTGGTTACTTTAAGAAATAGCACAGTCCATAAACAGTCCAGGTCATACACGTTCAATCTAGTCAATATCTAGAAGTACAATAATCTTCTTACCAGCTTGTCTTTGTCTTACACATTCAACAAAGATATTACAGCTTACAAACACATCAGAATATCAGAGAGAGTAACAGAGCATAACACAGAGATCACTATCAAGTCAAAGAGTCATTACCGAATGAAACAACAGAGAGAATAAGCCATGATCTCTAGCTCCCTCTTATGGCAACTTGCAATCCTTCAGCCAATCAGAATATAGCATACATTTTAAAGCTATATTACATAAATACATACAACCATACAATGTTGGCTTGTTTATATATTGCCAACCCAACTGTTTGGACAGAGTCCTAACAAAAACCATGCTTACTCTTGATTTGTTGATTAATCCCCAGTGGATTGATTTAACACTAAATCATAAACTATGTTTTCAAATCCAACGTGCCAATTTCAACCAAATCCAACCAGAGATGGGTTCTACTTATCTTCCCCACAGGTTCGCATTGCGATGGAAGTGCTCGTTTTGAGCGCGCGTGTCACTTCCTGGAAATGACCCTCTGCGCATTTGCAGTACTATAAAAAAAAACTTATGCGCATGCGCAGAAGCAAAAAACAAGATGGCGGCACCTATGGTGCTGCCGAGAGAACCGTTTTGGGGGCATGGCAGGCCTGGGTCACTGCCGGTTCCAGTGACCCAGGCCGCCAAGTTACTACTGGTTCTATAGAACTGGTCCGAACCAGGAGGAACCCACCTCTGAATCCAACCCAAGCATGTCATGGCTTCGTGTAGAAGTAACTTTGGTGCCAGATTTACTAATAACTAACAACTCTGTTTCCCATTATCAGAGGCAAAAACCAGATGAAAACAGCTAGCCTTTCACAAGTTGAGAATAAAACCAAGAAAATCTTACAGTTTCGCCATAGACAAAACACTTTTTAAAAAGCACCCCCAAAATAAGCTTTGCAGGATGCCTTTTTTCTTCGGCTTCCACAACGAAGCTGAAAATGGGTCTTTGCCATTTTTTTCTCAGGAGGGTTTGCATTTTTATTTTTATTTTGCACACCTTCACCAACATCTCAGTTTCTGTTTTGAGAGGAGCATTACGTGGTTACATTGCTGCTGTAAAAGTGGCAAAGCTTCAGCAGCTAACATTTTTTCAGAAAGGTTGATGGCAATCTTCAAGGAAGAATTTCCTTTGCCAGACATGAAGAGGTTAAGGGCTACGACTGGAAGCTGGGCAGTTCGAGACCCAAGTACCACGTGACGGGCTGAGCTCCCGTTCTTGCCCCAGTTCCTGCCTTCCTAGCCATTCAAAAGCATGCAAATGCGAGTAGATAAATAGATACCACTTCAGTGGGAAGGTAACAGCATTCCGTGCACCTCGGCATATAATCATGTCATCCATATGACCACAGAAGAATATTTGGACAACACTGGCTCCCTCCGCTAAAAAATGGACATAAGCACTGTCCCCTAGAGTTGGACATGATTTGGCATGGGAATCCTTTACATTTTTTTTTAGTCCTACCTTAGGTACAAAGACAGTTGGGCCAGTCACTTTCTCTCAGCCCTAGGAAGGAAGCAATGGCAAACTGCTATGAAAATCCTACCAGGAAAACTTCAGGGGCTAGTCCATGCAATTGCCAGGAATCAATAAGTTGAAGACATGCACACAACCACAGACACACATACACACCTGTTCAAAAAGAAATGCCTATGGTAAGTACAGCCAGACACAGTCAACATCTAAGTTCATAAAGACAACCAATCTCCTTGCCAGCGAGACTTTTCTCACATTCAAAGGCAATGTGACAAAATAAACATGATGCTGGAGGCTCTCAACTTTTTATTTAATTTTGAAATTAAAAGTATCTTTAAAAAGGAACAGTCAGGTAGGGAAGGCAGCGTGCCTGGTGCTTAGGGACTCCATGTTACTTAATCGTTGGCCAGAATACTGAATGGGTTCGGAGAGAAAGTAAAGTTGCAACAATAAAGAAATTTGGCATTGGAAGGCAGCCAGGGTCATTGATTGAGATGGATAGGTATATAAATGAAATGAAATAATAAACAACTTTTATTACTAAGGAGAACTAAGGAGAAATTTCCTGACAGTTAGAACAATTAATCCGTGGAACAGCTTGCCTCCAGAAGTTGTGAATGCTCCAACACTGGAAGTTTTTAAGAAGATGTTGGATAACCATTTGTTTGAAGTGGTGTAGGGTTTCCTGCCTAGGCAGGGGGTTGGACTAGAAGACCTCCAAGGTCCCTTCTAACTCTGTTATTCTATTCTATTCTAAATAAACAAATAAACCAAGCAAGCAAGTAAGCAAGTTGCTTGGAGAGTTATGCATATTATAACTGAATCATAAAGTATTAAAGTAAACCTTACTGCAGGCTGTCTGAAGTGCTATTCTTGGATAAACTGGCAGGGCATCAGTTAAATAAACAAGCACAAGCAAATTGTAACACGATGGCCCAGCTTTGCAGACATGCTTATAATACTTCCTGGACCCAATGCAACCTGACAGTTCTAATGACCCCCAGCTCCCTCTGCTGCCGTTGCCAGGATCCTTCTGAGATCTGCCTTCACATTTCCTTCATATCAATCTGTTCCTGGTTCAAATACAATTTTCACCCTCAGCTTTTCAATCAACGGCTTAATGAAAAGATAAGCGTGGTCAAGGTGCAGATGGCCAGCAGAAATGGAAGAAAAAAACAGAGTTCCACTCTCATTAGCAGCGGTTCAAAGGAGACCATTCCAGGAAATACTGCTGTTAGGGCTCTTCTTGAAATAACTGGATGGGGGGGGGGAGAGGGGGAATCATTTATTCTAGAGAAAAACAGACATTTTATGCCAAATTATAGGATAGGCAACATTTAGAATTCTTTGAAAATCAGATTTGTCACAGCATAATTTCCCAAATTTGGAGATGCGACTCCAGCACAACAAAATGAGGCATGATATGGCCTGTAAATTAAGATAATTAAGTTTTCTTAAATGAGCTCCTACACCACCAGCCTCTTTATAAATAAGAAAATAGCAGAGAGAATCTATGCTAGAACTTTCTTCTCAAGTTGGCTTCTTCCAGATGTGCTGGGACTCAGTTCCTAGAAGCCACATGTGGAAGTCTTCCTTCATTCTTTGAATCAAGTCTTTAGAATAGTTAAAGACAGTAAAGTGAAATAGGCAATAGTGATAGGTAAATCTCCCCATAGCTACAAATATGAGGGATAAAGGGACGTGCGTGAAAGAGAGGTAAAATATCAACATAGAGGGGGGGAAATGGAGATCACAAGAAAATTGAGGCTCCTAGTTAATTTCATGAATTGGTGCACTAAACTTTTCTGGCAATATTACTGAAGTGGTTTAGCATGACCTTCCTCTGGGATTTTGTTTTTAATTTCCCTCTTTAGCTTATAGACCTGGCAATCTCCCATCCAAATAGATACTGAGTTTGTGAGCACAGCCAAAGTTGGCCTGCTGAGATGTTGAATGGGTCAGCTTGCAGGTTATAGTCCCAACGGTGCTTATTCAGGAGACAACTGGACTTTTCTTGTTTTTTCTTTGAAGACATTTTGCTTCTTATCCAAGAAGCTTCTTCAGCTCTGAATGGATGGTGGACAATGGAACGATTTATAGTCCTTGCAGACAGCTGGTCCTTTGCATCCTTTTAGAGTCTCGTTGAGACACTTGGAGGTTTATCTGTGTCCTCAGGGTCACCTGAGTAGTGCAAATGTTCCTGTAGTCTGCAATTTTTCTCTGGAAATCTGTTCATATTCCCATACCATTCGAAGGGTGCTCATTCCAAAGTGCATGGCTAAGAGTCAGTGGAGATTCTCAGTCATCCAGATGCTTCAACCTCCAAGTGCCTCAACTACTGTCTAAAAGAATGCAAATGACCAGTTGTCTGCAAGGATATAAATCTTTCCATTCCCCACCATCCACTCAGAGCTGAAGAAGCTTCTTGGATAAGAAGCAAAATGTCTTCAAACTCAACCCAGTTCAGGGAAAAGCAATGAAAACAATCAAAGGACAAGGAATTAAGTCCTGGGGAAACCTTTAGCAGCCACTGGATATTGAAAAGAAAGCCTTGAACAGAAAAGGAAGAGGAGATTGTTGGACCTTACAAAAAGCAAGACGGGAAGAAAATCGACTTGTTTTGAGTTGTGGTGCTGGAGAAAGCTCCTGCGTATTCTTTGGACAGCAAAGGTGACCAACAAGCAAGTACTGGAGTATTTAACACCAAACATATGAACCATGCTAGCGCAGTGGTTAGAAAGCAGTATTGCAGGCTAACTCTGCTCATTGCCAGGAGTTCGATCCTGACCAGCTCAAGGTGGATTCAGCCTTCCATCATTCCAAGATTGGTCAAATGAGGACCCATATTATTGGGGGCAATATGCTGACTCTGTAAACCGCTTAGAGAGGGCTGTAAAAGCACAGTAAAGTGGTATATAAGTCTAAGTGCTACTGCTACTGTCCCATCGGAGATGTGGTTTTTATTTTCATCAACAATTACCACTCTGAATTTCCACCTAGAAAAATGTCTTGGCCACTCTGCCTTCCTGAATTGCTTCCTTTGAAACGCATCCATTATTACACGGAGAGGCACAAAGAATGATTTCTGAACAGATGCTGCGGGGACCAGCTTCCTTTTAAAAAGCCTGGACCAAAAAACCCTCCCCCAACAACCCCTCCTTCTTATCATTTTCCTTCCCTTCATCCATTAAAGAGTTCAGGATATTATGTTAGGCTTTAATGATTCAGCAGACTAGAGGTAATTTGTAAACCACTTCCTGTTGATACTGTCATTAGGCAGTTACTGAGAGATTCTGCCAACATCCTCCTACCAACATTTCTTTCATTCATGAAAGCCCTTAACAATCCCAACCGGCTGTACTGAGAACATTATTTCTAGAGTCTTGAAAATGATGAGCACCGTGTATCCCTTGCAGTTCTCTCTTACTACCTGATAGGTGTGGCCTGCCCACCACACTTAAAAAAGGTATTTAAAAAAACCCACCTTCATTTCTAAATGATAGAATATAAAAAAGGGGAAAAAAAGAGATGAGTAAAGATACAAATTGAGGAGACGGAGGAGTATGGCCTAAAATTAAGAGGTATAAGAGACAATGAGAATGTTTGGAAGATTAACTATAGCAATTAATTTGGAAGAAAGTTGTAAATTAAAGGTGGCAGACCCAGGCAATAAAAGTAGGAGGAAGAAGGCAGCATTAGAATAATAGTAGATACACCTACGGTAGAAGAATATATTATATATATAAATATGGATAAAGGGAAAGATATAAGTTTAAGAATAGCTCTGATGTTGGAACTGTTCGTCTGCTGACCATAAAATGGATTATAATTAGATGTACTCAGGGAAGGACCAGAGGGAGAAGAGGAAGTAGAAAGGAAGAGGAGAGAGAGAGGAGGGAAATAGAAAAGAGGTAGGTAGGGAGAAAGAAGGTAGAGGGAAGAGAGGGAGATAGAGGGAGGGGAGTAGTATGATAAATGGAAGGAAAGCAGATGGGAGATAAAAGTATAAATGGAGCAAATTAAGGAATATATGGCATTTTGAATAGAAATGTATAACTATGGATGTTTTGATATTATGATATATATGGATGTTTATGTAAGTTTTGTGAAAAAATATTTTTTTAAAAAAAAAACCACATTAATTAGGAAGTTGAAATTCTGCAGAGTACAATGCCCTTGTACGTCATTGTTTCTTACTTCTAGTAATGAAAATATAGGTAGTCTTCAACTTAATGACCACAATGGAGTTCCAAAATTTCCATGGCTGAGCAAGACAGTTGTTAAATGAGATTTTTTTTGCCCTGTTCTGTGATCTTTCTTGCCATCGTTATTAAGTGAGTCACTGCAGTTGTTAAAAGTTAGTAACACGGTTGTTAAGTGAATCGGGTTTCCCCCATTGACTTTTGCTTGTCAGAAGGTCACAAAAGGGGATCACATGACCCTGGGATACTGCAGCTGTCATAAATACATGCCAGTTGCCAAGCATCCAAATGTTGATCACCATGGGGATGGGGACAATGGTCATGTGAAAACAGTCAGAAATGACTTCGAACAGCCACTAGATGAATGGTTATAAGTCAAGGAATACCTGTAAACATATTTAGAAAATTTAAATGACCGGCGATTTCAGCCAGCTTTGTTTGCAAGCATGTCCATTGTCCAAGATTTATTTTTATTTTTTTTTTCAACATTTAAAAGCATTCTGAAGGATGACCTGAGCCAGTGAAATAATCATGCTGTGAATGTAGAAATCTCCTTTACTAGAGTGCCTATTGACCTGCTGTCAGGCTTTCTGAAAAGACATGGACTCCTGCCTTATCAAGTCTGGCATTATCCGAGTATTAAATGTTCCGTCTTAAAAGGAATGGGTTCAGGATAAAAGGTCGAGAAGCCTCTTTTATAGCGCAGGCGGTTGAAATTGGTTTAAGCCTGAAAATGCCAATTGCACTACAGAAGATGAAGATAAGATTGGCAGCCTAAATCATGTCAATGATGATCCAGGCTAGGGTTCAATATCCAACACTAGTCAATCACACAAGACTTAGGATTTCATTAGATGAAGTCAAAGCACAGTAGACTTTCCTGGTTGGTGGTCCTTATTAGCTGATCTTTTGAAACAATTTCCTTTTAGGTAGTGGAGTTTCTGTTTAGGTCACTGCCATAACCCAACACTCTCTTTGCAAGACCATTTGAAACCGCATGAGACTTCAAGTAGACCAAGGCTCTCAAGATCCCCAACAAGGAAGATACTTTGCTCAGAAGGAGTGTGCAAGGAGCAAAGATGATTGTGTATCCATATGGAAACACGCCAGGGACGGGTTGCTCAGTTACTGATACCGGTGCGCTGCATGCGCATCTCCATGTTTTGTGCGCTCGCTCACTCACTACATGCGCGTGCCCCCTTATGAGATTTTGCTTCCGCGCATGCGCAGAAGCAAAAAAGTCCAAAAATTCTTTTAAAAAGATGGCGATGCGCGCGACACGGACCGCCGAAGACGGCACCGGAGCGGTCGCATGCAAATAGTGCCATCTGCTGGCCACTACCGGAACGACAGAGTGGACCGCACGGGTAGGAACCCACCACTGAAACACACAGCAAACGAGCTTAGCAATTTCCGGAAAAAAACCACGCCTTTCCACCCAAATAATCCATCCTTATCACACAATAGCCTTTAGTAAATATGGACCAAGATAATCACTCTCTAATTTCTCATAATTTCTTTTTACAACATGGTGAGAGATCAAAAGGCAGTTCCTGAAATGTTTTCCTACGCTTGTGTTTCTCTTAGCTACTGCGCGTTATAGTTTCTGAGAGCATGCTTAGCATTGCAATGGTTGAATACTTGGTCTTTTTCTTCCTCTCTCTTTATAAGTTAACATTTATAAATGCATGTTCCCTGGCCTGGAGCTGCTTCTCATTATGGAGGGTTTGGCTGGAAGTCACTTCTCATTATGCAGTGCTTCTAGCAGGGATGACAAACTCCCTTGGCAACCACACTATTTGGATAAAGCTCGCTTGTAAACTCTCTGCTATCACATTATTTATACATACTGGTGTGCGTGTATGTGTAATGCCGAGTACTTTTCCAAATTCTCCACTTAAGAAAAAGAAATCAAAAGATCAAGTAGAACAGTGTTTCCCAACCTTGGCAACTTGAAGATATCTGGACTTCAACTCCCAGAATTCCCCAGCCAGCGAATAAATAAATAAATAATAAATAAATAGATAAATAAATAAATACCATATTTTCAGAGTATAAGACCCCCCCCAAAAGAGGCTGAAAATTTGGGTGCGTCTTATACCCCAAATGTAGCTTTTTCTAAGCTTTTTTTCAGCCCTAATGAGGCGCTAGCGAGTGAAGCGATCTTCTGGGCTTTGCCTGCTTTTCTCATTGCTTCTCTCTCCAATGATCAGCTGTGCTTTAGAAGCTGTTTTTTAATCCTCACTCAGGGGATAAACAGCGCGCGCTCAAAACCAGCGAACTAATGTGCTGAAGCTGACCAGACTAAGGACGCTAGCCAGATGAATACCTGGTAGGCAGAATCCCCCCCCCTATTTTCCTTCCCCAAAAACTAAGGTGCGTCTTATACTCCGAAAAATATGATTGATAAATAAATAAATAATAAATAAATAAATATGCGATTTCAAGCTGCATCAACAGAAGGAAAGCTTCCAAATACTAAATTAATTCATTCACCTTGATTAGTCTTGGGGACCAAATTTCAGCAATTATTGAGAGAAACTCAACCCAGTTCAGGGAAAAGCAATGAAAACAATCGAAAGGACAAGGAATTAAGTCCTGGGGAAACCTTTAGGAACAACTGGATATTGAAGAGAAAGCCTTGAACAGAAAAGGAAGAGGGGATTGTTGGACCTTACAAAAAGCAAGACGGGAAGAAAATCGACTTGTTTGAGTTGTGCTGGAGAAAGCTCCTGCATATTCTTTGGACAGCAAAGGTGACCAACAAGCAAGTACTGGAGTATTTAACACCAAACATATGAACCATGCTAGCGCAGTGGTTAGAAAGCAGTATTGCAGGCTAACTCTGCTCATTGCCAGGAGTTCGATCCTGACCAGCTCAAAGTGGATTCAGCCTTCCATCATTCCAAAGTCGGTCAAATGAGGACCCATATTATTGGGGGCAATATGCTGATTCTGTAAACCACTTAGAGAGGGCTGGGAAAAGTAAAGCACTGGGAAGCGGTATATAAGTCTAAGTGCTATTGCTATGTCACTAGAAGGCAAAATTATGAAACTCTGTCTCATTTACTTTGACTGTGTCATGCGGGGGAATTCACTGGGCAAAGCAATTATCTTTGGAAGAGTTAGTGTTAAAAGGAAAGCAGGCCACCAAAGAATATGATGGTTGGACGCCATCAAAGCCGAGACCAGCCAGAGCATAGAAAAACTCAAAAGAAGTAGTGCAAGATGGGAAGATGTGGAGAGATTCGGCCCATAGAATCGCTGAGAGTCAGGCACGACTGAATGGATAACATCATCATCATCACCATTCAAAATGCTAGACAGGTTGTCATATAGAAAAAAGTTGAAACTGTGTCCCTGCGGTCCCATAATGCAAGACACAGAATAAGTTCTCAGAAAGCAGACTCAACAGAATTTTAATAGCAACAGCAGATTGACAGTATAGCCAATTATCTGCCTTTCTCTAGTTCAGGTTTCTCAATAGTAACTGCAGAGTGACATTGTAACCAATTATCTTCCTTTTACTACTGCAGCTACCATGCTCAAGTAAAGGATGAACAGATACTAGTTAAAGATGCTTTAATTTGGATTTCCTGAGGTGTGCTATGGGCTAGTTTTGACCTAAACGGTCTTTTCCACTTGTGGAATGCTATGATCCTATTTCTCCTCTGGCTGAAAGTGAAGAAGTGATGAATTCCATGCTACTTTATTGTTCAGTTTGAGAAGAAAGTCGGGATATAAATGGATAAATGCATTAAAAAAATAACATCAAGGAAGAACTGAATTTATACCATAACCATGACACAGTCTGTCCCCCTCCCAAAAGCCACACCTGTACAGAGGAAGGATTCCATCTTTTACCTAAGATACTTTTCCTAAAATCTACAGTGATCCAGCACTCACCAAACACGTTTCCCAAGTCGGTAGGAGATGGAAATAACCAAGTTCCAAATTATAAATCATACTATGCATTAAAAGGTACTTCTGGAGGGTTTGGCCAAATTGGCTTCACCCAGCATTTGCATTTCCCCCAGTTGCATCGATGCTTTTGTGGCAACTCTGATGTTTTCTTTTGTGTGTGTATTAACACTGTTGGGGTATATGGGGTGCTCAGGGAGGGGTAGCAATAGCTTCAACATGCTGGCCAAACCAGGTTGAGAGTAGCCGTTGGATCATCGACCTTTGGTGAGATAGGGACTTGTCTATCCTGAGCATGTGAAGACAGATTCCGGTGGACTGAGCGGATGAAATCTACTAGAATAGGACAACGGTCATGAAGGTGGTCTCTGCAAGTGATGTGGGACGCTAAGAGCACAGCAAGACACAAAAGACGCCCTGGTCAAGCACTGCGCCCAGCCCATCTCCAACTGTCTCGACTCTTGTCCTGCTATTGGAGCAAGATGGAATCTGGGAAGAGAGAGTGAGGCTGACTATGCACACCTCTCCCTCACTTTAATCCAATTCACGCACAAGTCTTGACATCCCCTCCCCCCCCGATTCTCATAGATGTCAAGGTCCTCTTCGAACACGATGGACGAACATCATCATTAACACTGTTGTTAGGAATGGACTCTCTCTCCAGAGTGATTAATGCTCATTTGCAAGAAACAGTATGCACATTCCTCTATTATTGCTTCTGTGCAAATCTGTGGTCTCTTATTTTGGATAATCTGAGATTTCATGACCTTGTTTTTAGAGATTTAAATTGTTTATACATTTTAGAACCCTTCACAATCTCTTTGTCCTTATAGCTTTGCACGTATGTATCCATTTGAAGGAAACATATGCAATGAACAGGATTTGACTGCATGAATGCTCAGTTTGAAGTTGCTAAGCCTTTAAGATAGTCTTTCCCAACTTGGAACCCTCTGGATAAATGGATCAACCTACAGAATTCATATTTCCTGCACTTCTATTTCCTAGATATTCTGAAAGCTGGAAGTCCATCCATGTGGAAGGAATTCAAATTGAGGAAGGATAGTTTAAGGCAGGGGTGTCAAACTCAATTTCATTGAGGGCTGCATCATGGTTGTGTTTGATCTTACGGGGCCAGGGTGGGCGTGGCCAGCTCAACGTCACTTGTGTCGGGGGCACCTGTGGCAGCACAAGCACTTTGCCAGCGAAAACGGGCTCCCGAACTCCGTTTTCGGCTGTGGCGGCATCCTGCAACCCTCTGCCAGTGAAAATGGAGCTCAGGAGGGCCGCGAGTGGCCCTCCCGAGCTCCGTTTTCGCTGGCAGAGGTACTGCGGGCCAGTCCTTTGCTGTTTCCAGGGCGGCCCCGCGGGCCAGATCTAAGCATCTCACAGGCCGGATCCAGGCCCCGGGCCTTGAGTTTGACACCCCTGCTTTAAGGTGTCATAAAACTCTTGGATTGGGATTACTTCCTTTAGATCAACAATATCAACCGGCAACCTACAATGAAGGCTGTCGAAGTTGTGTTTCCTCTCAAGGAAATCTACCCCAACACTCAACAAATCAAATCTTATGTGACCGACGTTGAAATGGACTATGTTGCTACTCTGCCTTCCACGTTGTTTTATATCTAAGCACTTTATAGAGGAAAAATGCTCTTACCCAAGGTCACAATTCTGTTCTGTACATTACTAAGTACAGAAGACATGACACACCGCATTTGTAACTTCACCATTGCTAACATATCATTTCCCTTGACCAAGGACCCCCCATTTAAAATTCCACTACCCTTAACTGCAAGTAAGATGGAACAATTAAATACCACTAAAAGGTAATTAATTTGCATTAAGTAACCTTGAGCGTACTCTTAATATGCCTCATTTGCAAAAGCACTTCCAACTGTTTAACCTCCTTGACTTGCCTTCTTGCAAAGGCACTGTTCTTTATGCATTTTTAAAATACTCTTTAATGGTTTGAAAACCCACCAGATGTAGCTTAATTCGGCTGTTTTTCTACTGATGAGATCTGATTGGTGTTTTTATCGGAATATCTCTGCTCACAGACAGCTAGCACGTTTTGAGAAAGATGAGGTTAACCTAACCTCATCTAACCTTCCTAACAGGGGTGGGTTCCACTTACCTTCCCTACTGGTTCACATTGCGATGGAAGTGCGGGTTTTGCGCTCTCGCTTAGCTTGCGCACGTGCCTATCTCACGTCGGGGAAATAACCCTCTGCGCATGCCCAAAGTGTTCTGTGCATGCGCAGAGGGTATAAAAACTCAAATGGCGGTGTCCCGGCAGGTGGGCGGAGCTGCCTTTGCGATCGGCTCTCCGACGACTAACAGGTAAAAGTGAACCGGGAGCATTTCACCCCTGGTTCGGGGGCGTGGACAGCCTGCCATCGCTGCCGGTTCGGAATAGAATATGAATCCTCTGCAATGCTCTGGAAGCCAGGTCTGCTTCTTCTTCTCAACAAAATATTCAAGAAACGGCTCACTAAAGGTGGACATCGTTTTAAGCCTGGCCGCCCGATAGCCCAAAGCAACTCCAACCTGTGATTAAGTAGCAGAAATCTCAGCTGAATGGCTGTGTGTGAACCGCTACGCTTGACGCACCCAAGGGGTCATTCACCTGAACAGGTCACTGGGATGGAGACGTATTCTTTGCCACCGTCCTTCCTGTAGTAGCGAAGAAGGCCAATTCATCAAGCAGAAGCTATCCCCGTACTGAAGTCTTTTCTGCAAGGCAGGAAATTCTTTTCATCTAAAAAAAAAAAAAAAAAAGAGGAGGGAAAGAGAATTTTTTTTTTTAAAAAAAAATAAGTCAACAGCAAGCAGCAAGCAAACAACATGTGCATTAGCAAGACCCCAGATTTCTTGAAAACTTAATGCTTGGTTGTTTTTTTAATGGTATCCAAGAGCAATAAATAAACAGGCTTATTCTTCCTTTCTCAGTGGATGGGAGCTAATCTATCCTGCAAGTCAAAATTGAAAGTATGTTCATTTAAATGATGTCTATTTCTTTCCCCTCTTCTCTTCCACTGCCGTATGGATGTCTGGCCAAGAAGGGACTTTATGACGGCCAAACCACCCAGTGACATATCATTATATTGTTCGTGGTAAGATTAAACCGTTCAAGCCCGAATGTCTATGGAGATTCTCAATCATCCCGGTCATGGTTGTCCCAAAAACGCTTTTCCAAAAGGCAAGTGGACTTTCTTAATTTTTCCCCTCTTGAACTGAAGATGCTTCTTGGATGAGAAGTGAAACATTTTCAAAGAACCCCTCCCAATAATGTCCAGTTGCCTCTTGGAAAAGCACCTTTCAGACATTTGAAGTATTTCAACCTCCTGCTATATCAGCCTTCCCCAACCTAGTGCCTTCCACATGTAGTGAGATCTTGGTGGCAAAGTGTAGGTCTGAAACAAAAGCGTGCTAGTTTTGAGGCTGACCCCCCTTTCCTTGATGATCTCCCAAACCAATGTTTCTCAACCTTGGTGACTTTAAGGTGAGTGGACTTCAACTCCCAGAATTCCCCAACCAGGCAGCTATGTGTTGTGGCCTGTCGGCCGCCGGCCCCTCCAGCAGCTGAATCAGATGAGGAGGCGGCGTGGGAGTCAGGGCCAGCTTCAAGATGCTCTGAGAACTCCAAGGGGGAAGAGGAAATGGAGCTGTCAGAGATAGAGACAAAGGCGGAGCCTGGGCGGTCCATCAGATGGAGAGTCAACAGCCCCCAGGTCTGGAGATGGCTGATGAGGAGGAAGAGGAACTGCATCTGGGTCCAGTGCCTGATGCGCGGATGCACAGAAGGCAGAGGAGAGGAGAGCAGTGGAAATCTATGGGCCGATCCTTGGGACGGAAGAGCCATCACTGCTAATGAAGCCCCACCCTAGCTCTGGGGATAAAAGGCAGGATGAATAGGTGTGGCAGACAACTATTCATCTCCCTGCCAGACAGACTGGTTAGCCTGCTGTGTGTGTGAGAGAGAGACTTTTTGCCGGGGCTGCTGGTGCTCCTAATAAAGGGAACGTTTATTTAACTACAGAGGGTTTGTCGTGTTTGGGATCCGGGTCAGAACACTATGCTTATGCTGGCTGGGGAATTCTGGGAGTTGAAGCCCCCACACCTTAAAAGTCGCCAAGGTTGGGAAACGTTGCTCTAACTTGCAAATAGAAAGATCTTCTCACATCTCTACAGATTCCTGGGAATGAGCTTTGATAGAAGATTGGGGCCAGAATATGCACAAATCTTTGATTTGTGTACTGTCTAGCCAATTCCCTTAAGGCCCAGCTGGAAAAGATGCCAGCAATCTACTTCGCTCCCAGCCCTGGTGGTCTCCAAGAGACGCTTGCCCGGTCTTGCTAATGGTTCTTGTGGTAGGAAGGCAGCGTGCTTAAAGAGCCTTCAGCAGCTTCAGCTTGGGAGGTCTGACAGGAGCTTACAGTTTATTTTGCTATAAAGACAATAGAGGACATATGCGTTGCCTCTATTATCTGTTATCATGGCATCGCTTGAATCCAAGGAAATATATACATATGCACTGCAAGATAATACAGACAGACTAATGCAGTGGTTTTGAAGATATTCAGCATAATCCTGTTCTCTTTTATTTAGATGCAGTGCCCCCCCCTAAATTTTGAATGTTTTTATTCTTGAGTCAATGGAAGAGACTGAGGCTAAGTCTTACCCCCCTGTAACAAACCACAGTTCATTTCTTTAAAGAAAGCATTTATTAAACTGCAAACACATTACAAATAACTCTTTTTCAAAAGAAAAAGAAAAATAATGCTATTATCCTGTAACATTAAATATAAGCTTTGGGACTACACAACTATACCGAAGTTGTATTAAACACAACGGGCTTTAAAGAAGAAACCTAGCCATCTGTCCATTCCTCCATCCATCAAATATTGTGAAAATAACGCTTTCAATTTGAATTAAAGAAAGGCTATTTTTCTACAAAGTCAGGTGAGAAGAAAAAGAGCTGAGGTGGTGCAGCGCTTAGAGTGGGGTACTGCAGGCCACTTCAGCTGACTGTGATCCGCAGGCCAGTGGTTCAAATCTCACCGGCTCAAGGTTGACTCAGCCTTCCATCCTTCCGAGGTAGGTAAAATGAGGACCCAGATTGTTGGGGGCAATGTAAATATATACATTGCTTACTGGTGTAAACCGCTTAGAGAGTGCTTGCACTGTGAGGCGGTATATAAATCTCACAAATAAATAAATAAATAAAATCCTATATCCTGATTCACAAAAGAGGGGTGGTCGCATAGATTAACCATTTGGATAGCTCTAAAAACATGTTTAATTTGATGTTTTGGTGTCATTCTTTTGATAGCCAAAGGCCCATGCTAATCGGCATAATTGTTCATGGTTTATAATTTTTCTTATGCTGCTGCTGCATAAGAAAATGCTTGCGACGCCCTCCCTTACATTTCTCTGTATCACCCAATCTTGACGGCACATGCCTCTCAGAAAGCTATAGGCATGTACATGCCTGGCAGCACAGTTTTGCATAAGACCTGCAATGAAATAATTTTTTGTGCTTTTAGAATGCAGGGGATAATGTTCTTGGAGGATCTAAATCATTAGTTGCCCAACTAAATTTTAATTTCAGTAACGGGGATATTTCCCTTACTAGCACGAAACCCTCTCCCTGCTAAGTAATTAGCTACTTCTTTCCATTTTTTTTTTTTTGAGTCATTGCCGACTCCTGGAGATTGCTTGGAAAAGTCCCTGCAGTTTTCTTGGTAAGATTTTGGAAACGCTTTTCCATTGACTGCTTCCTAGGGCTGAGAGAGAGAGAAAGAGAGAGAGAGAGAGAGAGAGAGAGAGAGACAGACAGACAGACAGACAGACAGACAGACAGACCGATCCAAGGTCATCCTAGTAGCTTTGTACCTAAGGCAGGAGTAGAACCAGCAGTGGGTTGCTCCTGGTTCAGCCCGGTTCTTTGAATCGGTAGCGGCGGCGGTGGGAGGCTCCGCCCACCTGCCCGGGACGCTTCTGCGCACATACGCAAACTGGTAGCAAAACCATTTAGAACCCACCACTGAGTAGAACTCATGGTCTCCCAGTTTCTAGCCCAATATTTCTCAAACTTGACAGATAGGTGGACATCAACTCCCAGAATTCCCCTGCCAGCAAAGGTGGGCAGCAGTTCACGTGTGAAGTTCAACTCCAGGATGCTGGCTGGGTAATTCTGGGAGTTGAGTTCACCTATCTGAAAGTCGCCTAAGATGGAAAAAAACGTTGGGCTAGAAACTGGGAGTGTGTGAAATCTAGTCCAGCCTTAGGCATGAAGCCAGCTGGGTGACCTTGGATCAGTCCGTATATCTCCAAGTTGCTAAGCTTAAAAAACACTTCTATCGTGATGTCTTAGCTACTCCACCGAACTGACCCTATAACACAGCTGCAAAAGAACATTTAAACATTTCCGAGAAGGTTCAGATGCCAGGGGTTTTCCATGCCTCTCCTTTCTATGTCCCTCAAATCCTTATCTCCCATCCTGTAAGGCAGTGTTTCCCAACCTTGGCAACTTGAAGATGTCTGGACTTCAACTCCCAGAATTCCCCAGCCAGCGAACGCTGGCTGGGGAATTCTGGGAGTTGAAGTCCAGACATCTTCAAGTTGCCAAGGTTGGGAAACACTGCTGTAAGGGTTTTTAATCAAGGGAGGGAGGGAGGGAGGGAGGGAGGGAGAGAGAGAGAGAGAAAGAGAGAGAGAGAGAGAGAGAGAAACAGTTTGGAAGTGGGCTGCAAAAGCATTGTTGAAGAAGTATGAAAGCTAATGCTTGGGGTGGGGGTGGGACTGATGCTGTTTTAGGAACAGCAGTGCGCTTTGGTCTCAACTCACTTCCCACCTACTCAATCTGGAGGCTTGCATGGAATACAGGTTGACTAGGAGACCAATAACACCTAGCTCATCCTGAAAACAGTATCATGCTACATCTCGCAGTCAGGAAATTACCCCTTAGTTCTAGGTTGGTTTTCTCTTTGACTAATTTAGCACTTAGACTTATATACCACTTCACAGTGCTTTACAGCCCTCTCTAAGCGGTTTACAGAGTCAGCCTCTTGCCCCCAACAATCTGGGTCCTCATTTTACCCACCATGGAAGGATGGAAGGCTGAGTCAACCTTGAGCCTGGTGAGATTTGAACTGCTGAACTAGCAGCCAGCTGAAGTAGGTTGCAGTGCTGCTTTTAACCACTGCGCCACCTCGGCTCTGTATTTCCATCCATTGCTTCTTGCTCTGCCTTCAGATGCTTTCAAGAATAAGTTGACCCCCCTCTTCTCTATGGCAGTCCCTTAGATATTGGAACACTGCCACCCATGTCCTTCTTTTTATTAAACGAGACATATCCAATTCCTATAACTGTTCTTCCTAATCATCTTTTTGTTGATTTCACCACTGCTTCCATCCTTCCGAGGTCGGTAAAATGAGGAGCCCTGACTGTTTCGGGGCAATAGGCTGATTCTGTAAACCGCTTAGAGAGGGCTGTCAAGCACTTTGAAGTGGTATATAAGTCTAAGTCAGTGTTTCCCAACCTTGGCAACTTGAAGATGTCTGGACTTCAACTCCCAGAATTCCCCAGCCAGCGTTCGCTGGCTGGGGAATTCTGGGAGTTGAAGTCCAGACATCTTCAAGTTGCCAAGGTTGGGAAACACTGGTCTAAGTGCTATTACTATTGCCATATACAGTACAAACATTCTTTTGCTTCCTCTCTACATCGTCTCTACCCCAACTCTCTGATTCGTTAGCACCCCTTTTCTCCAATCACCCTTTCTACATACAGGTATCAATCACAGACTTTATTTATTTAGCGTATGGCTGGTCACACACAATATTAAAACACTTCATTTTTACAAATTAAAAACAGTTAAAACAGTAAGAAAAACCTAAAAAGGGAAACAGAAATAACATTTCAAAGCTTAATATCAAGTTTGGAGATCCAGTCAGTAGCTGCCGTTGTTGTGCAGAGGAAGTCCCTACAGTCTCCTGGATATCTTCTGTTGGGGCATTCCCTCACTATGTGCTGAATAGTCTGTCGAGGAGCCCCGCAATCACATTGTGCTGAAGGTGTCTTTCCCCATTTATGCAAGGAGTCAGCATACACCCCATGAGTTGTTCTAATTCTGTTATATGTCACCCACATGTATCTGGGTAGGCCAAATCCTGATGGTCAGCCAGAACATCACACAAAAGTGGACGGAGGTGTGGAATAGCTGCACCCCCCAAGATGTCTCTGGGCACATTAGCCCTAGTAGTATACCTCCAGGATTTGGCCTACCCCGATCACAAACCTTCTTACAAAGAAGACATATACAATTGCAAAAGCAGAATGGGATTTGCATTACCTTAAATTTTCTGTCCACAAACTTAGCACAGAGTTTTCTTAATGTAACAAAGGCATAATAGAAAATAATTCCTTCAGGAAAGATCTCATCACAGATGTGATCCATAAAACTACAATGAAACTGGAGAAGGGTAATCCAGTGCAATAGTACACAAGAAAGATTTGGAGGATCCAAGCTTGCGTTCTATTTGCAAAGTTGGCAGGGAGCATTGGTCCAAACACAATCCTTACAGTGGTGGGTTCCTACTGGTGCGGTCCACTCTATAGCACCAGTAGCGGCCCTCGGGTGCCGTCACAGTACCTGTGCGGTCGGTTGCCGGTGCCTGGGTGCCGCCATTAAAATTTTTTGTTTTAATTTTTTAAAAAAATTTTCTTCTGCGTATGCCCAGAAGCTGAGCTTCCAGCACTGCACATGTGCTGCCTTCCTACCCCACAGTGAGTCCAAGCAGGGGAGGATGGCTGAGGGAGCGCGTGAGACGCTGAAAGAACGGGCGGCAGGACCTATCTCAGTTCCCCTCCCTTCAGCAGTCCGAGAAGCCACGCATGCCGGTGATGATCCTAGGCATTTTTGCACATTTGAGGCTTCTTGAGCTGCTGAGGGGAGGGGGAATGGGCGGCAGGACCTATCTCAGTTCCCCTCCCTTCAGCAGTCTGAGAAGCGACGCCCACCCGGTCACATGGCCAGCAAGCCACACCCACAAAATAAGCCACGCCCACAGAGTGGTAGTAAAAAAATTAGGAACCCGCCCCTGAATCCTTAGGATAAAAAGGCAGAAAAGAAAGATAGAAAGAAAGAAAGAAAGAGAGAAAGAAAGAAAAGAAAGAAAGGAAGGAAGGAAGGAAGGAAGGAAGGAAAGAAAGAAAGAAAGAAAGAAAGAAAGAAAGAAAGAAAGAAAGAAAGAAAGAAAGAAAGAAAGAAAGAAAGAAAGAAAGAAAGAAAGAAAGAAAGAAAGAAAGAAAGAAAGAAAGAAAGAAAGAAAGAAAGACCGGCCCCAAATCTCTTGAGAATGTCTCACTGAATTAAAGTGAGAATCAAACACCTTGCCAGAGCTCAACCTTCCCCGGTGAGATGCCACAAGATTGTTGCAAGTCAATTTTGCAAAATTCCAGGCCATTTTTAATTTTGTTGGAGGGGGAGGGAAAGTGTGAAATGACATAATGTCTGGTGCCTAAATTGTAAATGGTATCTTGTCGGCTCGCAGACATATTTTCAGGGGAAAAAAAAAACCTTGTTAAGATTACAATAACCAACATCATTTTTGTTTTTATTTTGCAAATAACAATCCACTATATTTTTAGCAGGAGAGTTTAGCTGCAGAGAAGGCAAAACCAGGTCACTTTCGGCTGATCATGTTTTGGGGATAGGCCAAACGTGAATTACAACTTCAGAGAGAACTAAATTAAAACAAAATGTACAGGGAAAAAGGTTTTGAGCACAAGCCCAGAACTTCATTTTTGCACGGAGAATGGGGCACCACATCCTTGGTGATGTCATTGGTGCCATCCGATAACTACTAAGGGAATCTGAATTTATTTCAATTGCAGGAGAAGCAACAGAAGAAAAATATGAGGAACCAGGGAAAAGAGGAAAGAAATTAAAAATACGTAGCGATGAATCTGAGTATTCAAATAGATATATTTATGGTTTACTTTAGCTATCTTAACTGTTGGGTTAAGACAGTGATTTTAGAGGGAAAAAATTCAAAAAAAGAACTGAAGGATGGAACAGACCAAAACCAAACACATTTGTTGAGTGAATGTCCACATCTGTTTCCGATGTTGCAGTGAAGGCTGGCTGTTGTAAAGGCAGCCGGCTGTTGTAAAGCTGAAACCTATTGTCTCCTCTGTTGCTTATTTGCAGGGGTCTCCAATCTTGGCAGCTTTAAGAGTTGTGAACTTCAATTCCCAGAATTCCATGCTGGCTGAGGAATTCTGGGAGTTGAAGTCCGCAAGCCTTAAAGTTGCCAAGGTTGGAGAGCCCTGGCTTATTGTCAGTGCCTTGCTTCTAAAGCAGCCAATGCAGGGGTGAAATCCAGCGGGTTCTGACAGGTTCTGGAGAACCGGTAGTGGAAATTTTGAGTAGTTTGGAGAACTGGTAGCAGAAATTTTGAGTAGTTTGGAGAACTGGTAGCGGAAATTTTGAGTAGTTTGGAGAACCGGCAAATACCACCTCTGGCTGGCCCCAGAGTGGGGTGGGAATGGAAATTTTGCAATATCCTTTCCCTGCCACACCCACCAAGCCACACCACGCCCACCAAGCTACGCCCACAGAACCGCTAGTAAAAAAAATTGGATTTCACCACTGAGCCAATCTATCATTCGATAAGAAAAACTAACCATATTGGAGCTAGCGAAGTACAGATAGTCCTCGTCTTCCAACTGTAGTGGAGCTTGCCCATTAGGATTGCAAGCCCTAGTGACGGTTGTTAAGCGGGTTAGCCACACGATGAGTCCAAATTTACCATCTTTTTTGCAGTGGTCATTAAGTGAATGAGCTGGTTGTTAAGCGAACTGATGGTTCACTATGGAATGGTTTTGTGAAAAGTCAGAAGTAAATGTCGATTTTCAGCAATAAAGTCGTAAATCACAGTCACATGACCGCAGCATGCTGATCACCACAAATGCTTTCACGTGCCTGGCCACTGGAAATTTGGAACCAGGTTGTCAGTACAGGTAGTCTTCGATTTACAACCGTTCATTTAGTGACCATTTGAAGTTGAAAAAAGTGACTTAGGACCGTTTCCCACACTTACAACCGTTGTAGCATCCCCATGATCACCTCATCAAAATTCAGACTCTTGTCAACTGACTCGTATTTACGACTGTTGTAATGTCCTGGGGTCATGTGATCATCTTTTGCGACCTTCTGACCATCAGATTAGTCAGATTTAACTTAACAACCAATTAACAACCAATTAACTTAACAACCATATTACTAACTTAACAACTGCAGTGATTCACTTAACAACTGTGGCAAGAAAGGTTGTAAAATGGGGCAAAACTCCCTTAACAAATGCCTCATTTAGCAACCTAAATTTTGTGCTCAATTGTCATAAATCGAGAACTACCCTGTTTCCCCCCCCCAAAAGAACCGAGGTGGTGCAGCGGTTAGAGTGCAGTACTGCAGGTCACTTTAGCTGACTGTGATCCGCAGGTCAGCGGTTCAAATCTCGCCGGCTCAAGGTTGACTCAGCCTTCCATCCTTCCGAGGTAGGTAAAATGAGGACCCAGATTGTTGGAGGCAATATAAATATACATTGCTTACTGGTGTAAACCGCTTAGAGAGTGCTTGCACTGTGAGGCAGTATATAAATCTCACAAAATAAATAAATAAAATAAAATAAGACATCCCCTGATAATAAGCCCAATCGGGCTTTTGAGTGCATGGCAATAAGGTCAAGGGCTTATTTCAGGGTTCAAAAAATATATAAGATAGGGTATTATTTTGGGGAAAACACGGTACCTACAGTTTTTGCAAGGTCCAAGGACTCTAAAATATACCTCTTTTGGTGAGGCCCTGAGCAGAACAACTGTACCACAAATTTAATATGGAACCACAAAATATTCCTAGTTCCTTTAGGCTACAACTGCCCCCCCAAAACCCAAAAACGGTATTTCCTGTCAAGAACAGAAAACTTGGTCTGCTTTCTCAAAAAAAAAAAAAAAATCCTATTTCCCCTGAGAGAAATATCTGCCACCGAAGAGATGGCTCCAATTGGCTTTTTTCAGATCTGCCTAAACATTACCTAAGGGGTTAAGGGTTTGCTTATTCCCCCAGGTGCTGATTTCTGCCCGAAGCTTTTAGAAGCAACGACTCACATAGGACCAAGCAAGGGTTAAGATGCTGTTTCCTCCTGCAGAATGATGAAAAGGTGGAACAGCCTCTGGGAGGAATTCCCCTGGAGATTTAGTGTAGAAGCAGGAGTTGCCAGAAAAGCTTTCTGAAGAGAGAGGCATTTATTTATATATTTGTTAAATTGATGTTGCTATCCAACTCCACAGTCACTCTAGCTGGCATACAGTCAAGGCATTACAAAAATACGAGTGAAACACCCCAATTGTCTGGAGGAGAAAAAAAGAACATCTCTTCTAAAATGGTACAATATGTAGGATCTAGTCTAACCCAAGGCCTGTGGGAAAAAAACAATTTTTCAGGTCTCTTTTAAACATGGTTAAGGTGGGGACCAGGCAAATCTTAAGGTGTTCCAGAGAGCAGGTGCTGTAAGAGAAAAGGCCATGCTTCCTGGGTACTGTCAGATCGAGGCTGCTGAATAAAAGAGACTAGGCCAATTCTGATCAACTGAGTTTTGGTCGCCACGATATAAAAAGGATGTTGAGAGTCTAGTGCAGAGAAGAGCAACAAAGATGATTAGGGGACTGGAGGCTAAAACATATGAAGAATGGTTGCATGAATTGGGTATGTCTCGTTTAATGAAAAGAAGGAATAGGGGTGAAATGAAAGCAGTATTCCAATATCTAAGGGGCTGCCACAAACAAGAGGGAGTGAAGCTATTCTCCAAAGCACCTGATGGTAGGACAAGAAGCAACGATTGGGAAACTAATCAAGGAGAGAAGCAACCTGGAACCAAGGAGAAACTTCCTGACAGAACAATTAATCAGTGGAATGACTCTCCTCCAGAAGTTGTGGGTTCTCCAAAACTGGAGGTTTTTAGGAAGAAATTGGACAACCATTTGTCTGAAAGTCTATAGTTTCCTGCTTGAGCACGGGGTTGGAGTAGAAGACCTCTAAAGTCCCTTCCAACTGTTATTCTTAACTATGGAAGTTTGCTCTATAGGAAGACAGAGAATCCTTTAGACCCAAAGCCATGAAGAGTTTCATAATAGATAACCAATACTTTGAACTGTGTCCAGAAGCCTTCTAGTCCAAAATTTATCGATTTTATATGTCTCTACAACCACCTACTAGATTCATGGTCTGGAGCAGGTGCTGTAACAGAGAAGGCCATGCTTCCTGGGTACTGTCAGATCGAGGCTGCTGAATAAAAGAGACTAGGCCAATTCTGATCAACTGAGTTTTGGTCGCCACGATATAAAAAAGATGTTGAGAGTCTAGTGCAGAGAAGAGCAACAAAGATGATTAGGGGACTGGAGGCTAAAACATAGCCTCCCATGGTTTCTTGCCATCATTAAGAGAGTCAATGTCTATCAAACAATGCCATCTAACAGGACCTCAGAACCTTCTAACAGGACCTTCTCTGTTGTGATATTGGCATTCTGAAATAGCATTTCCCCAGAAAGCCATGTAGCTTCCACCCTAATATTTAAAGACATTTCTAGATGTCTTTTAAAAATATGGCTCTTTTCCCAGACTTTTTGGGGCATACTGTAAAGTGTCTTGAATGTGTGTCTCTCAACATCTATATATTCTTCTGGTTTAGTATTTTTTGTTTTTGTTTTTCAGTTTAAGCTGCCCAGAATTATTTTGGAGTTGGGTGGCCTTAAATCTAATCAACGAATAAGTAAATTCCCAGCACTTAACAATGGACGATGAAAGAGAGGCGAAACTTCCCTTACTGACTTTGTAAGTAAGCATCTGTCACATTTGTGAGAATTTCACCAAACAGATATTTTTCTTTGGACACAAAATCTAGATGCAATTTCTTTTCCAACAAATGATCAAGAATTATTACTTATGTCTTCCTAAGTCGTTCCATGAGACGTATATTGAATGGGGGATCACATTTTAATTTCTTTATTCACGCAGATAAAAGACTATCCATGTGTTAACAGTTCATTTTCAACTTGCATATTGAAATGTCAGTGTAAGAGACACTCAAACCAGCAGCTTAGTATATTGGGTGACTAAAAGTCTTATTTGTACATTTGAAAGAAAGGACCACTTTCTGCATTCCACTTTTTATGTCTAAGACTTTGAAGTTCTCATAGGAATGTCCCTAGAGAACCTTGCTAGTTAGTTCCTGTAGCAGAAAACAACGGAAAAAGTAAGGCATCGGATGTAAGGGACTGGCTAGCACAGGAAGGTCAAGAAAACATGTGAAAGAATAGACTGTTCAGGACTTGGAGAGCGGCAAGATAGGAGATGCATTTGCAAATATTAGATAGGACAGTGTTTCTCAACCTTGGCAGTTTGAAGATGTGTGGACTTCAACTCCCAGAATTCCACAGCCAGCAACGCACATCTTCAAACTGCCAAGGTTGAGAAACACTGAGATAGGAAGTAGAGCTTTCAATCAACATGGTGCCCTTCCATCAAATTGCCAATTTTTAAACCTTTCGCTTTTTAATATTTTTAAAATATTAAAAGGCACCAGGATAGAAAACAAGAGACGGTGAATTCTAATCCTGCCTTAGGCACGAAAGCCGGCTGGATGACCTTGGGCCGGTCACTCTCTGTCAGCCCAGCTCAGGTCACAGGGTTCTTGTGGGGAAAATAGGAGAAAGGTGAGTTATTTGTAATCGTCATAAAGCAGGTTATAAATAAATAATAAATAATAACTATTGAAATGAGATCTGGCTAACTTCGAAGAGAAGAGATCCATGGCTGGATCCACACGGGACAGGGTAAAGCAGATTGAGGGGAAAGAATCATATCTGCTTTACCTCATCGTCAGTGGGTCCTGCCATGTTGTAGTCAGGCTTTGAATGGATGTAACCAGGGGTGGGTTTTAACTTACCTCACTTCCTCGTGGGTGCGCGTGCACTTTGCGCACGCATGCGCAGTGGCAAAAAATCCATTTTTTAAAAAGCGCCAAAAACAAGATGGGATGCATGTTCAGTGTTGGAAACTCGGCTTCAGCGCATGCACAAAAAACCCAGAAAAAATCCCCCCCCCAAAAAATTCCCCCCCAAATAAAATAAAAAAAGATGGCAGCCTCCAAGGACCCCCACCAACTGAACTGGTTCTGTGACATCATTGTGATGTCACCAGCGGGTTGCTACCAGTTCGGGCGAACTGGGCGAACCGGGAGGAACCCACCTCTGGATGCAACACCAATATTTCTGCAACCTCTGCCACTTTTGGCTTCAGCTACTATGAGCGGTCACAGATCATCTTGTAAACAACGTGACCCTGGCACTCTAATCGTGCCACAGAAAGAGGCACTAATGGAGGGTTGAATATGATAACTGTTTGTATTATGATGATGAGGATTATTATGCTTGAAGTTATTACTCTATTTTTATTGGAAGATACGCTAAGAGGGAAAATGAACAGGTTTATTATATTCAACTGTTTAATATATTATAATTTTAAGATTAGAGAATATTAATGTGAATGATGTTGTACATTTTGATGGTTATTGCACAGAGATATTTATACCCAGACGACACACTGTTTAAGGAAAGACGGAATGTTCATATTTAAAAATAAAAATAAAAAGGGGTACTATGGAGGGTTGAATTTTTGCCCTTCTAACAAAACCTGCACAAGGAAGATTTATTCTCAGCTCAAGAAAATTACTTTCAAATAGGGTGCTTCTTCCAAGCAGATTTCACATTGTTCCACTCCTATAGACAGGATCTTGCCAAACTAAAGCAGCCCACTATCTACATCATGGGTGTCCAACCTTTTGGCTTGTCTGGGCCACATTGAGTGAAGAGGAATTGTCTTGGGCCACATATGAAAATCTCTATATATAAAAGCCAAATACCACTCACTCATCACGAAATCTCCAGAACTGTAAAGCCTACAAACTTGAAACTTGGCATGTATGTTCCTCTTGGCTTCTAGGTGCTCGCTAAGAAAGGATTTTTTCGAAATGACGATCAGATCATTAATATTTCTTATACAGTATTATATTAGCACGCTCTGATGCTAAGGAGTTAGACGTTCTATTCCCCCTCCCCTACTGAAAATAACTCTGTTCTAACTGCCAGTTGCCTTTTATTAACACGCTCTGATGCTACCCCTTCGCTAAACCGGGCATGGGCATGGCCAGCGCGTGACTCATCCGGCCTGCTGGCTGGGAGTTTAGACATTCTACTCCCCCTCCCCACCTGAAAAGAACTCTGTTCCAACTGCCAGTTGCCTTATATTAACATGCTCTGATGCTAAGGAGTTACACATTCTACATAAATTTTCAAGCTTTAAGTGTCAATGTATCAAGCCCAATCGTAACTACTTATTAATTTTCAAGCTTTAACTGTTGATTTATCAAGCCCGATCACATAGTTTCGTAGCGAAGCACAGGTATCCAGCTACTAGTCTATAACATAATTAAGGTACATAAATCATGTAACAATGTTAAAAGTTTACAATCTTGTGGGGCCACATTACTAGCTGTCCAGAGCCATATGCGGCTTGCGGCCCGCACATGGGACACATCTGATCTAAATCAAGCACATACTCAGAACTATTAGGAAGGAGCTGTCTTCACCCACTTTCACTCACACAAATTATCTGTACTGAGCTGTCTCTTACTCCTCTGGAATCCTCCTGAAAAATCTGGCCCACTATATTCCACCACATAAACCCTTGAACCTTGGCACGTTACTTACAGAGACTGAAATAACTGCCACTGGTTCTAATTTGGACATAACTTCCCAGAAGCAGAGAAAAGTGGAAGAAAAGAACTAAGGAGAGAAAGAGAAAAGAGAGAGTTTTTAATTCTTTGCCTTTGTTTGTATAGCAGATATTAACTGGTGGTACATAACATTGTGAAAGTACACACGCTGAATTTACTAGCCAAATTTTGGAAATTCATTATAAACATCTCCAGCCAAGTGGCATCAAATCCAGCTATTTCAACAAAAGGATTTCCCCCCACCCCAGAAAGATTCCTCAATCGGTAAGAAACATACACAGCTTTCTGATCTCCAGAAACCTTGAAAGGGAAGCACCACATCTTGGAGAACACATGCTTTGCAGACAGAAAGGTTCAGGTAGGCCCAGATATGACTAATAAAGAAGACTCTGATTTGAAACTCTGGACAATGCCTGGCAATCAGATTAGGAACACTGAGTTGAGATGGATCGCTGGTTTGCCTCAAGGTAAATCTTTTGTACTTCAAACAAACAAACAAACAAAAAGTTTGCATGAATTTATCCAATTTGCACACAACAAATCCACAGGCAAGAGGGAATTAAGACATGCGCTCATATTCACCCTTTTAAAAAAAGTAGAATAATATTAATGAAAAGTGCCACACTAATACATATTTTGAAACAAAGCATTCAGGAAGAATGCAACCCACAACCATTGGAAGAAGTGGACAGAAAACTGTCCCCTCTCCAAATTTCCACATTGACCAGGAAATGGGTCCCAAACCAAATTGAGATTAGGAATATGAGAAACGTGAGCCTGGGTTTGCCCATCCTCCTCTCTTTTCTTGAAATCTTTTTTGCTTAGTTTAGCAATTTCTGCAAAAAGGTCTAGCCTTGCAGACTAAACACCGGCTTCCAGCCAGCTTTAAAAGTGATTACACAGCACTAATTTGATCCCAAGGTTTGGTATTCTGAATCTTGATTGACTGCCTTGGGTTTGGCCAGAATTTGGCCAGGAAGTCAGCACTCCCAAACAATAACCTTTCTCACCTCCCCCCACCCCACCCCAAGACAAAACCCTATTCATTTTAGGCCAAGTTAGTTAGTTCTGTTTGTTTATTTATTTATTAATAAAATTTATATGCTGCCCAACTTCTGGTTTCTGTTTTAACTGGAATCCAAACACCAGGGAGGGATTCACATGTAAATATTTCTTTCTTTCTTTCTTTCTCTCTCTCTCTCTCTCTCTCTCTCTCTCTCTCTCTCTCTCTCTCTCTCTCTCTCTCTCTCTCTCTCTCTCCCTCCCTCCCTCCCTCCCTTCCTTTTTTCTGTTCCTTCCTTCCTTCCTCTGACAGTCAGACCTCAAACTAAGCAGAGGGCTACAGCTTTCCTCTTCCAGAAACTCCATGCCCGGAGAAAGGGACAGCAACAGAAACTTCAAGCCTTTAAAAGAGGCTGATTTTTTTTGTGGACCAGAAACCACACACACATCCAGATTGTCTTGATGCACAAGCTTCAGGAATTAAGCTTCCCCCACCTCCCTCCCTCCCATTGTCCGGCCGGAGAGGCATGGGAGGAAAATGAGATTGGAAGACACCTGCTCCATTGTTCCGAGTGCGGCTGCATCCCACCCCTGCTTCCTCCCTCTTCAACTTCAGCCCTTTACTTTCCATCCAATAAAGTGAAGCCGAAGACAGTGAAATCCCGGCTTGGTTCCTGCATTGTCTTCCTTTTTGCCAGGGATGGAGAAGAAAGAAGAAGAGTGGAAAGAGACAAAAAAAACCCACGCCCCATCCCCATCCGCCTCCATCCACCTCTGCATACATACGTGCGACGGGCTCTCCATGATCCCGAAGTTTCCCTCCTGCTGCGGACTTTCTCGGGTCGACCAGACGGCTTTCCCAGCAGGACCGCCGGAGGCATCTTGAGTCCAGCAGACTCTGCCCGGAGTTTTTTTTTTAATTTCTCCCCCTTTCTTCTCCTCCTCTTCCTCCCCCAGATGTTTCCACGGAGAGGACCGCAAGCCAATTCACCGGAACCGGTGCAGGCTACACAGCACACGCACGAACGGGGAGAAGGGGGGTGGGGAGAAAAAGGAGGGGTGGGGGATGAACGCCCGCGCGCCCACCCTCCGGATCCCCTCGTGCAGTTGAGCCCCTCCTCCCCCCCTTGCCAGCGAGACAATGGCTCGCCCCGCCCTAAAGGCTTCTCCGCCTTTGTGGCAACGGCAGGGGGGGGGCAGAGCTTAAAGCTCCCCGCGGCCCCTCCCTCCCGGTGGGCAGGTGGGACAAAAGGCTTCTCTTAAAACACCGACTTGGGCAAGAAGTCCCGAGGGCGCCCCTTGGGAAGCCAAGCCGTTGACTGAACTCCAGCAGAGCGATCGGGGAGGGTGGGAAGCCCCTGTCCCTCCCCAGGCGGGGCTACACCCTAACCCCCCCACCCCGGTCGTCTCCTCCTGGGGAGTCGCCCTCCAGCGCCCCAATCAGGGAGCGGCAGCGGGGGGGGGGGAGAGAAGAAAGGAGGGGAGGGGAGGGAGCCACCCGGTGAGCCCGCCCTCGCCCACCTCCTCCCCTTCCCGGAGCACATCCAGCAAGAGGCCTGCCTCTCCATGCGGGCTCGCCCAGCGCCTTCCTCGGAGCAGCGGAGAGCAGGCGACGATGGCGCATAAGGCTCCAGGGCGGCGGCTCCAAGCAGAGCGGGAAAAGATGCTCCTGGGACGGCCAGCCGTGATGCAGCGGCGGGGGACGCGGAGAGCCATGGGGGGGGGGGGAACGGGAGGGGGGGCTCGGCCGCGTCCCAGGCAACCCAGCCCCCCGCTGCCCCCCCAGCCCTCTTTGCCGAAGCTGGAGGAACAAAGGAAGGCCCGCAATCGCTTCCCCTTTTCCCGGGCGAGAGAAGAAGGGCCGTCCGAAGCCTGGAGAGATGGCTTGGGTTTTTAACAGTAACAAGAGTTGGAAGGGACCTTGGAGGTCATCTAGGCCAACCCCCTGCTCACGCAGGAGACCTATACTAGGGATTCGAACCGCCCAACTGCCGACCTTTCTGATCGGCAAGATCAGTGTCTTAGCAACTGAGCCACATAGCGTTTTTGGCGTTTGCCTGGCTGCCTTGGCTCTTCACGCGTGAACTGGACCCGGGTGGGCTCGGGTTGAGGGCCACCTGCGAATCTTCTTTTAGGTCAGTGTTTCCCAACCTTGGCAACTTGAAGATGTCTGGACTTCAACTCCCAGAATTCCCCAGCCAGCGAATGCTGGCTGGGGAATTCTGGGAGTTGAAGTCCAGACATCTTCAAGTTGCCAAGGTTGGGAAACACTGTTTTAGGTGGTGGTGGAGGAAATGGAATGGAGGATGGGAACCGTTGCTTTTCTTTGCACAATTTAGGTCGGTTCAATTCAGGTACTGATTTGTTACTCCTGGAGGGGGAGGAAGACCCCCCTGGATCTGATGGGAAATGCCCAGCTGCCCTGTGGATTGGACACCCGAGATGATGTCCTTGTAGGCCAGGATAGTCCTGACCATAATAATACACAGGTGGTTAACCCTGATTACTCCTAACCAAGCATATAGCATTTTGTGCTAATTCATCAGGCCGTTTTTTTCATTCACTGGGTTAAATGCATTGTATGAACCCTGTTACGGCCCTCCCTTATTGAATAAGCCCCGTTGTTCTGTTTTCCAGTTTAGGAGACATATTAAACAAAAATAAATAAATAAATAAATGGATTATTCATGAGATCCATTCATTAATTATTCATTAAATTCATTAAGCTTTCATTTCAACATTATTACTATTTTTTGCCTGCATGGTCCCACAAACCAATATCTGTGAGATTGTGGTCTCAACAGACCACAGATTGTAGTCTGTAAACTACAGCTTTAGGGAATTTAGGGAAACTTTGAAACTAGAGAAAGTGTAGAGGAGAGCAACCAGGATGATTAGGGGACTGGAAACTATAACATACAAAGAGCGGTTGCAAGAACTGGGCATGGTCAGTCTAGCGAAGAGAAGGACCAGGTGAGACATGATAGCAGGGTTCCAATATTTGAGGGGCTGCCACAGAGAGGAGGGGGTCAGGCTGTTTTCCAAGGCACCAGAAGGCCAGACAAGGAATAATGGATGGAAACTGAACAAGGAGAGAATCAACTTAGAAATAAGGATAAATTTTCTGATAGTGAGAACAATCAATCCATGGAACAGAAGTTACCTTCAGAAGTTGTGGGAGCTTCATCACTGGAGGCTTTCAAGAAGAGACTGGACTACCATATGTCAGAAATGGTGTAGGGCAGTGGTTCCCAACCTTTTTGTGATCGAGTACCACTTGGAGGTCCCGTACAGTCGCCGCGTACCACCTGGTTCCAGAGAAACTAAATTTCTATAATTGTACCGTTCCTTTTTTGGCCCCACGCATCCAGCAACTGGATTCTCGGGCCGCTGGGACCAGGTGGGTGGCGTGTGGCAACAGTTGCAAATCGTTGCCAGATTATCTTGTGTTAGGCAGTAAACATTTTTGTGAAGTAAAAAATAACTAACTAAAAATCGTTCATGACCCCGAAAGTGTTCGTGTACCACCTGGAAGGCCCTCGCGTACCACTAGTGGTACATGTACCACAGGTTGGGAACCACTGGTGTAGGGTCTCCTGCTTGGGTGGGGGGGTTGTACTAGGTGACCTACAAGGTCCCTTCCAAGTCTATTAATCTGTAATCTGAATCATCATATATCTTTTAGGTATCTTCTTTTATGTACACTGAGAGCATATGCACCAAGACAAATTCCTTGTGTGTCCAATCACACTTGGCCAATAAAAAATTCTATTCTATATATGTACCATCTTAGACAGATCAACCTGGTTAGAAAAAAAGAGTTAAAAGAGTTAAAAGTTACGATAGTGGAACATGAAAATCAGGTGTTAATAGGAAACTGTGTCAGTTGCTGCAGTAGAATTATAGAGTCTTGTGATACCTTAAAATAGGAGTGGGGAAAGAATCTGATTCCATAGGAGATAATAGATCACGAGGCAGAACTTTGTCTATTGTAGAGAAGGATTGGAGGGGGGTGGGGGACAGGACATGAAGTCTTTCAGTACTTGAGGAGATGTCACAGAGAAGAGAGGATTGATTTCTTCTCCAAAGCCCCTGAAGGCAGGACAAGAAGTAATGAGTGGAAGCTTGTTAAAGAGAGATTCAATGTAGAAGTGGATCTCCTGACAAGGAGAACAATCAATGGTATAGCTTGCCTTCTGGAGTTGTGGGTGCTCCATCAGTAGAGGTTTTCCAAAATAGGCAACCATTTGAAACCTCCCAAGTCCCAGCCCTATGATTCTAACTTCTGTCTCCTTTCGTGCCTTGTCTTTTATCTCCTCCTCTCTCATCTCCTTTCCACTTCTCCCAAGGTTTCTGCTGGGAAGGCACAGATCATCCTTGGCAGATGTTTGAATTGATCTCATAGGAAGCACTTTGGGGATTAGCTCAAGAGCCTTAAGCTGTCCATCTTTTCCATAAAGAGCAACCGATTTATTGCAGCGTTGCGTAATACTTAATGAGATAAAGTCATCTAGCATGCGGTTATCTTGCGGTTGGTAGATACATCTCCAGACTGCTTGCTTTCATCCAATGCTTCGACAGTTCCAAACCCATGTGACGAACGGACAAGATGGACCTCATCTTCTTATATGTAAACCATCCACTGTGTCATTGCTCCTTGAATCGAAATAAACTTGGGTTTATCTTGCTGGGGATCATCCTAAGCCAGGGATCTGCAACCTTAAACACTCAAAGAGCCATTTGGATCCATTTCCCACAGAAAAGAAAACACCGAGAGCCACAAAACCTGGTTGGGCATGGCCAACTCGATGTCACTCCCACCCAGTCACATGACCCCCCCTAGCCACGCCTACCCAGCCGGTCATTAGGGCAGACAACTGGTTGTTAAAAAACACCGGGAGCCACAAAACCCTTTGACCCCCCCTTCCCCCTCTCTCCCCCTCCCTCTCTGTATCTCTGTGTATCTCTCTCACTCCCCCCCCCTCTCTGTGTGTATCTCTTCCTGTCATCCACCACTGTTGCCCTTACCTTCTCAGGCTAGGCAAGGAGTGACTGGGAGGGGAGGGCGAGGGGCAGGCCAGTCAGTGATGGGATCACCCGACAGGGAGCCACAGAAGAGGGCCCAAAGAACCGCATGCGGCTCTGGAGCTGCAGGTTGCAGACCCCTGTCCTAAGCTTTTATTAACCTGAAATTCTAAGCACCTTTTAAAGCAGGAATGTTAGTTTCCCACTAGGGCATGGATTTTCACTTTCACCCTAAATCCCCAAGTTCATTTTTTTTCTTCTTTCACACAAAAAGTCTGTAAGGAGTTCCTGACAACAAGAAATGTAGATATTGTCTATTTGCAATTCAAAGAAATCAATTTAGCCATTCTCGGCAAGTTCCATCATCTTCACCAACTATTCCTCTATTGTGGGTGGTAATGAATCTTTCCCTCTGCATTCCCTTTTTTCTTCTAACTGTAACTCAGCGGTGAAATCCTCCCGGTTCGCTCTTACCTGTCGGTCACCGCAGAACCTTTGGAGCTGGTGGCGTTCGCGGCGCGAGGCTGCCCCCGCCCGCTTCCCCCACCCGCCTGGATGCCACCATTTGCGTTCTTTTGCCCTCTGCGCATGCAGAACGCTTTGTGCATGCGCAGAGGGTAAAAGAACTCAAATGGCAGTGTCCTGGCAGGTGGGTGGAGCGCCGCACTGCCTGCGCGATCGGCTCACCGACGACAGACAGGTAAAAACGAACCGGGAGCATTTCACTCCTGGTTTATAGGCCAAAACATGCAATTATTTCAGAAACAATGAGTGATGTCAAATGGGGGTTTATAACAAATGATTATGTTCCATAAAGCTCCCAAGGTTAAGTCTACATCTACATATTCTATAGGTGGCGTGCTGTTTTCAAACAATTTCATTTTCTAAAAAAAAATCCCTGAAAGTAGAAACGGGGGAAGAATTATTCTAGTTCAATCTGTAATTTGCACTAATATCTCTCAGGGGGCAAATCTCCTGCCCTCCTCCAGCTTTTCCCCACCCAGATGCCGGAATGCAGGAAAATGCCGGATGCCGGAATGCAGGAAAAAAACCCAGATGCCGGAATGCAGGGAAAAAAAATCCTCTTATGCTTTCTGTGGTCCATCTTAAGTCAGTCACTTAATTCAGGGGTGTCAAACTCAATTTAATTGAGGGCCGCATCGGGGCTGTGGTTGACCTCGGTGTGTGTGGGGGGCGTGGCTGATGGTGGTGTGGCCAACTAGGTGGGCATGGCCAGTTTGAAGCCACTCACTGGGCGTGGCCAACTGGGCGTGGCTAGCTTGATGCCACTCCCCAAACTGCTGGCATGTTTCCTCTTTGCATTAGGTAGATTGGGCCGAAGTGACGCAGGGAGCCCCCTTACATTTTCCAGGCCGGCCCCGCGGGCCGGATCCAACCACATTGCAGGCCAGATCCGGCCCACGAGCCTTGTGTTTGACACCCCTGACTTAATTCAAACTGATTGTTCTCCACATATACATCAAGATTCGGGAAGAGCTATGCATGAAATTATCTAACACCGATACAGCAGCTCTCCCTAAATTAAAGTCCTCAGAGGATGCCAGTCTTCACTGTCTAAAATCTACAGAGGCTGTGAAAGTCTGAAACGTGGAACCCAACACATCTGGATTGAGTGAACAATAGAATACTGTCTATTCAAACTACGGAAAAGGAAGAAGCGAGCAGGCGTCGAAGGCAATCCCTTTCCTCACATTGTTTCTGGAACTGAGCACCATCTGCTGTTCAGTTTCATTATCCTGCAAAAATGCTGACGGCTCTGAAGGCTCACATGAAAAGGGCCATTTTTGATGGATTACTCAGGGAATTTGATGATGTTGAATTTTATGATTTATGTTCAAGTCATGGAGCAGGGGAGGATTACTGGTAAGTAGAACAGTGATGTGCAAAAGGTTTTTTTAAAAAAATAAGCTTCTTTTTAGCATGGGACTCTAGAAAAGAGGCTATCTGAACAAAAAAAGACAACATTTTACAAAACAAGGTGTTAATAGGTCTCTCCCTCTCCCTCCCTCCCTCCCTCCCACTCCCTCCCTATAGATAGATAGATAGATAGATAGATAGATAGATAGATAGATAGATAGATAGATAAAGAAGCGATAGCCATCACGATCTCTGGAACATTTAAAATTTTATTTAAATGTTCCAGAGATCGTGATGGCTATCGCTTCTTTATCTGTAAATATGCCTGGAACTCGCATTTTTAGAATAATCCTTAATATGTGTGTGTGTGTGTGTGTGTGTGTGTGTGTGTGTGTGTGTGTGTGTGTGTGTATGTGTGTGTATGTATATATATATATATATATATATATATATATATATATATATATATATATATATATATATATATATATATATATATATATATATATATATATATATATATATATATATATATATATATATATATATTGTATATGTTGAGTCACCTGGTATACCCAAATATGGGAGGAAGGAAAGGAAAGCAGTATGCTCCCTCCCATATTTGGGTATACCAGGTGACTCAACAGAAAAACATTTAATCTTTCCCCTGGCTCAGCTGATAAGGGAGGAGAACTTGTGGCTTAGAGGGGAAAAGCACTGCCTAAGCAAGGCAAGCAGCCCAAGTTCGAATCCTAGAAGGGTATGGCTAGCTGATGAGAGTAAATAGCTTGAAATAGATCTATACTAGAAGGGTATGGCTAGCTGATGAGAGTAAATAGCTTGAAATAGATCTATACTGGTCTCCCTTTATTTCTTTATCAGTTCTTTGTATGTTAGAATATATATTTTCATTTATATATGCCCAGGTTCAATTCCCACTACGGGTATGGCTATCTGACGAGAGCAAAATAGCTCGAAATAGATCTATAATAGTCTCCCTTTATTTTCATTTATCAGCAAAAAATGTTACACATACACACACACACACACACACACACACACACATATATATATATAAAATTTATCAGCAAAAAATGTTACACACACACACATACACACACACACACAGAGAGAGAGAGAGAGAGAGAGAGAGAGAGAGAGAGAGAGAGAGAGAGAGAGAGAGAGAGAGAGAGAGAGAGAGAGAGAATGAATTCCATTCTATGCGTTATTATGGTCAATGACCATAAATATGATCAATCCCATCTTGAAGATAAAGAAATCATGGCTAGTTTGACTCAATAGTTTGATTTCTCACTGTCGCTCATGCCCTTGTGATCTCCTGTCTGGACTACTGCAATGCGCTCCACATGGGGCTGCCCATGAAGAACGTTCAGAAGCTTCAACTCATACAGAATGCAAGAGCATGACTAGTAAATGGTGTTGGTTATTCAGTGCTTGTGACACCATTATTCCATGAACTGCATTGGTCGCCATTGTGCTCCTGGGTGCAATTCAAGATGCTGGTTGTTTTCTTGAAAGCTCTTCATGGCTTGGGATTGGACTACATGAGGGACTGTTTCTCCCCAGTTGTTTCTATTTGTCCAGGTGGGATAGACATGACTTGGGTCCCATTGACTAAGGAAGGGGTTAGGGTTTTCCAGCCAGCATGGGAGTTGAAGTCCACAAGCCAAGTTTGGAGACTCTGAACTAAGGAATATTGGTTGATGGAGAACGGGATGGCCCAGTCTCTGCTAGCCTTTTGTAAGGCCCTACAGATCACCTGACTCTGGGCCCAAGTTGGGGGTCCTGAATGTATGCAGGGAACTGTTTCTGGATTCATTTAGCAATTATGGTGCATGATTTATTTTTGGCTGCTATGTATTTTAATTTTTTATTGTTTTACTAATTTTGTTCACAGCCCAGAGTCACTTTTGAGATGGCTTGTCATACAAATGGAATAAATAAATAAGACAAGAAAATAAATTCCTAGCTTGCCTCTCTTTCTACTGCAATTTTTGCAAGAGTTGGCTCTCGGACCAATATTCTTTGAAAGAACTGTAGCGCAAATAAACTAGAACTGCAGACTGTTATTATTATTTTTTAACAAACCGACTTTCTCACCAGTGTGCAAGAGAGCTGTGGGAAAGAGACTCAGAAAGTCTCAGTCCAATGTACGCCTGGAAATTGGTCCTAATGTGAAACAGTTCACTTGCTAGAATTCAATCCCTGTCATCTTAATCTTTTTAAAGAGAATTTCGGAGAGAGTTGTGTTTGGAGAGAGAGAGAAAAAAATCACTTTCAATTCAGACAGTTATCAAAGGTCTGGGACTTCATTTATTTTGCAGAAAAGGGAGATTAGCAAATTGCCTGTTCTTGCTTGCATCTAATGTCAGCTTTTTTTGTCTGTCTGTCTGTCTGTCTGTCTGTCTGTTTGTCTGTCTGTCTTTCTCCCCCCTTCCTCCAACTCCTTCTCTTTTCCTCCGTCTCTCCCTCCCTCCCTGTGTTTACATTTTGTCTTGCATTTTTAGAGGGAAGATGCCTTTCAGCATTCCCCGAAACTAGGTCAAGTCACCTAATGATTATTTTAGAGGGTGTTCCAAGTGAAGATTAATCTGCGGCTTCTTCTCTGATCTACCTTATCTAAGATGCCAGATGTCAACAATTATTTCATAAGAAAACAAGTAAAGATTCTCTCAAGTCAATCTTGATTTGGGACTGTGCAGTGGCTGCAATGTGGATGTGCCTTCTTCTAGGTCAGTGGTTCTCAACCTTCCTAATGCCGTGACCCAACCCGCCCCCCCCCCACCGCAACCCACCCTGCCGCTGCGCCCGCCGCTGCAATTTGGGTTCTTTTACCCTCTGCGCATGCGCAAAGCGTTCTGCGCATGCGCAGAGGGTAAAAGAACCCAAAAGGCGGCATCCGGGTGAAGTCTCCCGACCCCTGTGAAAGGGTCGTTCAACCTCCAAAGGGGTCGTGACCCCCAGGTTGAGAACTGTTGTTCTAGGTCAGTGATGGCGAACCTTTTTTTCCTCGGGTGCCAAAAGCACGCGCATGCACGCTATTGTGCACGTGCAAGTGCCCACACCCATAATTCAATGTCCCCCTGCCTCCCTGCGCATGAACGTGTGATCCCCCCGTGCTGCCCCACCCCCATGCATGTGTGCACGATCCCCCCCGCTCTCCCGTTTCCCGACTTTGGGTGGGCCCGGTAGGTCCATTTTTCGCCCTCCACAGGCTCCAGAGGTTTTCTTGGAGCCTGGGGAGAGCAAAAACGGCTTCCCCTGCCCCCCCAGAGGCCCTCCGGAGGCCGAAAACGCCCTCCCAGAGCCTCCGTGAAAGCCAAAAATCAGCTAGCCGGCACACACATGCACGCTAGAGCTGAGTTAGGGCAATGGCTCGCGTGCCAGCATTAGGTTCGCCATCACTGTTCTAGGTCATTTTTCTGCCCCCCCCCATTGACTACTAACAAACCTAGCACTTTCTGATAGATATTCTGAGCAGAATGAGAAATGTCTTCCTGCTGTGACATAGACCTCAGTATATGCCTTGGGGGCTTTTTACTCCTAGTAATTAGCTAGGAGTTCCCAATACTCATAGATTTGCAATTCTCAGATATCTGAAGGAGAAGGAAGAACTCCTGTGGTGTCCCATGATGAATTAGCAACATTTACAAGTGAAGCCATGGGGCTTTTTCAGCAGACTCGAAAGTTAATAATAAAAAAAAGAGATCACATTATTAGGGAAAGGTCTATTCTCCCCCTGGAACCATCAGATCGGAAATGTACCTGCTATTTGCACTTGCAAGTGCCAACAATGTCATGAGAAAGCACCCCATTTTACAGTACCTGTAAGGAAAAGGTAATTTGCAAAGAGAAAATAACTTAAGAAATAACTTTCAGAGTTAATGAGGCTGTTCACTTTGGGTAGCTTCCTGCAGCTGAAATGCTTTAGATGTGTTTGAAAATGTAGCTTTTTTTTTTAATGAGTAAAAATGGGTGTCTAGTTGAAAACCATGTAATGGTGTTAAAGTGAATATGTGAGATCTAAAACAACGGAAGAGGATATCTGTAGCTCGGGTTAACTCTGGAGTTTTTGGTGTTCTCTGAACTTGATGTTGCAGATGTTTCATTACCCAGAACCTGCTCCCTTCTAGCACTGATGATGTTATCTAATTTGGTAATGAACCAGTAGTGGGTTTTAAATCCCGTTGCTACTGGTTCGCTTGTGCTCGCGATGCTTCTGCGCATGTGCAGAAACATCCCAGGCGGGTGGGCAGAGCCTTCCACCGCCGCCGCAACCGGCTTGCTAAACCGGGCCGGACTGGGAGCAACCCCACCGCTGTAATGAACCATCTGCAAGAAACCACCAAGCTCCGAGAGCACCAAAGACTCTCTAAAACAGTGGTTCTCAGCCTTCCTAATGCCGCGACCCTTTAATACAGTTCCTCATGTTGTGGTGACCCCCAACCATAAAATAATAAAATTATTAGGAAACTCAGGGGTGGGTTCTAACTTACCTCGCTTCCTCCTGCGCTGTGTGGCCGTGCCTCATGGGCACTCGTGCGTTTTTTTGATTTTTTAAAAAAAATTGCAAAAAAAGCCAAGAACAAGATGGCGATGCATGCACAGTGCCAGAAATTCGGCTTCTGCGCATGCTCAGACGTTTCCATGGTACAGATATATATTTTTTGCAGGAGTCTATTTGCATGTGGGTGGACCCGCCTGGAGACGGATAGAGGAGCGGTGTCTCGGTTTCTAAGACCATCGGAAATATGTGTTTTCCGATGGTCTTAGGCAACCCCTGTGAAAGGGTCGTTCCACCCCCAAAGGGGTCTCGACCCACAGGTTGAGAACCGCTGCTCTAAAGCAATGGATAGGTTTTGATGGCATTAATGTTAGTGAGGGATTTTTGTTTTCCTTGTTCTTCTATCCACCCCTGCTCTGATTTCAAATGGTTGCGATCCATTATGGACCATGGTTTTCTGATCTTCTGGTAGCTTTAGTACAGGTTTTGATATGAGACCTGAATCTTTTACATGAGTTCAAATGCCAGTCCTTCACCAGTTGTTCATCACTGCCAGTAACAAATATGTAAAAGTGTCACAGGGATGTTGAGATAATTCATTCAATAAAAGCTTGTAACTAAAAATACATTTAATTAGAATAGCTGCAACAACCAGGACAAACAAGACATCATCTAAGCTTTCTTATAACAGGCAAGTGCTTTAAAAGCATTTAAACATTGGATTTCTATATAAGGAGAAACATTTTTAATCCCTCAGTACAATGGCATTCCCATTTTTTAAAAAAAAAATATCTACAGACCTGATTTTGTTTAAAGCTTGTTTCCCTTAGGTTATCTCATTCTGCTTTGAAAATGTGTAAAAAAAAATCTGATTTTCTTTTGTATGAGGAATGCACAAAGAGTTGAACAGTCTTTCAGTTTTACTGTTTATGGACAGGGCTGGGAAGATCTGCCACTGACTACCCTCAGTAGATCAGATCTCCACTAGGATCCAGACCGTAAAGCTCTGCCAGCATCTTGAATCTGGGACCCCAATCATTGAGAAAATCATAATCAATATCCGAGTCTGAGGACCCTGAACCCAGGGAGCTTAGAGATTCCGCAATAGACTCGCCCCCTTCATAGCCAAATATGTGGAGGGTGTCATAGGGCAATATATCTCCATCATTATCAGCTTCGTCTTTTTTCATCTCAATCATGATGCCCATTTCACCAATGCCTGAAAGTCCATTCTCAGGGACCTTTTGTTCCCGGGAATAATTGCAAGGTGAATCCTCCAAAGGCATTCTGGGGCATAGTATTCCTCTCTGCCGGGCTGAGTTGAGAACCGAGACATCATAACTGGTGGTGTCCATTTCACCGCCGCCTTCCTCATCGTAGGCCACCAGCTGCTCATGGATCTCTTCTACGTTCTTCTTGAGAACACTGAGATCTTTCTTGTGCCTCCTCCTCCAGACTATCAGCAGCATAGTTAATGCTGTTAAAAAAAAATAAGGGAAACCGATGAGTAGCCAACATAACTTATTCATATTATATTGATTCTGTGACTTTGATTCCCTGATTCTTTACCAGGCCTTTTCACTATGATGAGAATTAAATACCTTCCACCTAGCCAATTTCGAGGGTGATACCTACCTTTTTGACATGAAATAGTTGGGTTTGAATACAACTGCTTATCATTGTCATTTGATAGGACTTGGGAGGCATATCAGAATAGAATAAGAATAAGAATAGGATAGGATGGAATGGAATGGAATGGAATGGAATGGAATGGAATAGAATAGAATAGAATAGAATAGAATAGAATAGAATAGAATAGAATAGAATAGAATAGAATAGAATAGAATAGAATAAGAATAGGATGGGATGGGATGGGATGGGATGGAATAGAATAGAATAGAATAGAATAGAATAGGATAGGATAGGATAGGATAGGATAGGATAGGATAGGATAGGATAGGATAGGATAGGATAGGATAGGATAGAATGGAATAGAAGGAATGGAATGGAATAGTATAGTATAGAATAGAATAGAATAATGGAATGGAATGGAATGGAATAGAATAGAATAGAATAGAATAGAATAGAATAGAATAGAATAGAATAAAATAGAATAGAATAGAATAGAATAGAATAAGAATTAGGATAGGATAGGATAGGATAGGATAGGATAGGATAGGATAGGATAGGATAGGATAGGATAGGATAGGATAGGATAGGATAGGATAGGATAGGATGGAATAGAAGGAATGGAATAGAATAGAATAGAATAGAATGGAATGGAATGGAATGGAATGGAATAGAATAGAATAATGGAATGGAATGGAATAGAATAGAATAGAATAAGAATAGAATAGAATAGAATAAGAATAGAATAGAATAGGATAGGATAGGATAGAATGGAATAGAAGGAATGGAATGGAATGGAATGGAATGGAATAGAATAGAATAGAATAGAATATAATAGAATAGAATAGAATAGAATAGAATAGAATAGAATAGAATAGAATAGAATAGAATAGAATCAGAGTTGGAAGGGACCTTGGAGGTCTTCAGACAACGGTTGTCCAATCTCTTCTTAAAAACTTCAAGTGTTGGAGAATTCACAATTTCTGGAGGCAAGTTGTTCCACCTTCTCTGTCACTACACCTGACCTGTCTCATAGCACCCCCTTTGAGATTTGAATGGCCCCAACCTTGCTAGCTCTCAGCAAAATCTTGAAAACCACAGGCACTGGTCCAAGGTAGCGCATGAGCCATTTTAAGGTGACTAAGTGAGTTGCCTCTGGTTCAGCCTCTTTATGGAGTTTTAATGGTATGTGAGAATGACCTTGAGAACTGTGGGAAGAGATGCTGCCTAGGAAATGATCCGACAAGAGGGGGGGAGCCCCCAATGGCTTAACAGACAGAGGACGAAACTTAGGAAGGACCTGCCCTAATGAACCAAGCAGTAAAAAGTGGTCGTGGGAAGTTCCTGCCTTCAGACGTGCAAGATTCTGTTAATGTAGCCTTACAACAAAGTAGAATTAACTCGTGGTTCCTGTCTGGTTTATTGGCTGACATCAAGCTTGCAAATTTGAAGGTACAAATCTCTGCCACTTTTAACCAGCTGATCCATTAGAACGGGTGCTTCCTAGTTGTGCGTGCCCCCCCCAGTTAAGCCACTCCCCCACCTCTCTTGTCTGATTGTATCCTAGGCAGCATCTCTTCCCTTGTCCCTCAAGGTCATTCTCATATACCATTATAGGAGTTTTGTTCTATTTTTTTAAAAAAAGCTTTTAACACTCCTGCAATTTTTCCACTGGTGCTCCTTCACGCTGGTGGAAGAGGATTTGTTTTGACATTTCTTCCCGAAGAGAAGGGAATGGGGATGTTTGTGTGAATGTAACGCAGCGTTCTTGCCAAGGAGTTTCTGTGCGCGGCTGATCTATCACTGCGCTGTCTCTTTCTTGTGATCAGGTTCACAGGCTTCAGTCAAACGCCAACCCCTTTCAGCTTGGGAAGTGAGGACTGTCAAGGAAGTTTCAAAGAACAGGAAGAAGTCGAAGCAGAAGCACCAGGTTCTTCTACCCCCTTCAAAGACTCAGAAAGCTGGAATCCTTAGGTACCCTGACAACAATAAGGGGAAACGTAGAAGCCCCCCCTTTTTTTGCAGGGGAAATAAAGTCTAAGAAATCGCCAAGTCATTTGAAGAACAGCATTACCAAGTATCAGAGGCCTTCAGTGCCATCTTGGTTAACTTTCCGAATCCATGTTAAAGCATTTTTATTTGCTCAGTTTATATTAGCTGCACTGCCTCTGGTAACAGGAAAATGTAATTTTATTAGTATTTTTTTTAAAAAAACCCTCTTGGTGTTTTTTGGTTCTGTGATGGCTATTTTATGAATTCTGCAAGGCCCAATTGATTCTGAGTGGAGAAAAACAAAGATGATTAGGGAACTGGAGGCTAAAACATATAAAGAACGGTTGCTGGAACTGGGTATGTCTAGTCTGATGAAAAGAAGGACTAGGGGTGATATGATAACAGTCTTCCAATATCTCAGGGGCCACCACAAAGAAGAGGGAGTCAAACTATTCTCCAAAGCACCTGAGGGCAGGACAAGAAGCAATGGGTGGAAACTAATCAAGGAGAGAAGCAACTTAGAACTAAGGATAAATTTCCTGACAGAACAATCAGTGGAACAACTTGCCTCCAGAAGTTGTAAATGCTCCAACACTGGAAGTTTTAAAGAAGAGATTGGATAACCATTTGTCTGAAATGGTGTAGGGTTTCCTGCCTAAGCAGGGGGCTGGACTACTAGAAGGCAGTGGTGGGTTCTAAATAATTTTGCTGCCGGGTCGCGCGTGCACTCGCACACGTGCGTGACACTTCTGCGCATGTGCAGAAGCGTCCCGGGTGGGTGGGCGGAGCCTCCCGCCAGTGGCGCTACCGGTTCTAAGAACTGGTCCAAACCGGGAGCAACCCACTGCTGCTAGAAGACCTCCAATGTCCCCTCCAACTCAACTCAACTCAACTCAACTCAACTCAACTCAACTCAACTCAACTCAACTCAACTCAACTCAACTCAACTCAACTCAACTCAACTCAACTCAACTCAACTCAAATCAAATCAAATCAAATCAAATTCTATTCTATTCTATTCTATTCTATTCTATTCTATTCTATTCTACTCTACTCTACTCTACTCTACTCTACTCTACTCTACTCTACTCTACTCTACTCTACTCTTCTAAAAACCACCATCATATGGATTGCTACCTGTATTAAGTTCCCTTCCACCCCCTGCCCCGTTCAAAGCAGGAAGGGAGAAGCAAAGAGAAGTGAAGATCGATTTACCAAGGATGGTGAAGATGCAGACAAAGATGGTCACCAACACTTGGATGCCGACTCCCACTTGCTTCGCTTGCTCTTCGCAAAGAGTGAAGCCCCCTTCCTTGTCGCACTGGCAAATCCGAATGGTAAGAGTGTTCGTGCTGGTCTGTGGTGGTGCCCCATTGTCGGAGATGATGATAGGCAAGAGATGAGTTTTGAGTAGCTCTCGGTTGAATTGTCCAAACTTGACGGTGACATTTGCTGTGTTATCTGGAAAATACAATTGCGTGCAGTTGAATGATCAAAAAGTGATGGTTTCAAAAGGGTTTCCAACTACCACACATAATAGCGGCCTCCAGTTTATGGAACCCAATTGATGGGTAGAAGGAGCGAGCGTTTCCATTCTAGGAAACTTTTTAATTTAGCACGATCAACTGGCAAGCTGGATAGAACTTCCAATACCTTGTTTGTAGCTCTGAGCACCCAGAGATTGTGTCTTTGAAGTTTCATGGCAACATCTTATTTTGCTTCATTTTCCTTCAAAAAATAAGGATTTTTTTGGCTACGTTGCCACCAAATTGGACTGTTTTGCTGCTAATTGTCACTGAAGGATGAGGTTGAGAATTTTTAACAGTGGAAATGGGATTAGATTATTTTCCGGGGTTTCGATTCTTCAATTCCCAACTTTCAAAATCCAGCAAATCTCTCCCTTCTAACTCTCCCCCCCCACACCCATGGCTAAAATTAAATCAGAATTGCCCATTGGGGGAACAACATCTTGAGGTTCTCCAGATACCTGGGGGAGCAAGCTGCCTGTCAACCATGAAGTTGGCCTAACTGTGGCCAGGGGTGGGTTCCACTTACCTTCGCCACCGGTTCGCATCGTGACGTTTCACACTGAGAAGCTGATCAGCTGTGCTTCGGGTGAAGAAATAAAGGTCAGAATTCACCCGCGGGTGGGTGGGAGGGCCCTTTTTCAAGCCGCGGATGGGAAAAAATCCGCACAAAATCCCCCCCCAAAATGGTGGCACGCACGGACCAGCACCGACAGTGACGTCACCAGCGAGTTGCTACCGGTTCGGGCGATCCGGTCCGAACCGGGAGGAACCCACCCCTGACTGTGGCCATTTTCCTTCCTGTAGCTTTTACCAGAGGAGTTTCCCTTCACAGTGCTTCAGGGTTGACACAGCCTGGAGATGAGGGGCAGGGAGGGGAATGTAGAGATAACTGGGGTGGTGTAGCCAAAATAACATTCTTTCCCCTGGGAATCAAGGACATGTCGGCAGGTGTTCAGAAGGTGGAGACTGAGGTCACCTAGCAACCGGACTGTGTGCTGATTGGATGGCGTGACTGGTGACTTTGGGGTAAGTGACAAACTTTTAATTGGGGGGGGGGGAACCGGCAGGGAATCTAGACCTGGTTTTCCGCCAAGTCTGTGCCAATATGATATGTCCCAATAAAATGTTCTTTGAGGAACATTCCTGCCTCATAGTTCTTATTTATGGGGATAGCAATAGCAATAGCACTTAGACTTATATACTGCTTCATAGTGCTTTACAGCCCTCTCTAAGCGGTTTACAGAGTCAGCATATTGCCCCCAACAATCTGGGTCCTCATTTTACCGACCTCAGAAGGATGGAAGGCTGAGTCAACCTTGAGCCGGTGAGATTTGAACAGCTGAACTGCTGAACTAGCAGTCAGCTGAAGTAGGTTGCAGTGCTGCTTTTAACCACTGCGCCACCTCCGCACCTTGGGATGTATTACTTGGAACCTTGACACTGCCTACCCCTGCCTTAATGTATTAGAAATGTAAAATCTTCCTTCTACTTTGAGGGGGGTTGAGGGGAGATTGCCAGAATGAAGGGCTAAAATGTTTGTGTTACTCTCTTTTTAAAGACAGTAAGCTATGTTAGTGGAACTTTGGAGTTCACCAGATCTGTTTCATTGCTCATTTCTGTTAGCTGGTAAACGATTTTAAAAACCATATTGCCAACGAGACTCCTGTTTTTATTGCACGTATTCCACAGGCACACACCATGATTGTCAATGAGGGTGAAGTTGCTGTCCTCAGAAGTCAGGAAATACTTGAATTTCACATCTGGTGGTGTTTCATCCTTGTCCACAGCAGAAATTCTTGTGATCACCTTTATGAATAGAAAAATGTGATGTTCTCCCATTATTTTCAACAAATCCATGGGGATTATAGAACAAATGCACGGCCCTCATCAAAGGCTTGCTTTGGTCTTGTTAGCAAAAAACCCTGAATAACCCCTTTGAATAATTCTGCTCTGGGTAACATGTCTTGCAAGCTACCTGTGCGCTGATGGCAGAAAATGACTCCTGTGATGTGTTCTATGAAGAGAAACATAGCAGTAGGACATCAAAGGGGAAATCTAGCCTGTAAACTAAATATACATAATACATTTACCATGATTTGTTTAATAAACCATAATTGGCTGAAGCCACCCAATACACCACACCATAAATCACACGGTTTACATGGTTTATGGTGTGATATTTACAAATTACCACTGACTGAATTCAGGCAATGTGTTTAAATGAAAGCTAAATAAAATAAACACATTAGGGTTTATGAATTCAGCTATCATGAAGTATTTTTACACCAGGAAACTCAATTATATCTATCTAGCATTTAATGAAGCCTTTGCACAGATAACTACAGGTAGTCCTCAACTTATGACGGTTCATTTAGTCCATTCAAAGTTACAATGGCACAGAAAAAAAAGTGACTTATGACCATTTTTCACACTTATGACCATTGCACGGTCATTTGGTTAACATTCAAAATTATTTGGCAACTGACTCACATTTATGACGGTTGCAGTGTCCTATTTGATCACATGTCAATTTGTCTTGTGATCCGCTTTTGCGACCTTCTGACAAGCAAAGTCAATGGGGAAACCAGATTCACTTAACAACCTTGTTAGCAACTTAACAATGGCAATGATTCACTTAACAACTGTGGCAAGAAAGGTCGTGAAACAGGGCAAACTCGCTTAACAATTGTCTCATTCAGCAACATAAAAGTTGGGCTCAATTGTGGTCATAACTCGAGGACTACCTGTGTTAAGGAGACACTACACCATACGCAGGACACTGCCATCAGCATTGGCTGATCTTAGAAAAGTGAATAAGGTTATGACTTAAATGGGAGACCAGCAGAAAATCTCAGAGCTGTAGGTCACACTAGGAACTAGAAGTATCCTAGAAGAAGGCAATGACAAACGTCTTCCATATCATTGCCTACATTTATTTATTTATTATTTATTTATTATTTGTACTTATATGCCGCTCAATCTCGCAGGGACTCTGAGCGGCTAACAGAGATACAAATAAAATTTATATAAAAAACATTTAAAAAACAGAATTAAAACCACAATATAATACTTTAAAATTTCCAATCATCCAATCCAATCCATAACAGCCATGGGCCAGCAGCAAGAGATCGTTCATTGGCCCCAGGGTTGTCAAAAGAGCCAGGTCTTCAAAGCTTTTCTGAAGGCCAATAAGATGGGGACGGTCCGGATCTCGGGGGGCAGTTGGTTCCAGAGGGTAGGAGCTGCCACAGAGAATGCCCTCGCCCTCAGGCCTGCCAGCCGACACTGTTTAGCTGATGGGACCCAGAGCAGGGCAGCTCTATGCGATCTAACCAGTCGCAGGGAGGTATGCGGTACATGGACACATAGACACCAGAAGACAAGCTAGACTTGAGGGAGCCTTCTCCATGGGCTTAACTCTTTTACACTCATATCTCACTGTGCCAGGAAATGAAGCTGGCAAGGCAAGAAACTAAGAGGCTTAAATCAGACAGGACCATTATGTAAACTTGGTGCACAGCTGTCCTCCAAATAGGAGTGGGGGAGGAGCACAGCAAGAAGTTCATTACCATGATAGGCAGAAGAAAGAAAACTAGGATTTCAGTCCTAGTGTGTTCGCTCCCCACTTATAAATACATCAGAATTCCTAATTTTAAAGTCCTATAAGTAGTTGATCTTCTAAACTCAACTTCTGGTTTGCAACAAAACTTTTATCTAACGATGCTTTAGTGACTTGTGAGCTGGTTACTGAGTGTGAGGAGTCAAGTATCTGAATAGTTATAAAATCTACTCTAAGCTATGAAGTCCAATGATCTGAGCTTCTTTCAGGATCTATCTATATATCTCTATCTCTATCTCTATCTCGATATCAATATAGATACCGGTATATATAGAGAGGGAAGGAGGGAGGGGGAGGGGGAGGGAGAGGGAGAAGGGAGAGAGAGAGAGGGAGAAGGGAGGGAGGGAGGGAGGGAGGGAGGGAGAGAGAGAGAGAGAGAGAGAGAGAGAGAGAGAGAGAGAGAGAGAGAGAGAGAGAGAGAGAGAGAGAGAGAGAGAGAGAGAGAGATCTGCTTTATATGATGATTTATATATTTATACCGGTATAAAATTCTGCTTATATTCTAGTCTTCAACACTTCTAAACTGATTTATGATTTATATATATATTCTGCTTATATTCTAGTCTTCAACACTTCTAAACTGTTTACTTAGAATTTCACTGACTCAAAAAATACAGGCCCTTTCAGAGATCCAAATAGTCTAATTTTTAGCTTTTGAGACCTATAATGTAATAAAAATGGAAAGGGCAACACACAAGAACAAAATAGGGCATAAAAAAGGCAAACGTCTAATTCTCTTCCAAGTTTAAAAAAAAGGCATCTATTTAAATCTGGGATCCCTTTGGATCTCAAGGTCCATGTCAACTAGCCCAAGTGTCCCTTTGATAAGACTGGTCAAAATGCAGTAGGATTAACAATCTTTCTTTAATATCAAAAACTAGCGTAGTTGTATGCTTTGCCAGTTAAAGGACAAGTGCTACTGAATATCTTTTTAGATTTAAATTTTATTTCTTCAAAAAGAGAAACTGAGGAAGATGTGGATTCTTTAATCAACTGTAGAGTGTTGAAACTAAGTAGAAAGAACATTTCCCCCCCCGAAACTTTACCTGTCCAGGTGCAGCATTTTCACACACACGTGGATCATATGGAAAAGCGAATTCTGGGGCATTGTCATTTATATCCTTAATTTTAATATAAACTGGTACATGGGTTTCTAATCTGGGGATCATCTTTTCTGAAAAAGGAAAAACAAAATTAATTGGTTATCATCCTGAAACCAATTGGAATAAACACATCCAGACCATATTATTATGAAAAGGATAATGGAGAGAAACTTCTTGAAAGATCCCCAGATTCCAAATTCTCTACCTAATATTTCCAGATGGGGCTAGGAATGACTCTTGGTTCAAAACCCTGGAGAGTTACTGCAGATCATGTTGATAATATCAAGCAAAATCATCCGATTCAATTTAAAATGAGTTCTTAAAACTCCTATTGGTGCTCCCCATTATTTGATTGTCATGAAGCAAACCTTTCTACTGAGCTTGCTTAAGACTATGTTATAGTTGATTTAAAGGCTTATTTATATTTATAGGCTTATATTGTAGTTTATTTAAAAGTTACTTCAGAAGTGGTTTAACGAGTGTTGGATTTTCCTGTTCATTGCAAATTACAGGCAATTAGCTGCAAGGTTTAGAGTCGGTAGTTATTTATTAAGACTGTGCAGTGCTTCAGATTCAAAGGGGAAAATGTTTTTAAAGATCATGTGGTCATGTAACATCTGTTTGTAGTTCCTTCCATGGGATCTTTTCCCAGATGGTTGGATATCTGCCTTGTACCAAATGTACCAGGAAAAGGTGTGTCTGCTTTAAGGAACTGCCAATAGCTGCTTAATGAGTGCTACAATGCTGTCAAAAGCACATTTGCTTTTTCAAATCCAAAGCGCTGCACAATTCTATTGTTTATTGATATTTATTTACTCTATTTGTAATTGAAAGGACCTGAAAAGCAGTAGGGGTGGTGCACTAATCAACATGTAGATCCTTTAACAACCCCATAATCATTAAATTTTTGGGTGGGGTGGAGTCGGGGTAACTGAAGACTCAGCGGGGTGGAGTCTGGGCAACTGAATAGAGCTAGCAGAGTGTTTAATGGCCAGATGCCCTTCCTGTCGCCAATGAGGAGTTTTGTTTGGCAGATATATTATCATTGTGCCCAGAGAGAGAAATACCCACGTCTACCTAGGATCGAACTCACAGTCACCTGATTGTGAGGCAAGAGCTCCACCTCTAGGCCACCGCACCATTAACCAACATGTAGATGATGCAGAGAAATACTTACTATTTTGATCCAGCTCATTGGCTGCGACAGTTATATTATGCCAGTTGTTTTCTTCTCTGTCCAGACGCTTTGTGGCAAAAATACACCCACTGGTACTTATTTCAAAAGAAGTGGATCTTAAGATATGGTAACTACAGTGGGTATAAGAAAAAGTCAACTTAATATTACTGAGCCTCATAAGAATTATGGGTTATTATATGACTGAATTTACACATGACAAGGAAAGCTAAACCTGCAATGATATGGCAAAATAGCTTGCAAAAAGTTATGCCAAAAGAAATATAGACATTGTGATGATATAAGGTGTTGGTCTAATTGACAGAACATGCCAGAACAGTGGCTTTTTTTTGCCACAACACTCAGAGTTTGAACTACTACATTCCACTGTTGCCCAGTCTGACAGAATGGGTGAATATCATCTCTATTTCTTTTCAAAGTTGTACATAAATGCCTTTTTAACAGGGCAAAAAGAAGAAAAGAATGAAAACATCTTGCAATTTGACTCTTCAATAAATTCTAGATTGATAGAGATGGGTTCCTATTTATTTCCTATTTATTTATTTTAAAAAATATATTTAATTAAGTTTAAAACCTAACTCATTCCCAGGGACTCCGGGTGGCTTAGAAGAATAAAATCCCAATACAAGAAGCAACAATCAGACGAGCCACTTGAAGTGTTCTATTGTATGTCACTCTCCATATTACCCAACTTAATTGGATGACAACCAGGAGTTGCTGGCTTTGGTTCCTGATGGTTGGATGTAGCAATGGCTGATCTACCAAAGTGTAGTAGAAGAGCAGGTAGAGCTGGGGGTGGCGTTAAATGCACCATCAGCTTAGAGTTATTACAATCTCACAAATAGTCTGAGTACAACTCTTCTGGAATTTTGTTGACGCTTATCTGGCATTAATTTGGTATTGAACTTTAGCTGACATTAAGTCAGGCACAAAGGATCAGGACCATGCCTTAAATTGCAATTCATAAGATTGATTTCTCTAGCCCATGTATTAGAATTTAGTCAACTAAAGTTCAGTACTAAATTTGCACCAGACAAGGGTCAACGGAATTCAGGAGGGGTCGGACTTAGATGGTCTGTGGGATCGTAATCACTTCAAGCTGATGATGCACTTAACTCTGCCTCCTGCCTCTCCCTGCTGTTCTCCCACACAAAGCCTGTTTGTAACTTTGGTTTGAGGGCAATGGAGAGAATTCTTTTCCAAGTGGAAATTGAGTCATCAGAGGAGCGGGTCTCCTTAGGAATAAAGCAGGAAGGAAGAAAACAATACATTTTCTTCTCCAAACTTCCTGTAACCTTGACAATTGGCAAGGTTACAGGAGCCGATTTTTGCATGAAATAAAACAGAAGCATGTTAAATGCACTTTAATGCCACATTAGGGCAGTGAATCTCTATGCTTATTTTTTTTAAATATTCAGAAGATACTTTTAGGATATGGTCAGTTAACTTTCATTACCTTATTTTCCGCCTGGCTTTATCAGGGTCACTTGCAGACACACATCCAATGGATATCTTCGTTGCACCTTCTTCTTGGACAGTGAATGTGTAGGAAGGGTGGGTGAAAACCGGGGGTTCATCAACATCAATAACTTTGATAATTACTCTTGCAAGGTTCTCAAGACCCTTCCGTGCAGTATAGGCATAGTTGATATTGGCGTCGGTAGCTTCAACCACAAACCTGTATTCAGGTATCTTTTCAAAGTCCAAGAGCTAAATGAAAAAGTAGACATGTTCAGTTCACAAAGGGAATAGAAACTGATTGGCTAGTGTTGCTTTTTTGGGGTGGGGGACAACTTTTTTGAGACGAGACTTTGAGTTACGCTCCTCAAAGCCTGTGGCATCAGATCAAAAATTCAATTCAATTCATTTTCAAATGAAATTTGGATTGAAAATACACAAATATAACTGAACACATTTCTACCTCGGTGTAGTGGTCTATATTATTTGGAACTCCCTTGCAAGGGATTATCTTGCAATTATTTACTTTGTACTAAAGGGCTATCTGTGTCGAGTGGTTTTAATTGCTACTAGACAACTTGTGCCCTAGCTAACTTATTGTTTCATAGATATTTCATTCAGAGAAGCAGATAAAAAAGCAGTGGGAGCGGGAATGACTTCTGATTTCCTGCTGGCTTCCCCATTGAGTTTTTTATTAGAATCTGAGAAGGAGCATTGCAAATCCTTCCTTCCTTCCTTCCTTCCTTCCTTCCTTCCTTCCTTCCTTCCTTCCTTCCCTCCTTCCTTCCTTCCTTCCTTCCTCCCTCCCTCCCTCCCTCCCTCCCTCCCTCCCTTACCTTTGCCCTTACCCTTACCCTTACCCTTACCCTTGCCCTGCCTTTCCCTGCATGCAGGAAAGGGGCTCCTGGATGAAGGAGAGTATAAAGGATTGTGAGGTTATCTGGAAAATTGTCATAGAAAAGGGGTAGGCAAAGTTGGCTCTTCTATGACTCATGGACTTCAACTCCCAGAATTCCTGAGCTAGCATGATTGGCTCAGAAATTCTGGGAGTTGAAGTCCACGAGTAATAGAAGAGCCAACTTTGCCTACCCCTGTCATAGAACATTGAAAATGTAGATCATGTGACTCAGGGGCGGGTTCCTAATTTTTTTTACTACCACTCTGTGGGCGTGGCTTATTTTGTGGGTGTGGCTTGCCAGCCATGTGACCGGGTGGCCATTTGACTGGGTGGGCGTGGCTTGCTGGTCATATATTAGTTATTTCAGAGAGATGTTACTACTATTTTTGCTATTTTATACCTTACATGAAAAGCTTTTCATGCAAAGTGCGTGTTACACCATGGCAACACAGCAACCTTTATATGCAGAAAATGCTATAGTTAAAAGACAAGCAAGTCTCATATAACATTTTTGGTTTCAGTCATGGATTCCTCAGACGAAAATATTGAGGACTGTTAAAAGAACAGTATCTTTTAACAGTCCTCAATGTTTTCGTCTAAAGAATAACAGTATAAAACTGTATAAAAGGTTAAGCTTTTGGAAAACGCCCACTTTGGGAAGCTTTAGGCAAAAGCGAAGGAAAAGTGTCAAATGCGAGCTTCTTATTATTTTCAAGCAAAGGGATGGGGAAAGACTTAATTGTCAGGTTTCTGGGCATGCACAGAAGAATTTTTTTTTTAAAATGTAAAAAATTTTTTTTTAAATGGCGGCGCCCAGGCACTGGCAACCGACTGCACCGGTACTGTAATGTCACCAGTGGGCTGCTACCGGTGCTATAGAGTGGACTGCACTGGTAGGAACCCACCACTGATGTGACTGCAGCAGCAGTCCAGCAGTGCAGCAGCTAGCAGTACCTCTGATGCAACCACAACTTCTCCAAATTTCATTCCCTCAGGAAGTTTGGATGCATTCTGTAAGTTAGCCCATTTAAGGTACTTCGGTTCAAAATTATTGTCCTGTAATGCACTGACCAGTTAAAGGTCATGACAACAACAGATTTAGTAATATATGGAGATTATTTTTAGTCTTATTTATTAAATTGATATAGCCACCCATCCCACTTGCATATTTACAATGCAATACAATGCAATACATATTTACTTGCATATGTAACAGCTAAACAGCATTAATAATAATCGTAATAATGTTTGAATGTTACTTTTCCCCCTACAATATGCATTCCACACATCATGTATTCCATAATATGTTTTCTTCACTTTATTATTTCAGGTAGACCTAGTTCTAACTGGCAACGTATAAATAGCCCAAGACACAAAATCAATTGCGTTTCAAAAACAATACCTTTGTTGGTTGAATTACTCCTTCATTTGTGTAGCGATTTGGTATAATTTTAAAAGTGTCTTGGTAATTCCCTTGGCGAAAGCTATACTTGGTATCCCTGTTTTGCGGTTCATCGATGTCCTCTACTTTTAATCTACCGACTTCACCAGTCAAACTGACATTTTCAGGGACTTCGAAAGTGAAATTTTCTGAAAAAGATGTTCACAAACCCCCGGTATTTCAGATAAAGTTTTCAATGATGAAGAAGAGATAAATGTAATGGGAGATACTTGCATTTTTCCAATCCACACTTTTACAGTGTCTGAACTATCACAAAGAAAACATTCCAAAAGTTCAGTTCCTCAGCAATAACAAAGCATTGCATTTTTAAATATGATACGTTAATTGGAGTCTGCAGAAATAAAGATAGAGCGTTTTTAGATTCAGCCCTTTGACTTTGCAAAACTCACTTTGCTTAAATGTTGGAAAATTGTCATTGATGTCAATTAATTTAATGATGACAGTAGCAGTGCCCAAGTCTGCAACATGTAGACCCCTGCCGTCCCTTGCTTTCACCCGAATGGTGTAAGTAGCATTTTGTTCTCTATCCAAGTCAGGCACAGCTGTGTAAATGGTTCCTTTAAAATAAAAAGAAAATGCAAACGTTAGTTTATATTGTCACTTCCACTGTTTTTCCCCTAATAGAGTTTAATTTTTAGTGCTGGTGGTTAAAATAACAAAGCACAAAGATTAAAATTCTTCTCTCTCTCTCTCTCTCTCTCTCTCTCTCTCTCTCTCTCTCTCTCTCTCTCTCTCTCTCTCTCTCTCTCTCTCTCTCTCTCTCTCTTTCTCTCTCTCTCTCCCTCCCTCCCTCCCTCCCTCCCTCTCTCATCTATCTATCTATCTATCTATCTATCTATCTATCTATCTATCTATCTATCTATCTATCTATCTATCTATCTATCTATCTATCTATCTATCTATCTATCTATCTTCCTTCCTTCCTTCCTACCTTCCTTCCTACCTACCTACCTACCTACCTACCTACCTACCTATCATCTATCTATCTATCTATCTATCTATCTATCTATCTATCTATCTATCTATCATCATCATCATCATCATCATCTATCATCTACTATATCTATCTAATCTATCTATCTATCTATCTATCTCTATCTATCTATCTATCTATCTATCTATCTATCTATCTATCTATCTATCTATCATCATCATCATCATCATCATCATCTATCATCTACTATCATCTATCTAATCTATCTATCTATCTATCTATCTATCTATCTATCTATCTATCTATCTATCTATCTATCTATCTATCTATCTATCTATCATCATCTATCTTAAAAAAAGATAGAAAGATCCATTTGAATCTTGATATTGGAGAAGATTTCTGGTCAGCCTGGAAAACAAACCAATGGATCATAGAATAAACCAAGCTGGGATTCTAACATGGAGTCCTAATGGCTGGGCAATTACTGTTATATTTTTGACATATCATGAGAAGTTCCACTTCCTTTGAGAAATCCAAAATACTTTGAAAAATTGAAAGAAAAGGAGGAAGGGGATGGACAGCAGCTAACTGGATGGACCTAATAATGAAGGCATCACTGAAAGAACAAAAAGGCCAAGTAGAAGCCAGATATTTTGCAGAGAGTCTATTCATGAGATCACTGAAAATTGACACTGATGACAGCACTTACTCAAAAGCTTAAAAAAACATCTAGGTTTTATTGGTGCTTGTTGCCAAGACAACATCTGGTCAGTTCTTTTCAGAAAATTGTCATAATTCTTTGACTTAGAATATATTTATTAAAAAATATTTTGTCCATCCATCTATGGAGATTCTCTAATGATCCAGGTTCTCCAAACACCAATAAAGTCCATTTGTCTTTTGGAAAAAGCACCTTTGGGACATTTTGTCCAGCATTTTTTTAGTTAAAGATTTTTTATAGAAGCCTATTATCCTATGCCAGTGATGGCGAACCTTTTCTTCCTCGGGTGCCAAAAGTGCGCACCCATGTGCTATCGCACGCGCGTGCGTGCCCACACCCACAATTCAATGCTCTCCACCCCCACGCATGCGCGTGACCCCCACACACTGCCCCGCCCCCCACGCATGACGCCCCCTGCTCCCCTGTTTCTTGACTTCCAGTGAGCCTGGTAGGCCCGTTTTTCACGTTCCCCAGGCGCCAGAGGCTTTCTGGGAGCCTGGGGAGGGCGAAACGGCTCCCTCGCTCTCCTGGAGGTCTCCGGAAGTCAAAAAACGCCCTCCCAGAGCCTCAGCGCAAGCCAAAAATCAGCTGGAGCTGAACTAGGGCAACAGCTCATGTGCCGGCAGATATGGCTCCGTTTGCCACCTGTGGCATGCGTGCCATAGGTTCGCCATCACGGTCCTATGCATTTAAAAGGGATAGACCACTTAAAAGTCTTGAAAAGCATAAATAGGTTTCCAGGACTTAGAATGCAAATATGGCTGGTCACTTCAGATATGACAAGGAATATACCTCCTTGGTCAGACCTGAAGTGTACCTCAGCCTGCTATTAGTGAGTTAATACATAATTTAAATAATCACAGGCTTACTAAGCAATCTCTTCTATATGGAAAAGAGAATAGAAGGTCATTTTGTTCTTTGATCGGGCAGAAAATATCATGGACAGTTGTGTTTGCTTGTTCTTGTACAAATTTTATTTATACAGTAGATCCTGTACCTGAGTTATCTATTCTGAAGTAGTTTTTGCCATCAGTAACTTCGTAGAAAACATCTGCATGACCATGAAGGGTTGGGTCATCAGCATCCACAGCTGTCACTTTGGTGACAGATGTTCCTAAAAAAAAACAAGAGAGAGAGAGAGAGAGAGAGAGAGAGAGAGAGAGAGAGAGAGAGAGAGAGAGAGAGAGAAAACAAGTATATTTGAATGGTTTGAAACGTCTTGTGTCAACAGAGGGCTGAGGAAATTAGCAATGAAAATAGAAATACAATGATGAGAGATATTTCCCTCAGATCATCTTTTTTTTAATCTCCCCCTATTCTAGATCATGGCATGAATATATTAGAGACCTTTAATATGGCAATCTCCATTTTGCTCTCTGAGTTCCTGTAGAACAGGTGTCTCCAACCTTGGCAACTTTAAGATTTGTGGACTTCAACTCCCAGAATTCCTCAGCCAATTCCTCTTGGAGTTGAAGTCCACAAGTCTTTTTATTTATTTATTTATTTATTTATTTATTTATTTATTTATTTATTTATTTATTTATTTATTTATTTATTTATTTATTTATTTATTTAGTCAAGTACGTATTTGGTAATGCACATGGATATAACATTATTTATATACATAAGATGGGTACAAATAAAAGGGGAACTTTTGGACAGGGACGGTAGGCGCGCTGGTGTGATTATGCACGCCCCTTACTGACCTCTTAGGAATGGGGTAAGGTCAACAGTAAACAGTCTATGGGTAAAGTTTTGGGGATTTGGGGAGGAAACCACAGAGTCAGATACTGCGTTCCAGGCATTGACCACTCTGTTGCTGAAATTGTATGTTTGGAGCGGTTCACTTTGAGTTTGGTATCTGTTGTGTGTTCGTGTATTGTCGTGGTTGAAGTTGAAGTAGTCATTGACAGGAAGGATGTTGTAGCAGATAATTTTATGAGCTACGCTTAGGTCATGCCGAAGGCGACGTAGTTCTAAGTCTGGTTGCGTAAGGGATTCTGTTGCGAGGAGAGGAGTGGAAGACTCTTCTCGTAAAGTATCTCTGGATATCTCCAACCTTAAAGTTGCCAAGGTTGGAGACCCCTGCTGTAGAACTACCTAACCTTAACTAACCCTATTTCTAACCCTAACGCTCATTTAATTTTCATTGGCAACAGGATTTTCCCATGTATTTTACTGTGGTCCAGAAACAAGTCCGAACAAAAAGCTTTCACTTGTATCTGTATTGAGCATTAAGAAGCAAATCAAGGGTTTCAGTTTTTTTTTCACTGAAGGGTTAATTTTGCGACGTGATATGAGATTTTAGACAACCTTGCTCCGAAATGAGGAGTAAAAAGCTTACCTAGTGGTGACATTTCCACCACTGAACCATTAAACACCTTTTGAACAAATACTGGGGCGTTGTCATTAATATCATGGATGATGATGCGGAATTTGGACGGGTCCTCCAATTGCTTATTGGTAAGACGGTTGTAAATCAGAGCTGTGAGTTCATATTCAGCTTTTTTCTCTCGGTCCACCTTTTCAGTCACTGTGACATCTCCAGTAAATTCATTAACTCTGAACAAAGTCCCAGCACCTTCCCCTTTAAGGACATATTTGGCATTGGGATTCTTGATAGTTGAGGTGATCTAGAACGCATAAGCATATGAGAAAATCACTTCTATTTTTTTTTAATTTTTTTTTAATAAAAAGTTTTTTATTTATAAGAGCAGATAAAAGAACAAAAGGCAAAACATACAGTAAACATAAAATAAACAAGTACATGACGGATCTTGATCTAGTATACATATTTACATTCCGGTGATTTACATCTCGTTGTTTGTCTTAAATTACAAAAAGTGAGTTTTATAGTTTTTTTTTTCTTTCATCTCCACCATTTCAGTTTTCAATCTTGGTTTTCCTTTCTCCCAACCAATGATACAGTTTGTTCCAGGTTTCGGTATATTTTGTTTCATCTTTTCCCTTCATTTCTAACGTTAACCTATCCATTTCGGCACATGCTAGTATTTTATGTAAAGTTTCTTCTTCTGTGGGTATGTTTTGTTTTTTCCAATTTTGAGCATAAATTAGCCTTGCGGCAGTCAGTATATGTAACATTAAATATAATATATTTTTGTCATATTTATCCATCGTTATTCCTAATAGAAAAAGTTCCGGCTTAAGATCCAATTTTATTTTTAATATTTCTTCCAACCATTGTTTAATTATTATCCAAAAGTCTCGAGCTCTGTGGCATTCCCACCACATGTGGTAATATGTACCTAGTTGTGTTTTGCATTTCCAACATAGTGGAGAAAGGTGTGTGCCCATTTTTGCTAGTCTTGTTGGCGGGAAGTGCCATCTGTAAAACATTTTATATAGATTCTCCTTATATGAAGTGGCCAATGTTAATTTTTGATTTCTTTGCCATAATTCTTCCCATTTTTCTAAAGCAATATTAAACCCAAAGTCTCTGCACCAAGTTATCATGGTTTCTTTAACCTGTTCTTCAAATAGGGCACCTTCTAGGAAATATTGATAAGTTTTTTTAATTGTTTTTTCTTCTGGTCCTAAAATTATTTTATCTAGTTCTGTTGGTTCCATTTCAATTCCTGGTTTTTTTTTATCTCTCCCGTGTCTTGACTGCAATTTTGAAAATCACTTCTAAAAGATGTGATAGGACAAAAAAAATCAGCATCAGCATTGTTATTCTTTAACATTTCATTATTTTTATTACATTTATTTGACGCCCATCTCATGGTCTGAGAACAGCATCTCAGTTTTCTGTATACTTTTTTGATTTCTAGTTTCTTGAGATAGTCCTTGGCCATTTCTGGCATTTATGTTCTACCTCACCTTTTTCCGTTTTCCAGAAAATTCTTAGCCGTTTGCCCAAATGCGGATAATTTTCAATGAACAAATTTGATGTTTTGGAGCCCTTGGTTTCATTGGATTCCCTTTATCTAGCTTTGGGACTTGTGTGAAGAGCACATCATATTTTAGGTCTTATTTATGTAGTAACATTGGTGATTCAAAAAGGTTCATAAACTTTGAAACTACAGTTTGAGATCAAAAAGAAATTTTTAAAAAGCTTTAAAAAGCACCAAAATGTTTCTTTTTCATACAAAAAGTAAATTCATTTAAGTGTTTGGAGATTATTATTATAAGTTATGGATCTTTTAGTTTAAAGGTATGATGAACGGAAATATAATATTGTTTCAACTGCTAATTTCTTCTACATCTGTACTGTGCTTAGTTATAGCTATATAATCAGTAAATAATACATAACATTACTGTTACTACTCCTATATAGTTCTATAAAGCTTATAGAGTTTTGTACAAAAAGTTTAATACATAATTGGTTGAATACAATATAAATAGTATATTCAAATCCTGGTCCAAAATTAATAACATCATCTTATTAGATTTATCTTGAAAACGCAGCTCACCTCGGGGTCCCTATGAGAGTTGAGTCATGCAGAAATATCTACATTAGAAAGGAACTATTGGGACTTACTCAGTGCCCTGCAAATCATCCTAGCTAGCAAAAGGTTTTGTTTAGCTGGTTTTTAATGGCTGCATGCATGTTTTTCTTTCTTTCTGCTTTTTCTGGGATAGGTCAGATTCCCGAGACAAAGAGGCGAGTTCTTTTGAGATTAGAAGTATTGCCTAGATGGGCACTTGGAATAAGGGCTATCAGCTAAGTTAAGTCAGCTGTGTAGGCTGCAATGAATTCCTTTCCTCTTCCTCCAAGTGTGTCCCGCATCCCGCATTCTTTCCAAAAAGTCACGCTTTTTTGGAAAGAATGCCAAAACAGCGGGACGTCTGGTCACCTTAGAAGGGGAAGCACAAAAGAGAGGTACCGGAAGCAAGTCGGGCAAAGCAGAATTTCAGCGAGGCGGCTGCCTGCTGGGGAGAGGGGGAAGGGGGGCTGCTCCTCCTCTCCTTCCCCCGCCCCATCCCTAGCCCCACCCTCGGAGGCACCGCTGCTGTTGGGATGCAGGTGGAGGGGTGAGGGACGAGGAGCCGTCGCCGCTGCCGTCGTCGGTTTGAGCTCACGAGCGGCCCCTCTGGCGGCGCAAACAGCCCTTCCTCGTCCCCCTCCCCTTCCTTCCCCCCGTCGCCTCGCTGCCGCCGTTGCCCTGGGGCCGGGCGGGCGACCTGGAGACCGCGGTGCTTGGATGCCTGGAGCTCGCGACAGGTAAGCTGCCAGCTGCCTCCTTTCCCCGCCTCCCGCCTCCCGTTCGTCGCTTGCCAGCCCAAGCCACTGCCGGCTCCCGAAGGGGAGGCGGGAGGCGAGGAAAGGCCTCCCGCCTCCCCCCCCACCTGGACGCCGACATTTGCGTTGTTTTGCCCTCTGCGCATGCACAGCATTCTGCGCATGCGCAGAGGGCAAAACTCAAATGGCGGCGCCCAGGCGGGCCCGCCCCCCGTCCCGCTTAAAAAAAAATCGGGTCACTTTATCCAAGTGCCTTTTCTTGGGTGCTTTTGTTATTTGATCTTCCAGGAAATCCTTTCATATCTAATGTCCAAGAAAGGCTCTTATATCTAATGTCTCGGCATTTTTCGATGGGTTCTCAGAACTGAGTGCATTCAGAATTTACTAAGAGGCCATTCCTGCATCTCAGAACATCAGGAATGAGTGTGGCTGCTTTTTGGAAGCAAGTGTTCAATTGTGCAAAAGGTAGATGGATACCAGGTGTGGGTTCTAACTTACCTCACTGCCAGTTTGCTTCCTCCCACGCCTTGTGGCTATGCCTCATGGCCATGCCTCGGGGCCATGCCTCATGGCTGCGCCTCATGGCCATGCCTCGTGGCCATGCACATGCTTTGCACGTGAGTGCATGTGCAGTGATGAAAAATCCCCCCAAAATAAAATAATAATAATAAAAAAGATAGCGGCACCCACAGACTGGCACTGACCAAACCGGTTCCGTGACATCATCATGACATCACCAGAGGTTTGCTACCAGTTCAGGCAAACCGGTCCGAAACGCGAGAAACCCACCTCTGATGGGTACTATTGCATCTCTGCCTAATGGGCTTTGCTGGGCAAGTGGAAAGAGAAAGTCCTTCTCCATGCAAGGAATTTGCTTGTGGTACCTCTTGGGTGGGTGATTATTAATTGACCATTACCAAATCCATGCATACCTTTCCAACATGATGAGGAAAAGACACATTCTGCTCTTCAGGAATATGCATTTTATTCCAGATCCATTCTCTTTTCATCCGCTTATGCAAGTTATCGTCTGACTTTGAGAGATGGTCTCCATGCACACCAGAAGACGTCGGGATCAAGAAAATGAGGAGGAGGAGGAAGTAAGAGCAGCTTGCCATCTTTGTAGTTCAATGATCTCGGAAACTCCTGTGTTTGGAGAAGTCAAAAACCATCTGGTGACCACAGGGGCACAACATTTTCTTGTTAACAGCACACAAAAGATTTGTGACAGGCTGTTCTTTTTGAACTTCCCAGTGTAGCTTCAAGTCTTGGGTTCTTTGATGGTTTGTCATCCCAATGATAACCAGGTCCAATCCTACTTAGCAGAGAAGGTCAGACAGATACTCTACCTGCTGAAAAGAAAACCCTATAGTACAGTGTTTCCCAACCTTGCCAACTTGAAGACGTCTGGACTTCAACTCCCAGAATTCCCCAGCCAGCGAATTCTGGGAGTTGAAGTCCAGACGTCTTCAAGTTGCCAAGGTTGGGAAACACTGCTATAGTATAAGGCAGACGACTCATTAGACATTTCTTTGGTGTTCTCATATAAGAATACTTTCAGGCATTTAGGGCTGTTACTCACCAGCTGTTTTCTATTAGCAGGTTAAAAAAAATTATATTCAAGATTTAATTAGTGAATTAAATGTTAATAGAGAATTTTTGCTGCCATTTTTAGACATGCAGATCACTGAAACCGAATGCTCTTTTTGAAAACCAAACTAACTTATTCCCTATATCTATGGAGATTCTCAGTCATCCAGGTCATGGTTGTCTCAAAAGTGTTTTTTCAAGAGGCAACTGGTACTTTTTTCCCCTTGAGGATGTTTCTCTTCTTATCCGAGAAGCTTCTTCAGTTCTGGGGAGAAGCTTGTTCGATAAGCTAGCAGTGTTTCCCAACCTTGGCAACTTGAAGATATCTGGACTTCAACTCCCAGAATTCCCCAGCCAGCGAATGCTGTCTGGGGAATTCTGGGAGTTGAAGTCCAGATATCTTCAAGTTGCCAAGGTTGGGAAACACTGAGCTAGAGAACCGTGGTCTATGCTGACTTTGTAAGATTCTTAATTTATGGGTTCAAATTCTTAGTTTTGTTTCTGGCAAGCCTTCATCATCAATATATATGGCATAAGAGCCGAGATGGCGCAGTGGTTAAAGTGCAGCACTGCAACCTACTTCAGCTGACTGCTAGTTCAGCAGTTCAGCTGTTCAAATCTCACCGGTTCAAGGTTGACTCAGCCTTCCATTCTTCTGAGGTCGGTAAAATGAGGACCCAGATTGTTGGGGGCAATATGCTGAACTCTGTAAACCGCTTAGAGAGGGCTGTAAAGCACTATGAAGCGGTATATAAGTGCTATTGCTATAAAAATGTAATCCAGATCAGGGAGCGCTTCTGTTTTCTTTGTATGTTTCAAATGACTTGATCTTTCTCTCTATTTTCTTGTTCTCAACACCCAATTCTCACTTCCTCTGGCTAATTTTTGAGTAGACTTTGTGTCACCAGATAAAATAAAGCCGTCTCTTGATTGCCTCACTTCAAAACTGAAGGGTTAGCCTTTTCTCTAAATAATGTATCTCCTTTTGAGATCCCCCAATTGTAATGCTTGCATAATCATTAATATTTTTGAGATTTCCATGTGTTCGTTCAGATTTCAGGAGCTATGTGGTTTTTTTTTTAACCAGATACTGCTAGAAAAGAAGCAGGTTTAGAAACAATGAGGTATCAGTTTCACCTAGCAGTGGTGTGTGATTAAAAAAATAATAACAGGGTATCAAACTCAGCGATGACATGTTATCGTCATGTGACGAATTGCAACTTTCTCCCCCTTCGCTAAACCGGGGGTGGGCGTGGCCAGTGCATGATGCATCTGGCCTGCCGGCCGCGAGTTTCACACCCCTGTTTTAGAGTAAAGGAACTAAATACACAACTCCACACAGAAGGCTATTAATGTTCCTCTGCTTAATGTGAAGAACTGGAAGGATTTCATCCCTGGCATTTTCTGAGTTGCAAATCAAGGATCCTAGCAGGTGCAAAATTAATGGCTGCATTATTTTTCCTGCAAGCTAAACTGACATTTAGGATATGGGCTACCTCAATCCTTTGGGAAAGCAGACAAATGATATAAACAGCAACAGTAACAATGGAATTGTCCCCACCCAAACCATGGGATAGAAAATGTTTACACCCAACTAGATCTACAGTACTGTCTCTGTTTGAATTAATGTTCCAAGATTTTTAAAAAAGTATTCATATGTGCAGCCTCAAAGATGGAGGCTTTTGCTTCATGACCCTGTCTGCAAAGAATCTTGGGAATTATACTTGGACAGCAATTCCACTCAAGATTTCTGCTAATTTGCAGACTCACAATTCCCAAGGAAAAGTTAATAAATTTTAAAAATACACTTAAAATCTCTATTACTATTCTCCCTCAGGGGAATTGTGTTAGTAAATATGAATGTCAATATCTTGACAAATCATACATAGTGGCCGATAATTTTAAGTATTTAAAAGAAAACATTTTTAAACATTTCGCTAAATAATAGATGGCTTTCTGAATCTCAGCTCTTGGCCTAGATAATTGCTCTAGACTAGAGGAATGAATGCACAAAAATGCAGCTTTTATGGTTTATAATAATTGTGAGCAACGTGTTAAGCAGGGGTGGGTTCCAGATTCTGCTGCTGCCAGTTCGCTCAGGGACGCGTCGTGCGGGCTGGCAGCGTTGCGTGCCGCACGTGCACTTTGCGCAGTACTAAAAAAAGCTTATGCACATGCGCAGAAGCAAAAAACAAGATGGTGCTGCCTACGGTGCTGCCAAGAGAACCAGCTCAGGGGCGTGGCAGGCCTGGGTCGTTGCCGGTTCCAGCAACCCAGGCCGCCAAGTTACTAACTGTTCTATAGAACCGGTCCGAATCGGCAGGAACCCATCTCTGGTGCTAAGACTTAGCTTGTTCCTGAGATCAAATGACTTTGCATCTCGACTGACTTTGAATGTACTTTGACCAAAAGAGCCTCTGTATAGCACAGATTGCATTTCAGCTCGAAAATAAAGTTTGCAATTGTTATAGAAAAATAATTAAAACAAAAAGCAGCAGTAGGAATGATGGATAGAAGTTGCTGGGAAATAAACATTGATTGATCTTTGAGAATATCTTCTAACACAGCTTTCCCCAGCTTGATGCCTTCAATGACTTCCACTGACTCCAAAAGATGGGCACCACCAGGTGATCAAAGTCCTGCCTAGTTTTAACATGTGTTGCCTACGTTGCACACAAATAAAAGAGGCAGAGCTCTATTCTCCATGTCACATCCAAAATATCAAAGCCAGTGACTGACACTGCTGATGCTACTGTCCTCCAAATAACATTGGACTTCAAATTTTATACTTTCCCGGTTCGGACCAGTTCTATAGAGCCAGTAGTAACTTGGCGGCCTGGGTCACTGGAACCGGCAGCGACCCAGGCCTGCCACGCCCCCGAGCTGGTTCTCTCGCCGGCACCGTAGGCGGCGCCATCTTGTTTTTTGCTTCTGCGTATGTGCATAAGCTTTTTTTAGTACTGTGCAAAGTGCATGCGTGGCACGCAATGTCGCCCGCCTGCACGGCAGAAGCATGGAAGATCGCTTCACTGTTAGCACCTCGTCAGGGCTGAAAAAAGGCTCAGCTGATTGTCGGAGGGAGCAGCAATGGAAAAAGCAGGCAAAGGGAAGATCACTTAGCTAGCAAAGCACTAGGAAGATCGCGTTAGCATCTCGTTAGGGCTGGAAAAAAAGCTTAGTAAAAGCTACATTTGGAGTATAAGACACACCCAAATTTTCAGCCTCTTTTAGGGGGGAAGAAGGTGCGTCTTATACTCCGAAAAATAAGTAAGTCATGCTTCTGGACTTCAATTAAGAGTCTCTGGTTTTGTCACCCTTTCAGTGGTGTCCTTCTTTAGATGGCAACATGGCTTAAGACGTTTGTTGACGTCTTAATGTGGTCAGCTGTTCTATGATGTTCTGAAGGAAATAGAAGAACCAGTCATGCATTTGTGCTCCAACTGCTTCGCAGACGTGCCAAGATTCCTTCAGAGGAAATGGGGTGGGACCTGGATTCTGAATTCCAAGCCTGCTGATGTGAGTTGCAGTTTAAAGAAAGCTTGGTAGTATTCAAGATTCCCTTGGCATGTGTTGTTTAGAGATTAAAGGAAGGAGAAGAGAATGACCGCATGGCCGACTTCCTCCAGATGGCAAAAGCTTGACTAGAGCAAGTGACTCCTAAGGATATCAAGGGAGATCTTTAGACACCCCCTTCTTCCTACTGCAGGATAGAAATGATGCAGTCATGAGATCTGGGCAAAGACCTGCATTTCTACCAGAGCTTCAGGTTTCCTACAATTCCAAGAAACTGAACTGGGCAGAGAGAGAAATACTTTCCAGAAGGTCCCCACCAGAGGTGGGTTCCTGCCGGTACGGTTAATAGCTGTTGTTCGGTGCAGAGCCGAAGATGCTGCTGCTGTTCACGGCGCAGGGGCTTTCCCCAGGTGCTGCCGCCGCCCGCATGGCCGCCACCAATTGCGTTCTTTTGCCCTCTGCGCATGCGCAAAGCATTCTGCATGCGCAGAGGGCAAAAGAACGCAATTGGCGGCGTCCATGCGGGCGGGGAAAGTGCCCGGGGAAAGCTCCCGCACCGCGAATGGCAGCAGCGTCTTCGGCTCTGCGCTGAACAACAGCTATTAACCGTACTGGCAGGAACAGGCAGGAACCCACCTCTGGTCCCCACCCAAGTACATTTAAAAACACAAAGGGAAGTCTTTAGAATGATATTTTGGAAAAGTTGATTACTAAATAATAATGGAATAGATTGCATGGTTTATGATGTTTCTGATGAAAAAAAAAAACACCAAAAATGGTGCAATAAAATCTATAAGAAATTACACCAATGCCCATTTTTCTCTCTCCCTGAGCTGACAATAATACTTGGGTTTTGAGCAGAGGATCGTACATTCCAAAACGTCTTAAGAACCCAAATGTAATTAGAATCCATTTTGTTTACATTTCAATTGAATGAACATTTAAAATAACACAATTACTCTCCAGTCAGATACTGAATGCTTCCCCCCCATTCTATTGCATTAAATGCACTTTGCTAAGTAAATACAGAGAAAGATGCAGAGGTCACATGAATCCCTGGCTCTCAGTTTTGCCCATCTCTGATATAAATTGTAGGCCTATTGGTTAGGATATCTTCTGCTGGGGAATAATTTGGCTTCTTTCCTCCTCTCCAATTTTATGGAGTTCTTATATAAGCAGGGATTTATAATGATTAGATATAATAGCCCCAATAGGAATATTTGAATTCTTTTTGTTATTGCATTATTTAATGCCAATATGCTAAATCTTTTGTTGTTAGCACTTGGTTCGCTCAAATACTATGCACCTTAAAGCTTTCCAAAGTTTTAATTTTTTTTATTACAAATGCTTTTTCTTTCTTTTTCTTTTTCCTCTTTCTTTTTTCCTTCCTTCCTTCCTTCCTTCCTTCCTTCCTTCCTTCCTTCCTTCCTTCCTTCCTTCCTTCCTTCCTTCCTCCCTCCCTCCCTCCCTCCCTCCCTCCCTCCCTCCCTCCCTCTCTCTCTTCTCTCTCTCTCTCTCAATTTTTCTCAACATGCCCTGGTTCAGATGACTGACAAATGACCTATGCCTAGAATTTATGAGCCGAGGTGGCGCAGTGGTTAGAGTGCAGCACTGCAGGCTACTTCAGCTGACTGCTAACTGCAGTTCAGCTGTTCAAATCTCACCAGCTCAAGGTTGACTCAGCCTTCCATCCTTCTGAGGTCGGTAAAATGAGGACCCAGATTGTTGGGGGCAAGACTCTGTAAACCGCTTAGAGAGGGCTGTAAAGCACTACGAAGTGGTATATAAGTCTAAGTGCTATTGCTATTGCTATTATGTTATAGAATGTTATAGAATCTTCTATCTGAAATATTGGTTAAGTTAAATTTAGGTTGGGGAGGGGATAAATTACTAGTTCATCTTACTTTTGCCAGTATGTTTACTTGTTTCTGGAAAAAAAATATATCCCTGAGATATTTCATTGTGTGGTTTCTAATTTATTAAAAGTGTTTTCTATAGAGAGAATAAGAAGAATATGTTTCACAAATAGATTACTGATAATATTATATGCTACATAAACCTAGAATTATATAACATTAATAGTTTAGTGCCCTTAACTATCATAAGAATCCAGCAGGTTCTGACAGGTTCTGGAGAACTGGTAGTGGAAATTTTGAGTAGTTCGGAGAACTGGCTGGCCCCAGAGTGGGGTGGGAATGGGGATTTTGCAGTATCCTTCCCCTGGAGTGGGGTGGGAATGGAGATTTTGCAGTATCCTTCCCCTGCCACACCCACCAAGCCACACCCACCAAGCCATACCACGCCCACCAAGCCACGCCCACAGAACCGGTAGTAAAAAAAATGGATTTCACCACTGACCAGAATGTTTCCTTCCTGCCTTCCTTATAGGATTAGCCCTGTAAAGTGGAAAAAAACCCAAATAAGATTTCTTCCAACAACTGGTTCTCCAAACTGCTTAGAAAGTTAACAACTGGTTCTCCCGAATAGGTGCGAACTGGCTGAATCCCACCACTGGATTGAGGACAGAGCTCTAAAAACATGCACAGCTATGGAGAAACTGTTAATTAGGTGGAGTCTCATGGATGTTTCCGTGGAAATTCTAGTTTCTACCTTTCTTGAGTTTGCTAACTTAGTTAGTTTTAGCCTTGGTTAAATTTTTGTGGCTTGGTGTGCTATGAGAACTCAACTGGCTTGATTCGTTTATCTTTCCTTGTATTATGAAACCACCCTCCTGTGATGGATTAATTCCAGTTCGGGGTGGTATGAGAATGCAAACATTCTGAGCTATGGTACAATTTCTGTCAGTTCACTCTTGCCTAATTTGTAAGCATACATTCAGCAGTCAGGATAGCTATTTAATAGGCATGAGAAATCAAAACCCAAGTTGATGGTGTAGGGCAGTGATGGCGAACCTATGGCACGCGTGCCACAGGTGGCACGCGGAGCCATATCTGCCGGCACGCGAGCCGTTGCCCTAGCTCAGCTCTAGTGTGCATGTGCGCGCCAGCCAGCTGATTTTCGGCTCACGCGGAGGCTCTGGGAGGGCATTTAGGTTTCTAGAGGCCCTCCGGGGAGGCAGGGGGGCGTTTTCGCCCTCCCCAGGCTCCAAGGAAGCCTCTGGAGCCTGGGGAGGGCGGAAAACGGGCCTACCGGGCCCACCGGAAGTCGGGAAATGGGCCGTTTCCAGCCTCCAGAGGGCCTCTGCGGGGGCGGGGGAGGCCGTTTTCGCCCTCCGCAAGCATTGAATTATGGGTGTGGGCACTCGCACGTGCGTGATAGCACGCGTGCACGCGCTTTCAGCACCCGAGGGAAAAAAGGTTCGCCATCACTGGTGTAGGGATACTAAGCCTGTGCAGACAGATCCAAAATAGAATAGAATAGAATAGAATTCTTTATTGGCCAAGTGTGATTGGACACACAAGGAATTTGTCTTTGGTACATATGCTCTCAGTGTACATAAAAAGACAAACAGTGCTTTTCCAAAAGGATTTTCTTGGGTTTTTTCCTTGAAAAATGTTTAGCTTCTCATCCAAGAAGCTTCTTTTCAAGGAAAAAAACCCAAAGAAGTCCAGTTGCCTTTTGGAAAATCACGTTTGGGACAACCACGACCTGGATGATTGAGAATCTCTATAGGTACTGTGCAGCCATAGTTTGCATTTGTATTTGTTTATTTGTCAAGCATATATGATTATAAGCAAAGTATAAAGAGTAAAACGTGATTGAATATATATGTAATAGTACAAGCATGAATAAGAGTAAAAGAGGTATGAATATATGGGTACATTAGGACAGGAACGGTAGGCACAATTGTGCGCTTATGCACGCCCCTTACCGACCTCTTAGGAATGGGGTGAGGTCGATGGTAGATAATCTGAGGTTGAAGTTTTTGGGGTTAGGGGAAGAAACTACTGAGTCAGGTAAAGTGTTCCAGGCATTGACCACTCTGTTGTTGAAGTCGAATTTTTTGCAAACATGTCTGGACTAAAAATGTTGGTTTGGTAGACATTGCAGTTATTTTTTTCTTTTAAACTGAATTTAACCAGCTTCCTATTTAGCTTGAGCTACACTCTGGTGTTCATCTGTTTCTCATGACAATTGAGGCTGGCCTCCATAATGACATTGGGAGGGGCTCGGAGGGTGCCCAAACAGGATGCTTTCCCCAGCATAGGAAAACAGGAAGGCACATGCTGCCAAAAACCTGCAATTTTCAGAATTTTGTGCTGAAGTCTGCAATTCACAAAACCCTTGCAAAAAAAATGTACTATTTGGGGGCGGGGAAGCCTGCCCAAAGGGCTCACACTAAATCGTGAAAAGCTGAAGCACAGAGGGCTGGGGGTCATTGCTGAGAAACTGGAAAATGCATTTCCTTTCTTTTAGGGCAGTGTTTCCCAACCTTGGCAACTTGAAGATGTCTGGACTTCAACTCCCAGAATTCCCCAGCCAGCGAATGCTGGCTGGGGAATTCTGGGAGTTGAAGTCCAGACATCTTCAAGTTGCCAAGGTTGGGAAACACTGTTTTAGCCATATGTGGCCTCTCTCCAGCTACCCTAAACCAGAACTGAAATAAAACCCTGATGAATTCTGGCCATAGTTCAAAGGGACCGTCTCTTTTCATAGAAAGGGGAAAGGAAACAAAAATTGCCTGAAGGGTGCGGCTTTGGAGGATTTCTGCCACAGGCTCCATTTATAATGTGCAGTACAACATTTTGTCTTCATGGAATGCAAAATATTCAATCCCTTTCTGACTAGTGTATCGTTCTCTCCCTCTCTCTCTGTCCATTTTATACACACTTCATTTTTCATTCTCCTGGCTGTGTAGGTCCTTTACAGCTCATTTATGCAATCCTGTGAACTTAGCCAAAAAACGAAGAAAAGTGGAAGAGTGCGTGGAAAATTATATGTATTTTCTTGAGCCATTCTGGTAATGGGTCTATTTTTCTGTGCACCTTTGCAAGCAGACCGCAATGGTGGCAAGCTTTTAATTTCCTTTAAAACAAGTGGTGTGCATTCTACTCTAACTTGTATGGGGAGTCCTTGCTTAACGACTATTCAAAATTAGAATGGACTCCAAAAAATGTACTTACATCCCATCCTCAAAGTTACAACTGCTGCACTTAATGATTGTAACCAGTTATGATCAAAACTCCAAGCCCCAATTGTTATCATTAAGTGAGGACTATCTATCTATCTATCTATCTATCTATCTATCTATCTATCTATCTATCTATCTATCTATCTATCTATCTATCTATCTATCTATCTATCTATCTATCTATTTGTGTTCATGTTTTGATTTGTGACCCATGCTGCGAAACCAAACAGGTGGGCTTGCATTAGTTCGTTCTAGCTCTTCTATAATCTTCTGGAGGGGATAATGTAGTCAATCTGTATAATGGTTGTGATGGGACAATTTTCTTCTCGGTCCCTCACAGATTCATTTCAGGTCTGCTTAGACAATCTGCTATGGCCTAGAGGTAGAGCTCTTGCCTCACAATCAAGAGGTTGTGAGTTCAATCCTAGGTAGAGGCAGATATTAGGGTCTCTTGCTTGGGCAGGGGGTTGGACTAGATGACCTGCAAGGTCCCTTCCAACTCTGTTAATCTGAAGAAATGAGTCATCCTGTATAAGCTTAGCCAGGGTGCTTTCTCCTGTGCCTTTTGATAGTGTTGGGGGCTCAAAAAGGAAGGGGCGTTTCCTCCAACAGATTGGCTTTTCATTCAGTTATGATATTTGTATGGGGGAAAAAGAATAAACAAGCAACTTGGCAACTTTAATTTTCCTAAAACCTTCCTCACCTCAATGTCCAGGGATTCGCTTCAGAGGGAACCGCTTTGAGAAGAATCTACAGCTACAAGCCAAAATCCTTTCCTTTGTTCTCAGAGGAGAATGCTAGCAAGGGCATTGCATTTGTTAACTTAAGCAATTTATGCCTTTTTTTCCCCATTTGGGGGAGGGAAGGTAGAGAAGAGTCCCCCCCCCTTTCTTTTCAAACCAGTATCTGATGTTCTTACAATTCAGCAAAGGCAATCAATCACAAAGGGCTTCTAAAGGTTAAAGGACTATACAAATCCATATATATATATATATATACACCGTATATCCTGTTTTCCATTACAACAACTTGCTTCAACAAAAGCAGGATATGAGAACAGGTTATCCAGTTTGGCAAATCCCTCCAAAGCTGTTAATTGTTTAGGTGAATTTCCCCTGAGTCTTGCTTTTATTTTATCTGCGGCAGCTTAACCAGATGTGGAGGAAAATAAAGCTCCTGGGCCTTTAATCATTTCATTGAAGAGGGCCTTTCAATATTGACGCCTGTTTTCTGCATTAGGTTTATATTTTCTTCTTCCCCAAACAACAATAATCTCAGGTTAGAGTGAGAGAGGGAAAGTAACCAGGCTAAAGTTAGCTAGTAAACTTCAATGGATGATGGTACACATCAGTCTCACACTTCCTGGCTTTAGCCCTATATCTAAGCAGGTGGAGTCAATCTATTTTATTTATTTATTTATCTATCTATCTATCTATCTATCTATCTATCTATCTATCTATCTATCTATCTATCTATCTATCTATCTATCATCTGTCTGTCTATCTATCTATCTATCTATCTATCTATCTATCTATCTATCTATCTATCTATCTATCTATCTATCTAAGTTATTTCTCAAACATGTACAAGATAGCAGGTATTGGTATAAACATAAACATTAGCAAAGTAGGTACAGGTAAGTTAGGAAATAGGACAGTAGGACAGGGACGGTAGGCACAATGGTGCACTTATGCACAAACATAACTTCACAACTTCACAAACCTGTATATTTTGTCCACAGATCATTAAAAATGACACCCAATAACAATCAAGGTCTCATTTTAGAGTCCTCAAAAAGTATTTATCATTTAATTGTCTGGATTTCCATGAACCATACACTGATCATTCAAGATGGATTTGCATAACAGGCTAGACTAAAATGTCATTAAGCAATTTGTGTTTAGTCTACTGAACAAAGGCAGCCGAGCTGAGGCAAACCAAATGAAAGCATACAGCAAATAAATAAAACAAAATAAGAGGGATTGGCAATACGGTGCTACAATATGAAGTCTACAACATGAAGTCATTTTCCCTTTTCTTTTCACCTTCCTTCTCTTCTCGTAATAGACTATCATGGTCAGCCAACATTTGGAGTGGCTTCACCCATTTCATCAAACTTTCCTTCCTGAATAAGCGATACTTCACAAATACATATATCTATTCATCATGATTTACCCCCAAATGTTAATACCGTATCTAGACATGGCATCTAACCAAAGACAAACAAAGCACATTACAGTTTAGTGTTGTCTAAATCAGATTGTAGTGTTTCTTTTTTTACCTCATGAAAAGATTGGAGTGGAAGGAGAAAAGAAAGAGGGGAAAAGTCTGAAAATGAGGAACAGTTGATTTGGAAGGTACAACTTTTTGATGATTATTTTTCACTTACCAGAAAGCTTTCTGAGGTGAGTGGCAATTCACAAAAGTCCCAAAGGTGCTTTTTAAAAAGGCAACTGGACTTTCTTTGAAAACCAGTTGGTTTTTTGGAAAAAAAACACCTTTGGGAAAACCATGACCTGGATGACTGAGAATTCCATAGACGTTTAACTCAGAAAAGGTTATGTCTTTTAATAAAATGTGTTAGAAAATACGTTATCAAACTCCTGATTTTTTTTATTAAGCAAGATCAGTTGCAGTAAAGAAATGTATAGGACACATAAACTGAAGAATAGCTCTTGCAAATTTCATATGTAAAGTTCAAACATGGAAAATGGTATATTCTTCTCATAAGAACAAGGAATAACTTTCGTGAATTGCTGAGTACAAATTATTCTCCCATTCAAAAATTCTTAGACGTTGGCAGATGGCAAAGATGACATGACAATTCTTTGGTGGTTTTTAAGAATATAGCTCAAGTCCATAATCTTATAGATTAATAAGTAACAAATGTACTTTTTGCTCAGTGACTAAAGTACCCAGCTCAGCTCACAGAATCACACGAATTAAAAATAACAGAATTCTAGAGCTGGCTTAGAACTGAATTTGACTCCCAGGTTAGTGAAGGAATCCAGGTCAAAGTATCCTAGGATAATGGCTAACTACATTCAAAATATAAGAGTTTGTAAGGTTTTTGTAAAACGAAGGGCCAGGATGGCCTTCCAAAGGTGGAACATCATCCTAAGATGTCTGAAGAGATTTCCCCTCCCCAATTTTCTACAATTTCCCCTCCATAAATGGGAATATTGAGTGGAAAAAGGTAAGGAAAGGAAAGGAATATAAATGGTACTGTGTAAGTCAAGTCTTATTACTACCCTTCCTATGCTACATATTTTGGAGATAACAAAAAAAATCGACTCCTAATATTCACCCTGTGTGAAGTTGGTTTATTTCCAGAAAACAAAACATCAGTTTTCATGAAAACATTGTAAAGGTTTTCTGAGAAAACCTAAGAGGTTTTGTTAAAATTTTATTTGAATTTTTTGAGTGCAAATAGTTTGGGTTTTCACGTAACAACTAGCCCTCAAATTTCTTATCTTAAACCACAAAGTCTCCTATTATCTTCCTACTGTTTTTCAATTGGAAAGCCTCCAGTAAAAGTTAAGGTGCCTCTGGTAAGGTAATTTGATTACAGGTAAAATATCCAGAAAGTTGGTCGGCAACAGGCCTACAAAATATCCTACGGAGAGACTCTGGGTCACCTAACTGGCAAACAAGCAACACAGCTGTCAATTACAGGGTTTCAAAAAAAAAATCCAAAAATAATCTCAAATCTTGTGTTTCTTACCTGGTTTCCTCTTTATCACAATTTGAAAAGATTCTGGTGATTGCGACCTTCTCTAAGCACCCTCTAGATCAAGTCATGGGAGTGTATTGGATAAAGTAAAAATCAGTTATTTGACTGCATGAAGCAAGTCAGGGAGTGACCAGGTTCCTTGTTGCCAAGGGGTCTACAGCTGGGAAATCAGCCCTTCCCCTCCGTTGAGTCTGTACATCCTGTTATTGTTCTGATATTATTAATGTTACAAAGAGAAGAGTGGAGGAAGGAGATAACGCTTGGGGTCATTCCCTTAATCACCTTCCCAACAAGTAAGAGGTAGAGAACAGGATGGCAGGACTCGTTGCCATTTGCTAACAAAAACACAACTCAAGCCAGAGGCTGAGAATGGGGATTGTGAAAATTTAGAAAGACTGGAATGCAAGGGTTTTTTTTTTTTGCATTTTTGTGTTTTCTTGGCTGAGAAATCTCATGGACTTCTTTAAGACTTTCCCCAGCTATTCATGATAACTTGTTCAGAAAGCCACTTGTATATTCTTTTTTGAAAATTTAGAGATTTTTTCCCCCCTGCTTCAGTTTTTACAAAGTCCCTTACCCTTTCCCATAATTCCTTAATTTTGGTTTCTCACAAATTAAGCATATGAAACTGATTCTTTGTATTAGTTTTATGTTTTTAATCTGGAGCCTTAATCCCGGGGGGCAGGTGCTACTGCTGAGAAGATGCACTTCTGGGGTCTTGATGGATGGTGATGTGACCTTATCAGGAGCAAAAATCCATCTTGATTATTTTTTACTAAGTATTATATCAGAAGGTTATGATAAAGGGACAATATATCTAATATTACACATCTTGACCGCAGCAAGAATTGTGTATGAGCAGCAGTGGAAGAGCGAAAACATCCCTTCAGAGGAGGAGACAATAATGAAGATCCTAGTCTGTGCGGAAATGGACAGACTAACGCTAAAAATAAAAGATAAAGGAGATACAGAATACTATGCTTCTGTACATGGGATAGATTCTATCAATGATTAGAAATCCGAAGTAGAAGTTGGAATGCAAAAGAATGTAGGTATTAGAATGATAGATACATAAGTTGACATTCTAAAATATGATGGTCAGAAATAACTGTACAACACTAGCACTGTTTAAAATAGTATATACGTTATTTTGTTTTTACCTTTGTTTCATGGCAAGTGGAATGCCAGGACAATTACACTGTATTCAATATGTCTATATGTAAACAATAAAAATATATTATAAAAAAAAAGACTTCCTACATGGTTTAAAAGCATATATTGTATCTTGTAAATTCTTGCTTGTCACAATTATATTTCAAAAATGGATTTAAGTTGGTTTTCTTATTTTCTTTGAATGCATTTTACAGAAGCATGGGATTAAATATTTAAAATAAAAACTAAAAAAAAATACCCCTGTAACATTATTTTACTTTTATTACTGATATACTATGTTTGTGGTTACCCTTTTTAAAATGTAGGTTTTACGTTTTCTGGCAATTGTGGTGAAGGGAAAACTCTCAGACTCTTTGAGAGTAAGCCACATCAGCAAGAAATACTGAATTTGCAGACTCAGTGCTTGCTGAGGATAAAGGCTAGTTGGGTGAAAGAGAAGATGCTTGAGGTCAACACAGAGGAACTAGAAACAAGGCATCTGCTGACTTATCTTTAGTTTGTACAAACAAATCTTTCCCTTTTATGCTGCTTGGCTTTGATGAAACTTATTGTCCGAGAAGAGAAGAAAGCTGAATGATCAAGCTGGACAGTCAGAGCCTATCCAAGGAAACAGCTGCCTAACAACCCTCAACTGAAGCTAGATGATTATCAAGGGTATTGGTGGTAGAGCGGGAGAGCAAGCTTCAAACTGCTGCTACCTAAATATCCCAAAGGAACTAAAGAAGCTTCTTGCATGGGAAGTGAAGTGTCTTCAAGGGAAAACAAAGTTGAAAAAGCACCTTTGGGATAACCATGGCCTGGGTGACTGTGAATCTCCATAGACATTTGTATTTCTCTTTGTTTATTTGTCAAGCATATATGATTATAAGCAAAGTATAAACAGTAAAACATGATTGAATATATATGTAATAGTACAAGCATGAATAAGAGTAAAAGAGGTATGAATATATGGGTACATTAGGACAGGAACGGTAGGCACGATTGTGCGCTTATGCACGCCCCTTACCAACCTCTTAGGAATGAGGTGAGGTCGATGGTAGATAATCTGAGGTTGAAGTTTTTGGGATTTGGGGAAGAAACTACTGAGTCAGGTAAAGTGTTCCAGGCATTGACCACTCTGTTGTTGAAGTTGAATTTTTTGCAATCAAGTTTAGAGCGGTTTACATTAAGTTTGTATCTATTGTGAGCTCGTGTATTATTGTGGTTGAAGCTGAAGTAGTCGTTAACAGGTAGGACATTGTGGCAGATAATTTTGTGAGCTACACTTAGGTCAGATCAAAGGTGGCTTAGTTCTAAATTTTGAAGTCCTAAAATTTCAAGTCTGGTTTCATAAGGTATTCTGTTGTGAACAGAGGAATGTAATACTCTTCTTGTGAAGTATCTCTGGACATTCTCAATTGTGTCAATGTCAGATAACTGTGTTAATGTCAGATATTTGCTACTTAAATAGTTTACTTCTTTGATTGGGCATTTTATTTTGGACATTATTTTGAGTTTTTAGCTTAGTCTCCAATGAGTGGTTTTTGTCTTCAGACTCTATCCCAGAATGCTCAACAAATTGGAGACAATAACCTGCTGCTTTCACGGTTTGCTTTCTCCAACTTCTTAGTCAGTTCCTCGCCTCTCCATCTTCAGGGATCTCTGCCACAGCAGTGTCCTGGTATTGAAACACAAACTGTGTTCGTTTGTTTGATTTTTCTTTGTGTGTGACAGAGACGGAAAGAAAAAAAGCAAGAAAAAAGAACAATGCTTTGCAAAAAAAAGTAAAGCAGAGGAGAAAGAAAAAAAAATGCAAATATAGTTGTGATTGCCAGGAACTTGAATGTGGCCTGTGCACTTCCATGAGTCACTTCCAGTTTCCCTTTTTCATGGTGAATTTTATCCTCGAGTAAGCCTGTCTTCAGTTTCCTGTAATGAGAATTGTTACACAAAAGAAAATGACATTGAATGATTTTACTGTACTGTGAAGAGTGTTCTGTAGGCAGGCAAGCAACCTTGCTTCTGTAGCTCTTCTAACAAATGCTTGAGGTCAAATGCTTAGATCATTTTCCTGCAGTTGACAATTTTCCAAGAACTGATACTAGGAGTTCAACTAGATTAAGCCCCTGTAGTAGGTGCTAGAGAAATAAAGCAGTTTGATTCACACTCCTGTTCAAATCTGCATTGCATCTTTTTGCACTGACATTAGTTTTCCATTGATTGCATTCCAATTCCATTGATTGCAATCCCAAAAAGATACAGGAAACACACCACAATCAGCTCTGCAATTCCTCTACATTGATGGGGGTTTTGAGATTTGAACGAGCATTCGTTGTCGATGCCTCCTTGACAGCCTGCAAATCAGAAGTCCCTGGAGAACATCATTAGGACTTCATTATCTTAGAACGATACCGGCGGTTGATTTCCACTCTTGTGCTGGAATGCAATTTATTGTTTGCATCTTGATAAACTTTCCTTTCTGCACAATTTCTGAAGCTTGGATGAAATCTATATTGATTCAGATGGATTTTTACTGGCAGTAAAATTGACTCACCAAGCATCCTATATAAACGCTGTTCTGCTTTGCAAACTGCTTACTGCCAGGTTTTGGTACATTTTGAAGGTTTATGCTCTAAATTCCATCAAGGAGTTGCTGAACTCTAATTTTCATGAGCCCTAACAGTGAGGCAAGTTGGGAGAAATAGCACAGCAACACACAGAGGGCCAGTGTGCACAGTTTTTGCAAAGTTGCCAAACAGTTATATGGTCTGCCATAAAATTAACATGACAAATTAAATGTGTTGGGTTTTTGTTTGGAAGGATCAAATGTGGGGGTACTAGTGACCTTCCAGATAAAAGGTAAAGGTAAAGGTTCCCCTCGCACATATGTGCTAGTCATTCCGAACTCTAGGAGATGGTGCTCATCTCCGTTTCAAAGCTGAAGAGCCAGCGCTGTCCGAAGACGTCTTCATGGTCATGTGGCTGGCATGACTAAATGCTGAAGGCGCACGGAATGCTGTTACCTTCCCACCAAAGGTGATCCCTATTTTTCTACTTGCATTTTTATATGCTTTTGAGCTGCTAGGTTGGCAGAAGCTGGGACAAGTTATGGGAGCTCACTCTATTATGCGGCGCTAGGGATTCAAACTGCTGACCTTTCTGATTGACAAGCTCAGCGTCTTAGCCACTGAGCCACTGAATCCCTTGACCTTCCAGATACTGGACTCCAATTTCCTGGTCATTGGACATGTTATCTTGAACTGATGGAAACTGGAATTCAAGACTAGTGCGGACATTGATGTCCCATTTCTGACTTAGGGTCATCCATTCACTCATGTATGCATACAAATGGCTAAAAATGGTACAGTGTTTAAGCATATCTAGATGTACTCTACACTACCATCATTTATTCTTCCTAGTCCCTCAAAGGCAGTTTGATGATGATCCACGAATGTCTTCACTCCTGCTGACATGTAAATGCTAATAACAGGGACATGAGAACATCATTTACTCCCCATCCCACTTCACCAGATTATGGAGTAACAAAAATCCTCTCGTTCCCTGTTCCAGGCTAATAGAAAATCAGAACTGACTGAAGTAATGTTTGTAAACAGTAGGATTAAAGATGGAATATATATATACTTATACATACATATATAGTGCGAGTAAATATGAATTGGGTAAATTAGCTGTAGAAATAAAAGTTGACATTCCAATAGACATAGTTTATAAGAAGATAAGACCTATAATGTATAAATATAGATATAATATATAATTGAGTGTATAAAGATTAGTATTAATAGCTAATAGGCTGTTAAAGAAGCGTGATTTCATTTTTATGGTTTGTATTAGTCGGCGTTATATTTGTAGTTGATTGTGTATGATATTTGCTTACTGTTTTCTACAGTTTTTGTATTTGTCTTTATTTTCTGTTGTGTTTATTTTTGGTTGTTGTGTGTATTTAATTGTTATATTTTGTTATATTTTATGTTTGATCGTTATGTTTTTAAAGGAAAATTCAATAAATATGATTAAAAAGAAAAAGAAAATCAGAACTTTCCGGACCTTACAGTGGAACTGGGGCCATCTTAATCCCTGGAGGGAGATTGTTCCATAGGGTGGGTACTATGGGAGTCAATGTCCCCTCATCTTAAAGCTGTCAAGGTTGATCTAAGCAAATGCTTAATCTGTTAGTTTTGAAAGCAAATCACTATAATGGCCTTGCCTGCATCTACATCAAGAACTACTGTCAGCAGGCTACAGTAAAAAAAAGTTAAGATGGCAGCCATGACTGTGTCATAGTAATTTTGCCAATGTTTTATAGGTGGTGAACATAAGGCACGCGCACAAACACACACACACACACAAAACGGACAAAGCTTTAATCACACCATAATGGCCACCATTTTAAAAAAAATCTCACTCTTCGGATACCCCAGCTTCAGAGACAAAAGGAATTTCTTGTTTCCTCTGAAAAGCATTTCAGTTAGAAACTCAGAGGAATTCTTCAATCTCTGGGAAGGAAGTCTGTTGTATACAAAGCTTCAGGCTGGCTACAAATGAACGGAAACTCATGGCAGGCACAATCCTTCCCAGATGGACTCTGCCTCAGACCCTGTTCCAGAAAAAGCGTGCCTTAAAAAAAATATGCTTTTTGAGCCATGCATTAAAAAAAAAAAGAATTGGCAGAAAACATATTTGCTGCAATGATTCTAAAAATCAGGATTTTTTTAAAATCAGAAGTTGTTATCTGTATTTGCTATGTACCCAATGAATGAACTAGCTATGAATTAGGATGAATCAGTGTTTTCCTTTACAGATATATTTTGAGTTGGACAGTACTGGCTCTCTGAATTCTCCATCAGAGTCCAGGCAGGGAAACAAAAATATTGAGAGCAAGTTCTTTTTCATGAAATGCAACAAGAACAGGTAGAAACAAAAACTCCAATGGATGAAATCTTTAAAGCAAAAAACACTCTTTGCTGAGTACCTGTGCATGCTTGTATTATATCATTTGAATTTTTATAACGTACTTTAAAGTGTCCTGGGAACTGATATTTAATAAAGTTTGTTTTTGACTTCTACATTTTCCAGGTTTCCTTGGGCAAAATAATTAGATTAGTTTATATGTAAAGTTAAAGTAAAGGTAAAGGTTCCCTTCGCACATATGTGCTAGTCATTCCTGACTCTAGGGGGCGGTGCTCCTCTCCGTTTCAAAGCCAAAGAGCCAGCGCTGTCCTAAGATGTCTCTATGGTCATGTGGCCAGCATGATGAAATGCCGAAGGCGCAGGGAACGCTATTACCTTCCCACCAAGGTGGTCCCTATTTTTCTACTTGCATTTTTTACGTGCTTTGAACTGCTAGGTTGGCAGAAGTGGGACAAGTAACGGGAGCTCACTCCGTTACGCAGCGCTAGGGATTCAAACCGCCGAACTGCCGACCTTTCGATTGACAAGGTCAGCATCTTAGCCACTGAGCCACCGCGTCCCTAAAATGGAGTTAGTTTGGCTCATTTTGCAAAACGGATGTTACAAATTCCAGATTTAAAGCAGCTTTCTTCAAAGCAGTAGCCATCTTCACTTGCTGATTTGTTGGGTATGATATGCAGACCAGCATAAAAAAAACTATGGGGAGGGGAACTTTATAGAAATAATAATAATAACAACAACAACAACAACAACAACAACAACAACAACAACAACAACAGAGTTGGAAGGGACCTTGGAGGTCTTCTAGTCCAACCCCCTGCTTAGGCAGGAAACCCTACACTTCAGACAAATGGTTATCCAACATCTTCTTAAAAACTTCCAGTGTTGGAGCATTCACAACTTCTGGAGGCAAGCTGTTCCACTGATTAATTGTTATAACTGTCAGGAAATTTCTCCTTAGTTCTAAGTTACTTCTCTCCTTGTTTAGTTTCCACCCATTGCTTCTTGTTCTACCCTCAGGTGCTTTGGAGAACAGCTTGGCTCTCTCTTCTTTGTGGCAGCCCCTGAGATATTGGAAGACTGCTATCATGTCTCCCCTGGTCCTTCTTTTCATTAAACTAGACATACCCAGTTCCTGCAACCGTTCTTCATATGGTTTAGCCTTCAGTCCCCTAATCATCTTTGTTGCTCTTCTCTGCACACTTTCTAGAGTCTCAACATCCTTTTTACATTATATGTAATAATATGTAGGATTCATTATTATATGTAGGATTCATTATGGTGCAGAAACTCTTGGGTGAGTATAATTCCATAGCTTTTTTAGATTAATCTTTAAAAGAGGAGAGGTAATTAAATAAGAACATGGAGACCTTAGGTGGTTTCGCACTCACAAGACAAAACCTCCAAGGTCCCTTCCAACTCTGTTATTCTATTTTATTCCTTCATCTGAAGCTGCAACTCTAGACTACAGTAGTCCTCGACTTACGACCACAACTGAGGCCAATTTTTTTGTTGCTAAGTGAGACGTTTGTTATCTGAATTTTGTCCCATTTTATGACCTTTCTTGCCACAGTTGTTAAAGTGTTAAATAAGTAAATTAGTATGTCCCAAAGGTGCTTTTTCAAGAGGCAACTGGACTTCCTGGTTTTTCTTTGAAGACGTTTTGCTTCTCATTCAGAGCTGAAGAAGCTTCCTGGATGAGAAGCGAAACGTCTTCAAAGAAAAACCAGAAAGTCCAGTTGCCTCTTGAAAAAGCAACTTTGGGACAACAGTGACCTGGATGACTGAGAATCTCCATATTTAAGTCAATTAGTAACACAGTTGTTAAGTGAATCTGGCTTTCCCATTGACTTTGCTTCTCAGAAGCTCACAATGAACCTGGGGACACTGCTACGGTCATAAATGTGAGTCGGTTGCCAAGCATCTGAAATTTGTTCACGTGACCATGGGGATGCTGCAACGGTCATAAGTGTGAAAAACGGCCACCGGTCACTTTTTTCAATGCCGTTGTAGCTTCGAACGGTCACTAAGTGAACTGTTACAAGTCCAGGACTGCCTGGATGATCTTGAGCACTCCAAACTCTCTGCTGAGTGATTGTTGCAAAAATAATGTAAAAGCCTTCAAGACTGAGCTATTTATAAAACTTGGGACAGGTGGTATAATTGGCTTAACCAAAACAAATATCAAAAATTGCTATAATTATGTGTCATGATCTTAGACAGTATAAATAATAACAAATGTCTACTTTTTCGCAAAGACCGGAACAAATTATCGGAATATATACAATTTTACAAGGTTTTAAAATATTAATCAAGCTGAACAAAAGAACCATTGTTGAAAAAGGAAAAATTGTTTTATAGTAATGATAATAGACTGAACATAATATAACAAGAGAAAAGAATAAGGAAAATATTGGAAGATATAAGAAAGATAATGATGTAAATAATAACTATAAAGAATAAACATGATTTTGTATCACTAGGCTGTAGAAGGATAGTGTTGACGAGATGGTTGACATGTATGTTCAATGTTTTCTATACTCAAAGATATTTGATACTCTATTTATATATACATATGTTTATATATGTTTTTATGTTTGTTTGTATGTTTGTTTATCTTTTTAACATAATTAATAAAGACTATTTAAAAAAAAAACAAACTCTCTGCTGAGTGATTGTTGCAAAAATAATGTAAAAGCCTTCAAGACATTTTAGAGTGAAAACTCAGGAGTTAAGGATTTCTTTTGAGTGGAAAATTTTTACCTTCTGGCTAATTAGCACCAGCTGATTTTGAGTGGAAGCTCACTGCTGCCAGCCAACGAGTTTCACCTGTTGATTTAGGTTCTTATTGTGCTGTCTGAATGTTGGCCTGTCTCTCTATTTATTTATTTATTTATTTACTTTCTTCTGGATGTTTGAACTGCCTCTACTCTTTTGACCCCAGAGTGGACTTTGAGCCTGCTGTAAGCGGCTATTTTATTCCCGAATTTGGTTTATTGGACTTCGTGTCTCCTCAGAAAAGCTGCCATTTGGGCTGTGAGAAAAAACGTGAGTTGAATGTACTGCTATGTATCCATATTGTCCTCTATGAATTGTAAGACCAACACCAAATGCTCAATATTTTCTTTTTTTTTAAGAATCGTGGTAGATTGTAATAACAACATTGCTTTCATCAAGAAAGACTGAAACATTGTTAGGAGCAACAACAGCGAGCCGGGGCAGAGCTTATCTTTAAATGACAAACTGAAACTGGCTCTCTGCAATCCATATTTGGTGCACGATAATTTATTTATTTATTTATTTATTTATTTATTTATTTATTTATTTATTTATTTATTTATTTATTTATTTATTTATTTATTTATTTATTTATTTATTTATTTATTTATTTATTTATTAATTATGGTGTTCTTATATGCCGCCCAACTCCCAAAGGACTCAGGGCGGCGTAATTAAATCATTTCCTTTCTTTGGAGCCATAAAAAGCAAGCTGCAGGATATTGAGTGAAATAATGTGCAGTTTCTAGGATCTTAAAATCTCAACTAGAGCATCGGGGAGATAGGCCTGGCTTCGGTTTTGTTGAATTTTACCTCAAGGTGACTCCGCCCAGAGTTACCTTGAGGTAAAATGGACGGCCTATAAGTGTTATAAATAAATAATAAACTTTAGTTGATAGCTTTACTCAAACCATTATACCGAACCTCTCTCTCTTTTTTTTCCTGACTTCCCTCATTATTTTCAGCAGAAGCATAAGGAAAGCAATCTTAAATAATTTAGGGAGTCTTTTTTTCTTATTTGTATCAGCAGAATTACTGGTTATGCGGACTGGGGAATTCTGGGAGTTGAAGTCCACAAGTCTTAAAGTTGCCAAGGTTGGAGACCCCCTGAGCCAGACCATCTTTTCCTTTCAATTAGGGTGGGCAAGTTGGTGACTTCTACATCTTTTCCATTATAATTCCACACTTCCTTGCCATTCACTCTGATGGTCGGGTCGGTTGTAAATTCAAAATACCCGCTTATTCTGGTTTAACTTTTAATCTTTACATCCTGTGTTTATTGTTTTGTGCAGTGCAGTAAATGAAACAAATGGAGTGGTTCAGAACCCCAAGATGGAAAGTGTGAAGTAATCTTATTTAATGTTTAATATTCTAATGTTGAGAGGATGTTCATTCAAATGCACCAGGGCAATTAGTATGTTTCTCCTAGAGATACTTTAATCCCAAATGAGGGGCTGGCGTTTTATCAGCTACTCCCTATCCTCCAATGTAGAGAAGGCAGCAGGTGGCTTTAGTAATAGAAGACACCAGGAGAAAACAACATGCCATCCTTTACATCAAAAGATTGTGTCATTGGAAATGCATTGTGCGTGGGATGTTCCTGGCTTTGAGTCAGATGGTAATAGCCAACAATGGGGATTGTGTAGTAAATGCTTTATGAAACAGTTTGAGGATATCTTACCCTGCATCTAAAATAGGTGGGATCCAAAAGTGGTTGTTGAAGGGAAAGAAGGCCATGGTGCCTGGTTGATCAAAATGCGCTGATGGCTGAAAAGAGCAAATAGGGACTCTTGTGCGGTTACATCCTTTGACTTCATGTTCTTGATCTGCTTCAGTGTCACAGTAATGATGATTTAATAGCTGACCAGCTGATGTAAGGCTGTAAACTGAAATGCTGATGGAATGAGGATGAGTCAGCAGGGTTGCTGCCGCTTTAAGAAGCTGTCTATATAAGGGAGGCCATGAGAAGGCATCTCTCTTTCTCCTCGTATATCACTCTCCTCCTCGTTGTGTTCTATCTGCATTGTAGTTCTCTATGTAGAGTTGAAGATTGCTTGCTTGCTTACTACCACATGTATGTATATAGAAGTCTTATATATAAACCACTGTTTCTAAGACAAACCTCTGTGTACTGTATTTTGCTCCTGGGTTGTCTCAAAATAGTAGTCACGCTGTGCACACTCTGACATTCAGCATTTTCCACATGCCCTTTTATTCACATTCTTAAATGTATTTTAGTTATTGCTGTAATATCAGGTGCCCTCAAAACTAAACTACTAATAGAAAGTGGGCTTATTGGGGAAACTTCAAGATTTTGTAGCCTTGCTGAGTGTAAGTTATGGATGTGACCTTCTCCTGGGGGAAGAGGGGTAAATAATTGGATGGTGGAAGGGATCTTGGAGGTCTTCTGGTCCAACCCTTGCTCAAGCAGGAAACCCTATATCATTCCAGACAAATGGTTGTCCAATCTCTTTTTAGTTGACAAAATCAGAAATGAGGAGGTGATAATTTGATGATCTGGGAAATCATCAAAACCATAAAAAAGCTAAAGTTAGAATATTTTGGTCATGTGATGTGACACCCAGAAAAATATGGCATACTTCACTTAATCCTGCAGGGAAAAATTAAAGGCAAATGAGGTCCAGGCAGAAGAAGAACATCATGGCTTCAAAATCTAAGGGACTAGTTTGGACAAAACTCAGCAGCACTTTTTCGTGTGGCTGTTGATAAAAATAGGATCGCCAACATGATTGCTAATGTCCGATGACAGATATGGCACAAAAAGAAGAATCTGTTCTTAAAAACCTCCAGTGTTGGAATACCCACAACTACTGGAAGCAACTTGTTCCACTGATTATTTTAACTATCAGGAAATTTCTCCTTAGTGTTCCAGGTTGGTTCTCTCCTTGTTTAGTTTCCATCCATTGTTTCTTGTTCTGCCTTCAGATGCTTTGGAGAATAGACTGAACCCCTCTTCTTTATGGCAGCCCCTTAGATATTGGAACACTGCTGACATAATAAATTTAGTAATGAAAGTATGGGGAAATAAAGTCACATGGTGTGAGGGCCAAATTGGCAGCAATTTCAAAACGATTGGTACCAATGGGAAAGTTCTAGAAAGAAGAGCAGAGAAGTCATTTTAGCAGGTGGGAGGGTTGATTCATTCTACCTCAATATTTCTCAACCATGGCAGCTTTAAGATGTGTAGATTTCAACTCCCAGAATTCCACGCTGGCTGGAGAATTCTGGGAGTTGAAGTCTACACATTTTATAGTTGCTAAGGTTGGGGAACACTGTTCTAGATCTTGCAATTCTTAGCTCAATCTACTTGTTTTTAGTTCAGTAACAGCTGCAGAGCCTTCAGTAGCTTTTCAATCACTGCCATTTTATTGGTCTATGAACACTTTAGGAATTGCTGTCACAGCCTTAAATTGCTTTGGATGAATCTACACAGCATCATGTATTGTTCAAAGCTCAGTTCTGTCAAATACTTTAATCATTTAGTATGATTGTAATTTATAGATGGTTATGAATTTTTGATTGTTTATGTAACTGGTTATATTCAACACAGATTTGGCTTTGAAAGGCTATGATGAAAATTTAAAGGAAACACATGGAAAGTCCCAAGATGCTAATTCAAAATAATGAAGTTTTTATGTTGTAGACTTTAAAGGTGTCTTCTTTTTTTTAAAGATGTGTCTTCAAAGCACAGATGGAAAGCAATTTTCTGGAAATATTTTCCTGTTGTTTGCTTTTTCTCTCTGGCTGCAGATGTACCATTGTTCCTTCATGTGAAAGAAATATATTTTTGATTGCTGACATCTAAAGTGTCAACAGGCTTTGTATATATTTATTTTTAAATATCCAAATTGTGGCCTTTGGAAGAAAATGGCTGAAGGGGTCTGTTTGCTTGAGTGGATTAATTTTATTTCCACACAATCAGAATCTGCTTAATTAGTTTAGAAAGTGGTTTGGTTAGGAGTAAATTGGCTGAAATCTGCAGAAATTATAAGTATCTTGAAACTCAGGATATATTTCAATAACCGGTTTTGTAAAGTTGCAAGGCCTGAGGAAATGAAATTACACCAATTCTATATCTTAAAGCTTTCCGTATGACTGAGCCGTTGAGTTGTAAATTAGGACATAATCTTGCCCCTAATTCTTGTGAGGTTACTTGAGGCAAACTCTTTTAATTTTATCTTGGCCTCTTCTCCATCTGTGAGGTAGAGATGAAAGTCTAAGCAAGGCTTAGAATTAGGGGAAACATAATAGCAGTGTTCCAATATTTGAGGGGCTACCACAAACAAGAGGGCGGTCAACCTGTTTTCCAAAGCACCTGAGGGCAGGACAAGAAGCAATGGGTGGAAACTAATCAAGAGGAGAAGCAACCTAGAACTAAGGAGAAATTTCCTGACAATGAGAATAATTAACCAGTGGAATGACTTGCCTTTAGAACAGTGGTTCCCAACCTGGGGGTTGGGACCCCTTTGGGGGTCGAATGACCATTTCCCAGGGGTCGCCCCGACATCCTCAGCTCCCCCCCCCACTGCCACAAGCCTGGCCATATCGACTCAACTCGCCTGAGCCCTCCGATTGGTCGGGAGAGGTGCCATTTGGTGAGAGACGTTTGTGACGCCTGGCGGCTGAGCTTTGACAACATCAGCTAAGGGGCCAGCTTTGCTTTGAATTCTGGGAGTTGAAGTCCAGGCACCTTAAAAGTTGCTGAGATTGAGAAATATTGCTGTACACTTGTTGGTTATCAAGTCTAAATACAGAAGTAGACTTGTTGTGGAAGATGATGTTCCTTGTGCTCTTGCAAAGACTGGCCTGAGAATTTCTGATCTGACATAATTACATATTGTTTTTGTGATTAATCGCTATGCTTTAATTATGTTCAATTTGTAACAATGAAAATACATCCTGCATATTAGATATTTACATTAAGATTCATAACAGTAGCAAAATTACAGTTATGAAGTAGCAACAAAAATAATTTTATGGTTGGGGGTCACCACAACATGAGGAACTATATTAAGAGGTCGCGGCATTAGAAAGGTTGGGAACCACTGCTTTAGAAGTTGTCACTGGAGGCTTTTAAGAAGAGACTACACAACCATTTGTCTGAAATCATATAGGGTCCTCTGTTTGAGTAGGAGGTTGGACTAGAAGACATCCAAGGTCTCTTCCAACTCTGCTATTTTATGTTCTATGTTCAGTACCAAAGGCATTTTAAGGGTGACTGAAATAGCTAGTCTTTCCCAACATAAAGCAACTGCTATGGCAGGAGGTGCTATCTTAAGCTTATTTCGAAGTTCATCCTACATATGAGAAGTGTTTCCCATCTCAAAATGGTAAGAAATTAGGTCTCCAATTTTTGCCAATGTATCGACTCTTGAACATCAGACCCTGGAGCTGCAGTCTGATTATGAAAATGAGTCACCAATCCATAGATTAAAAGATTAAAGCTGAGCAGGGAGCAAAGATTTCTAAAAAAGAGAATATTTGTATCTCAGAGTTGAACAATGGAGTCCTTGGTGGTCTCTGAGAATGATTGTTTTCTTGCAGATGTCTCATTACCCAACTAGCTAACATCATTAATGCTGTTACAACTGATGATGTTACCCTGTTGGGTAATGAAATGTCTGCAAAGAAACAACCAAGCTCAGAGAGCACTAAGGATCCCACATTAAGAATTCTGGTGGGTTCCAAGATACCTGTGTGGCACCTTTGGGTCTGCAGTATCATTTTAGTCTCTCCAGTTCTCATTAAATATACAGAGCCCTCAGCCACAGTTCATATTTGTAGTGATTTGTTGGTCTCCTTTCTTTCAGGAAATATGGGATTTACTATATTTGAAGGTGTGGATGGAGGACTATAGTTAGCAATTTAGGTTTTTGTTGTTGTTATTGTTTTGGGCTAAAGTAAGTGCAATTTAATGGGAAAAGTCTTGTCAAAAAAAGACAATTCATTTGTGCTAACTCTTGTCTAAAAATAAATAATCATGCAACACTTGAATATATGAGCTGAACATGCAAATTGAAATAAATGTATGTACTGTATATGAATGTTTCTTGTTCATAAAAGATTCATGCAAAATTAAAAGATAGCTCGTCTTGCAATGCATCCTTTGAAAGCTTGCAATCACTTGCATTGGAAACTGCATTTTCTTCCCACTACTGTACAGTATCCAATTTGTAACACTCTTTTTTTAAAAAAGTTTTTTTAATTAATAATACAATTAAAAACATTGAACATGGTGTGACTTTTCCGGTTTGAACATTTCCGTCAAGTTTTACTTTACAACAAATACAGTTCCTTTTCGCTATATAAGTATGTACAATCTATCACTATTCAAACACATAAATTCTTTTGTCTGTGAAGATGAAATTTGTAACACTCTTAATGTTGTAGAAAACTCACCATTATCTATTTTAGCCCCATCTGCTGACTGAAAATATACTACAAGCTTCCAAAAGCATTGTTTGTATTAATGTAGAGCCCTTGAGGCTATTGTGAGGGTAGGTGACAGATGCCATTCAAACATTTTTGCATTTCAGCTGCTATCAGCACTATCTGCAATGGTTAATGACAAAAGATTGCAAATTAGAACTCTAAACATCTGGACAATATCTGGCTGTGGATTGTTCAGCTATTGAATCAGGACCACATAACAAGTTCCAATTAAACTGATTTATTGCTCATGCCTGTACACAAGAATGTAGACAACTAATGGTCAGCAATAAATTGGTGTTAGATAAGAGTTAACAGAATTATCTCTTTAAGGTTGGACTTAAACAGCTTGTGGGAACGTAACAATTCCAGTTTGATTCCTCTCTTGACTCCACCCCCAGCCTCTGCCTGTCCTTCTATGACACCTATTTCTAAGTAGCAACTGCCTTAAATGATGATGTATGTAATATATGGCAAAAAAAAAAGGCCTTTGACCTTTGGATAATGCTGTTAGGTACCATGATGGACCTTAGTCATCCACAACTGGTACATATTGCTGTTAAAATTGGAATACACTGATCAAAGTGGAAATCCATTTGCACAGCAGAAGCAGGATGGCGCAACAAGTCAAAATCTTAAAAGTATTTGTATTTAGGCCTGCTACTTAATAAAAACAGCATAATGTTAGCTTTTCTATAACCGATGTTGGGTGGGTTTGTTTTGTTGGACCTTATAGAGCAGTGATGGCGAACCTTTTTTGGTTCACGTGCCAAAAGGGGGGGGGTGCGCGCGCACACATACCCACACCCATTCCCTCCCCCCTATGCATGTGCACAACCTCCCCCCATGCTGCCCCCTGCGCATGTGCACACACCCCTACCTCCGCACAAAGGCCTTACCGGACCCTGGGACGGTAAAAAATGACGAAACGGGCAAACCGGAAGTTCAGAAAACGCACTTCTGGTTTGTCCGTTTTGTCATTTTTTGCATTCCGGGGCTTCAGGAAGCTTCCCTGAACCTCCGGAGTGCTAAAAACAACCCAATGGCAAACCGGAAGTGCGTTTTCCGAACTTCCGGTTTGCCCGTTTGTTGTTTTTTGCATTTCGGGGCTTCAGGAAGCTTCCCTGAACCCTCCGGAGTGCGAAAAACAGCACAACGGCAAACCGGAAGTGCGTTTTTCTGAACTTCCGGTTTGCCGTGGAGCTGACAGGGCAACGCTTCGCGTGCCCTCTGATATGGCTCCGTGTGCCACCTGTGGCACGCGTGCCATAGGTTCGCCATCCCTGTTATAGAGTATGCTTGATCTGGCTTAATACCTTTATCCAGGTAGCTGTTTAAACACATACCATATTTTAAATCCCATCAAGCAGTTTCTACAATGCCCTGTGTAATTATTATGAAGAATGAAGGTGATCTTTCCTCTGCCTTAACTCTTTTTCCCATGATAATTGAAAAAGGTAGAATGTTAAGAGATTTAGCATAACTTGGCATCTTATTAAGCAAGCAAGCAAAGTAGAACCAATCAGTTATGAAACGTTGGGTAAATTTGCTACTTTATGAACTGCAGAGGATCGTAACACTTGGCTGATCTCTCTTTTTTTAATCTTTATTTTAGTCATAGAAGAGCATAAAATGACATCAGTAAGAATTACCACTATTTCAGTGAAACCTATAAACATATCTAAAAGCTAGTGTTACTAACACAATATAATTTTATAATATAATTTTAAAATACGAAGATCTAAATATACATGTTCTTAATATTAAGACTATAAATTAAATGGGGGAAACATAATGTACAATATAAGATAGAATAGTGGTAAAATAATTACATTATCAAGTAGACAAATGCATGGAAACTTTTCTAATCTAATTATTATTCTAAACTATTAAATTAAAACAATGAGTGCAAATATTAAGGCCAGCAACATCCAGAGCTGTTTGTTGTAGATTTTGTCTTATTGCTTCCTCCATTGCTATAGCAATCTTCAGGATCAATGTTTCTCCACTGAACATTGGAGAAAGTTGTCCACTACTTGTCCCAAAGGTGCTTTTTCAAGAGGCAACTGGATTTTCTTTGTTTTCCATGAAGACATTTCGATTCTCATCCAAGAAGCTTCTTCAGTTCTGACTGAGTGGTGGAAGATGGAAGGATTTATATTCCTTGCAGCCATCTGGTTGTTAGCACTCCCTTTGAGAGTCGTTGAGGCCACTTGGAGGTTTATCTGTGCCCTCGGGGTCACCTGAATAGTGCAAATAGGCTTGGAACCTTCTTGGAACTGTTGAAAGGGCGGTAAACAGGAGATGGGTGGTGTTGACCAGATGACTGCAAGGAATATAAATCTTTCCATTCTCCACCATTCAGTCAGAACCGAAGAAGCTTCTTGGATGAGAAACGAAATGTCTTCAAGCGAAAAAGAAAGAAAGTTCAGTTTCCTCTTGAAAAAACAAGATTTTGGGACAATCAAGGAGCCGAGGTGGCGCAGCAGTTAGAGTGCAGTACTGCAGGCTACTTTAGCTGACTGTGATCAGCAGTTCAGCTGTTCAAATCTCACCGGCTTAGGGTTGACTCAGCCTTCCATCCTTCCGAGGTAGGTAAAATGAGGGCCCAGATTGTTGGGGGCAATATAAATATACATTGCTTAATGGTGTAAACCGCTTAGAGAGTGCTTGCACTGTGAGGCGGTATATAAATCTCACAAATAAATAAATCATGACCTGGATGACTGAGAATCTCCATAGACATTGCCCATCCATAGAGAAACATTCACGGAGAAACATTCTCATAGCACCTGAAGGTAGGACAAGAAGCAATGGGTGGAAGCCTATCAGAAGGAAGATCCAACCTAAGGAGGAAATTCCTGACATTGAGAGTTATTAAGCAGTGAACAGCTTGAGTTCTGAGTCTCCATCATTGGAGGCTTTCAAGAAAAGATTGGATAATCGTTTGTCTGAGATAGTCTCCAGGTAGTCTAACAGGAGGGCTCCACATCTTTCCCCTCTGTGAACTATCTAAGAAACTCTTTCAAGAGGATGAATCTCAGAACTTCAATAATGTCTTCAGCAGTTTCATCTTGTTTTCAGTGGTGAATGTTGAAGGAATGCTTCATACTTGCGTTCCTTCAGCTTTTTGGTGATGAACCTCTGCACTGAAAACCAGCACATTCTTGTCTGCACTTCTTAGTGCAGAAGACCACAACATCTTTCATTGCCTGAAAATTCTTTTTTGGGAAACAGAATGAGAACCTATTAGGAAACCATGCAAGAAAAAAAAAATTCTGTCCTTATCTTAGTCCTTACACCACCCAAATGGTGCGATCTGCCTATTGGGAGATTCTCTGTCATGAAAGAAGATCTAGATTGGTCACCTGAGATCTTAAATTGGGACATTGGAGGCTGTGATATCATGTTGCAGTTCTCACTGATCTTGGCCTACTGCCAAAAATCATTTTTTTAAAAAATATATCATCACTTATCCTGTGTTGAGAGGCAAGTCATTACATCAGATCATATTTGAATGATGTGTTTTAAACAGAAATTTTAAATGCAGGATGTTCCAATCAATAAAGATTGATCCATTCATTCCTCAAAGGAAGAACGAACTGTAAAGCTTAGGATTCAATTAATGCTGCTGCTTTCTAAGGCAGGCAGGAAATGAGCCGAGGTGGCGCAGCGGTTAGAGAGCAGTACTGCAGGCTACTTTAGCTGACTGTGATCATTTGAGTTCAGCTGTTCAAATCTCACCGGCTCAGGGTTGACTCAACCTTCCATCCTTCCGAGGTAGGTAAAATGAGGACCCAGATTGTTGGGGGCAATGTAAAATATATACTGTACCTTGCTTAATGGTGTAAACCGCTTAGAGTGTGCTTGCACTATGAGGCAGTATATAAATCTCATAAATAAATAAATAAATAAATAAGTGTTCACGGAGGCTTTTGTGAGTGTGCATTTCTTTGCACCAAGGTTTCCCCCCCTCTTGTTACAGATTATGATACAGATCTGAAGGAGAACTGAATTTTGTATACTCTATTTTTCTGGCATTGTCAGAGGAGCCTTGGCTGAAGGCTATCTATTATTGCTGACTGTTGTATTGAACTCACGATTTTTTTCCAAAGGTTTTTAGTTTTTTAAGAAAATATAAATATACAGTAGAACATCTGATCACGAACGCTTCTGACCAGACCAAATTGGGTTCTGATCAAAAAATTCACAATTTTTTCCCCACGCGGCCGATTCTACCTTTCACGCCTTTTTTTTTGTAAGCGCCAAATTTCCAAAATTAGGTTTCGGTCACGATCAAATCGGTTTGCGAACAAAGTTATGGAATGAATTATGGTCGTGGCTAGAGATTCTACTGTAGGTTCCAGATTTTCCATTATATCCTTACAGAATTCCACAGAAACTATTGAATATGTGTTTCCCCAGATTCCTTAGAGAAAAGTTTAACAATACTTTTATTATTAAAATTTGGGTTTATGATTGAACGTGAGCATACTGCACATTTTTGTGTCATTAGGGCTTATGGAAAGAATTGTGTAGCACTCTTGGTAGATTGTGGCTCTTCCTTAAGGTAAAAGCTGTATGATATGTTGTTTGACTTTTAAGGAAACTAGAGGTTTTCAAGAAAATATTGGACAGCCATTTGTCCAGAATGGTATAGAGTCCCTTACATGAGCAGGCAGGGGGTTGGAACAGAAGACCTCCAAGGTATCTTCCACCCCTGTTATTCTATATTCAATGTTCTTTGATGAAGCCAAGGAAGAGAAACAGTAACCAGGCTTGTTTCAATCTTGCTTAATTGTTTTTCTAACTAAGTAGATTTTAACTCAATTCTGCAATACTTTGGGAATTCCATGAAACAAATGTGTACAAAAAAAAATCATGTAGGTATGGGGTTTTCCCGGTAGACACATTTTAATAAAGTGTGGTGCATTGGTGTGCACCTAGCTGTTCTATAAGGATTTAGTTTTCCCTAAATGCAACCTTACAGGATTGTGGTAAGTATCATTGTTAGACAATTCCTACAGTTCGTTCTGACTTCTCCAAAAATATATGTTAATACAGAGCTGGGCTATGGATAATGTATTTTATTTTAAAATCCTCAAAGCAGCTTAAATCTGACTTTTGAAATTAAGGAAGGTCAAATGTTCCAATCTAGTAGATGTTAGCAAGAACTCCTGGGCCTCTAATAAGACAATATATTCAAAATGATTGATGGTTGATCTACGCCATTAGTGGGCTCATTATTGTGTACATGAAAATGCTGAAACATCAAAAATGAACCACAGTTTTCTGCTTTGCAAACATTTCACTGGTGCGTGTTAGTCTGTTTGCCATCCTTGCTTCTATTTCAGAAATAGTAGAAGCTGACTTGGTCACGAGTAGGGGCATCGAACCTTGACAGCTTTAAAATTTGTGGTCAGCATGGATGGTTAGGGAATTCTGGGAACTGAAACCCACAGGTTTTGCAACTCTGAGCTCTAGATTACAATATTTCACAGATCCTTCTGATTAGGCGTATAGTTCAAGAGGATGCAACTGTTGAACAAAAGGAAAGTTTTTCTTTTCTTTTTCTGAGTATTGAACATAAACCATGGATTTTGGAGGCCAAGTAGATCAATACTCCCATTCCTCAATGCCATTTCAAAAAGGCAGAATGCAAGGATGTCACTCTTGATCAATAGCCACTCAGACCCTTGCTGAACTCCCTTGGAGAGAGACCATTGTTGAACCACTCCTGCTATAAGGATATTTTTTTTGTAAATGTTTCTCCAACATCATGTAAAAAGGAAGTTGAGACTCTGGAAAGAGTGCAGAGAAGAGCAACAAAGATGATTAGGGGACTGGAGGCTAAAACATAGGAAGAACTGGGTATGTCTAGTTTAATGAAAAGAAGGACCAGGGGAGACATGATAGCAGTGTTCCAATATCTCAGGGGTTGCCGCAAAGAAGAGGGAGTCAAACTATTCTCCAAAAGCATCTGAGGGCAGAACAAGAAGCAATGGGTGGAAACTAAACAAGGAGAGAAGCAACTTAGAACTAAGGAGAAATTTCCTGACAGTTAGAACAATTAATCAGTGGAACAGCTTGCCTCCCGAAGTTGTGAATGCTCCAACACTGGAAGTTTTTAAGAAGAGGTTGGATAACCATTTGTCTGAAGTGGTGTAGGGTTTCCTGCCTAAGCAAGACTAGAAGACCTCCAAGGTCCCTTCCAACTCTGTTGTTGTTGTTGTTGTTGTTGTTGTCGTCATCATCGTCGTCGTCATGATGATGATGATGATGATGATCATCATCATCATCCCTGCAAGGACAAGGGAAGCAAAACCAAGGCCATTTCGCTTTCTGCCTGAAAACCTTCAAATATTTAATACTGTTGCCAGTGTATTGAATCTTCACACCTATTGTGTTTCAGAAGCACTCACCTCTGTAATTCTACTATACAGCCCGCACAATAGACTAGTTCACCTAATGGAAAAGGATTATTAATTGTGCAGCCTCCAACAACTCCTCTAAAAGTTTCTGCCAAATTTTAATACCTAGTGGAACAGAATGGAATTGTGGATACATGGAGTAAAGTAAAAGTAAAGGTTTCCCCTGCTCAGTTGCGTCTTACTCTAGGAGACGGGGGACCCAGCATGGTCTGAGGACAGCATGACTATATGCCGAGGCATATGGCATGCTGTTACCTTCCCACTGAAATGGTACCTATTTATCTACTCGTATTTGCATGCTTTCGAACTGCTAGGTGGGCAGGAGGTGGGGCAACTAATGGGAGCTCATCCCACCATGCAGCATTCAGATCTTGAACCTGGGCTGTCAGATTTCCAGCTGACAAGCCCAGCATCTTTAACCAGTGAGCCATCGTGCCCATGCAAAAAATAAACAAACTTAAATCATCATTCAGCTCTAACAATAAAATACCATCCCTCCAGGCTCCATCAAATTCTTTACCCTGGCTCTGGTTGGTCTTTGTGCTGTGACTTTGGTCAGCAAAATGAAAGTTTTATCCATTCTTGATGGTCAAATATAAACCGTGTTCTGTTTGTGGGCTTATAGGGTGCTCAGAACTCATGGCATTTCAGATGTTGTTGGCTTAACAGGCAAATCTTAAGTAATGGCTACTCGGTTTGGCAAAGTTATGAAAACCAGTAACCCACTGGTCCGATTGTCTTACTAGCATCCATAATAAGCAGGTCTTAGGGATAAAGAGGCACGCAGCTGAAGCAAATGACGCATACAGCCTCCATAGTAAACATGAAACACAAGAATCAATGGTGCTAATGTATTCCGCATTTTGCCTTTATTTAAAATGATTGGCAGGAAGCCAAGGTAATTCAGATGATGAGAGGCTGCAGAGTTTCTAAACCTCAAGAAGCATTTAGCGACATGGTTTCCACTGATTTCAAGAGCTTGTTGAAAACGGATCTACAGTGTCAGCCATGAACAAATCCATAATGCTTACTCCCTTCATTTAACACTGCTAAAGACAGTCAAAGTTAGAACAGCTTGGCAGATATGGCCTACTGAGATAAATAAAGCTAGTTCCTGAAAAAAAAAATTTAGAACAGCTTGGCTTGATCAGTCCTTTGTCTGGAGAGATGAACAGTGGAGGGGATGAAAAGGAAGCCAAGTCAGCAGGGGTGGGATTGAAATGTTTTAGCACCCAGTTCACTGCCCGGTTGTTGGGTGGGCGTGGCCATGGGGGCGTGGCCTACTCGGCCTCCTGTACCACGGCGGAGCGGGGGCATTTTTGCCCTCTCTAAGCGGTTTACAGAGTCAGCAAATTGCCCCCAACAATCTGGGTCCTCATTTTACCCACCACCTAGGAAGGATGGAGGGCTGAGTCAACCTTGAGCCTGGTGAGATTCGATCTGCCAAATTGCAGGCAGCCAGCAGTCAGCAGAAGTAGCCTGCAGTACTGCACTCTCACCACTGCACCACCATGGCTCATTAGCTCATTGTTGAGGTGAGATTGCAAGCTGCAAATTGGCATTATCTTTGCTAGGCAATCTTGGGTTTAATTTACTGTTCCCTCCCTAATGCATGTTTGTGCTAATGTGTGTTTAAGTGCTAATGTATGTTTAAGTACAAACTGCTGCTAATCAGTGATTTGTAAACAGAAAGCCCCAAGCTCAAAGTCCAGATAAGAATGGGGAAAGATTTAAACCTCAGAAAGCCAATAACAGGTAGTCCTCGAGTTACCACCACAACTGAGCCCAGAATTTCTGTTGTTAAGTGAGACATGTGTTAAGTGAGTTTTGCCTCATTTTACAGCCTTTCTTGCCACAGTTATTAAGTGAATCACTGCAGTTGTTAAGTGAATCTGGCTACCCCATTGACTTTGCTTGTCAGAAGGTCGCAAAAGGGGATCACGTGACCCCGGGACACTGCTTCCGTCATAAATATGAACCAGTTGCGAAATGTCTGAATTTTGACCATAAGATCATGGGGATGCTGCAAAAGTCGTAACTGTGAAAAATGCTCATAAGTCACATTTTTCAGTGCCGCTGTAACTTTGAACAGTCACTAAATCTATTCTATTCTATTCTATTCTATTCTATTCTATTCTATTCTATTCTATTCTATTCTATTCTATTCTATTCTATTCTATTCTATTCTATTCTATTCTATTCCATTCCACTCCTACATTCTATTCTATTCTATTCTATTCTATTCTATTCTATTCTATTCTATTCTATTCTATTCTATTCCATTCCATTCCATTCCATTCCATTCCTAAAGTGATAAAAATATCGCAAGATCTAAAATGGACACCTAACATCAAAAATGTCATCAAAAAAGCACAACAAAGAATGTTCTTTCTGCGCCAACTCAGGAAGCTCAAACTTCCAAAGGAGCTGCTGATACAGTTCTACAGAGGAATCATTGAGTCTGTCATCTGCACCTCTATAACTGTCTGGTTTGGTTCTGCAACCCAACAAGACAGACACAGACTTCAGAGGATAATTAGAACTGCAGAAAAAACAATTGCTACCAACCTACTGAGGACCTGTATACTGCACAAGTCAAAAAGAGAGCTGTGAAAATATTTATAGACCCCTTACATCCTGGACACAAACTGTTTCAACTCCTACCCTCAAAACGACGCTATAGAGCACTGCACACCAGAAATACTAGACACAAGAACAGGTTTTTTCCCTAACACCATCACTCTGCTAAACAAATAATTCCCTCAACACTGTCAAAACTATTTACTAAGTCTGCACTACTATTAATCTTCTCATCGTTCCCATCACCCATCTCCTCCCACTAATGACTATATGGCTGTAACTTTGTTGCTTGTATCCTTACGATTTATATTGACTGGTTCCTAATATGATTTGATTGCTTATTTTTCCCCGGACTATCATTAAGTGTTGTACCTTATGATTCTTGATGAACGTATCTTTTCTTTTATGTACACTGAGAGCATATGCACCAAGACAAATGCCTTGTGTGTCCAATCACACTTGGCTAATAAAAAAAATTCTATTCTATTCTATATCATTTCTTTATAAGATTCTCCATCATCTGCCAAAATTGGAGAAATTTTAATATCTTGTTGGCAGGAAGGAAATAAACTGAAGAAGCTTCTTGGATGAGAAGCAAACTGTTTTCAAAGGGGAAAAAAAACCCTCCAGGTAAGTCCAGTTGCCTTTTGTAAAAGGAAGGGAATGGAAGTGGTAGGACTATGAAGGAATATTTCTTGAAAGACGTTACTGACTATAAGAATGTGTTTCTGCCCAGGTTTATTTTTATTTATATTTATTTATTTATTTTGTCAAGTACATATTGGTAATATACATAGATATAACATTGTTTATATACTGTACACAAGATGGGTACTGAAAGAGGGAACATTAGGACAGGGACGGTAGGCACGCTGGTGCACTTATGCACGCCCCTTACTGACCTCTTAGGAATCGGTTGAGGTCAACAGTGGACAGTCTAAAGGTAAAGTTTTGGGGGTTTGGTGACGAAACCACAGAGTCAGGTAGTTGCTAAAGTCGTATTTTCTGCAGTCAAGTTTGGAGCGGTTCACTTTGAGTTTGTATCTGTTGTGTGCTCGTGTATTGTTGTGGTTGAAGGTTGGGCATGTCAGGAGTAACACTGGTTGAATGCAGTGCGAACAGGATATTTAAGAAGTGTCTTTTGTAAAAACAAGAGGGTCACAAATGAATAGGTGTTGAATGAAGGTAATTTGAATATGAAAGTGGGTGATTAATATGAAAGAAGTATGCTGTTATGGTTTGATTATGTGGAGAGAATGAAAGAGGCTGGGATTGCAAAACAAATATGCCAAGGAGAGGGAATGGGGTCAAGGGGACGAGGAATATTGAACAAATAGTGTTTGAACAGAGTTGATGAGATCCGTAAAAAGGGGAAAGTGAGAGGCCTAATGAGCAAGAGTCAATGTATGAAGTAGTGTATGGATGTGGTGGAAACAAGGGTAGAAAAACACAGGGAGGTAGAACCATTTTTAGCCGTCTTTCTTTTTGTTACACTTTTTGTTTATTTTCCCCGTTCCTTGTCCCTTTTTTACCACGCTTTGCATAATGTGGCTTAACTCAGAAAGAAATAGCATGAAGGGTGTGTATGTTGCTTTAATCATGATTTGCTGAACAACGTATGTTAATCTCATTCACACATTTACATTGTACCTTTTACTAACTTCAGTTCACAGGACACAGTAAGGCCAAATTAAACAGGCCATATTTGTTTACATAATTTATCTGCGACCTCAATTCGAAGACTCTAGGTCCGTGATGGCGAACCTATGGCATGCATGCCAGAGGTGGCACGTAGAGTCCTCTCTGCTGGCACGCATGCCATTGCCCCAGGTCAGATGTCCATGGCGTTTCTTTCGTGAGCTTCTGTTTCCCTGCAAACAACGAAACAGAAACTCATGAAAGAAAAAAGATCTTACCTCTTGCCATGCTGCCGGTGTTGGGATGTCCCGCCTCCCACCGGCCAGCTGGTCTTCGGGTCTCTGCGGCACATGTGTGCATGTCCGCGCATGTGTGCATGTCCACGCATGCACGCATGTTGGCACATGCATGCATTTGTGCATTTGCGCCTTTCAGTTTGGGTATGCACACACGCGCAGTTTGGGCACTCGGTGTCTAAAAGGTTCGCCATCACTGCTCTAGGTAATTTACGGGTTCTGAAATATATATGTCAATAACAAAACTGTTGCAAGTTGCATCAAGTAATAACATTAAATGAATATATAAATAGGTACATTGTTGATTAGCACTCGTCTTCTCATGTCTCTTCCTAACTTGTGAACATCCTTTCTTTCACAACCCCTTTTGGTTCTACAGTTATGAGACAAGTCCCTGAATAACAGAAATGTGCAGAGATAGTGATTAAAACAAAACAATCTGTAGAATTTATAAAACTGTCAGGAAGCGCTGGATTTCTAAAAGGAAAAGACAATAACTGTTCAAAGCACCATGTTTTGTACTCTGCCTAGTGGCTGTATGGTGGCAGTTAATTAACAAACCCAGTTCTTAGATATGTGTTGACATTAATCATTGTTGCCTATGCACACAGAGAGATGTTATTCGCATAAAGTGCTTTGAAAGTTTATGTTATGTTGCAATGGCGGCTTGCATTAATTTGCCGGCTTTCCCAAATGCCGTTGAAAGGGGGAAAAATTGGGGTAGAGAAAAGTCACAGTTATTTATTTTATTTATTTATTTTTGTCAAGTATGTGTTGGTAATATACATAGATATAACATTGCTTATATACATAAGATGGGTACTGATAAGAGGGAACATTAGGACAGGGACGGTAGGCACGCTGGTGCACTTATGCACGCCCCTTACTGACCTCTTAGGAATCGGGTGAGGTCAACAGTGGACAGTCTAGAGTAAAGTTTTGGGGGTTTGGGGAAGAAACCACAATGTCAGGTAGTGAGTTCCAGGCATTAACCACGCTGTTGCTAAAGTCGTATTTTCTGCAGTCAAGTTTGGAGCGATTCACTTTGAGTTTGTTTCTGTTATGTGCTCGTGTATTGTTGTGGTTGAAGCTGAAGTAGTCGTTGACAGGAAGGAAGTTGTAGCAGATAATTTTATGAGTTATGCTTAGGTCGTGCTGAAGGCGACGTAATTCTAAGCTTTCTAAGCCCAGGATTTCAAGTCTGGTTGCGTATGGTATTCTGTTGCGAGTACAGGAGTGGAGGAATCTTCTTGTAAAGTATCTCTGGACACTTTCTAATGTATTTATGTCTGATATGTGGTGTGGGTTCCAGACAGATGAGCTGTATTCAAGGATTGGTCTGGCGAATGTTTTGTATGCTCTGGTTAGTAGTGTGATATTACCGGAGAAGAAGCTACATAAGATTAGGTTAACAGTTCTTGAAGCCTTTTTGGCGATGTTGTTGCAGTGGGCTTTGGCAACACGTACTTGAATTAAACATGGACATTTTGGAGTGCAGTTGTGAAGTAACTACTCTAAATAGTATAAGTGACCCTTGACTGACAACAGTTCACTTAGTGTCTGTTCAGAGTTACAACGGCACTGAAAAAAGTGACTTATGACCATTTTTCACACCATTGCAGCATCCCCTGTGGTCATGTGATCAACATTCAGACACTTGGCAACTGACTCATAGTTATGACGGTTGCAGTGTCCTGGGGTCACGTGATCACCTTTTGCGACCTCCTTATAAGCAAAGTCAATGGGGGGAAACCAGGTTCATTTAACACCTGTATTATTAACAACTGCAGTGATTCACTTGGCGACTGTGGCAAGAAAGGTCGTAAAATGGGACAAATTCACTTAACAAATGTTTCACTTAGCAACAGAAACATTGGGCTCAATCATGGTCGTAAGTCGAGGTCTACCTGCATAGTGGCACAAAATATGCTGAAGAAGAAGCAATTGTTTTTTAAGGACAGAAAGCAATGATAAACTAGACAAGATCGTGAAGGAGAAGGATATTTTTATGCCAGCAAAGTTCAGAGCAGTCAAAACAATGTTGTTTCCCCCCACCCCCCCAGTGGTAATCTTCAAGTATAAATCCTGGACAGTGAGAAAAAGAAGATAGATGCCTTTGAATCACGGATTTGGAGACAGCTGCTTAGAGTGCCGTGAACTGGAAAAGAGCCACTCAATCCATTCTGGATCAAATAAAGATTAATTGCTCCCTTGAGATTATCCACAGCCTGCAACCCATACACTTTGGGCATTTGATAAAATACCTTATTCCACCAGATTTGAAATATTGGGATTAAACAATTTACAACTACGTCGCCTCCGATCTGATCTAAATGTAGTTCATAAAATCATGTACCAAAATGTCCTACCTGTCAATGATTACTTCAGCTTCAACCACAACAATACACGAGCACACAATAGATTCAAATTTAATGTAAACCGCTCGAAACTCGACTGCAGAAAATACGACTTCAGCAACAGAGTGATCAATGCCTGGAATGCACTACCTGACTCTGTGGTTTCTTCCCCAAACCCCAAAAACTTTGACCTTAGACTGTCTACAGTCGACCTCTCCCCGTTTCTAAGAGGTCTGTAAGGGACGTGCATAAGCGCACCACCGTGCCTACCGTCCCTGTCCTACTGTCCTATTGTCCTCTTTTATCGTTACTTTTTACTTATGTTTATACAAACTATTACTATCCTATACATGTTTGACAAATAAATAAATAAAAATAAATAAAATATGATGTAAACAGCTGATGGACTAGCAAAAAATGGCTGCGCATGATAAGATTGAAGGAAGCAGAAGAAGAGGAAGAGAATGGGTAAGATAGATGGATGGGTTCAAGAAACTTACTTGGATGAGCTATTGATTATCACAGGCTGAGTTAGTGCCTGCATTGTCCATACAATCAGCAGAGTTCAGGTTTAATCTGGTGGCATCTTGCTAAGATGGTAAGCGGAGGCTGTACTTTGAGTGATTAATAAATAGTTTTTTAAAAAACCAAACAAATAAGCCCAACACTTTTATTTTAAGAGTGTTGTGGCACCTCCTTTAACTGCAGCCACTTTTTGGAAGATGGCTAGGTTGCTAATTTTTTCTCAAAGCGTTCTGCACATTTGCAGGCATTAATTTGAAATGTCACCTTTTAAAAAACGGTTCATGCAGTTTGACAGTGCTGTCCCTATTGTGCTAATATGTGTGGGAGAAAAAGCCTGCCACATTTATTTTCAAACTCGAAGTTTGGGAAAAAAAATAGAATGTAGAAATCAAGATGAATGAATGAATGAATGTTGCTCGCCGAGGTTTTATTCGCATGAGACAATGGGAGATGGACCAACCAATCCCACTTTAGCCTTGCATGATCTGAGAACTTATCCTGAAAGTTTCTGTTGAGTTTATACATTTCTGCTGGACAATCGGTCTCAGCCCAACTTAGTTCACCTGGGGTTGTGATGGGGAAAATTAAAGGAGAGATTTCAATGGAGGTGGCCCTGAGATCCTAGAAGAAGATGGAAAATAAATAAATATATTAAATCATTACTGAACACAATGTGTGTGTAACAGATAGTTTTCAACTTGCGACCACAATTGGCACCACAATTTCCACTGCTAAGCAAGATGATGGTGAAGTGTGAGTCACACACAATTTTACGATCTTTTTTTGTGTGCCACAGTTGTTAAGTGAATCACTGCAGTTGTTAAGTGAATCCCATAACCATTAAGCAAATCCAGCTTCCCCCATTCACTTTGCTTGTTGGAAGTTTGCAAACGGAAATCATGGGACCATGGGACTTTGCAAAAGACATGCCAGTTGCCAACTGCCCAAATTTTGACCACATGACCGGGGGTGGGTGGGTGGGAGGCTACAACATTCTTTAGGTCAGCTCTTGGGAGCCGTTTGGAAAGAAATGGGGAAAAGAAGAGCTAGAAGTGGTGGGAGTCCACCCAAATTCTCTGTTTGGGTGGAACTGAAAACAGGATTATATGCTATCCATGAGCCGAGGTGGCACAGTGGTTAAATGCAGCTACTGCAGGCTATTCCAGATGACTGCTAGTTCAGCAGTTCAGCTGTTCAAATCTCACCAGGCTCAAGGTTGACTCAGCCTTCCATTCTTCTGAGGTTGGTAAAATGAGGACCCAGATTGTTGGGGGCAATATGCTGAACTCTGTAAACCGCTTAGAGAGGGCTGCAAAGCACTATGAAGCGATATATAAGTCTAAGTGCTATTGCTATTGCTATCCAGCCAATATCAACCTTAGCAATCACACAGACAAACTTTCTCCTAGATCAGTGATGGCGAACCTGTGGCATGCGTGCCACAGGTGGCACATGGAGCCATATCTGAGGGCACAGAGGTGTTGCCCTATGTCAGCTCCAGCACGCATGCGCACACTGGCCAGCTGATTTTCAGCCTTCTTTTTTTTGGCCATTTTCATTCTCCCCAGGGTTCAGGAAAGCCTCCTGAAGCCTGGGAATGGCAAAAACGGCCAAATGGGCCAACCGGAAGTTCGGAACTTCCATTTGACCCATTTGGCTGTTTTTTGCCATCCCCAGGCTTCAGGAGGCTTTCCTGAACCCTGGGGACAGCGAAAAACTGCCCAACAGGCCTACTGGAAGTCCTGAGTCTTCAGTGAGGCCTGTGCGCATGTGCAGGAGGGGGGATTGTGCGCATGTGCAGGGGGGCAGCACGGGGGTTGTGTGCATGTGCATGGGGGGAGGGCATTACATTATGGGTGTGGGCACACACGCTTGCACTATCGCACACGTGTGCACCCTTTTGGCACCCGAGCCAAAAAAGGTTCGCCATCACTGTCCTAGATAATCTGTCCCCAATCTAGGCCTTCAGGTCTTCTAATGACACGGTCATTGCCACTGTAATTAAGGCCATTCTCTTGTGGCTCGTTGCTCTCTCCATTTTCCCCCCATCAACACTAGACCAATAATCAAGTAAACAATATTCCAATCAAGAACTATCAACTCAGACAAGTAAAGCTAATGAAGGAACCACCAAGGCCATTCCCACCAACACTGACAGGGAAAGCCAGCGAGAGCAAACCCCATTCTCCCTTCTAGCATTGATGAGGTTACCTACTTGGGTAATGAAACGTCTGCAAGGAAACAACCAGAGACAAAAAACAACTCTGTATTTCCTTCCATCTTTGACAGCATGATGAACTTCTTAAGGCAGCGGTTCTCAACCTGGGGGTTGCGATCCCTTTGGGGGTCAAACAACCCTTTCACGGGTTGGAAGACTTCGCCCGGACGCCGCCATTTGGGTTCTTTTACCCTCTGCGCATGCGCAGAATGCTTTGCGTATGTGCAGAAAGCAAAAAAACCCAAAGGGCGGGGGGCGGGGGTTGCGGCGGCAGGCGCGGCGGCGGGGTGGGTCACGGTGGGGGTGCAGGGGTGGGGCGCGGGTTGCAACATTAGGAAGGTTGAGAACCACTGTCTTAAGGGATCTGGGTCTTTGCATAAGGTTTAAACAGAAACCTTTGTATTAAGATATTTATTTAATTTATTTAATTTAAATATATTTATTTATTTAAATAGATTTCTATGCCGCCCAACTCCCGGGGGACTCGGGATAGAAGGTATGCTGTAAAATTTAATTGATAAGTTACAAATAATATTAGGATTAAAATCAAATGGAAGTCGATTCAATTTCCAAGCCAACTTGCACAATGAAATAAAGCCTATTGTTTTGAATTTTTCACCATTGCAAGTTTCCCATTCTGCAGAGTGGCATTCAGATCTATCTCGGAATATTTCTCACTACTTAAAGGCCAGTGGCTTAGAGCATGCTGGCATATTTTTGTAAATAAGCTTTCATTTTGATTTTTTTTATTTGGATGCTTCTCTCCCCATCCATCCCAGGTGCTGGGATGAGAAACGCCAGTCATGGGAATTAATTAAGAAAAACAATTTGCAGAAGTGCTAAAGCAGGAAAATAACCACCAGAGGGCAGTAGAGTTCTAGACTTCACATTTTATTGTTGCAACACTAGCTGGGAAAATATTGAAAAGCAAAAAGTCTATCTTTTCTTCAATTTATCAGCCTTCAAATTTCCAAACTTATGACAGTGTCAAACTGTAGCATTTTATAAATGGGAACAAAATGCAGTTTAACAATCTGATTTTCACCCCACCCCTACCCCGTCACCAAAATGCTTGCCGACAGATATATCCCCCCCCCCCTGACAAAATGTTGATTTAGGCTTTTGATTTAGGTAGTGTATACATACAGAGATTTTCAGTCAGAAAAAAAAAACAAAAAGTGTATGTCTGTAGCGTATGATCTAAAATGACAGATAAATTGTTCTATGCCCTTTGAGTATGATTTATTGTAATGGAATACTTGATTCTCGGTGTTCGGTGGGCGTCTTGGCTACCATGCAAATGGCGAGGAAGACGTTGATTGGTGAAGGAAAACGATCTTGCCTCTTTTGAAGGTTTAGAAAGAAGACCGGTGTGTATGTAGAACATAAAAAAGATGATGAAGGTGCAGAGGAGAGCAACCAGGATGATTAGGGGACTGGAAACTTTAACATACGAAGAGCGGTTGCAGGAACTGAGCTTGGCCAGTCTGGCGAAGAGAAGGACCAGGGGTGACATGATAACAGTGTTCCAATACTTGAGGGGATGCCACAGAGAGGAGCGGGTCAGGCTGTTCTCCAAGGCACCAGAAGGCCAGACAAGGAATAACGGATGGAAGCTGACCAAGCAGAGATTCAACCTGGAAATAAGGAGAAACTTTCTGATGGTGAGAGCAATCAACCAGTGGAACAGCTTGCCTGCGGAGGCTGTGAGAGCTCCAACCCTTGAGACTTTCAAAGGGAGATTGGACTGCCATTTGTCCGAAATGGTGTAGGGACTCCTGCTTGAGCGGGGGGTTGGACTAGATGACCTACAAGGTCCCTTCCAACTCTAATAATCTGTAATCTGATAGATGCTCACAACATCTAAGGAGAAAAAGGTTCCTCCCCCCACCCCACCCCGGCCACCTAGAGCAGTGTTTCTCAACCTTGGCAGTTTGAAGATGTGTGGACTTCAACTCCCAGAATTCCCCAGCCAGCGTTGCTGGCTGTGGAATTCTAGGAGTTGAAGTCCACACATCTTCAAACTGCCAAGGTTGAGAAACACTGACCTAGAGTGATTGAAGTGATCATAAGGTCAACTGTTAGGCGATTACTAAGTTGCCCAAACTGTCCATTCTGGTTGGTGGGCTGCCTGCATTTTCCGCGTTCATTCAGTGCCTGCATTCAAATGGGAATTGCTTATTTTTTCAATCATCCTTTGTATTATGATTTCAGATTACAGAGAGGGTCAGAACACGCAGGGCCTTTTCGCTGGTCTGCAGCTGGGAAATTCTTTTCTGCTTTCTTCACTCGTGTAGACTCCCCTCTCCCCCCTTTGATAGCTGTAAGGCTTTCTGAGCTGGATCATGTTCTTCCTTTTAATTACAGCTTTCTGGAGTGTGCTTATTTGATCATCCTCTGATACCTGGAGAGTTTTTATATGCTGAGGCTGCTTTTAAGTGAGATCAAATATGACTGCTGGTCATTTGGTTCCTGGCTGATTGAATGTATGATTTATATTAACGTTGGGGGAAGAAAAAGCAGCAGCAAGGATAAGTTAAGAATTCAACTGCAGTGAACCTGGTGGAATAGGGGTAGAAGTTTTGCAATGCACTTTCTGATAAACTGGTAGAAGGGTGTGGTGTAGAATATACAGTATATAGACCAGCGATGGCGAACCTATGGCACGGGTGCCACAGGTGGCACGCAGAGCCATATCTGCCGGCACGCGAGCCATTTCCCTAACTCAGCTCCAGCGCGCATGTGCGTGCACGCCAGCTGATTTTTGGCTCGCGCGGAGGCTCTGGGAGGACGGTTTTGGCCTCCAGCGGTCCTCTGGGGTGGCGGGGGGAGCGTTTTCACCCTCCCCAAGTTCCAAGAAAGCCTCTGGAGCCTGGGGAGGGCAAAAAACGGGCCCACTGGAAGTCGGGAAATGTGGGAGTGGGGGGGGGTCACGCACGCATGCACAGGGAGGTGGGGCAAGTGGGGGGCTTTGACTTATGGGTGTGGGCACGCACGAGCATGCGATAGCGTGTGCGCGCACTATTTTGGCACCCGAGGGAAAAAAGGTTCGCCATCACTGATATAGACTGACTTGTTCTAGTAATTAAGTTGGATATTGTTATGCAGACAGGACTGAAGCAACATTTGAGCAATGGAGAAAACACAAAATATTCAGTTGAAACTTGACATCTGTAGATACACCCAATCTTTTTTCTCTGAAAATCATCATAGGATTATAATACATTTTCTATACAAAGCCAATCTACCTAATTTACCTGCTTAGCTATCAACAATGAAAGATTTGAGACCTCTATTCTTATCTGAATGAGCCATTTGGATGCTGAATATTGGACGTTTGTGTGCTAAGCAGACTTACTTCTACCAAGCTATGATTGCTTCCCTAAATTTAGTACTGTGGGTTTGCTGGAGAAGTTTCCATTGACTGGGAACACACAATAAGCTAAGCCATTGGGGAGTTTTCTTAGCTTTGGTCGACCATATGAGAGACACTCAATCGTTGCATTCTGCTTTCTTGTTTTCTGGACCAAGTTCATTATTAGAAGCTGAGGTGGCACAGTGGTTAAAAGCAGCACTGCAAGTTCAGCTGACTGCTAGTTCAGCAGTTCAGCTGTTCAAATCTCACCAGGCTCAAGGTTGACTCAGCCTTCCATCCTTCCGAGGTGGGTAAAATGAGGACCCAGATTGTTGGGGGCAATATGCTGAACTCTGTAAACCGCTTAGGGAGGGCTGTAAAGCACTATGAAGCGGTATATAAGTCTAAGTGGTATTGCTATTGCTATTGCTATTATTTATTTTACTTTCTAGATATGCTGCTGAAGGAGCCCAGGAGATCAACAAAACTTATTTTTTTTCCAGAAAACAAACAAATGCTGCAAAATACACATAGATAGACGTTCCTATCGCTCCGTCCCTTATTGTCTTTACATCAAGAGCTCTGTTTTCTGGTGGGCTTCATTCATCCAGCTATTCATTGTTGCTCTGATCCCTGCTGGACTTCAGTAGAAAGTACCCAGCAATGGTGGGCAATATATTACTCTAAGAATACCAATGACCTGATTATTTGACAGATTTGATCCTTCGCTCACACTGACATGCACACTTGGGGTCCTCCAATCTAACATCTAACAGAGAGAATAGTTCTGTTGTGTAAAAAGAATTGGCTGTTTTGTTTTTGAAATGTGCCAGTTTGAAAGAAACTTGCTTATCACCTGGAGAGTGTAGCAAATCTATGCAATCATACTCTGTTCCTGGCTCTCTGGAACCGCATACATTGCTGGTTTTTCTTTTGTCTCATTTTAGCAAGGTAGGTTTATGCATCGGGGTTTGCTGGTTTTCACTGCAATGTGCTTTACCCACGGAGAAATTTCGTATCTGGAAGGTCGGACCTGGGAAAAAAGGGAGAGACAATTCAGTGCAGCTGTGGGACACAGATATAGCTTCCTGGAACATGGGTGACCTTTGTGAGGCCTGCTACAAATTCAACTGGCTCTGAAAGCCAATGGGAGCAAAACATGTTGTAGAATATATTTTTTTCCAGCATGTAGAATCTGAATATTTAATGTATGCTGAAGATAGCATGTACAAGTCTCTTCAAGGATCATCTTTATTTTACTATATTTTTAAGGAACTATAACATTTCCTCTACAGCTTCATCATAGCTCTTAACTGTACTGGAGTTCAACAATCTCATACTATGTAAAGAATGCAGCATGCATTTAGATTCACAGCCTTGCATCAAAACTGAAATGCATAGTGAGGTTGAGCCAATTGGGAGAATCATTTCTAAGACCGAGAAAGGATTTCATAATGTCAACATCAATCCTTATTTTCACTGGGGGTGGAGATGGGAAAGGTCCTAGTTTAGGCTGTCACCTCTGCATTATATCAAGGCATTGACAACTTGTGTTAAATTTAAATTTACCAACAAAGAAATGCCGCCTGAGAAGGCTCCTGGATTGGGGCTGAAAGCAGTAGTGGGTTCTAAAGCCCGTCGCTACCGATTTGTTCATGCGCTCGTGCGCTTGTGATGCTTCTGCGCATGCGCAGAAGTGTCCTGGGTGGGTGGGTGGAGCATCCCAGGCAGGTGGGCGGAGCATCCCAGGCAGGTGGGCGGAGCCTCTCGCTGCTTGCTGCTACCGGTTCGGAGAACCAGGCCAAACCGGGAGCAACCCACCACTGGCTGAAAGGCAAAAGCGGAAGCAGTATGCTCCATCCCATATTTGGGTAGACCAGTCTCCCCGGAAAAACACTTCATTGACACCTTGGGTTCTCTATAGTTTAAGTCCAGAAATGTCCAGAGTTGAGAAACTGAGATCTCCAAATCACGGTGTTGGATATCTGGCAATTATCTGTAAAAAGATATTCTACTGGAGCATTGCTGAAGATTTTTGTTTAGTTTTAAGAACCGAAACAAAACAAAAAATAAGCAGGCAAAGGAGGAAAATAGATAGAAACTGATAAGACAGTAGCAGGTAAAGAATGAGATCTTAAGGGACTACTCAGGTTCATCATCATGATATGTCACGATGTGAATAATTGCCAGTTGTGCATCTCTACTGTTTTCTAAGGTTTATTGTATTTCTAATCAAGCAGACATGTGATATGTTTTACTACGCATGCGTGCATTCCAGGAGTTTTGTCAACTCCCACTCCCCTTCTTCTTTCGATGCCTGCCCGAAGGCAGACATGAATCCATTAGCTGAGAAGATGTAGCTTATTAAGGGTTTATTTTTTTGTTACTTTTGTACTGAAATAAATATTTTGTTAATTAGATTTGAATCTCGGTTTTATTTTCTAAGTACGAATGACTTCAAGGAAGCAAGATCCTAAGATCGCCTCTTGATAGGAAAATTCCTATCTGACATGATATATCTGCAAAAAAGACAGAGAAAGAGCATCAAGGACCACAGTTCAAGCCTGAGCTGCAAATATTCTCTGCTATCAGGACTACCCAACTTTTTGGAATTGGATATCTTTCATGGAGCGCCAGTACCAGCAGCTTGGGGAGGATACGTATGGAATAAAGGAAGCAGAGATGAGGATTGACTGTAAAAATAGCTTTTATTCTCTTGAAATCTGCAGCTAACCTTTCTCCATCTACTGACTGTAGATTTGAAAGCACTCTTATCTAATTTGTAAGCAGAGAAGTTTGGTAATGGATTTTCCCATTTTCCCAGAGAGAGAGAGATAAATATTTTAACTCCCAGGATGTTTGTGGCTATCAAAGGATTCCCCTCTGACTTTCATTTCTTCTTCAACTCATTTGCCACGCTTCCTCCCCCATAATGGTCCAGAGGGAAAGGATTCCTCTCTCCCAACACAGAAAACAGGAGCAGTTGAGCTCCTGACCTGGGTTGATACTGTCCATTTTTGTCTTTTATTGCTCCTTTGACTGGCCTGATCCTGGACCTGCGAATTCTGTCGAAGGACAGTACAAGTTACTAGAACGAATATTTAAACTATCCTAATATTAATTGCATGAGGGACGCGGTGGCTCAGTGGCTAAGACGCTGAGCTTGTCGATCAGAAAGGTCGGCAGTTCGGTGGTTCGAATCCCTAGCGCTGCATAACGGAGTGAGCTCCTGTTACTTGCCCCAGCTTCTGCCAACCTAGCAGTTCAAAAGCACGTAAAAATGTAAGTAGAAAAATTAGGGACCACTTTGGTGGGAAGGTAACAGCGTTCCGTGCACCTTTGGCATTTAGTCATGCCGGCCACATGACCACAGAGATCTCTTCAGAAAGGCTGAGAAAAACCTGAACTAAAGCCCCTCCTCTCCTCCCCTCCCCTCCCCTCCCCTCCTCTCCTCTCCCCTCCCCAATAATATAAAACCTGCTAGGAAGATTGATGTTTGTTCTTATATACACTACATTCTAGAGTAAGTCCATAACTACTCCGGAGAGTATATAAGGTGAGAGAAACAGTAATAATTTATTAAATTAAGATATTGCTCGACTCCCAGTGACTGTGGGTGATTTACAAATTATTCAAACATTAAAAACAGGAAAACTGAAATAAAGAGGAAAGATGACAAAGATGATAAGGAAAATGATGCACACAATTGAAAGGGGAGCTTCAGTTACCCTTGCCAAAGTCCTGGGGGAATAGCCAGGTGTTTTGGGCCCTTTGAAAGACCAATAGTTATTTGATTCATCTGTTTGAATCTACTCCTGTCTGGTAAATTAGCAAATATATGTGGTAGTCACTTTTGAGTATGGATACCCAAGAAAAGCGGCATATAAGTAAACAAGCAGTTGAAACAAAAAATATATTATGCATCCAAGAATTTCCAAAGTCTTCTAGAGGGCACTTTGGAAAGTGCACAGATTTAAAATAATCTGATACTATCTAATATACAGATGTACCGTATTTTTCGGAGTATAAGACGCACCTTTTTCCTCCCTAAAAGTGGCTGAAAATTTGGGTGCGTCTTATACTTCGAACGTAGCTTTTTTCCCAGCCCTAACTAGGTGCTAATGATCTTCCCAGCTCTTACCTTGCAGGCTTTTTCATTGTTACTCTCTCCAAAGAATGTTTTTCCAGCCCTAAGTCTTTGCAGGGTTTTTTTCATTGCTCTACTTGCTCCGAATAAGTTTTTTTCTAGCCCTAACCAGGTGCTAACGATCTTCCCAGCTCTTACTGGCTTGCAGGCTCTTTCATTGTTACTCTCTCCGAAGAAGGTTTTTTTAAGTCCTAACCAGGGGATAAAATAATGTGCTGAAGCTGACCAGACTAAGGACGCTAGCCAGATGAATACCTGGTAGGCAGATTGTTTCCCCCTATTTTCCTCCCCCAAAACTAAGGTGCGTCTTATACTCCAGTGCGTCTTATACTCCGAAAAATACGGGTAATTCTTAACACTGATAGAAGTGCATGGTTTGTTAGACTACAGCCGCCATCTTCCTTAAAAGGAACAACCTTGCTAGCTATATTCCTCACCTCACTTCGGTTGTAATTAATGTTTCTTGAAAGCAATGAAAAACATCGTGTTTTATCATAAGTCTGCTTTCTTTAATTTGGCCCCTCAAAGCTTACTTTTGTGGGATTTTGATTGCGCTTTAATTAAGGAATTAATTAATTTTAGGATTTTTTTTCCTCTAAGACTTGTAAATATTCAATTCCCTAGTGCCATTTCAAGACTATTCAGGTTGTTTTAATACACTTCAAGCTTGTTGCATAAATCTATGTAGCAAACATCTGATTATTATTATGATTATTTGCACACAGCCAGATGTCTAGACTGGATTTGGCTTTTTTATCCCCCTATTGCATTCTGGTTTATTCTGTTTGTATGGCTGCCCATCTCTTCTAAGCAACTCTGGGTGGCTTGTAACAATATTTGTAGCACTGCCTGCTGATGAGAACATAAACCTATCAAAGCTGGAAAAAAGAAGAATATAATTTTGAACAGACAGGCCTTAATTGAATGTCAGACCTACTTTGTAACTATGTCTATCTAGATGCCATAAAAATGAATTGAACGCAATGAATGCCTTTCGGTACCGGGGTGGGGATGTTGTTGTTTTAATGTCAGAGTTGATTGCTGTCATCAAGGCAGGTGGTTTTATTTCCCTTAGAAGTTTGTTGGAAAATTAAAATGGAAGACAGCACCAGCAAGGATCTTATAGTATGGACAGGGGTGGGCTTCAAAAGTTTCAGCAACAGGTTCTCTGCCCGGTTGCTGAGTGGGCGTGGTCTAGTCAGCCTCCTGCACCATGGCGGGCCCCCCGTTTTTGCCCTCCCTAGGCTCCGGAGGCTTTCCTCGAGCCTCTGGGAGGGCAAAAACTGTGCACACAGAAATAAAGCATTTCGAATCAGAAAAAACATGGAAATGATAGAGTAAGAGTTAGAGTAGGCTTGATGTCGCTTTAAATAAAGGGGAAAAAAATAGAGCCCTCCATTCTCTCAAATTTTGCTTCTATATTGTCTGTCCTGGGCACTAAAGCCCTCAGTCTCTCCAAAGATTGGATCCTGGCCAGCAGAAGGTTATGCAAGTCTGCAACAGAGGACATTCACAACTGGCCAATCTACCTGCCAGACAGGTACAGACATGGAATCAATATCTCTACAAGGACAGTTTGCCACATAGAGGAGAGAGAGTTCAGTTCCTCCTTGGAGAAAGAAAGTTTGAGTCCTCCTTAAAATAAGAGGGAAATTCAATAGGCAAAACTGGAGAAGAATCAAGAAATTGGATACCAGCATTGGGAAGAAGACTCAGAATTAATGGATTAGATTCTCAGGAATCAAGAGATGCAGGAATAACAGATGCAGAGAACTTCTGTTTGGGGAAACTGCTCTCTCTGGATAAATAAAAAAAGATAAGTAAAAAAAATCTTTAGCTAGGAATCTTGCTTGAGGTTTAATGTCTGTTTTATTGCATTGAGCTGAGATCTCTCATCTTTTAGTTTACAGTACAAGGTAAAGAATTGTAGCTTCCTGTAGCTATAATGTTTCTGTAATGTCTCTGTAATTCTATGTACAGAGATGGCTTTGAAGAAGGAATACAACCACCATTATGAAAACATGATCTTAACCCGGAAAGACAAGAAGGGGTGAGGAAGAAACACAATATTGCCTTGCCTTGATTCTCTTTGATCAAAGAGGGAAGGCAACCCCCCCCCAAAACTGAGAGACTTATGAGACTTGTTATTATACAGTATATAACCATATAGCAGAATTATAGTAATTCTTGTGATGTCAGGTTTTCTTTAATTACTTTTTAATGCTGAAAAGAGCCAGAGTTGTGAGACCCTTATTCATCTCACACATTGGAGTTGGGAAAGAGGATATGTGTCAGGGTTCCGACGGATGCCCTAATTAAATCATGAGCCTCGAGCCAAGCTTCAAAAGAAATCCAGTTATTTATTAGGAGCTTCATGTCCGCAAGTTCCCAAGTGAAGCCAGCTCTGACCCTACGTAGTTTCCCCCCTCCCCCCAGGGTGTGTCATCAATCACATTCAACGGAGCAACTTCGGGGTTGTAGAGGTCACTCCCCTCCGGCTGCTGTGGGTAACCCTTGGATACAGCCATGAGAGATATAAGCATGGAATGTGCATCTGTCTTTGGCTGCCATGCCGTTTCGCCGATTTCCCATTCCCCCTGGCCTATTGCAACACGAGAGCAGGCCAGGGATGCTTTGCGAGTTGACAATATGTAAAGCCATGGAAGAAAGATGGAAGCAACAAGAACCACCACACTGCTATCCAAAAGTGAGAGCAGCAGCAAAGTGTGAAGACTGCAAGAAGAATCTGAGATCTCCAGCTTTCCACCTTATGAGCTTACCTGTTCAACCAGAAGAGAAAATCACGTTCAAATAAAAGATGATCCTTGCATAGCTTTTCTTATTATCCACTGTAAAAGTAGAATGCAGAATCCACCTTATTTGGAAGCAAATGCAAAATGTGGATATAACAATCAGGCTGGTGGAGTACAGAGCAGCATTCTTTGATTGATCTCAAATCCCTTTATGACCTCATGAATCCCAGATATTTTTACTACAACTCCCAGAATTCCCAGCTTGACATATCACAGTGGAGGAGTCCTAGAGCATGTAGGCACAGATGAATATGAATGAAGATAGGAAGTACTACATGCGTCCTGGTCTTTTAATGCCCTCTAGGATTTCAGCCCTCCAAAATTCTATGTCCTTGGATTAATTACAATTATCTGTCGTATAATAATCCTTATTTTTAGGATTACAATCTAAAAAGTCTAACACAGAAGGAGAGTTAATGGGGGCGGGGGAGGGAGAAGGAAGAGAAATCAAACACGAGTTCTTAAAGTTACAAAACTGATCACAACTTTCTGGGATTCAATTGAAGTAACATAATGGAATGGCTGTTAGCTAGATGGCAGTTGGAGAGACCTAAAATTTGGCTGGTCTTTTTCAAAAGCAGGATTTCTTTCTTTTTCCTCTCCCCCCCACTCCCAAATCTGATTCTACCTACTTTGGCTGGGGGATGTTTCTGTCACCTTCCAAGTCACAGCAAGATACGTGTTGCTAACAGTTCTAATCCCTGACATTTCTCCTTTGAGATTCATGCTTATTAATTCCCCTTCACAATATTAAAAATGTAAATTCAGTGTTTGCTAAGTTTCCAGTTTCCTGCTGCGAATAAGACGAGTTGTTTAATTGTTCCCTACAACCCATGTAATTTTTGAGAATTGCTATTGTGTTGATTCCTCATAAACGAACCTTCCAGAACAATTATGAACAAGGAAAGTGGAAGTTCTTGGGGTTATTTTTCAGAAAAGTCACATTCTCCAGGACTGGATTCTTTAAAACCGACTCTTTTTCAGTGCTATTTCCAACATTGCTTTGCTCTTTGTCTCCAGTGATTTAGAAGCTCCTGGAATCCTTTATGAAATTCAGTTTCTCTGGCAATCAACCATAATGAGTTCTTAGTGTCGAGCTCTTCTATATGTTATCATCTTCTGGAGTACAGTATATGGTCAAAAGGATCTATTCAATGGCAGTGGACCTATACATGGAATTTCTTGCCCCACAAACTTCTTTTAAACTGTTGTAAGGAATATCCTTCTGGGTTCATTTCCAAGTGGGGAAAAAGACACTGGATTCATGGAAGTTGCTTGGAAAGAAGGCTTAATATGGTGGACAGGAGCACGTGGCATGAGCCCCTGTACAGAAAAGGTAGATTACATGCTTCCAGGTGTGGGTGAAGAGAAAAGGAAAGGAGAGATGCTGAGTCCCTTGGTTTTATAATCCCTGTTGGGTCCCACCTCTTAGTTTCCTGTTCCTGTACAGAAATGCATTCCATTGACTGTCAGACTTCCAGGGGCATGCTGGGGCATCTCTTGTGGGCTGTCCTGAACCCCAGGGGCATGGTTGATGGAATCTTACCAGGTCCCATGTGGTATAATGAAAAGGCTTTGGGATTCCTCTAATGGTTCTTTGTTATGTAGAAGACTAGGTGGGAGGAATGTGTGAGCTGGGCCCAGTCCTTAATGGCTCATTGGCAAGGGTGGGGGCAGGGAGCTGCAGGAAGCTGCTTTGTATTTAAAACCTGTTTCTCCTTTCCTCATTCAGGGAAACATATTCTTTCCTTTTTCAATATTTCCTAGGATATTTCATTTTTCTAGGAGGGGGTGGGTGCTAACTTCTTACAAAACCATTAAAGAGCTTATTTCTTCTCAGCAAGAGCAAAAGAAAAGATTTTTTAAAAAGCACCTCCCTCCCAGTGTCATTAGCTGGGCGTTGGGTGGAGAAAATCTGGCTGCAACGTGGATTCAATTTTGTTCTTATTTTGTTATAGTTTGGAAGTGAGCAGTGAGCTTGTTCTCTATTTCTTGTAGAAGTGGAGGTAGAAGATTTTCAATTTACAGTGAGCCAAACTTCTTTAGAAGTGACTTTTTAAAGAACCGCCTCCTTACTCCAGTCTGGTGGGGAAATTGTTTTAATTCTCAAACAGTAATGAGCGAAACCCTAATTTTACTCTTCACAGATAGTCACACAGAAGAGTGAGGAAGAATCGTTTTCTTGAAGTCTAATCTAAAAACAAAAGAGTTTGTAAGAGTATTTAAGCTCTTTATATTGGTGGGCATGTGAAGATGAAACCAACGTTGGCATATTTGATATTAAGGACCCTGGTCTGTTAGATATCACCTGCATTTTCACAAAGCTTTGTTCAGGATTTCCCCATGATATGAAACTCCTAATGTCAGTTACCCCCACAAAGCCTGGTTTAAACACACACACACACACACACACACACACATTATTAATTCTCCAAATTCAACTTTCTCTGATGTGTATTACTTATTAAAATGTGATATTTTGGCATGCAACTTTTAGAAACATTGTGTTTCAGATACAAATCACACAAATAGTTTCTTTTGGGTAGAATTTCGGCCAGGGAAAGATAAACAGTTAGGTTTTATAAATCTTGCAAATCCACTGAGATTTCTTTGATTCCAACAAATATGAAAATTAATCCTCTTAGTAGAAGAGTACCCAATTGTAATCATGGCGGCTTTAATATATGAATCTAAAGGACTGAGAACTTTGGACAATGAATATGCTTTAGATTAGAGACCTGCTGGAAGAAACACAACTTGATAGAAGCAGGAGTAAATTATTTTTTCCCAGCTCTCATTATTCTTCAACCCCTTTTGGTATAAACTTTGTCCCCTACATTTGAATATCTTTCTTCTATTTTTAGTTAAGTTAAAGAAAGTCCCTTCATCTATACTGGAAGAGAAGTCTAAAATGTGATAATAACTTTGGACTGACTGAGCTGAATAGAATTGCCTAAGACTAAGTAATACAGGGGGAGAAAATCACTCAAGCTTCCTTGTTGCTGTTGACTGATTTGTTGGTTCAAGAGACTTGCTCTCCTTCACTCAAGTGCAGACCTCTGCAATATATTTGCAGACAGTCGTTATTTAGATTCCAAGTGTCCGAGGTCTCAATTGGAAAGGACAATGGGGTTGAAATGCTATTGGTTTGTCCTTTGGGGAGAGGGAAGGGAATGAAAGATGCACCAGCGAAGGTCATATCCTTCCAACAAAAAGAAAATTAATAGTGTAACATTTAGCTTTCCCCCTTAATAAGTTGTGCTCTGTAGCATTCCTTGAGAGGCATGTCATGCAGTGATGGTTCAGGAGTTGATTAATAGAACTTGTGGAAAAGATCCTTATTTGATTAATGCCTGTCTGCTAGAGGTCTGATCCTGTGGTACATCTTCTTTTGGAAATCAATAGAAATCTTGATTGTACAGGGAATATGGGATCCAGTTCATAATGAACATAGATTATGTGCTATACCTCATTTTACCTCGGTGTGCACATACACTATATATAAATGAGGAGGAGAAGGGGATGTGAGATCTCATTAAACCAGGGAGGAAATGGTGGCAGAAATAATGGGATTATTTCACAAGGTTAGTGAGTCTTGACTGATTAGGTGTTCTGTTTGGAACTGGGATTCATTCATTCAAAATGTTAGACATGAGTGATACCTACCAACTCTGTGCCTTGCCATTTCTTGCCATGTATCTTGTCTTTTTATGTACACTGAGAGCATATGCACCAAAGACAAATTCCTTGTGTGTCCAATCACACTTGGCCAATAAAGAATTCGATTTTATTTATTTATTTATTTATTTATTTATTTATTTATTTATTTATTTATTTATTTATTTATTTATTTATTTATTTATTTATTTATTATGGTGTTCTTATATGCCGCCCAACTCCCGAAGGACTCAGGGCAGCGCACAACAGAAAAAAAATACAGGACACCAATTTATAAATAACACATTAAAACGAGATATATAAAAATTAAAAAACACAATATTTAAAATCATCCAATACCCATTCAATAACCATACATACTTGGGGTGAGCTTGAGTGGTTTAGGCTCTACCCCCAGCCTGCAGGAAAAGCCATGTCTTGACAGCTTTTCGGAAGGCCAGCAGAGTGGGGATAATTCGGGTCTCTGGGGGAAGTTGGTTCCAGAGCACGGGGCCTGCCACAGAAAAGGCTCTCCCCCTAGGGCCCGCCAGGCGGCATTGCTTGGCCGACGGGACCTGGAGGAGGCCAACTCTGTGGGCCCTAACCGGTCGAAGGGAAGTATGAGGCAGAATGCGGTCCCGGAGATAACCTGGTCCTAAGCCATGAAGGGCTTTAAAGATGGTGATCAACACCTTGAATTGGACCCGGAGACCGATGGGCAGCCAATGCAGCTGGCGGAGTAAAGGTGTCACATGGGTGTACCTTGGCACACCCACCACAGCACGCGCAGCCGCATTTTGCACCAGCTGAAGTCTCCGGATACTCTTCAAGGGTAGCCCCATGTAGAGCGCGTTGCAGTAGTCCAAGCGCGAAGTGACAAGGGCATGAGTGACCTTCTATTCTATTCTATTCTATTCTATTCTATTCTATTCTATTCTATTCTATTCTATTCTATTCTAAAATCTCAGATGGGGACCTTGGCAAATCATTTCCAAATATTGCTGCCAAGAAGAGTACATGGACTTCATTGTGTAACATCAAGTCATTTTTGATTCCTAGGGACTACATAGAGTTTCTCCTTCATACCTGGACTTTGAAGTTGAGTTTGGTGTAGTGGTTAAGACATCAGAAACGAGGAGACTGTTGGGGATGAGGCCAGCTAGGTACCTTGGTCACTTTCTCACCTGCCTGCCTGATACTTATTTATTTATTTTATTTATTTATTTTATTTAAACGCTCTTATAGGCCGCCCAATCCCGTGGGACTCAGGGCGGCGTACAACATGAATAAGAGGCGTACATTTAAAAACAGTCGTCATTAATTTAAGTTAAAAATATAATTAAATATATTTTATATATATATATATATAATATAATTAAAAAAGTTATTTTTTAATAAAAAAATTATTAAAAATAATTATATATATATATATATAATATAATTAAAAAGAAGACATTATAAACACAACATTCAGGGGGAATTCTTCCATGGCATTTCCCCCTTTTCATTTGAACGTGAACTGTTGGTCTACCCTGCTAAGCAAATATTGTCTCTTCTCATTAGAGCTCATAGGAGGGGCTACTACAGGAAGAAGAAGGGACTAGCTTGGTTTTGATTTATTCTATCAACTTTCGGATGATATAGCTCTTTTTTTCCCCAGGCTCCTGACCTTACTGCCTTCCATGTAGAGAGACATCTCACATTTGTGTATTCTCTATCAAAGTTAAATCTGAATTAGGAGTGTCTCCTTCAGCATTTGAATCAGGTGGAATCCAAGAGACCAAGGGCTTGTCTTCAGATTTCTTAGTAAAATGAGCTAGCAGGTTTTTATTATTATTATTTTCTTGGCACAAGAGCTGTTATAGTTTATAACTGAGTTTTCTGGAAGATCAATATCTCAAAGTGTATTATTAACCTGAAGAAATAGTATATTATGTTCCTCTGCTTATGCAGCCACCTTCTTTTTGTCTCCTCCTTCTTCTCTTAATTGATCATCCTCTAACTTTTGGGACAAAATATACTAGATGCTGTGCTTAATTCAAAAAGGAGTATCTGAAAGAGAGTAGTGGTGGTAAAAATATCAAGATGGTAGCTGTGGCCATAAGCCTGAAGCTCCACTCCTTTTTTGTTTTTGATGCGTCATGCATGCAATACAAATAGTCCTCGACTTACAACAGTTCATTTAGTGACAGTTCAAAGTTACAATGGCACTGAAAAAAGTGACCTACAATTATTTTTCACACCTACAACCATTGCAGAATCTCCATGGTCACATGATCAAAATTTAGATACTTGGCAATTGACTCATAGTTATGACGGTTGCAGTGTCCCAGGGTCATGTGATCATCTTTTGTGACCATTAGACTAGACTAGACTAGACTAGACTAGACTAGACTAGACTAGACTAGAATAGAATAACAGAGTTGGAAGGGACCTTGGAGGTCTTCTAGTCCAACCCCTGCTTAGGCAGGAAATCCTACACCACTTCAGACAAATGGTTATCCAACATCTTCTTAAAAACTTCCAGTGTTGGAGCATTCACAACTTCTGGAGGCAGGCTGTTCCACTGATTAATTGTTCTAACTGTCAGGAAATTTCTCCTTAGTTCCAAGTTACCTAGGAACTTTCTCCTTAGTTCCAAGTTACCTCTCCTTGAATAGTTTCCACCCATTGCTTCTTGTACTATCCTCAGGTGGTTTGGAGAATAGCTTGACTCCCTCGTCTTTGTGGCACTTCTTTGTGACCTTCTGACAAGCAAAGTCAATGGGGAAAGCAGATTCACTTAACAACTGGGTTACTAACTTAACAGCTGCAGTGATTCACTTAAGAACTGTGGCAAGAAAGGTTGTAAAATAGGACAACACTCACTTAGCAACTGTCTCGCTTAGCAACAGAAATTTTGGCCTCAATTGTGATGGTCAGTCGAGGATTCCCTGTAACGTTTTCTGTATAAATATAGCGGCAGAGAGCACTTTAAATCCTCATAAACTCTCCTGGTTTGCAGCATCAACATGGAGAACTCTTGTATCATAACTTATTTTGGATTCTTGAGTATTCCTGTGGCTTCCCAGGAAGGAAATAACATTTGTCAACCATCTTTGAGCCTTAATTCTTTTGTCTGGAGAAATAGTTAATGCAATATTTTAATGGTCCCCATAGCTAGCTTTAGAAGAGGCCCACCGGACGTATTTTTGTATGGGTCTTTTGTACGTTTGGTACACTGTTAAGCAACCCTGCAGATTTTAGACATTTAAAAGAATTTAACGCTTTGATCATTATTAAGCGGTTCCTTTGAATTTTGACCAGGTGTAATTTTTTTTCTTCTTAAAATCTATAACTAGAAATCCATCAGCATCCTACAGTGCAATGTGGAGACATCTGACATCTAGATAAAAGGTTATTTTTTTTAATTACTTCGTAGTGTTACATGCATTTGAATTTGGCTTTAAATTTGTGCTCCTGGCTGTGTGGTTGGGAATGTATTCTGAAACTCAGTTGTAATCATTATTACTAATTGTTTTAAACTGGAATTTTTACAATGGCCCCAAACTTTCTCTTTTCTTTACAAGAATCTTGCTACCCCCTATTGGTTTGTTAATGTATGATTAGATTTTGAGTTTTGACAGATTTTCAAATTGGTTGACTCTGAAGCAAAACTTGAAGAATGAAATTAATTCCTAACTAGAAGAAATAATAATAGTAATAACACAAGTGCTGGTGTTTCTAAAGGCATATCTGCACTCATCATTTAAGCCACTCCTCTCCTCCTCCCATGTCGGTTGGTCTCTAAATTGGCTGAAGAAAATCCTTTCTGGTTTGAAATACTTTATTGTAAGGCATTCAGTCTGGGACTTCTATGAGATTAGCAGGCTGGAAGGTGGAGTTAAATGTGTTATCAGCTGGAAGCTGGAAGGTGGAGTTAAATGTGTTATCAGTTTGGAATTATTATGTTGCCACAGGAGACTCAAGTCCAGACCCTTTTGAATTCCTTTGACCCTTATCTAGCACCAATTTAGCCTTCTTAATTCAGGCATTGACTTCTTTCTGCCTGGATTATATAAAGATCCATGGTCTCAGAGTATGGTTTTGTTATTCCTATACACTCAGAGGGGAAAGGACTACCTGTGAATCCTTAGCGTAGCTCTTGAAACCTCTTCCAAAGCACAGAAAATTATTAAAGGAAGAGAGGGTGCCATATTCACTGCATTTAATTTATTTCAAGTTATCATAAATGAAATATAGGTTGTCTTTTGGGTGTGTGGCCCCTTCCCTGGCAGATGGATCAACAGATTAGTCCAAAAGAAATAATATAACATTTTGTTTATATGAATTGGCTGCTGACTCTTTGCGGTGCGAGGTTTATGTAATAAATGGTTGTAGTGGTTGGCTTGGAATAAATGGTTTTAATGTGGTCCAATTATGATTAACAACCGAGTTTAGATTCACTGGAATGTATTACTTCTTTACATGTTGAGTCTCCAAGGAACTGAGATGACAAGAATCATTTCAATTTCATAATAAAACCCAATACTATATGATGCAGCTATTTCCTTTCTTTAATTTTCCAGTGTGCACTCTTTCCTTCCTATAAAATGATAACACCAATTCCTTTGTGCAAAGGAGAATACCCAATGGATTGCATGTTACAAAATAAGCCCTATATCAGTGATGGCGAACCTTTTTTGGTTCGCGTGCCAAAAGGGGGGGGATGCGTGGGATCACGTGTGTGCGTGCCCACACCCATAATTCCATGCACCCCCGCGCATGCGCGTATGACCCCCCCCTCCCAGCATGCAATGGCACGCCCATTTTTTGCTCTCTCCAGGCTTCTAGGAGCCTGGGGAGGGGGAAAACGGCCTTCCCCACCCCCTCTGGAGGCTGGAAACAGCCTGTTTCCTGATTCCCAGTGGGCCCAGAAGGCCCGAAAATCAGCCGGCCGGTGCGCACATGCGTGCCGGACCTGAGCTCGCGTGCCCACTGATATGGCTCCGCGTGCCACTTGTGGCACCCGTGCCATAGGTTCGCCATCACGGCCCTATATAATGGTCACTTTACCCACCCAAATGCAGGTTATTAGAATCTCAATCTTACTGAAGCTTTTCAAATACCAAATCCTCATAACCAGCCTTCCCCGCAGTATCTCATGGTATATTTTTCCATTGCTGTACAGGTCTTTATTGAAGATGTTGATTGGCATTGGTGATGATCATAATCTGTTTATTTCAAGCGCATTGTAATTTTCACTTTACTGGTAGCTATCACAATCCAAAAACAGCTAAGTCTTAAAAGGTGTCATGCAATTCTCTTTCATTACTGTTTTGAAAAAAATAATAATTGAAAGCATGACGGTATAAAAAACTACTTTGCAATATAATTGGATAATATGGAATGGTAAGGAACTGCACATTGTGGTTGTTGTTGTTGTTGATAGTGATATATTAATTTTGCAGGCCACCTGATTCCCAGGTTATTATAACTGCCTACTTCTTGTCCAGTTCCAAAATTGATAATGAGAAGGAATAAGGAACTCTGAAATTTCCCAGCCCCACAATTAATATTGGAAGGCAAATTGAACAAGACATGAATAAACCTTCTGCTTTAATTCGCATAATTAATTCTGAGTTTGCTTGATGCTATAAATAACCTATTATACATACATTATGTAGACTTGTGTCCTCCAGCCAATATATAAGGATGAGAATATGTTGGCCATGTTGGCTAGGAACGAGAAGAACTGGATTTCAAAGTGCACCAGATTTGGAAAGACTGAAATAAATTTTTAAACATTAAGTTGGGAAGGAAATGTTTCTTGTGTTGTTTCTAGAGGTCTCAACAACAACAAAGTTGGAAGGGACCTTGGAGGTCTTCTAGTCCAACCCCCTGCCTAGACAGGAAACCCTACACTACTTCAGACATATGGTTATCCAACATCTTCTTAAAAACTTCCAGTGTTGGAGCATTCACAACTTCTGGAGGCAAGCTGTTCCACTGATTAATTGTCCTAACTGTCAGGAAATTTCTCCTTAGTTCTAAGTTACTTCTCTCCTTGTTTAGTTTCCACCCATTACTTCTTGTTCTACCTTCAGGTGCTTTGGAGAATAGTTTGACTCCCTCTTCTTTGTGGCAACCCCTGAGATATTGGAACACTGCTATCATGTCTCCCCTGATCCTTCTTTTCATTAAACTAGACATACCCAGTTCTTGCAACCATTCTTCATATGTTTTAGCCTCCAGTCCCCTAATCATCTTTCTTGCTCTTCTCTGCACTCTTTCTAGAGACTCAACATCCTTTTTACATCGTGGCGACCAAAACTGAATGCAGTATTCCAAGTGTGGCCTTACCAAGGCATTATAAAGTTATAACACTTCACATGATCTTGATTCTCATTCAATGTAATGGAAGATAATTTGTTTCAAACTTTTCTTCTGAAGGATCAATGTGACGTTCTTGTTCTGAATTAATATAATGAGGTTACGTAAGATTTATACTGAACACTGCAGTTTGTAGCTTTCTTGGCCTCCATTCAATCACCAAAGGTGTGAATCCTCCCCTGAACCTTTCCAACTAGGGATAGTCAGGAAAACTTAAAGATAATGGAAGGATGTGCCATAGGAAACCAACAGCTTGAGCAGTTACACCTGCCTCCTCTTCTAACAAACAAGACAAGAATAGGAAAATAACAGAATAGCAGAGTTGGAAAGGACATTAGAGGCCTTCTAGTTCAACCCCCTTCTCAAGCAGAAAGACCTTATACCATTTCAGGAAAATGACTGTCCAATCTCTTCTTGAAAACCTCCAGTGATGGAGCACACATAACTTGTGGAGGCAAGCTGTTCCACTGATTAATTGTTCTGTCAGGAAATTTCTCCTTATGTCTAGAACAGATTCTGATTTCTGAGAAATCAAGTAGAGCACGGGTGTCAAACTCATGCCGTCACGTTGCCGTCACGTATCACGATGTTTTGCCCTTTGTTGAACTGAGGTGGGCGTGGCTTGTGTGTGACTCATCCAGCCCGCGGGCCGCCAGTTGGACACCCCTGAAGTAGAGGAACAGAAACGTTTTTTCCCCCACTGTATAGTTTATTACTATGAATGACTCAGAAAATCTACCACTTTTTGTTGTTGTTGGAGAATAAAGCTTCCGAGAAATCACAAGAACCTATTGAACTTTTCTGAATATGGTACAGAACACAGACACAAAACTGTCTTTAATTTTCCCACATAAAACTGTTTTACTGGACAAAATTAAACTCCTAACTTATTCTATCTCCCTATTACTATAAGTTTACAACTATTCTATTTCTATTCTTATTTAATCTATAAATCTCTTTCTCTGTCTCGAAGCTCCAAGAATTGAAGATCACTGCTGAGGTGATCCATGGCATTCACTTAATGACTTCAGTATTTGCTTAATGACCATGGCATTTGCTTAAGGACCTAGGAAAAAAATTGAATCTGGTCATGTGATGCCTCAATTTAAGACCGCAATAATTGATGACCGTAAATCTGGGTGCAGATTTCTGGTCGTAAAGTGAGGACTATCTTTAAAACAAACTCTTCAATTACGGAAGAGGAAGGGCTGTTTCATCCCTCCTTCGCAGCTAGTACCAAAACTCTGGCTGTTAGGAAAAATTGAAATGCCTGCTCACTCCATGTGGTGTGTTCCAGGGGTGGGTTTTACTTACCTGCCCCACCGGTTCGCATCGCGATGGAAGTGCACATTTTGTGCACGTGCATCACTTCCCGGAAATGATTCTCTGCGCATGCGCAGTACTATAAAAAAGCTTCTGTGCATGCGCAGAAGCAAAAAACAAGATGGCGGTGCCTACGGCCGAAAGAACCGGCTCATGGGTGTGGCAGGCCTGGGTCACTGCTGGTTCCAGCAACCCAGGCCGCCAAGTTACTACTGGTTCTATAGAACCGGTCCGAACTGGGAGGAACCCACCTCAGGTGTGTTCCCTCTTCCACAACTCCCCCCACCCACCCCACACACCAAAAACAGAAATGGCTGTTCTAAGAAGCCTAGAAGCAGCAGAGGCTATGGAGCCTCAACGTTTGCTTGGTTAAGTGAGAAGTGATTGAAGTGGTTGCTGTCACTTGTACCAAAAGCAGAATTTGAAGGTCATCTCTCCTCTCTCTCTCTCTGTCCCCCCCACCCACAAGTTCTCATCAGTCAGCCCGAAGAAATAAATATCTGTTAGGAAGAAACTCAGGCCTCTGCTTTGTCTGCAGCTCTGAGCAGCACATTTTTTATTGAAATTGATTCTGAAAGGCTTCCGAATTGGGAAGCTCTGTGGCCTGGCTGAGGAAGATTGCAATTTAAATTGAGATGTCAGAAAGCCAGTGAGTGCTATTGGGGCAGTTTCTTTATGTGATAACGGCTACTGCTTAATTCCTGGAAAGCAAAACTTCTTAGACCTTTACAAACCAAAATAACAACCCCCATGTAAACAAGGCACCGGTATGATCAGTCTTGACATTTTAATTTGCTACTTGTTAAAAGTCTATTTTCTCGACCCTGTCTAGGCTGAATTGGAAGTGAATTGGAACATCCCCACATGAAGTTGCTGAAAATAGTTTATGACATGGTCAAAATGTGCATCTTAAGAAAGATGAATGAATATGCAATTTTATCTCGGTTGCTGCAACTAGCCAGCCTATTTGTCTGCTTCATTTTCTCCCCCCCCCCCCCATTTTCTCTACTGAGACCTTTTTAGTTAATCTGCACTCTGGATTACAATATTTCATTGTCCTTTGCAGATTATCACCAGTGATTTCCCAACTGGGAATGTGACTGAAAAAGAATAAATCTTTCTGGGTGGCCATTCAGGCATTTAAGAATGTCAGAATCACAGAGTTGAAGGTTCCTTTAGGACAGTGATGGCGAACCTTTTTTTCCTCGGGTGCCAAAAGCACGCGCACGCATGCTATTGTGCATGTGCGAGTGCCCACACCCATAATTCAATACCCCTGTGCATGCGCGTGTGATCCCCCATGCTGCCCCGCCTCCTCCATGCATGTGCGCACGATCTCCCCGCTCCCCCGTTTCCCAACTTTGGGTGGGCCCGGTAGGCCCATTTTTCACCCTTCCCAGGCTCCAGAGGTTTTCTTGGAGCCTGGGGAGGGTGAAAATGGCTTTCCCTGCCCCCCGGAGGCTCTCCGGAGACCGAAAACGCCCTCCCAGAGCCTCTGCACAAGTCAAAAATCAGCTGGCTGGCGCATATATGCACACTGGAGCTGAGTTAGGGCAACGGCTCGCGTGCCGGCAGATATGGCTCCGCGTGCCACCTGTGGCACCCGTGCCATAGGTTCACCATCACTGCTTTAGGACTTTCTAACGTAACACCCAGTCTCATGCAGAAAGTCCAGATTTAACACATCTCCAAACAGGTACATATCTAATGGCTGATCCAGGGTGAAAATCCAGCAGATTCTGACAGGTTCTGGAGAACCGGTAGTGGAAATTTTGAGTAGTTTGGAGAACCCGCAAACACCACTTCTGGCTGGCCCCAGAGTGGGGTGGGAATGGAGATTTTGCAATATCCTTCCCCCAGGAGTGGGGAGAAAATGGGGATTTTGCAGTATGCTTCCCCTGGAGTAGGGAGGGAATGGGGATTTTGCAATATCCTTCCCCCGCCACGCCCACCAAGCCACACCCACCAAACCACACCATGACCACCAAGCCACGCCCACAGAACCGGTAGTAAAAAAAAAATCTGGATTTCACCACTGGGCTGATCTCTAATACAGGTAGTCCTCGATTTATGACCATAATTGAGCCCAAAATTTCTGTTGCTAAGCGAGACATTTGTTAAGTGAGTTTTGCCCCATTTTACAACCTTTCTTGCCACAGTGGTTAAGTGAATCACCGTAATTTTAAAGTTAGTAATATGGTTATTAAGTGAATTTGGCTTCCCCACTGACTTTGCTTGTCAGAAGGTTGCAAAAGGTGAGATTACATGACCTCGGGAACACTACAACCGTCATAAGTATGAGTCAGTTACTAAGTATCTGAATTTTGATCACGTGACCCTGGGGATGCTGCAACGTTCATATAAGTGTGAAAAACGGTCATAAGTCACTTTCATCAATGCCGTTGTAACTTTGATCGGTCACTAAACAAAGTGTTGTAAGTGGAGGACTACCTGTATAGAATATTCCACCATCATGATTATCAGGCCTTTGTGGTCAAAGCATTCTTATCATCAAGATCAGATCAGATTAACAGAGTTGGAAGGGACCTTGCAGGTCATCTAGTCCAACCCCCTGCCCAAGTAGGAGACCCTTACATCTGCCTCTACCTAGGATCGAACTCACAACCTCTTGATTGTGAGGCAAGAGCTCCACCTCTAGGCCACAGCAGCTGGGTATGTTTCAGTTGAAATTATTTAAGTCCATTTAGATCTAGAACCACCCCTGAAAGTAAACAATTTCTTTATATTCTCTGATATGGCAGCTCTTTTAATTATTTAGGAACGAAGTCATATCAGCACTGGACTTCTCTTATTTAAAATAATAATACCCATTTCCATCAGACTTTTAAAAATGTAAAACCTATCAGAAGTACAGCTGTAATTTCTCAAAATATATATCTCTGCAAGCCTGAAATATAAATCCTTCCTTTTTTCCACCATTCAATCAGAACTGAAGAAGCTTCTTGGATGAGAAGTGAAACAAGTAAAAGCAGAAAAAGTCCAGTTGCCTTTTGAAAAAGCACCTTTTTGAATCTGTATTATAGATGTCCACTAGAAATTAAGTGGATTTCTAGAAATTTTACTCCCAGATTCCCTGGAGAATCACAATCTAATAATTGAACTCAAATGGCGTCTATTGAACACAACGTTAGTGGAGGATCAAGCAAAATTATTATTTCAGAAGGACAATCTAAGAAAAGCAAATTTCAGGCTAGCAGAGATATCTTTTGAGAAATTACAGCTATACTTCTAAGCTGAAAATAAATGAATATACCTGCCTCATACTGAGAGAGACTCCTGCTAAATCTGCAATTGATAGATCTGAATCTGTCTCTTCTAGAAAATACAGAACTATCAAAGTTGCAGCCACTTTGTACCAGACTTTAAGTTCTGGTGTTTCATCTCTAGATTACATCTTGTTTCCCTTTTACAATTACTTAAGGAAGTCATATCCTCCTGTTCTCAGTTTATATCAGCTATGTGAGAGACATCTTAATCTTTTCAGTATTTGAAACCAGAATAACAGAAGGGGGTTCATTATGCTCCCCCACTTTTTTTCTTTAAGTAATAATACTTTATATCTGATTGCCTTGGGTTCCTTTTTTTTAAAAAAAAAATCTATTTTCTCCTCTCCCGTTCTCCTCCCCACAGCACTCCTGCAGGGCAGGTATGATAAAATCCCAATAGCTGAGTTAACATATACGTGAGGCAATGGGGAAGTTGAAGACATCTTTCCTGAGACCCGAGTGCCATGCGACAGGATGAGCTTCCATCCTCGCCCTAGCTCTTGCCAAGCTAGCAGTTGGAAAGCATGTAAATGCAAGTAGATAAATGGGTACCACTTCAGTGGGAAGTTAACAGTGCTAAACTTAATAATAATAATAATAACAGAGTTGGAAGGGACCTTGGAGGTCTTCTAGTCCAACCCCCTGCTTAGGCAGGAAACCCTACACTACTTCAGACAAAGCTCTGTGACATCATGTTGGCCATATGATCCAGAGGTGGGTTGCTCCCGGTTCGGACCGGTTCTATAGAACCGGTAGCGGGAATTTCCCCCTGCTCACCGAACCGGGAGCAATTGCCGGCTGGCTACGCCCCTGAACCGGCTGTCTTGGCGGTGCTGTAGACGCCGCCATCTTGGCTGGGTTTTTGGCACTGCAACATGCATGCGCCCACGTGGCATGGGAGGAAGCGAACCGGCGCTGAGGTAAGTTAAAACCCACCCCTGATATGATCACAGAAATGTCTTTGGACAGTGCTGGTTTAATGGCCTTGAAATGGAAATGAGCAGTGTCCTCTATAATCAGGAATGACTAATGGAATAAAAAATTCACAAGGATTCTTTTTAATGTGTGTGTGTGTGTGTGTGTGTGTGTGTGTGTGTGTGTGTGTGTGTGTGTGTGTGTATAGTATGTATGTATGTATATATGTATATATGAATATATGTATATGTATAACTTTATTAGATTTACTAGATTTCCTATCACCCATCTCCTCCCACTTATGACTGTATGACTGTAACTTGTTGCTTGTATCCTTACAATTTATATTAATATTGATTGTTTCCTGATTGCTTATTTATACCCTATGACAATCATTAAGTGTTGTACCTTATGATTCTTGACAAATGTATCTTTTCTTTTATATACACTGAGAGCATATGCACCAATGCATCCTTGTGTGTCCAATCACACTTGGCCAATAAAGAATTCTATTCTATTCTATTCTATTCTATTCTATTCTATTCTATTCTATTCCATTCCATTCCATTCCATTCCATTCCATTCCATTCCATTCCATTCCATTCCATTCTATTCTATTCTATTCTATTCTATTCTATTCTATTCTATTCTATTCTATTCTATTCTAGTGTTAGGTAAATACTGTAAGCATGTTATTATTGTAATAGGGGTTCAGAAACCAACTTTTGTAGTTTTATATCATGTGTTAATACAAGTTGCCTTTTACAGTTTGATTTATATGGGAAAAGGAGACAACAGAGAGAAAAAGATAAATGACTTTTCTCCTAGCTGCTGTTGACATGTGAAAAGCATTTAGTCAGAGGCCATTTTGCTCCTCTATCTATTGCTCATTTGGAGCCAGCAAAGTCAACTTTGTTGAAATATGCATTATGTAGCATCTAAAAGGAGGAGTTTCTGTGATTGATGGGTGAGACTGGAGTGCATCAGTATCACTCAGATATCTTTGCTCTCCATTAGAATCAATAGTTCTTTAAACATGCACCACAATGGGTGATTTAACATCTAATACTCTTAGATGTTTTACCAGCATTTAAAAAAAAATTTTTTTTAGAGATGCTGATGGCAAAATGATCTAGTTACCTGTAAGCTGGTCAGTATTGTGTTGTTGTTGGGTGTTTTTTTTTAAATGTCCCTTTCAGAGCATTTTTGGATGGTTTGTCCAATCTGCCGTTTCAGGCTATTTAGCAGATCTTTTTGCAATATAGCATAAATTCAGCCATAAAAACTAATGGACTGGAAGACATCAAGAGTTTTAAAGGCTTATGGCCAACACCATCCATTTTGTGCCATGAAAAAAGCGATCAGCCTAGGATTTGTCGTTAAAAAAAATGCACACAAGCTGAAAATTATGGAAAAAAGAAAGCTTTGCTGAATTCCCACCCCCTCTTCCTCACAGTTGAAATCTGTCTTGAAACAAGAATGCATTGAGTTTTTATTGAAAAGCGATACTTGCATGCGAGGTCCCGTGAAGCAAAAACATGTGTCTATGCAGGGGTGGGTTCTAACTTACCTCACTGCTGGTTCACTTTCTCCCACGCCTCGTAGGCATGCCTCATGGGCACACACACCCTTTGCGTGCACGTGCATGTGCAATGCCAAAAAATCCCCCCCAATTTTTTTTTTAAAAAAAGCCGAAAACAAGATGGCGACCTGATGCACAGTGCCGGAAACTTGGCTTCTGTGCATGCTCAGAAGAAAAAAAAATCAAAAAAATTCAAAAAATAAAATAAAAAAAGATGGCGGCACCCACGGACTGACACCGATCGAACCAGTTTCGTGACATCATTGTGACATCACCAGCGGGTCGCTACCGGTTCGGGTGAACCGGTCCGAACCGGGAGGAACCCACCTCTGTGTGTATGTCAGGATGGGTGGTGCACAAAGCTTGCTCTCGAGAGGCCCAGCAGCTAAAAGAGAGCCTCAAGTGCAGTTTGCTTGGATGGAGAGAAAATCTCCAGCAAAAAAGGAACATCAACCAAAAATGAACACTGAATAGGTTGAGGGGGGGGGGCGAGGTCTTTTGCAAATTCCTGTAGATATGATCTGTAAATATTGCGGGATCTCAGATCCATTCCTCTTCTTTCTGACATGGTGCCTTTGACTGCAGATGCTGAACATTAAGGCCTTATCTCTGCTTTGAAATTCCATCTTCTGGCCTTGCCTTTATTCCAAGTGCCAAGAGAAATGCTACATGCAGATGAAAGAAATATTAGTCTGGCAGCCTCCCCCACCTCTTTTAATCTCAAAAAGCTGGTATATCAAATATGTTTGTGTGCTTAACTCTTCCTCCCGATGCTTGTTTTTCCACCCCAAAGTCAGCTGCCACAAATCAGATGGCCCTTGGGGGGCGAGGCTTGAACTGTGAGTTCTTCTAAGAAGAAATAGCAACAGCAATAGCACTTAGACTTATATACTGCTTCACAGTGCTTTGCAGCCCTCTCTAAGCGGTTTACAGAGTCAGCCTATTGCCCCCAACAATCTGGGTGCTCATTTTACCCACCTCGGAAGGATGGAAGGCTGAGTCAACCTTGAGCCGGTGAGATTTGAACCGCCGAACTGCAGCTAGCAGTCAGCTGAAGTAGCTTGCAGTGCTGCACTCTAACCACTGCGCCACCTCGGCTCCTACCTAAATCCCACCTATTTCTAGCAGTTGGTGGGCTGAGGAAGAGTAGAACACCAGGCGAAACAGAAAAAAAAGCTGCAGGACCAATAAACCCAGAGCTTTGGAGCAGACGGCTGGTTCTCCTCAGCATAATGAGTAGGGACACCTCAAAACTGAAGAGCTCAGTGGGCAAATTTTGTAACACAAAGAAATATGCTTCACCATCCTAAACTTTAGGACCTAAAGGATTACTGAAACCAGGCTATAAAATAACCCAATAGCTCAGTTGGATAAAGTATTTAGAGACTGTTTATTTCCTGTTGTTCCTACTTGCAGTACTTCGTGATCATCTAGCCATAGATTAATTTCACACAAAACTTACTCTATATGCTACAAAGATGGCACTCAATAATGCCTTAATTAGTGTACTGGACTGTATTAGCTATATTAGTCTATCAGTAGCTCTTCCGGAGGCATTTTTCAGCTAAGTCCTTTATATTAGATGGCAGCGTGCAAATATGTTGGGTCTGCAACTTTTCAGTCATGGAAGAAAGAATACATCACAAGAATCTCTCTCTCTCTCTCTCTCTCTCTCTCTCTCTCTCTCTCTCTCTCTCTATCTATCTATCTATCTATCTATCTATCTATCATCTCTCTCTTTCCTCTCTCTCTCTCCTCTCTCCTCTCTCCTCTCTCCTCTCTCTTTATCATCTCTCTCTCTCTTTATCTATCATCTCTCTCTATCATCTCTCTCTATCATCTCTCTCTCTATCATCTCTCTCTCTCTGTATCATCTCTTTCACTCTCTTTATCTATTTATCTACCATCTCTCTCTCTCTCATCTCTCTCTCTCATCTCTCTCTCTCTCTCTCTCTCTCTCATCAATACAGGTAGTTCTTGACGTACAACAGTTTGTTCAAAGTTATGAATGGCATTGAAAAAAACAACTTATGACAATTTTTCACACTTATGACCGTTGCATCGTCCCCATGGTCATGTGATTTACATTTGGATGCCTGACAACAGGTTCATATACGATGGTTGCAGTTTTTCAGGGTCATCATGTGATCAGTTTTTGTGACCTTCTGACAAGCAAAGTCAGTGGGGAAGCCAGAATCACTTAACAACTGTGTTACTAAGTTAACAACTCAGAGGTGGGTTGTTCCCGGTTCAGACCGGTTCTGTAGAACTGGTAACAGGAATTCCCCACCCGCTCGCTGAACTGGGAATGATCGCCGGCAGTTCACGCCCCTGAACCAGCTCTCTCGGCAGCACCATAGGCGCTGCCATCTTGGTTTTGGCTTCTGCGCATGCGCAAAAGCTGGGTTTTCAGCACTGCGCATGCCCGTGTGCCCATGTGGTGCACAACACGCACACACCCACGCAGCGCGGGAGGAAGCGAACCGGCGGCGAGGTAAGTAACAACTGCAGTGATTCACTTAACAAATGTGGCAAGAAAAGTCGTAAAATGGGACAAAACTCACCTAACAAATTTCTCATTTAGCAACATAAATTCTGGGCTCAATTGTGGTCACAGGTCGAGGACTACCTGTAAATGAATGTGGGCTATTGAAGTCTCTCACAATACAATACTAGATCGGGGAAAACTGTCTTAATGAATAGTGTGCTAAAGTGATGCATTCCCAACTAAAGACAGCACTTGGCTGAAGCTAAGTAAGGCTGAATATGGGTGGTATTTAATTGGGAAACCACCAAGATTAGAAAGACGAAAGAAGATCCTGGAAAGCAGTGGTATAAAACATGTTTTTTTCTTGGCCTCCATATTTTTGTTTTGTTTTGTTTTTTGTCCTTTTCAGCTGCAGCAGAAAGATGCTAATGCTTTAACATTTGAAAGGATCTATCACCCTGTTAATGGATAAATGAAGTGATAATGGTAAGGTGGGAGGATTCAGAGTGCAGATGAGATTAAGGCTGTGTGGGTAAATGATGCTTTTGATTGCAACTCCATTCCCTTTATAGATGGACAGCAATAAGTTATATAGTCCGGCAATGTGGCCATTTTCTGAAAGCAGAAAAAATAAATAGTGGTAGATAAAGAAATGCAAGAAGGAGGCTGCTAATAATATGTAAGAAAGCCAGAGCATCCATTGTGAGCTTCCCATTAGTAACTATCATAAAGAAAAATCACTTTAGGGATTTATTATTCTCACCTGGTTCCTTACCTCCGTGCATGTGTTCTTCAGGATATTAAAAAAATACCCCAAACTATGGTGCCCGAGTGAGTTGTAACTGGCAAAACAATTACATCTCTATCTTGTTTTTTTTTAATTAAAAACACATTGAGCTTAAGGTTGCTCAGACAAGGATATGGCGTACAGATTGGCAGCCGTCTTGTTGTTTTTTAATGCCTTGGAAAAAACTATTTAAAGTAGTAACAATTTAGCGACTGGGTGGAAGTACAGGCGGAAGGAAGGCCTGCAGGCTAACTCTCTTCATGCTTATTTGGTGGGGGAAAAGCCCCATTGAGTTCCTTGGCATTACTTCAGTGGTGAAATCCAATTTATTTTACTACCGGTTCTGTGGGCGTGGCTTGGTGGGCATGGTGTGGCTTGGTGAGTGTGGCTTGGTGGGCATGGCAGGGGAAGGATACTGCAAAATCTCACCCCACTCTGGGGCCAGCCAGAGGTGGTATTTGTCGGTTCTCCAAACTACTCAAAATTTCCGCTACCGGTTCTCCAGAACCTGTCAGAACCTGCTGGATTTCACCTCTGCATTACTTCCAAGTAGAACTGCAGATTTTGTGGCTTAAGAGCAAGAACTATGGCAGCTTGCAATGCCTTTGATCTCTCTTAGGAGTCCTGGGTAAATTGCCTATACCAGCAGGCTAGGCATTATCTCCTAAGGTTCCATGATTTCCTTGGGGTTTCCTCAGTCTGAGAGAAAAAAGCAAAACCAAATGAGTTGAAATTGCAGGAAAATAGATTTTGGGCTAAATTAACTGGAGAAACATCTAACCGTCAAAACTATTTGACCATTAGATAGATTGCCTGGGGAAGGTGTTATTGGAAGGCAGTTGAGTGATGGATGGTCTACTGTAGGGTTCCCTTATTGAGCAAAGGATTTGATAGATGACCTCAAAAGTTCTTTCTATGTTTAACATTCAGAAGTTATTTCAGTGATTAGAGTGGAAGGGTATCCAGGGCCGTGAAGATACAGGTTGGAGCCAGAGAATTTGGAGAAAGTACTGCTAATTGTCAACTTGCGACCACTATTGAACCCAAAATTTCTGTTTCGAAATGAGACAGTTGTTAAATAAATCACTGCAGTTGTTAAGTTAGTAATGCGATTGTTAAGTGAATACGACTTCCCCATTGACTTGGCTTGCCAGACGGTCCTAAAACAGAGGTCTTCAAACTTGACAACTTTAAGACTTGTGGACTTCAACTTCCAGGGCTGGAGAATTCTGGGAGTTGAAGTCCACAAGTTTTAAAGTTGCCAACTTTGAGGACCCCTGTCCTAAAAGGTGCTCACATGACCCCAGGACAGGGCAACTATCATAAATACGAGACAGTAGCCAAGTTTCCAAATTTTGGTCACATGATCATGGGGAGGCTGCTAAGGCCATGAGTATGAAAAATGGTCCTGTCACTTTTTGTTGTGAAATGGTCACTAAATAGCAATAGCTCTTAGACTTATATACCATTCCATAGTGCTTTATAGCACTCTCTGAGCAGTTTACAATGTTAGCATATTTCCCCCCCCCAACGATCTGGATCCTCATTTTACTGACCTCGGAAAGATGGATGGTTGAGTCAACCTTGAGCTGGTCAGGATCGAACTCTAGGCTGTGGGCAGAGATAGCCTGCAATACTGCATTCTAACCACTGCACCTCTAGAGCTCTTACAATCTGAAAGGTTGTAAGTGGAGGATTACCTGTAAGAAAATTATGGGATTGGGAACGATGATCCTTGGATATTTTTTTCCTTTCTACCTGGGATCTCTACTTCCTTTTTATTTAATCCAGTTAAATAATTTAATCCACTTGGCAAACAGCATTCTTCAGAAGGCCGTCAAGAGAAAGTGGGACTGCTATCAGTGCTACATAAGTAGCTGTTTCCTTATTGTTAATGACTGGATGTTTGTACACATGGACCACTGATGGTGAAAGAGCTGTGGTCAGAAGGTCTACTTAACCTCAAAAAAAGTATGAAAGCAGCTACAACTTCCACCTCTTCTCCTTGATTTTTCTCTCCTATAGCAAAGTAAAGTAGAGTTTTGGGTGGGCTAGGAGAAGGTTATTGTGGTTGATCGAGCATGAGGAAAACCTTTCTAGGGCAGTTGAGCATGGGGAAACTAAGACACAAATACTTCAACTTTAACATAAATGGTCTTTCAAAATTTGGTTGGACAACTTTTTTGAATCTCTCCCAGGGCAATGAGAATTTCTCTAGTTTCCTGGGAGTTTAGTAATTTCTCAAGGGCATAATTCTATTCTAGTTGTGGCAGTATTGCTAAAACGCCTCATGAGAGAAATTCCTTCCTTGTGGTTTTCTCTTGGGATTAACTGGGAGGTGAGAAGCCAAGAAGGCTCCAGAATTCTGAAGAAATGGTTCTATCCGGAAAGAAATGACATTCTTTCTCACTCTTTGACTTCCACATCTATATACTGTATATAAAAGCCAAATATTTATTTATTTATTTATTTATTTAGACGCTCTTATAGGCCGCCCAATCCCGTGGGACTCAGGGCGGCGTACAACATGAATAAGAAACGTACATTTTAAAAACAATAATCATAATTTAAGTTAAAAATATAATTAAAAATATAATTAAAGAAAAAAGAACATAATAAACGCAACATTCAGGGGGGAATCTGATTATCCTATTCACCCCATCTGCCGGAAGAGCCATGTTTTTAAGGCTTCACTCACTCATCACGAAATCTCCAGAACTATAAAGCCTACAAACTTGAAACTTGGCACATATGTTTCTCTTGGCTTCTAGGTGCTCGCTAAGAAAGGATTTTTTGAAATGACCATCAGATCATTAGTATTTCTTATACAGTATTATATTAACACACTCTGATGCTAAGGAGTTAGACGTTCTACTCCCCCTCCTCACCTGAAAAGAACTCTGTTCCCCCTGCCAATTGCCTTATATTAACACGGTCTGATGCTACCCCTTCGCTAAACCCGGTGTGGGCGTGGCCAGCGCGTGACTCATCTGGCCTGTGGGCTGGGCGTTTAGACATTCTATTCCCCCTCCCCTCCTGAAAAAGAACTCTGTTCCAACTGCCAGTTGCCTTATATTAACACGCTCTGATGCTAAGGAGTTACACATTCTACATAAATTTTCAAGCTTTAAGTGTCAATGTATCAAGCCTGATAGTAATTACTCATTAATTCTCAAGCTTTAACTGTCAATTTATCAAGCCCAATCACATAGTTTCGTAGCGAAGCATGGGTATCCAGCTACTAGTCATTAAATAAATGCTAAAAACACTACACTCAGTTCATGGGGATTATACTGATGTTCTATTCTCTTTTGAAAGAAATCTTAGAACAAATTCTCTTTCACTGAATTGAATGAGAACTTTTAGCAAAGAAATGCAAGATAATAAAACTGCCCAGCATTAATTTCAACTCTTATTGTTCCATGTTCCTTTCTGTAGGAAATTTGGTCTCTTCTACTTTGTACAAATGAGTCAGATAAGTGTAAAAATTACGGCATCTTGGTACTTATTCTGCTGCCTTAGATCTCTGCCACAATGCTTTGTGGAATTTAGTATGCAGACAATGGAGTCTGTTAGAGAGGTGGTGAAGTCTCCAGCTATATATTAAAATACCAATGGAAGCCTTCCTTCCTACAGAATACAGGATAACAGAGTTGGAAGGGACCTTGGAGGTCTTCTAGTCCAACCCCCTGCTTAGGCAGGAAACCCTACACCACTTCAGACAAATGGTTATCCAACATCTTCTTAAAAACTTCCAGTGTTGGAGCATTCACAACTTCTGGAGGCAAGTTGTTCCATTGATTAATTGTTGTAACTTTCAGGAAATTTCTCCTTAGTTCTAGGTTGCTTCTCTCCTTGATTAGTTTCCATCCATTGCTTCTTGACCTGCACTCAGGTGTTTTGGAGAATAGCTTGACCCCCTCTTCTTTGTGGCAACTCTTTCCTTGCTTCCTTGCTTCCTTTTTCCCTCCCTCCCTCCCTTCCCACTATCTGCCCACTATATTACTTGGAATAGAGTAGTAATAAAATATTGTCAGAGATCTATACATAATAAAATATTCATGAATGGCAGATGATGACTTTAGGTTCTGAAGCCTCTCTCTCTCTCTCTCTCTCTCTCTCTCTCTCTCTCTCTCTCTCTCTCTCTCTCTCTCTCTCTCTCTCTCTCTCTCTCTCACTTCTATTTGTAGTCTGTGATGTTTGTGCTGCAGAATAGCATCTTTGCAAGTAGTGATGTGATCTTCTGTGTAGGAACATGAAGTTTGACATTCCATCAACTGAAAATAAAAAATATTCAGCAGGGAAAGCCTGAGTAAGAAGAGAGTTTTTAAAAAGTCTTTATTACCCTTTTTCTTTATCCCTACTGCTAACATAAAAAAGGGAAATAAAGATTTTTGCTTTTAAAAACCATCTCTCTCTACCCAGGCTATCCCTACTGATTTTTGTTTTCGTCTCGGTAGACTCTTAGCTGCACACTCTTGTAGAATATATTGAATTTGAGACTGGTGGGAATCTTCTATCAATATCCATTCCTCTTCTTTAAAGTTGACTCAAATATGCATCATTATGTGTAGGGCAGGAAGGGATTTTTTGAAGGGGGGATTATAATATTTAAATCTATGTATAGTTTATATATTTCCCTTCTCCTTGTTAACAGAAGCTCTTCAAAGATGGACAGGCCATTGGGTTCAGTAGGCTCTGTATATCCTAAGCCAGGTTGTTATTGAAAACAAAATAGGACACCATAAATGATTCCAGGCTGGATAGCTTCCATGAGAAGAAATATTTTAATATTTGGGAGCTTTTTAGCTTAAATGTAGGCAAAGAATTGTGTCTTGGCTATAATGGAGATAGTGTTGGAGATAGTCTTGGAGATTATGGCTCTGCCCACCTGGTACTTAGAGGAAGAATAGTAAAAAATATTTTAATTACAAAAATAATGCCCAGGAAACTGGCATGCAGCAAAGCACTGGCCTCAAGCATAGCCTATATTTGCCACAATGCTATTGGCCCCTCATGACTCCAGAGAGGAGATTCTTGGGAAAAAAATATCTGAAGAAACCTAGTTGAAAAGATATCACTTGTGCTCAAACAAAAAAGAGAGTTGGCTACTGGCCATTAAGGAGGAGTTTCGCACTATTGATTTTGTATGGATGAACATCCCAACTTGGATGCCCTTCAAATATTCTTCCATAATTCTCAGCCAGCAACACTGGGAAGTGTAGCCCAACATATCTGAAAGAATTAGATAACAGAAGGAAGGTGAATTTCTGTGCAGTGTCAACATGCATCCTTTTCTCTCTCACACACATATTGTGCTTGTCCAAACTACTCTTTTTATATTCTAATTTTCACATTGGTGGCTTGGAAATGTAGCCTAGGATAATATTATAGCCAGTCATTGAAGATTAAGGAGCACCGAGCTGTAGCAACCTGGTGCATCTTGTTGAAGAAACCTGTTTGAAGCCAGGATGGGTGCCCAGGACATAGGTTCATTTGAAATTTGCATAATAGTTACTCAGTTTGTGTATACAATCTATTTATTTACCAGATCTTCCTGTTGGGAAAACAAAGCCACATACAAAAACGGAGGAAAGTTCCGAGTTGGCTCTCATTAGTCGTTATGTAACTGGATAAAGGCTGTCCTTTAAATACAGTTTGTATGGAGGAAAGCAACACCACCCTTTGACATTTGTTTGGATTATGTAGCCCAGAATTTTCTTTGGGAAGTATAATTACAGCTGTTTGGGTCAGGAAGTGGGTGGGTAAGAGGAGGGCACCACACAATTGATGTGTAGGTGTAATGCACCCTTAATGATACGTTAGTGGTTCTTGGTGTGAGGCCTTCTTGTTTAACTTCAACATTACTCGTTTACCCTGTAAATCATTCATTTTTCCACTTTAAGCAGCATTTTAATTTTCTTTTTAATTTAAAGACACTCTGAAGTTTTCATGGGTGTGTATTTGGGCTCTGCAGAATGAGGAAGCAGCCTGGTATTGGAGCTTTGATTCAAGCACCCTTTTGCTTTTTGAATGCAGGAAAGCAAACCTTTTAAAGGTCAGAATGAGAGGTGACTGGTAGTTGGGTTTGTCCCACGGTGTTAACCTCCTTGAGGAAGAGAGTGGTTCCTCTTCCCTTCAAGATCTTGGTGGTGTATCTCCTCCTCTGGTGGCCATCTTTGGACTCAACCATTTTAGACAATTATCATCCTATCCTTAATATACCCTTTTTAGGAAAGGTTGTTGACAACGTTGGCAGCTAATGAGAACTATTTCACTTGGATTTAAAGCTGGGGTTCCCCCACCCCCCCAAATATAATACATCTGATGGCTTGCCTTTTAGCTGCACCATGACCTCGAAACATTGAAATATTGAAACTTTGGTCATAAGGTCCAAAGGGTCATAAGGTCATTCGCCACTTGAGAAAAAGGATGAGTTATAATATCTTCCACCTTTCCATTAAGTAGAAACAGACTGAATTGGCAGTTCAGTCTTGACTCGATCCTGGCCATGGGTTTTCCACCCTCTATGAGGATGGCTGGCTAATTTAGGAAATGCAGGATCAGGCTATGGCATTTGCAATTCTGTTCTCCAAGCAAATTAAGAATGGGCTGACTGATATTACCAAAGTCAAAACTGTCAAAAATGGTGTAGGGTCTGCTTGGGCAGGGGGGGGGGTTGGACTAGATGACCTACAAAGTCCCTTCTACCTCTGTTAATCTGTATAATCTGTATAAAGTCAGCTTTTGTCTGCTAATCTGCTTGCTACACTGTGCATAATGTTTGGGCCAGCTTGTTACTAGAAATATATCATGCTCTTATGCTTTTCCATAATACTGAAAACCATTGTCCTCCAAGCACCATCCTTTGCACTTTACAAAGATTTATAGAGAAAAAAATGGGGCATGAATACAAGACTGAACTATTTTCAATCTAAAACAAATATGTCTCAAAACTATGTCAGGGTGAAGACTTTATTTTCTTCTAAATTGCCTTCCTGTGAATGAGGAAACGGGCAGGTCTTTTCTGTGACAATAAAGGAGCTTCCAGCTTGTGCTGAATCTTTATCAGTCTTAGAACTAACCATTACAGAAATGATGCTACCATCATGTCAGAATGTGACTTCCATCGGGGTGGGCTGCTGGAGGTTCGCAGCAGTGGCGGGTTGCCGTCTTACCGGTGCCGGTGCTCTGCGCATGCATCTCCAAGTTTTGGGGGCATGCGCGCTCGCTATGTGTGCATGCGCCCCCTTGCACGATTTTGCTTCTGCACATGCACGGAAGCAAAATCGTGCCAAAATCTCGCAAGGGGACGTGCGCATGTGCGAGATTTCGGCGCAATTTTGCTTCCACGTATGCGCAGAAGCAAAATCAACCCAAAACCACCGGGAAAAAATGGTGACATGCACGATGGACCGGCAGAGAGGGCTCCGGAGCGTTTGCACAATCCGCCGCTCCCTACCGGAGCTGCGCACTGGGCAGCTCGGCAGGAACCCACCTCTGGTTCGCAGGGTTCGGGAGAACCTCTAGCTAAGATTCTGTGCAATTCGGAGAACCCCAATATCCCACTCCTGGCTGGCTCCGCCCCACCCACCCCACCTCTTCCAGGAGTCCCCACACGGCCCGTTTTGGATGCAGGTAAGTGCAGGCCACACGCGGAGGCTCAGGAGGGTGAAAAATGGGCCTACTGGAAGTCTGGGAAGGCTGGAAATGGGCCTGTTTCTGGCCTCCAGAGGGCCTCCAGAGCCTGGGGAGGCTGTTTTCTCCATCCTGGAGGCTTGAGGAAAGCCTCCAGAGCCTGGGGAGGGCAAAAACGCCCGCCGCAGACCATGGTGCAGGAGGCTGACTAGGCCACGCCCACCATGGCCACACCCACCCAGCAACCGGGCTGAAAACCCCTTGCAAAATTTTTTGAAGCCCACCCCTGACTTCCATCCCAGAGACTGAGAGGGTGTAAGATGAACTCTGGAAACATTATGTTGAGTAAGGTGTTTCCTTTCAAATACAATTTAGAAAATAACAGCTGTGTCCTGAAATTTTAAACTAAAGAATAACTTATGATAGCCAGTCTTTGGGGGAAGCCTTTATGGTGCAATCATTTTGAATGCATTTGTCTCGAGGAACAACTTATAGGATGCACAGCGACAGAGAAGTAGTGTAGAGTCCCAAACTCTCATTAAAACGAGAGGCACTTGGGTGTCCTTTCACATTTCATTATATTGTTACTTTAAACAACACAGGCAACAACGCTGAACAATAAATATTACTATATGGCGTATTTTTTCCTCTCTTCAGAAAACAACCTCTGGGTGAAAAAGACCAGAGATACAATTTGACGGCAAATTAGTCTGCCAGACATAAAGGGGAGCGATTGAATTCTTGCTTTGTGCTTGTGTTGTTCTTTTCTGATGTTCATTGCTGCAGTATTTCATTGATTGGTTCAATAGAACCAATTAATTAAATGTTCTAGCCATAATAAATACACTTATTCATTGACAATATCAAGGTGATCCTCTCATCATCTGAGCAGACAGACAATAGACTGCTGGATGAAGTTAAGAAACAGCGAGTCCAAATTCAAGGCCCCCCTTCAGGTATGGAAGTTCAGTAGGCGACTGACTCAAGCTATCTTGCATGAGAGAATGAATTTGGAACATGGAATACTGTATATGATGTGCCGAACTCATGAAGAAAAGTTCAGGAGGTGAATCTCATGAATAAAAACACAGCTATTAAAGCAGTGCGCCTTCTAAAATGATGACTGTGACCCAACTGAATATCTAAAAATAATAGTGCCCTTGTAGTCCAGAGTTTAAATTAAATTAAATTACTAAATTAAATTAAATTAGAGATTAATCTGAAAGGTGGGTGCAAAAGAGCAAGGAACAGAGTTATCTTCTACAGTTACTGTATCTCCTATAGAGTCATGTGAAGTATTAGTACCGCTTTATAAGACCTTAGTAAGGCCACACTTGGAATATTGCATCCAGTTTTATATAAAAAAAGATGTTGAGACTCTGGAAAGAGTGCAGAGAAGACCAACAAAGATGATTAGGGGGCTAGAGGCTAAAACGTACAAAGAACGGTTGCAGGAATTGTGTATGTCTAGTCCAGTGAAAGGAAAGACTAGGTGAAATATGATAGCAGTGTTCCAGTATTTGAGGGGCTGTCACAAAGAAGAAAGGGCAGAAATATTTTCTAAAGCACCAGAAGGCAAGATAAGAAACAATGGATGGAAACTAATCAAGGAGAGAAGCAATCTAGAACTAAGGAGAAACTTCCTAACAGTGAGAACAATTAACCAGTGAAACAACTTGCCTTCAGAAGTTGTGAATGCACCATCACTGGAGACTTTTAAGAAGAGATTGGACACCCATTTGTCTGAAATAGTATAGGGTCTCCTATTTGAGCAGAGGGTTGGACTAGAACACCTCCAAGGTCCCTTCCAAGTCTATTAGTCTGTATTTTGTAAATCCTAAATTTGTAGGCTAAACTGGGAAATAACCACTCCCCACCAAAAAACCCAGAAAAAAGTCAAAGTCAAAGCATTTGAGTACATGATACTTTATGAATATATGGGGACTTTAGGACAGGGACGGTAGGCACACTGGTGCGCTTATGCACGCCTCTTACAGACCTCTTAGGAATGGAGTGAGCTCAACAGTAGACAGTTTAAGGTTAAAGTTATCACAAAGGTCATTTATGTAAAGAATAAAGAGAGTTGGTCCTAGAACGCTGTCCTGGGGAACACCGCTGTTAACAGGTACAGGGTTTGATAGAGCATTTCCTATTTTGACCACTTGTTGTCTGTTTGACAAGAACACAGTTATCCATTTGTGCAGAGGTCCAGAAATGCCATAAGATTTTATTTTTAGAAGTAGTTTGTTGTGTACCACTGAGTCAAGGGCTTTGCAGAAGTCTATGTAAATTGAGTCTATTGCTTTGCCCTGGTCGAGTTGTGTAGTCCATATGTTTTTACAGTGTAGAAGTTGTAGATTGCAGGATAATTTTTTTCTGAAACCAAATTGTTTGTAAGAGAGTAGGTTGTTTGTCTCTAAGTGGAGGGTAATGGATTGGTTAATGATTGATTCCATGACTTTGCAGGTGATGTAACATAAAGAGATTGGTCTGTAATTTTCAACTAGGCTGGGGTCTCCCTTTTTGAAGATAGGGATGACCGTAGCTAGTGACCATAGGTTGGGCATGGAGCTGGTCCTGAAAGATTTATCAAAAATTATGCTCAGTGGTTCTGCTAGGGCAGTGGAAAGTTTTTTTAAGAAGTAGGCACATAGTCCATCTGGTCCAATGAATAGAGATGGTTTTAGATTGCGTAGAGCCTTTCCAACGTTGTCTTCTGTGAAATCGGTGTGTATTAGATCATTGTAATTGTTTGTGGTTCGACTAGGAAATATTGGACATAAGTTGTTACTGTTTACAAAGACTGAGCCAAAGAATGTGTTAAAGAGGTTGGCTTTAATGGTTTCATCATTACAGTCTTTATTGTTAGTTATTTATTGTTATTAGTCTCTATTGTTACCCAGAAAGCTACACAGATGTGTGTTTACAGTCACCAGGAAAGAAGCTCGACCGGAGTCTTTTCTTTTTAATACTGATACATATTGCAAAATACAATTTTGATTTACACAGGCCCCTTTTTAAAAAATAAAATAAAATGGCATTGAAAATTCTCATAGGTCTAGACAGTAGGCAATCTAAATCTGCAGGAGCCGTGTATATGGTTGGCTTGGGATGATCTGTTCTTAAACTTTGGCATGAGAGACGCTGAGAACAGAGACATGAAGATTAGACAGCAATTTTCTTCATTGCCCAGATGAACAGATGGTGGAAAATTTACAGAAAGTTGGGTTTTATTGCAAAATATGGTCTTGCTTTGAAGCCCCGACACCTGGTCTGCATCACACTGTGAGAAAAACATCTCGGCTTTACACTAATGGACTGAACAATAGTCAAAAAGAGAACATCTTTTATTGCACAGAGAAGTCAGGAGAATTCTTATTTCTCAGACTTCCTGCTGTCATTCTATTTACTGTAGTCTGTTGGTGCTTAAATGGGGATCACTTGAGGCGATACATTAAGACTTGAAAGGAACAATATATTTTACAATTAGGTTAGCGGTAGTTTTGCATCCCTGATGATAATTACAAATCAATTATGCTATTTTTTTTTAATGAGAACTCTTGCAGGGCTTTGTTAAGTCAATTGTCCCTCTGTGTGATGGAAACTCTCCAAGGCCAGGAATTAAGAGTATACAGTAGTTAGTAACAAGAATGTTTAATACCCTCAGCAGTTCTTTTGCAAAAAGATTAAATTAAGACCAGTTGGAGGAAATATGGTTGCCAAATATGGCTAGTTTAAGATAGTTTGGGGGGAATGGAGGGAAATGAATGCTATTTAATCTGTTATTTATACTATAAGAGGTAGAATATAATATTGTAATAAAGCACTAGCACCTTTGAGGTACAGAGAAGTTATGGCTACAGTAATGGACTGTGTTTTCAGTGTATCCTTAAACTGGCTATTGACTGAAATTTGCAAACGCAGATTGAATTTGAGGAACAAAACCTAATAAAAACAGCCGACCAACTGCTGTACTCAACTACTGGATCTCCTTTATTTGGTTGGGTGTATTGTTACAAAGAACCAGGGTTAAATTTGATTGGATCAGAACTCAGTGAGAAAAGAAGTGAAGTGCTTATCTTTGCAGTTAACTCTGAAGGTAGGAGAGATTTTCGTAAGATTTTAAAAGGACCTTCAAGTTCAAGAATAAATATGAATGTGATTCAGATATATCTATTATTCTTATTCAAGTATTTCATCAATTCAATGACTCATCTTATTTCAATATCACTTATTTATTTATTATTTATTTTGTGAGATTTATATACCGCCTCACAGTGCAAGCACTCTCTAAGCGGTTTACACCAGTAAGCAATGTATATTTACATTGCCCCCAACAATCTGGGCCCTCATTTTACCTACCTCGGAAGGATGGAAGGCTGAGTCAACTTTGAGCCGGTGAGATTTGAACCGCTGACCTGCGGATCACAGTCAGCTAAAGTGGCCTGCAGTACTGCCTCTAACCGCTGCGCCACCTCGGCTCTGCTTGTGTCTTATTTGTATGTCTGAGAGCAATTTTTGTCATAGCTACAGCAGGATTAAGGATTAAGCTTTTCCCTACCCACTGTGATTCTAACAGTCTTCAGTCAAGGTGGGGATCTTAACATATGACTCTGATTTTGAGGTGGACTATAGAAATTTGCATTCAGGATGGTGCCAATGATTGTATTATCCACAGTGGACAGAGGTATACTGCCTGCTATTCCCACCACTAAATTTGAGTCTTCACTCAACTCAGTGGATAACTTTGGGCAAGTCATGGTCTCTCAGGTTTTACAGGATTTTTGCAAAGAAAAAATAGCAATAGAATTTAGGCTTATATACTACCCCGTAGTGATTTACAACACTCTCTGGGTGGTTTACAAGGTAGAAGCCTTATTTGCATATTGCCCCCAACAATCTGGGTCCTCATTTTACCAACCTCTGAAGGATTGAAGCAGTGGTGGGTTGCTGTCGGTTCAGACCGGTTATTTAGAACCAGTAGAGGAAATTTACCGCTGTTCGCTGAACCGACAGCGATGACTGGCAGTCCATGCTCTCGAACTGGTCCTCCGGTTGCCGCGGCTTGCAAAAAAAACCCCTCTGCGCATGTTCAAAAACTTCTGTGCATGCACAGAGGGTCATTTCTTGGTCTTTTGCGTGACGTGACGGGGCAAAACGCGCACTTCTGTCACGATCAGAACCGGTAGGGAAGGTAAGTGGAACCAACCCATGGATGGAAAGCTGAGTCAACTTTGAGCCCTGTCAGGATCGAACTCCAGGCTGTGGGCAGAGTTTACCTGCTATAATGTACTTTAACCACTGCGCCACCAGGGCTCTTTATGTTAACCATTATGGATACTCAGAGAGAAGGGTAAATATCACTACAATAAATCATAAGAAAGTCATAGGACTCTCTGGAGCTTCCCCAAGTCTGCTTTTTTTTTTTTTTACAGAACTATGAATTATTTGACCTTAAATTGAAGTAAGGGCTTTGAGCTTGCTTTGAATGTCTATACCCAATAGCATTGTCTACAACCGAGACTCCCAGAAGAGGGGGCCTAGTCATTTTTCAGTCTTCAATTCGAGCAGACAGATGCTTGTTCTCTGTTGTCCGTCGATATCCTCTCATTATGCCAGAAGAAAGCAGAAGACAAAACAAAAATGAATTGAAGTAGGCAGATGCTTCCCGTTTTCTTCAGAAGTCTTAAACACACATAGATACGCATAACTGGAAAATACTTGACAATAAATCAGCCAAAACAGGGAAAATATCAACTCATATTTTGACAGTTAAGGTGTTCCACAGTAGATTTGCTGGCACTCCAATTGATGATATGACTTGCTGATACTGCAGCTTTGTGGCACTCCTTATCAACTCTGACAGGTTTTATAGTGCCTCTAAATTGAGGTGTGGAAGCCTGCACGAGTTGTTAGAAAAAGAGATCAGGCTAGGCAATTGCTGTACAGCATGTTGTCAGTTTTTGTTTCAGGCAAGCTTAAATACTATATTATTGTCTGTCTTATTGACACCAAATGAAGCAGGGAGGGATCCGGCTTGGCAGCGAAAAAGCAGATTTATTGGGCTGTGGATGCCCCGAAATGAGTGTAATTCCACAAATCTTTCTTCCAGAAGGATAAACAAGACCAACTTCCAACTACATAAATGAATTACTAGAAGGAAAGAATAGCCACAAGGATTAGTGAGTTTGTTTGCTTGCTTAGCCCAGGGGTCATTCTGGCACTTTTTCAGAAATGGATTCTTAGCGCTTTTAATTTAAAACCTCGGGCTCAAAAGTGGGCCTTGTTGTTCCCTTTTGCTTCAGGATACCTTTGTAGAAAATGTTGGATGAAGCTATTTATGCCAACTGGGCTGTAGAGGATTAATCTTGGGGCAGATTTGCCAGGAAACCACGAGAAAGGGAGGGATAGTTTCAAGTCAGCGGTTGTGCAGAAGTATTTCGCTTATCACCGGCCAGGCTGTTTAAAAAAAGCAGACTAAGTGGCAAGCAATTAAATTATTCTGGGATGGATTGAATTTCTTTAATTAAAGTACCAGGCCGCCTTTTTAAAGCAAGTTGCTTTGAAACGTGTGAGCTTGGGTTTTGCTTAGGTTAGTTGTGTAAAATCGTGGTCAAAGTGATGGATCAGGACTGAGAAGATGGCAATTTAGGATTTCTTGAGGCTGGACACTTATTGAGTGACTTGAGGCCAGCCACTAGCTCTCACTCGAGTCTGGTTGTTGATGCGTGTTAAGGTGAGAATAAATCTCATAGAGGCGATGTGGATCTTTTCTTGGAATTCAGACATTTAGAAATAAAGCCGAGATTAAAAGTCTAATAGAAAATATTTATTTCGGTACAAAAACAATAAATCAGAATAGTTACATCTTGCTAATAAATCGTGACCGCTCCGGTCAGAATCAAAGGCAGAATAATAATAATGGAGAATCAGGAATGCACACATGCGCAGGAGATCACATCACGTGTCCTGCTTGTATTGGAATGTACCATAATATTGGGATAGGGATGCATCACCCTGCATAGACATACAACTGACAATATTCACTACGTGACAATGCGGGGAACAATTTCAGACAGCGCACGGAAGGCTAGTTTCACTGGAGTAAGAGAAACATTTTATCTTACATGAGGCCATCTTAAGGTTTTGGATGGAAGATGAGAAATATTGTCCTACTCTACACAAATTTTCCATACCAAGGACAGGACAAAACAAAGTATAACTCTTTAACAGTTAAACTCAATGTTTGCTTACTACTATATTGCATAGTCAACCATTATATAGGACTATACAGTTCCATATATATATAAAAAAAGGTTCCCCGTCATTATCTCCTTGTGAAACTTCTGTGGTGCCAGTTCACATCTTGAGCTCCTAGAGCAGGGATGTCAAACTCAAGGCCTGCGGGCTGGATCCGGCCTGCGAGGTATTTAGACCTGGCCCGTGGGGCCGCCCTGGAAACAGTGAAGTACCGGCCCACAATGCCTCTGTCAGCAAAAACAGAGCTTGGGAGGGCCACACTGGCCCTCTCAGGCTCCATTTTTGGCCGCGATGGCCTCCCGCAGCCCTTTGCCTCAGTCCTGTTTTCGCTGGCACAGGGCAGTAGGAGGCCATTGCAGCCAAAAACGGAGCTGAGGTGGCACAGTGGTTAAAATGCAGCACTGCAGGCTATTTCAGCTGACTGCTAGTTCAGCAGTTCAGCTGTTCAAATCTCACCGGCTCAAGGTTGACTCAGCCTTCCATCCTTCTGAGGTCGGTAAAATGAGGACCCAGATTGTTGGGGGCAATATGCTGAACTCTGTAAACCGCTTAGAGAGGGCTGTAAAGCACTATGAAGCGGTCTATAAGTCTAAGTGCTATTGCTAGTGCTAAATGGAGTTCGGGGGAGCCACACGTGGTCCCCCTAGCTCGGTTTTCACTGGCAGAGAGCTGTAGGAGTGACATTGAGCTGGCCATGCCCACCCTGGCCATGCCTCCCCCTGCCCCCTAAGGTCAAACACAACTCTAATGTGGCCCTCAATGAAATCGAGTTTGTCATCCCTGTCCTAGAGAAAAGGTGGAATGGAAATCTTAGTCAAAATATCAAGAGTACTCACAACCAAATTCCACTGCAGTTAAGGCAGGGGTGGGCAAACTATGGCTCTTTGAGGACCTGTGGACTTCAACTCCCAGAATTCCTGAGCCAGCCATGCATGCATGGCTGGCTCAGGAATTCTGGGAGTTGAAGTCCACAGGTCCTCAAAGAACCATAGTTTGCCCACCCCTGAGTTAAGGAGACTGAAATTCGTCACTATGGCTAATGGTTTCACTGATTTCAGTGGTCTTCTGTAGGAGCAATACAGTCTGCGTGCTATCTTATACAGTGTATATAAAAAAGCAAAATAATTTTGCAATGTAGCATTTTGTTTCTACAAAACAGAACTGAATAATCTGTCACCTGAGGGAGAGGGTATTGTTAGTTGCATCTTTAGGTTTGTGGTGCCTAAATTGTAAAAAAAAAAGACCAATGACAAATTTCCTTATTAACTTGAAAGGAAACAATGCACGGGCATTCCAAATAAGGAACAATCTTTGTGAAGCATGCCAAGGATCATTTGGTGACACAGTTGTTGATCTATCTTGGAGTAAAAAGAACCATGACCTTTGAAATGCAATTTTCAGCTAGTGGCTGGTGGAAGTTGGCTAGGAAATCTACTGGGCAAAAAAAAAAAAAAAGAGTGAATGCTCAAAGAAATATAAAAGAGACATGATGGATGCTTGGCCTACGAGTTTGGTTTAGCTGCCATAGCCCATTGTGTTTGTTACATTTAAAAGCATTTAAGCTGAATACCAATAGCCTCAGTTAAACGCAGGAGAAACCTCATGGGGTTTTATAGTTCTCTTGCTGCTTGGCATTTCAATTTGGGGCAGGGTCAATGTCAATGATCTCTAGAAAACAAAATAAAAAAAATCCATGGAATGCTGATGAGACTTAAATAGCCCATTTCTAGAACAGAGATATGCAAACTGCTAAGTGAAGTGTGCTTTGTCTGTGATTTATATATTTCTTGGATTTATATATTGCCTTTCTACTCTGACAGGCACACAATGTGGTTAACGTTAACCCAAAATTAAGAACAAAAAGCCTGGTGCAATAGGATTAAGTATACTTTTTAGTATTTATTTGTTAGATGGGGGGGGGGGGCTACATGGTGGCCTAGAGGTGGAGATTTTGCCTCATAATCAGAAGGCTTTGAGTTCAATCCTAGGTAGTGGCAGATCTTTCTCTCTCTGGGCACAATGAGTAATTGTCTGCTGTGAACTCCGTGTAGACATCAGGAAGGGCATCCAGCCAGAAAACTCTCGAGCTCTGTTGAGTCGCCCCGACTCCAGCCTAATGCAAGGGATTACAGGGTTGTTAAAAGAAAAAAAAGTTTTTTTGAGAGTTTTGCTCTGTCTTTAACCAGCTGATGGGCTTTGATTAAGCAGAATTATTTCCGTATTAAATGGGAAACAGATTGGCTCAATGTGAGCAAACCCAGAGAGTTTTTCTGGTGGTTAAGATGTGCACAGAGCAGCTTTTTGAAAATTTGTTGTCAGAGTTGTTGTCAGAAAGTCTTTTTGATTTAGAAGATAAAGTTTTCTTCCTGGTTATAAAATACATACCCTTTGGGTTGAAAATCCATAAAAGCAAATTTCTTTCATCAGGCTTTTTATTGTTAACTGAGTTCTAATTTTAGTTTTGTGTTAATGATAATGTGTATTTTTAAAAACTTTATTCTGTTTTTCCCTTTTAAATGCTGTTAGCTGCTTCAACTACATTCCAGAGTAGGAAGAAAATGGCATAAAGTGAATAAATAAATGCAACCCTGAGGGAAGAGTAGTTACTCTTAATTACATATAACAACAGTAGCCTAATATGGAGATAAAAGGGTAAAATATTAAAACAAAATAAAGATCGCTTTGTTATTCTACTTATCACTTTTGTATATTCCTACGCACAGAAATCTGGCCTGCTTTGCTGTGATTGCAGCAAATTGCCCTATTTAAAAAGTTATGTGTTTATCAGCATCAGTGAACAACTGTAAAAAGGCTCATGACACGTTAGAAGCTAAAAAATCTAACATAGTATATGCTCTTGAGGATGATGGTGTAATAAATGATGACTAGCTTTTCATTTTGTCCAAAGAAAGCTCTTAAAAAATCTTCTTCAAAATTCTGTAAGAGAAACGAAGCATCTCTTTATTAATGAATGGAATAGGTCTATTAACCGATTAGTCTTACGACCTTACCAATAAAATAAAAAATAAAATAAAAATAAAATACGCAATCTGATTCCAGGGTAAAATAGATAGAAGGAAATACAGTGATAAAATAGATATGTGGTGGTAATGCAAGGCATTGGCCATCAGATAAATGTGTTCCCTTACAGGGTACCCCAATTCGTTCGATGTAGATGTAGTCTCGACTTACGATCACAAATGACCCCGACATTTCTGTTGCTAAACAAGGCAGTTGTTAAGCGAGCTTTGCCCCAGTTTATGACCTTTCTCGCCACAGTTGTTCAGTCAATCACTGCAGCTGTTAAGTTAATAAGTTAATGGAATCTGGCTTCCCCATCGACTTTGCTTGTCAGAAGGTCGCAAACAGTGATTACATGACATCTGGACAGTGCAACCGTCATAAATATGAGCCAATAATTATGAGCAATTATGAATAAATATGAGCAATTATTGCCAAGCATCCAAATTGTGATCATGTGGCATGTGAATAATAGTCACTTTTTCAGTGCTGTTGTAACTTCAAGTAGTCACTAAATGAATGATTGTAAGTCAAGGACAACCTGTATTGGGTTCTTAGCTCAACTACCCTAATGATAAACTTAGCAGTTCTGCTTACAATAGATAGATTAAAGCCCAGGAGGAAATAAGACAATCTGTGATTCAGATTCCATTAGGCCAGGGGTAGGCAAAGTTGGCTCTTCTATGACTCGTGGACTTCAACTCCCAGACTTTCTGAGCCAATCATGCTAGCTCAGGAATTCTGGGAGTTGAAGTCCACGAGTCATAGAAGAGCCAACTTTGCCTACCCCTGCATTAGGCTGTTCTTTCCAATAGGGAATGATGAATGACATATACTTGGCAGTCCAACAAAAAAAGAGCAATGTTTTTGATGGCTGGGGTATTGCATATTCTTGTCCTCCATTGATACGGCAAGTGGTAGAAGTGCCCGTATTTGATCATGGAATCCAACAGCTCAAATCTTGCTCTAGACTTCATTAACGAGTCTTTCTAATATATATTTAAAATAATGAAAACTCTCCCCCACAACTTCTAGTATTCTTTTGTGAAATGCTTTCATTTTTGATTCAGGGGACGTCACTGAGTCATCCTGGTGTCCAGCACCAATTTAGAAGAGGAGAATTCCAATAATTACTCTTAAGTTCTCTACCTGGCAATAGATGAATGGAATTTGGTATGTCTGATGATTAGATCTTTGCGTGTTCTAGAACTCACTGATCTGATCCGCATTTCATGGTCAAACATCTAAGTCATAACTTAGCTGTCTACCAGCTCTTATACTTGCCAAATGCAGATTTCTGCTCCCAAATAAGCCACAATATAGTATCAACACAATTGGGGAAAGTGGCTATTGAAATCCATGGTTCAGATCAAAGGAGTCCTGTGGTTGAATGGGAAGGCAATCTGATTCACCTGTTTAAAACACAGTCTTCTTTCCCATCCCTCTCCTTTAGATAATGAACAGCATGAATGGAATCCCAACGAGCCTCCTATTCATGCCCGTTTGTTGCAAGATGAATGAAAATTGAACCAAATGGGTACCATGCAGTTCCATTTCCATTTGTCTTAAAATGAATGCACACTTTAGAAGCAAGCCAGCTCCGCTTTGAAAGAAAAGCGGGAAGACAGAACATGATATAAAACAGCAAGCTCTGTGCAACTCTTTATGTCATTGAGAAATAGCTTTCTACTCACTATCAATGGGAGTCAGTCATTAGATAACAGGCAGGGTGAAGAATGGACTTGGTCAACTGTATCATTCCATAAATTTGTTATTCAATATACTTTATTGTAAGTTTCAGCCTGGAATTTTTCCTGCAGCCAGGGTTTTTGATTCATAGCGGAGGCAAATCACAGGAAATTTCATGATGAATCAAAAGTCGGTGTGGTAAAGATTCACCATCACTGGTACTATACTTCGCCCCTCTGTTGTAATTGAAGATTGGGGTTATGCTTCTGTTAGAGATAGACACAAAACCCTATGACCATACAATAGTGAGTTATGTAAAAGAGGTACAGTATTACAATGTTCAAAATCTATGAAACATGAACATTGATGATGAGGAACCAATTTCCTTGTACTTGAATTGATGTAGTCATAAACCTTCTCACTTCACGATAGATGTCAGATTGGTGAGCAGGCTGTTTCTGTTCTCTTGGAATTCACACTGAATTGAAATCAGCCTCTATTGGTGGATGTGTGGGCACTAAACTCTTGTAATTTCTCCTTAAAAAGAGAGAGAATGTGAACAGAAAGCTCCTTACCATTAATTTTCAATTCCCCATGGATAGTTCATAATTTTTTTGACTTGTTTTGGCTTGTATCTGTCACCGCCTAAGATTCAGGGTTATTTCTTTTCTGCTTTCAACAAATAACACTGTTTTCCCCATCCTGTGCAGTCAATCAAGGCTGTAATTGTGTTAAGACAGGATTGTTGAAATGTGTTTACAGTTTACTGTCCACCCATCCAGAAACAAAAAAACTGCATGGCAAAATGGCTGTTGAAGTCTAAATGGCTCCTTGCCAACCCTAATGATATAAGGGGTAGAACGGTTACATGCTGGTCACTATTAAAACTGTCAGTATTTAAACACAATTACAACACAATGTTCTCACAAGCTCATGCCATACTGGGAAGAAGGAACATTAGATTGGCAAATGTCAATTTTTACTTGCTGATGTATGCCGGTGCCAAACAGGGTGGTTTTTTTTTGTTCCTTCGCTAATAAAGAGGCTTTCATGTCCTTATTTTTATACAACAGAAGGACATAAATTTATACTGAATGGTCATCCTCTAACGCAGCCACTCCTCTGCTACACCTATGAAAGCAGAGAGAGAGAGAGATCTAAATGTAGTTCATAAAATCATCTGCCACAATGTCCTACCTGTCAATGACTACTTCAGCTTCAACCACAACAATACACAAGCACACAATAGATACAAACTTAATGTAAACCACTGCAAACTCGACTGCAAAAAATACGACTTCAGCAACAGAGTGATCAATGCCTGGAATTCACTACCCGACTCTGTGGTTTCTTCCCCAAACCCCAAAAACTTTAACCTTAGACTGTCTACTGTTGACCTCACCCCATTCCTAAGAGGTCTGTAAGGGATGTGCATAAGTGCACATTCGTGCCTACCGTCCCTGTCTTACTGTCCTATTGTCCTCATTTATCTGTACTTACTTATGTTTATGTTTACACCTATACCTGCTATCTTGTACATGTTTGACAAACAAGCAAAATAAAAAAAATAAAAAAAGATTCCTTGGATGACTTTTTATAAAAAGGAACACATTTTAAGAATTTGAAGAAGGTCTTGGTGGTTGAATGCTTGACTTCTTCAACTCCAACAAGAGCAACAAAATATATATATTCCAGAAATGTTATGGGTCTGCTCGCTGTGGGGCATAATGTAAGCAATGCCATCAAAGGGAAAATGTTTAAGACAGAACAAAAACACTCTAGTCCAGTGATGGCGAACCTATGGCACGCGTGCCACAGGTGGCACGCGGAGCCATATCTGCGGGCACGCGAGCCGTTGCCTAGCTCAGCTCCAGCGCGCATGTGCGCACCGGCCAGCTGATTTTTGGCTTGCACGGAGGCTCTGGGAGGGTGTTTTCAGCTTCCGGAGGGCCTCTGGGGGGGACGGGGGAGGGCATTTTTGCCCTTCCCAGGCTCCAGGGAAGCCTCTGGAGCCTGGGGAGGGCGAAAAATGGGCCTACCGGGCCCACCAGAAGTTGGGAAACAGGCCATTTCCGGCCTCCAGAGGGCCTCTGGGGGGGTGGGGGAGGCCATTTTCGCTCTCCCCAGGCATTGAATTATGGGTGTGGGCACTCGCGCATGCGCGATAGCGCACATGCATACATTTTCGGCACCCGAGGGAAAAAAGGTTCGCCATCACTGCTCTAGTCATAATCCTGCCCTGACTAAGTCTCCAAAGTTCAAAGCTTTCATTAAAAACTACTGTATTCCTGGTCTTATCTGGCTGTCTGAATTTAGCATGGCTTTTAAACCTAGCAAATTGTTATGCAAATAGTAACTTGAACATATTTCATTAATTGATTAACAAATTATCCAGTTGTTTGCCAAAATGAAAAGTCTTTTTTTAAAAAAAATAGTCTTTATTAAATTTTTACAATAAGAAAAAAACACAAACAAAAAACACAAACACAAACAAGTACAAATATTTACAAACAACAACAAGAAATAGTCCAATACTTTAACAGCGTTGTTAAAGTGTTTGTTTCGTATCAATATCTATATATACATTTTAAGTACATTCCATATCGTAATTATCGGTGAATATCATCCGTAATTTAATTAATTACAGCTTGTAAAGAAAGCATTTATGGATATATCTCAATTCATCTTCATCCTTATAGCCAAATTTTTAATTTTGGGTTTTGTTTAATCCAATTGTATACCTTATTCCATATTTCATAAAAATCCGTGTCGTCTTTTCCATGAATCTCCATTGTCAGTTTGCACATTTCTGCGCAATCGAGTATTTTTCTGAGCACCATCGAAGCAGTGGGCACGTGTTCTGATTTCCAGTTCTGGGCGTATGATAGTCTAGCTGCTGTGGCTATGTGTAACATTAGGTATCTTTCTTCTCAAAATGAAAAGTCTTAGTATCTTCTGTGATTTCCATCCTGGGTAAGGAAGAGGGCAAAACCATTGAAGCTCATGAACACAAGACTAAACAGCCAAAGATATTGATCAATAGTGATCTATTGTACTTTTATTTGATTGAAATAAAGTTCCGTCTATCTAGAGAATGATTTTGTTTGTTAGAAAAGTTGTTATCTTTGAGAGCCGGAATGGGGTAGACACTAGAGGTGATAAATGGTGGGGTTTTTTTTGTTGGGTTTTTGTTTTTGTTTTTGATCAAAGTGAAATCTGAACGTGTGGTTTAAAAAAATGTGTTAAAAATGCAAAAGTATGTGTGACTGCATGTGTGAGGTATCTCTGATCAAAATCAATAGTTTCTGGTTTGAGGATTCTGATTGGCAGTTTGTTAATTTGTTACTTTAGAACAGGGGTGTCAAACTCATGGCCCAGGGGCTGGATGCGCCACACACTAGCCATGCCCACCCCCGTTTTAGCGAAGGGGAAAAAAGTCCCGATATGTCACGTGATGACAATGTGAGTTTGACAGCCATGCTTTAGAACCAATTAAATGGCTCCCCAGTCTCTGAATCAGCCAACAGCTCCCCTGATCACAGTTTCTGGACTAAAATGTGTTGTTTACTTAAATGTGGTTGGGTGAAATTGGCCAAGTTACATTAAAGTAGGTAATAGCTCTCCTTCCTAAGTGATAAAAAAAACAGTTGTAAAACAGGTAGGCTGCCTGAGTTTAAATAACCTTGAATAGCAGTTTAATACTTCCAAGATCTAAAAACGACATTTTCTTCTTTGCAGTGAATGAACTTTAGCACTTGTAGTCTTGACAAAGCCCTACCCTTCAAAGAATCTATAAAACACTTGTAGATTTAGACAGATATATATATAAATACCTTGCATATAAATGATCTATCTGTTCAGCTGTGTTTCCTTTGTTTCTAAACCTGACATTATTTAAAAAAAAAGGGGTGAGCACTCACGTGCATTTTAAAAACCGAGTTCTTAGCACAAAATAAGAGAACGTAATGGTAGCTTTTAAAAACCATTAAATTTAATGTAGAATATTACAGGAGGGAAAAAGAAGAAAGTATATAGGCGCAACCATCACTGACGTTCACAGGGACCTGCAAAGCAGGTGTCAAACTTCAGAACATATTGTTTTGTATTATAAACTGAAATGAAGGGTTTTGCTCTGAAGAGAGTCATTTTAAGACGATGGCATTTATTTAACGACTACTACAAAAGTTGAAAAATTGGGTTGGCCATGTGGGTGGCTTGATTTACAACTGTCACAACTTAAGACTGGGTTGGGCAGGCTCTATTAGGACTAGCTATGTTGAAATAGGGAGCTTTCTGCTTTGGAAAGCCATCACCAGTTTCTAGAGTTGTATTTATTTCCAGTCATGTCTTTGGTTACACAAAAATCTCACTAAACTGGAAGACAATTATGATTTGTGACTGGACTGGCTGAGCATAGTATATATATTGTAAGTAAGTATTCATGGTTGCCTTGTTGTGATGCATTTAGCACATGCTCTTCAAATTCCCCATATGTCTCCATAAGATGCTACAGCATCATCACCTTACGTTTTCATAGATGAATAATCATTTCATTTAAACTACAATGGTTTAATTTATGACAGGGCATATTCTAGCACGATAACTATATTCCTGTTTGACACCAAATGAAAAGGCGTACATATATACATTTTTAACAACTGCTTATGAGTCATCATGTATTTTCAGTCTAAAAAGAGTGTTGCATGGGTGTTGACATTGGAGGAGGACAATGTGTTAGTCTATGACAGCCAGAAATCAGGAGGAGTCTGGGTGCACTAACAAATTTTATTAAAAGATATAACATTTCATGAACTACAGCTCGCTTCGTCAGATGCAGAGAGAGACTAAACCTATGTAGATATAAATTGGGATGAGAAGGGGGAAGGCAGGATCCTCCCTGGAATTGATTTGTCTACTTATCTCATGATAAGCATGTGTATGTGTGTCAATGATTTTCAATTCTATCACTTGAGTGTCTCTGTCAAATGGATCAGAACCAATGCACTTGTAATGTCCAGCTTCATTATAAAACAGGAAACCCCAACTGGGTGTCCCCTGGCAATGGTGATGTCACCATTCAATCCTTTTTAACCCAGAAGTGGTTTGGCACTCCTCACCATGAATGTAGTAGTAGTAGTAGTCCAGGGATTCAGGATAGGGACCAAGGGTTTTGGCAACATGGTACTGATTGTGTAAATACACTGATGATGTTACCTAGTTTGACTAATGAAATATCTGCAAGAAAACAACCAAGTTCAGAGAGCACCAAGGACCCCTCACTTCAACCCTGAGCCACATATATTCTCAGAACCCACCCCTGACTCCAACAGTTTGAACTTAGCACCATGTGGCAGAGTGAGTTCCATCACTCACCTCAGCTTCTGCCAGCCTAGCAGTTCAAAAGCATGCAAATGCAAGTAGATAAATTGGTACCACTCCAGTGGGACTAATGTGGAGGTAAGAAACCAACCAGCGCCAGATATGCCCAACTGTGAGGTGAAAAAGAAGAGGGAGTCAAGCTATTCTCCAAAGCACCAGAAGGCAGGACAAGAAGCAATGGATGGAAACTAATCAAGGAGAGAAGCAACTTAGAGTTAAGCAGAAATTTCCTGACAGTGAAAACAATCAGTGGAACAACTTGCCTCCAGAAGTCTCAACACTGGAGGTATTTAAGAAGAAATTGGAGAACGATTTCTCTAAAATGGTATAGTATTTCCTGCTTGAGCAGGAGGTTAGACTAGAAGACCGCTAAGTTCCCTTCCAACTCTCTTATTCTCTCATCTATAACACCATTAGCTGCTTTGTGTGCGGAGCTAGTTCACTCTCTATGGTGCACCCTATATAGTGCACAAGTGTGAACTGAACAAACTAGCAATCTTAGGCAGCCAGACTACTACTCTGAAATAATATTGGAGCCTCCTGGCTTAATGTACCATCACCTTACACTAAATAAAGAGAAGATCTTGACCTGCCTATATGTATGACCCTATCACAGTCATTGCAAATCTAATTTTCTTCCGAAGTATGGTCTGCTCACATCAAACATCTGCTCACCTTTATTTTCTACTAGGATTTTTTGAATATGCCTAGAAGCCCAACTTATTTCTGTGCATGAAGGAAAGTCTAAAAAAAAAGTCACGGAGACCTTTTTTTCCGTAAGGGATCCTGCCTTGAGATCCGCATCAATGTCAGTCTAAACACTGATCTCCTTTCCTCCCTCTGAGTGGGTTAATGCAAACAGTACAGAAGGCCTGGAACAAAGGAGGTGATTATTTCACATTTTCACCCCACCCTCTTTTTTTTTCTTTTTTTAAAGGAGCGAGTCATTTCTTTCTAATACTGGTCTTACCCAGCAATTCATGTGGGATGCGGAAAAGAAGGTGACATTTTTTTTCTGCCACCTCCCACCCACCCTTCCTTTCTTCCACATAAGGGCTGAGCTGTAGTTTAGCTCACTGTGGTTTTGGTTCAATAATGTAAAATACTGGAGCATTCTTTCAAACAAAGGACTACTATATTCACTTTTTTTTTTGAAAAGAGGGCTCTTAAGTCTCCCCACAGGCCAATCCCGAACTCTCCTGATTATGGGGGGCAGGTGGACATTGCTTTTCTCCTGCTGGATATGAGAACTTCTTGTATCCCTGCAGAGCAAGATGGAGTGTTTCAAAATTTTTCTTTTCTACAGATTACTTATGGAGGGTTTTTTGGCAGAGCATGTTGGTGTTTTCATCTGCAATGTCTCTAAGCAAATCCTTCTGAGCCTTTTTATTTTTGCTTTTGACGGCCATTATTATTTCAATCCCACCCTGTGTTCAAGAGGGGGGGGGGTTTTCCACTTGGAAAATCCGTTAATGACATGGAGGAAAGTACAGGGTAATGTGGTCATTTTTTTTGGCAGCACTCACTCCTTGAAACTTTAAAGACCAGAAAAGTGGCATTGGTTACATGCTGTGTAGCAGGGAAAGAATGCTTTTGTTGATAAATGGTGTGGAGTGAAGGGGTTTTGGTTAAATGCAGACAACTTTAAGTTTAGGGGTTTTTTCCCCCTTTCTTTTTGAATTGTTCCCTTCTTGAAAAACTCCAGTATTGCAGAGGAAGCCATATTAGATGATCCCCTAGGCCAGTGATGGTGAACCTTTTTTTTCTCGGGTGCCGAAAGCACGTGCATGCGTGCTATTGCACACGCTCAAGTGCCCACACCCATAATTCAATGCTGCCCTGCCCCCCATGCATGTGCGTATGATCCCCCCCGCTCCCCCATTTCCTGACTTCGGGTGGGCCCGGTAGATCTGTTTTTCGTCCTCCCCAGGCTCCAGAGGCTTCCCTAGAGCCTGGGGAGGGCAAAAACACCCTCTCCCACCCCCCGGAGGCCTTCCAGTGGCCGAAAACGCCCTCCCAGAGCCTCTACGTGAGCAAAAAATCAGTTGGCCAGCGCACACATGCGTGCTGGAGCTGAGCTAGGGCAACGGCTCACATGCCGGCAGATATGGCTCTGCGTGCCTCCTGTGGCACGCGTGCCATAGGTTCGCCATCACTGCCCTAGGCAAAGAAAAATCATTATTTTATATATTAGATGCCTTAGACCAAAGGTCTTCAAACTTGGCAACTTTAAGACTTGTGGACTTCAACTCCCAGAATTCTTCAGCCAGAGAAAGTTGCCAAGTTTGGGGACCCCCGCCTTAGACCATTGCTTTTGTTCTCAGACATTATGGTCATGAAATTATCCTCTTGACTCAGTGTGTTTACAGCCAACCATTTCAAATATAGGTAGCTTTAATAAGCCAGTCTTTCCTAATCCTGATTTGCTCCATAGACACATGCAGCAATCATATGTTTAGGATAATATTTGTTGTTCAGGGTTGAAACGAGGGGTTCTTGGTGCTCTCTGAACTTGGTTGTTTTCTTGCAGATGTTTCATTACCCAAACCAGGTAACTTTGCCAGTGCTGGATGGAGTAATTTTGGGCAGCATGGCCTTTAGTCTCTTCTAATTTGGAATTCTGGAAACTGCATTCCAACACAAGTCTCCTTCAGCTACTACAGGGCTGTCAAACTCCCTGGCTGCGGGCCGGATGCGACACGCGCTGGCCACACCCAGTTTAGCGAAGGGGAAAAAAGTCCCGATACATCATGTGACACCACCTTGATGCTGTGAGTTTGACACCTCTCAGCTACTATGAAATAAGAAGTGCAGATTGGAGATAGAAACAAAAATGGGTCCTTCCATCTTCTTCTTTATCTACAGAGGTAGTATGCCACAGATTTCTTATACAGAATAGCAGGTTCCACTAAGTCATAGATGGGTACCTGAAGACTTTAGAACAATAAGTAATGCCAATTGTCCTATTTTGTGACCACCTCTCTCCCAGCTAAATTGTTGACTACTAGAAGCACAGTTTTCTATCACTCTATGTTGGGAGAAATATGGAAACTGTAGCATTAGCCTATGACTAAAAGAATTAAGACAATTCTCAGCCACTTCCTCCAACAAAAAAGCCTGTCATGCCATATAAGACTGTACTGCCTGCTTTCCATTACCATCACACCATCCCTATTTGTGTTGTCACTTCGCTCAAGCACAGTTCAGAGCAATCAAAGCCAACATCTTAGCCAACTTATAATTTTAAGTGGGCTCTGAAATGCCATGCTTATTACCTATTGCTCTTTTCAGAATTTGGTAGGAAACAGAGTCAGTTTGGGAACATGTCCAGTAATTGGCACATATTTATCTATTTTGGAAAGTTGTATGCAAGATCTTACATCATAAACCAGGAAATGTCTTTATCCATTTAAAATGAGAGAAGCAGAGCCAGCAGGGTTCCTATTTAACTTGCTCTTTCATAGATAATTTCACCTTGCATAAATCTTAGCTGTCTTCATGAAAATGCCAGGCAGATTGGACAAACACGATGCATTATTTCTTTTAGCACTTTGGGATTTCTTTCCAGGCTGTTTTACGCAATTGCTATTTTGGTACATTAACAATTGTTTAAATCAGAGGAATTTTACTGGCATTATTTTGGGACTTTATTTTAAGTTAAGGCCCACTGGTTTCATGGCTATAATGAAATGCTGTTCTGTATGCTCAGAAAAAGATGAGCATTGGTGTAAAAAAACTGGTAAATGGGCTCATAGTTTTGTAAGAGGTGTCTGTGGTTTGGGGAGAAATGTGTCTCAATTTTGGACAATGGATATTTATTTTAGAGGCAGACTTTGTCTAAATATGACCATGACACTGAACTAAATCATAGGATGATCAAATCAGATGAACGTTGATCAAACTAGTCATCTGAATGTCCCAAAGGTGCTTTTCAAAAAGCTACTGGACTTTGTTTGTTTTTTTTCCTTTCAAAATGTTTCACTTCTCATCCAAGAAACTTCTTCAGTTCTGACTGAGTGGTGGGAAAATGGAAGGATTTATATTCTTTGCAGTTATCTGGTCACTAGCACTCTTTCTGAGAGTTGTTGAGGCCACTTGGAGGTTTATTTGTGCCCTCGGGGTCACCTGAACATTGCAAATGGCTGTGGAACCTTCTATATATAAATATAAATCCTTCCACTCCCCACAATTCAGTCAGAACTGAAGAAGCTTCTTGGATGAGAAGCAAAATGTTTTCAAAGAAAGAAGTCCAGTTGCCTTTGGAAAAACACCTTTGGGATAGCCATAACCTGGATCAGGGGTGTCAAACTCAAGGCCCAAGGGCCAGATCCAGCCCACGGGGTGCTTAGATCTGGCCCGTGGGGCCATCCTGGAAACAGCGAAGGACTGGCCCACGGTGCATCTGCCAGTGAAAATGGAGCTCGGGAGGGCCGTGTGCAGCCCTCCCGAGCTCTGTTTTTACTGGCAGAGGGTTGCAGGAGGCTGTTGCAGCCAAAAACGGAGCTCGGGAGCCCGTTTTTGCTGGCAGAGCGCTCGGGCTGCCACAGGCGTCCCTGACATGAGTGACATCGAGCTGGCTATGCCCACCCTGGCTATGCCCAGCTTGCCCCCCCCACATTCAACCACAACCCTGATGCAGCCCTCAGTGAAATCGAGTTTGACACCCCTGACCCAGGGGTGAAATCCTCCCGGTTTCTCTTACCTGTCGGTCACCGCAGAGCCGAAGAATCTGGTGGCATTTGCGGCACGGGGCTGCCCCCAGCTGCTTCCCCCACCCGCCTGGACGCCACCATTGGCGTTCTTTTGCCCTCTGCGCATGCAGAATGCTTTGCGCATGCGCAGAGGGCAAAAGAACACCAATGGCGGCATCCAGGCGGGCGGGGGAAGCGGCCGGGGGTAGCCCCGCGCCGCGAACGCCACCAGTTTCTTTGGCTCTGCGGTGACCAACAGGTAAGAGCGAACCTGGAGGATTTCACCCCTGCGGGCCCTGACCTGGATGATTGAAAATCTCCATAGACATTGAGTCCTCTGAATCCAATTCCCTGTCCCAGTTTCCTTAAAAGTTGCAATCAGGTTCAGTGGACATTGGACATAGAGTTTCCTTCCATTTTTGCCATCATCCCCCCCCCCATGGGAGCAATGCAGGCCTGGTGAAGAGATTTTCCACCTGTCCTACATTTTCATATATTGGAAGAAGGCTCGAGATACTGATCAGTTCAGAAAGACTCAGTATCTTGCCGCAGTGGACTCCTCCGTATACTAGCATACCGTATTTCATACTTTGTTCTCCCACCCATGCAATTGTAATTCGCGAGGTTATAAAAATTTTGTTCCCTTTCTTAAAAAATCTATGAGAGTATGGAAGAGAGAAATGATATTCCATGTGATATGGAAAAGCATTTTACAGGCAGTAAGATAAAATGACAGTGTGTTCTTGTAGAGAAGAAAGGATTGCGCGTTCAAAGAAAAGAGCCATTCTTCTTGAGTTATGCCTTGGTTACCTAAAGAGCTTTTATCTTGTAATTCGCTTTTATTAAATCAGATCATTTTCTCTAAACCACAGCCACCCTTGCTAATACAAAGGTATAATTGTCAAATGCACAAAGAGCATAGTGGGAATTAGTGGATGTGGGACAAGACCCTCCAAAAGTGTACATTTGTTCAGAGTCCCTCCAATCCAAAGAAGGCTTCTAAAACATATACCTGAATGGAGAACAACTTTAGAAAGATTAATTTTGTGCACGTGGAGGGGGCAAACAGAAGGAGTTTCTTTAGGAGAGAACAGTAGGCTGCATTCAGTGCACAAAAAGCGTTTTTTTGAGTCACTGAAAACTAAAGTCTGGGCAAAGAAGACAAAAAAAAAAGTAGGTTCAAGATGTATTCAGTTGCTTTCATTTGGAATAATTTCCAATGCCTTCATAAAATGTATTTTTGAATGTGGTGATCTACAATAGGTGCTCAGTGGACAGGTGAACTTTGAAAATTTCTAACCAGCATGTTAATCATGTTGGCTAGGATGTCTGGACCCTGTAGTCCCAATGCATGTGGAATACACTAACGGGAAGATGCTTGATTAAGCAAAAGAACTATATGTAATAAGAGCCGAGATGGCGCAGTGGTTAAATGCAGCACTGCAGGCTACTGCTAGTTCAGCAGTTCAGCTGTTCAAATCTCACCGGCTCAAGGTTGACTCAGCCTTCCATCCTTCTGAGGTCGGTCAAATGAGGACCCAGATTGTTGGGGGCAATATGCTGAACTCTGTAAACCGCTTAGCGAGGGCTGTAAAGCACTATGAAGCGGTATATAAGTCTAAGTGCGATTGCGATGTACATATATAGAGCTTTAAAACTATGAGATAGATTCATATCTTGATAGAGGCTTAGACTGAGCTCCATCATGCTATTTTCAAGATGGAAAGCACTGATCTCAACAGATGAAGATAGCTTTGGACAGAGTGTGTGTGCATACATGTAATCTCAACGATTAGTGAGGTTTAGGACAATGTGGCAGTCTTAACACAGATAAAGGTGCTTGGGGAGGTTTCAGACTTGTCCACGTAGAGGTGGGACATGGCATGATAAAAATATGGACTCAGTTTGCTTTCAGGCTGCAGTTTGATGTCTAATCTACAGCCTTGAAATCCTTGGTAATCAGACCCAAATTTGCTTTGCTTCCTAGTCCAGACAGTTCTTCTATAATTAAAATAAATTCTTCTAAAATTCAAATGCAGAATAACACAGTTGGAAGGGACCTTGAAAGTCTTCTAGTCCAATCCCCTGCTCAAGCAGGAGATTCTATAACATTTTGGACAAATGGTTGTCCAATCTCTTCTTAAAAACCTTCAGTGTTGGAGTACCCAAAACCTCTGGAGGCAAACTGTTCCACCTGTCAATTGTTCTCATTGTTAGGAAATTTCTCCTCAGCTCTAGATTGCTTCCCTCCTTAATTTCCACCCATTACATCTTGTCTAGCCATTAGGTGCTTTGAAGAATAAGTTGAACCCCTCTTCTTTGTGACAGTCCCTCAAGACTGCTCTCATATTAGACCAGACATACTCAGTTCCCACAACCATTCATTGTATGCTTTAGCCTCCAGTGCCTAATCTTCTTTGTTTCTCTTCTCTGCACTCTTTCTAGAGTTTCAACATCTGTTTGGTAATGTGGTGACCAAAACTGGATGCAGTATTCCAAGTGTGGCATTACCAGTGCAGTATAAAGTGGTACTAGCACTTCATGTACTCTTAACTTTAAAATAATTTTTTTAAAAAATTAACAGAACGAAGTGTTGTTGTTGACATTTATAGAATTGCAGCAAATCTTTTGTTGGGCTGAAGTTTAGACCTGTACCCCAAACACTCCAAGGAACTGTTAATGTGAAAGGTGGCCACACAATGCAACATGTCTCTGGTGGCAGAAAAACATTTTTTAAGATTTATTATTAGAGTTGGAAGGGACCTTGTAGGTTATCTAGTCCAACCCCCTGCTCAAGCAGGAGTTCCTACACCATTTGAGACAGATGGCAGCCCAGTCTCTCCCTGAAAGTCACAAGTGTTGGGGCACTCACAACCTCCACTGGCAAGCTGTTCCACTGGTTGATCGCTCTCACCGTCAGAAAGTTTCTCCTCACTTCCAGGTTGAATCTCTCCTTGGTCAACTTCCATCCGTTATTCCTTGTTTGGCTTTCTGGTGCCATAGAGAACACCGGACCCCCTCCTCTCTGTGGCAGCCCCTCCAGTATTGGAACACTGCTATCATGTCACCCCTGGTCCTTCTCTTTGCCAGACTGGCCAAGCTCAGTTCCTGCACCCGCTCTTTGTATGTTTTAGTAGCTCAGATAATACAAGACAACTAGCCTGAAACTGTGGATGCCTTTAGCTCAGAGATGTTACTTTTATGTATACAATACAATATACAATATATTTATGTATACAATACAATATAGTATATTGTATATACTATACAATAACATTATGATTGTTATTGGTTGTATTGCTATTGATGGATTTTACTTTGTTCTTGGTTTTCATGTTTGTTGAACCACTTTGGATTTTAGATTGCCCGTTAAACACCAAAGCAAACTATTGATAAATGAAACGGTAATCAATAGTTTATTTTGGAGGGGGGGGGGGAAGAGAGAGAGATGAACTGATTGTACATACGACTTTGGAAGAGAAAGGATCCTCTTGCCAAATGTCTTCTTAAAAAACAATTTTATGATGGAGGTGTCACCTAGCACACTTACTTAAACTGTCATGCCTTAAGTGCTTGGGAGGCTTTCTTCCCACGCTTTCTGTCAGGTATAAAGTTATTGATAAATGATGACTTGGCCTTCCTTACTCCCTCTCTTCTCATTGTAGAGAACAGGATTACAAGAGAGGTCATTGTGATTTTAACACCTCATCCCTTTTGCACCTTGTAACCAAAGACATTTGTCTTTCTTGATTTCTGTGTTCCTCCAGATCCTTTTTATTCCAGAATTTGCAAAAAAACTATATCTATAGGAAGGCTAAACAGCCTCAAGCTCTTCATTTTTGCATGCCCACAGGCCCTGATGACAGGGCTTTTGAATTTTGGAAAAACAAATGCAATTTTCTAAAAAGGGAAAGATTCCCTTGAGTCAAGCTTGGTTCTTGGATGCTCTGTGGACAGGTTCTGGATCAGCTACAGTTTCCAAAGGCAACTGATGCACACTACTTTCCAGTAATCCAAATGGGAGTTGACTAAGGCCAATGTGAGGCTTTCCGTTCTGACCCGGCTTCCAAACACCACAAACCCTCTGTAGTTAAATAAACGTTCCCTTTATTAGGAGCACCAGCAGCCCCGGCAAAAAGTCTCTCTCTCTCACACAGCAGGCTAACAAATCTGTCCGGCAGGGAGATGAATAGTTGTCTGCCACACCTATTCATCCTGCCTTTTATCCCCAGAGCTAGGGTGGGGCTTTACTAGCAGCGATGGCTCTTCCGTCCCAAGGATCGGCCCATAGATTTCCACTGCTCTCCTCTCCTCTGCCTTCTGTGCATCTGCGCATCAGGCACTGGACTCAGATGTAGTTCCTCTTCCTCCTCATCAGCCACCTCCAGACCTGGGGGCTGTTGGCTCTCCATCTGATGGACGGCCCAGGCTCCGCCTCTGTCTCTATCTCTGACAGCTCCATTCCCTCTTCCCCCTTGGAGCTCTCAGATTGTCTTGAAGCAGGCCTTGACTCCCACGCCTCCTCCTCATCTGATTCGGCTTCTGGAGGGGCCAGCGGCCGACAGACCACAACACTTTTCTGCCCAGAAATGGGTACATAAAAGCCATAGCAGCCCCTCCACTTTGAGCAGGAACCATGAATCCAGAAGGACACTCAGGATGGTTAATCATTGCCAGTTCAGTCCTCATCAAGTTATGTGTGAAGTCTGGATTTTTAATGCGTTCCTTTGCACTTGTTTGTATTGAACCTTATGTTAATGTCGTTCATCCAGTTTAGAGAGATTGTCACTGCTCTTTTAATTTCAGCTCCCTGTGCAGTTTGCTGTCATCTACAAATGTGCCCATGTTATGGCTCATCTATAAATCCAGATTGCTTATAAAGAAATAAAAAAATATCCAGTCTTTGGGAGGATTCGATTGTGCACCTCTGCATAATTCCAAAATCATTCATTCTTACTTTTCAGGTAGTTACCAATTCAGGTGAGCCCTTGTCCTTTTACTCCATGGTTGTTGAATTTGTCAATGGCATTTTGAAAATCCAAGTATAAAAGAACCGTTGGATCACCCTCTCCTTTAAGCCACAATGGAGTGTAGTCTGTCCTATATTAAGACAGAGATACAATCTGGAAGCATTTGTATAGAAAACATGTGCCCTACCACTGAGCTACTTGTGAACCATTTACAAAAGGGAACGAATGTTTCTGCCTCAGCTGAATCAACTCCTGGGGAATTTGACCTTTGCTAGTTTCAATGAAATTGTACCTCTTCTATGTCATTTCAGCTAAGGTATGGGCTTTTCGCACCTTTTGAACGTTGCAACCCAGGACTCAGTTCTATTGTCATCTTGACCCATAACAGGGAGGGTTTAATTTTAGATGGTTTGCTCGAAACAGCAGATGAATCCAACCTTGACAGGTAGCGTTTTGAACAAATTTAAGAACAAACATATGGCTAAGAAGACATATGGTTTCCATAACAACATCAAGATAAGCCTGCTGGTGCATATGTGTGCCTTTTATAAGGACAGAACAAAACATGGAACATGTGGGTGAGAACAAAGTACAGTTTGTGAAAAGCACTGAAAAACATACCTTTATGCCTTTCTACGAAGAGTGAGTAGGAACATCTCTTGAATTGCCCAAGAGCTTATTTTTGTCCCTGGTTCATTGACATGAACCACTATGTAGTTTTCTTTATACAATGGATTGCAGTTCAAACCAGTAAAGTAGGAAGCATAGCAATAGTGTGTTGGTGATGGAAGATCAGGATTCATGCTTTATCTGTTGCACTTGTTTTGCTTTTCCCTACCCATCAGTTCAAAATGATAATAACATTAGAAGAAATCATGCATATTTTGGAATCCAGCTTTTCCAAACTTGATAACCTTCAGATGTATCAGTAGTATGGCATGGTTGGGAATAAGATTTCAGCATCACAGAATTTGATAGCTTAAGTAGAAGTTATTTTCTGATATTACTTGTTCAAGAGATGACTACATTGGGTAGATAGAATCAATCTCAAGTCTGAAAGTATTGCTATGAGACAATTACCATATTTTTCGGAGTATAAGATGCACCGGAGTATAAGACGCACCTTAGTTTTGGGGGAGGAAAACAAGGAAAAAAGGCCTCTGCCTCCCAGCAATTTGCCAAACAGCAAACAACACAGATGATATACACTGTTTGCTGTATATTTCTGTGCATGTGTGTCTGACCCATAGAAATAGCAAAGAATTGGAGAAATGTACATTATGGCAGTATATTAATCCCAGAAAGTTTTCTTAAATATAATCACACTAACTCCTCCCAATTATTTAAATGGATCTACTCCAAACATGACTAAGTCAGGGTTTAACTCAGCTGCCTTATTTTAATACTAATACTTAATACTAATACTTAATACTTAATACTTAATACTAAAACAGGACATTTCAGATTATACTTTTACAGATCTTTAAAATTGATGTGGCTTTCTGGAAGTATTCTCTGCTATTTAAAAGAAGATACAATAGCACTGGGCCTCTTCAGATCAAGCATTTATTTTAAAAAGCTTCTTCATTTTGTTAAGTTGTCTAGAACAATAATAAAACAGTCTTTAAAAATAAGTCTAATAATTTGAACATTCTATAGGCATTTATAGTTATTGACTTACCTCCTTGCAGCAAAAAACAAACAGCCAGTTTCAGCACAGTCTGGTTAGCACAAGAAAATAAAATTCTGTCTTTGCCTCTCCCTCCAGCAATTTGCCTCCCTGCAGCTTTAGTTTCACTTTCATTTTAGCACGTGGGCTTGCTGGCAACTTCAATCAATCAGCTGAGTGTCAGGAGGCAGATAATCAGTGGCTTGTCCTAATCAGGCTCTGATGCTGTTTGCTGCAAGGAGGTAATTTGCTGGCAGGCAAAGATCAAAGAGTGGGGGTGGCTGGGTGGGGCTACATTCGGGGTATAAGACGCACCCAGACTTTAGTTTCTTGAATTTTTGGAGATCAGTCCCGCACTGAGAAACCCATTCACAGAATTTACCTTTTGTAGACATACTGTGGAGTCTTCAGGGAAAGAGACTGGACAACCTTTTGTCTGAAATGGTATTGGGTCTTCTGCTTGAGCAAGGGATTGGACTAGAAGACTTCCAAGGTTCCTTCCAACTCTATTATTCTATGTTCTAAAATTTTGTGGGTTCTCAGGATTCCAAATCCAACCCAATTGCTCAATGACATGATGGATGGTATGGAGAAAGCAAAATTTAACGGGCGTTTGGAATGCCAAGGACTATTAAAGTTAGTGAACATGGCCAAACTATGAACAGAAGTGTCGACTGCTGAGCTGATAAATAACTTTCTCTGTGTAATTAATAATCACAACAGCCTGTCCAGAAAATGGAAAATGAAAAGGTCAAGGAGGATGATTAATCCCAAATATCCCTTAATGTACTCGACTCCTGAAGCTATTTAAAATACAAGTTCAAAATTGTAATGCTTTCATTTGGACCAGCAGTTGTGCTGGGGAAAAAAAAAGGACTAAAGACCTTTGTAGCCTTTGACAAGGATAACGATAAAGAAGTAATTAACTTGGTTTGCATTTTAATGCACCTGATGTTCATTCCCCGAATAACCGCTCAATTGAAAATGCAGTTCTACTTCAATATTGATAGTGTAATTTTTCAATGAAAAATATTTTAAAATGTAAGGGTAGGTTGCTCTCTTAATGCTTGTTCTTAAAAGATGGTATTTTGAAGTTTTATGCATGGATGTTGCATCCATTTAGGCATTGTTGATGAAGAAATATAGTTTATCCTATCCTGCCTCTATAGTCCTACTACCTTCTTTGCTGCAGTTCTGATAGGAAAACCACAATTTATGTCCATTTGTTGATTGCTTTTATCAAACTACATTATAGAAGATAGCATTTATTGATTTCTTTGTACATCCTTCTGGACACCTTCAGAATGGAAAGATGGGATAAAATATTATCACAATCACCACCTTTATCATGGATAGGAGATAGAACAGGTCTTTCCAAGCAGCCTAGGACCACATCCCTGAAATTCAATCAAAATGATTAAATATTGGTAATGTGATTTCAAGCAATAGTTCCAATTTTTGGATGAACTTAAGATGGAAATGGGACTCCCAACCCTGAGCTTTGGCTGTAACCCTTTCAGTAATATCTTCAAAATGTCAGAAAACTGAGTTGTAGCTACCAACTTTTCAAAATGCATGGGAGACAAATTCCTTGTGTGTCCGATCACAGTTGACCAATAATCCATTCCATTCCATTCCATTCCATTCCATTCCATTCCATTCCATTCCATTCCATTCCATATTATTACTCATGTTGATACAGGGATATGACTTTGAGAAATGATCTGAACTTTTTTCCCCATGAGTTCCTATTCTGGGTATCTCTGAGGTCCATTAGTTTCAGGGAGGCTTAAATGGTGCCTATTAGAACCATTTCTTCCTTGAATAGCAAAGAAGGTTCTGAAGATAACCTAAGACATTGTATGGGACATAACAGGAATTAGAAGGTCTTGAAGATCTAAGAGCAGCGTTCTCCATATTCCACCAGTCCTGCCAGACAAGACTGTTACACTTATTTTATTGCCTCTGTGTAGGGATAGGTTTCAGAGGAGCAGGAGTACTTACTCAGGTTGAATTTCCTAAGGAATAAAGTTATTGGATCTTTCAAAGTTTTGCAGCATTTTAGTTGACAAGTATTTCTACTTATTAATAATATTAACCTGTATTTATAGATATGTAAATAGAACTATAAACGTCATCATTCACTCTAATTCAACATTAGATTCAGTACAGTCAAATCAGAGCTACATCAAAATGTTTTGATGCCTGACATAAAAAATAACATGCATTTGTTCTTGCTCTGTGTTGAGAAGTAGTGTAGATTTTCTCTGCTTGATGCTTGTAATAAATTTTTTTTTCACAAGAAAAGCTGGTGGAACCATGGTGAGACAGGATCTCTTTGGGACTTTCTGCATCAAATCAAGTATCTATTTTTATTATTTTTGTTATTTTTATTTGTCAAGCATATATAAGATTACAGAAAAAGTATAAACATGATTGTGAATACATAAAATGAAAATATGGTTATGAATACATTATAAATTGGTTACGAATACATGGGGACATTAGAATAGAGTAGAGTAGAGTAGAGTAGAGTAGAGTAGAGTAGAGTAGAGTAGAGTAGAATAGAATAGAATAGAATAGAGTAGAGTAGAATAGAGTAGAACAGAGTAGAGTAGAGTAGAGTAGAGTAGAGTAGAGTAGAGTAGAATAGAATAGAATAGAATAGAATAGAATAGAATAGAATAGAATAGAATAGAATAGAATAGAATAGAATAGAATTCTTTATTGGCCAAGTGTGATTGGACACACAAGGCATTTGTCTTGGTGCATATGCTCTCAGTGTACATAAAAGAAAAGACAAGTTCATCAAGAATCATAAGGTACAACACTTAATGATAGTCCAGGTACAAATAAGCAATCAAATCATATTAGGAATCAGTCAATATAAATTGTAAGGATACAGGGACGGTAGGCACAGTGGTGCGCTTATGCACGCCCCTTACAGACCTCTTAGGAATGGGGTGAGGTCAATGGTAGACAGTCTAAGGTTAAAGTTTTGGGGGTTTGGAGAAGAAACCACAGAGTCAGGTAGTGCATTCCAGGTATTGACCAAACCAGAGAACTCAAAAACAATCTATATCACACATGTTTAAAAGTCTCACAGTCCCTCTTAGTCTACTTTGCTCTTAGCAAAGCTTGGATTCTACAAGCTGCAATTACAAATTTAGCATCAGCTCCTGCCCTCTGGAAAGCTCCTGAGGTCTGCTTTTCTTCAGGACCTCGCTCTTTTCCCCCCCTTAGACTTATATACCGCTTCATAGTGCTTTACAGTCCTCTCTAAGCGGTTTACAGAGTTCAGCATATTGCCCCCAACAATCAGGGTCCTCATTTTACTGACCTCAGAAGGATGGAAGGCTGAGTCAACATTGAGCCTGGTGAGATTTCAACAGCTGAACTGCTGAACTAGCAGTCAACTGAAGTAGGTTGCAGTGCTGCTTTTAACCACTGCGCCACCTCGGCTCCTAACCTTTATGGCAGGTCCTGGGCCATGAAGCTTGGTAACAACTCCAGTATACTATGACCATTTTAATTTTGTGTTTTTTTGTTTTAGTTCTTCTTTTATTGCTTTCTTATGATTTTATAGCATGTTTTGAAAGCCTTGAGTTGCAAGGAGATAATTGATGATTAGTCAGACTTACAAATCCAATCAATGCACAAGAGTTCACTGGAGCTGATAAATGTAAATTTAAAAGTAAATTAATTAAATAAAAAATAAGTGCTACATAGAATTATTTCTACCTGGGGAGGAATTACAGCTTCAAGACATGTCACCAACCCTAATGGAACCTGTCTTTGGTCAGGTCCAGGGGAGGGCTCCTAATATTTTTATTACCACTTTGTGGGCGTGGCTTATTTTGTGGGTGTGGCTTGCCAGCCATGTGACCAGGTGGGCGTGGCTTGCCAGCCATGTGACTGGGTGGGCGTGGCTTCTCGGACTGCTGAAGGGAGGGGAATGGAGATAGCTCTTGCCGCCCATTCTTTCAGCGTCTCACGCACTCCCTCAGCCATCCTCCCCTGTTTGGACTCACTGTGGGGTAGGAAGACAGTGCATGCGCAGTGCCGGAAGCTTGGCTTCTGGGCATGCGCAGAAGAAATTTTTTTTAAAAAATGGCGGCACCCAGGCACTGGCAACCGACCGCACCAGTACTGTGACGTCACCAGCAGGCCACTACCGGTGCTATAGAGTGGACCGCACAATGGTGTGCCTTTCTCACATGTCTTGGCTTGGCGCTCTCTATCTATCTTGCTTTCCTCTCTCATGAAAGCTGTTAATCTAACTGCAAGGTGACCAATTGTGTTGGGAATTCAAAACTGTACTTGAGGAGCAGAAAAGAGATCTCAACCCAGAAGGGGAAAAAAACCCAGCTTCAGCCTCACTGTCCCTTTGTAGGGAAAATAAAAACAAAATGACTTTGGTAATAAAAAGAACATTCAACTTGGTAGGTGGCCGTGCTCAAAATTATAGGCCTGCCTGCTGTTCTTCCAAATACTTTCTAATAATTAGCTGCATTACTCCTCCCTCATCAATTAAATAAACAGGACACATATCTAAAACAAGGACTAAATGGGGCAGAGATTTGCATAAAAATACATGGGTTAATTGATAATTATTGATGCAGCCTGGAAATTACACCAATCATTTAAGCTCACAGATGAGCTGGTAGTTCACCATCTATTCTCCAGAGAATCTACCTACCTACCTACCTACCTACCTACCTTCCTTCCTTCCTTCCTTCCTTCCTTCCTTCCTTCCTTCCTTCCTTCCTTCCTTCCTTCCTTCCTTCCTTCCTTCCCTCCTTCCCTCCCAGTATCTTAATCCTAATGGATTCTAAGTGTTTTCCAGATTTTTCTAGTTCTTTATCTTTGAACCTCTCACACTTCAGATAATGGCCTCTAATGTTTCAAACACAGTGGTTATAGAAAGGAAAATGTCACAATAACTGAAGCAGAAACTTATTCATTTATTGAATTTTTATAACAGCGTAATCAAAATACCCTCAGCCATCTGCAACATCTATGGTAAACATTAAGTAACTAAAAGCTGTATCCATTCTGAAATAATCAGAGTGACATATCACAATCTAACAATGTGATACCGTAGTATCATCCCAATGTGGTAGTATAGAGCCGAGGTGGCGCAGTGGTTAGAGTGCAGTATTGCAGGCTACTTCAGCTGACTGCTAGCTGCAGTTCGGCAGTTCAAAACTCACCAGGCTCAAGGTTGACTCAGCCTTCCAGCCTTCCAGCCTTCCGAAGTGGGTAAAATGAGGACCCAGATTGTTGGGGGCAATGGGTTGACTCTGTAAACCACTTAGAGAGGGCTGTAAAAGCACTATGAAGTGGTATATAAGTCTAAGTGCTATTGCTATTGCTATCCCATTAAACTAAAAAAAAGCTCTTCAAAAGATTTCTAATTCAACAAGCTTCCAGAAGGCAATCAACATTGGGACAAGTCTAATTTCTATTGGAAGGCTATCCCAAAATTCAGGGGCCATGGTATCAGGCACCCAACCTCATGGAAATCAAGGACCACCTGCAAGATTTCTTGGGACGTATGTATGAGATGATGAATTCTGGAAATATCTCAGTGCCAAGCCATATAGCAGTTTATGTGTTAAAACCAGTATTTTAAATGACACCTGGAAACCAACTGGCAGCCAACACAGAGCCTACAGCACAGATGTAATATATCTTTGGCACCTAGAGACAATGAATATGCATATGCCAATTTTGGCAGCTCGTATACTGCTGTAATAAAATTGTAATTAAAAATGATAGATGGAGACTTAATTCAGCCGTATTCGTTCTGAATATATTTATAGTTTTGGAAAGTATCTACACTGGGATCCTTGGTAAAGATGAAGTCAATTGTGGTCCACTTTCATGGAGCAAAGATATTGAAAGCAAAATCAAGAAAGCAAAATCAAGAAAGGAGCTGAGCTAAAGGGAAAGCAAATTTCTGCCCTGTAGCAGAAATGAAACAGAATGTTTAACTTTTCTCTGCTTTTTTGACAGCAGATTTTTAAAAAGAGCAGCCCATTTCTTTGTTCATGGTGAAGAGTCAGGCTATAATCAAATGTTTTACACCCTCTGGTGTGAATGTATTGATCCCTTAGGGCAGTGTTTCCCAAAGTGTGGTACGCGTACCCCCAGGGGTACGGGAAGAGTTTGGTGGGGGTACGCGTTGCACCGGAGTTTGGTGAGGATCACGTGGGAATATCCACTGCACCGTGCTTAGCTGCGCCCACAGAACAAGGAAAAAAATAGGCGCGTATCGCAGTTTTTACACGTGAACTCGGGCCATCGTACATCGTATCGCAACTCATTATGGAGGGAACTTCTGCGCATCCTTCGCGCAGCTCGGGTTCGGCCATTTTTAAACTGCGGGAACATTAACAGTTGACGTTGAGCTGCGGAGCTGTTTAAACGCCGGAGAATTGCAGTGTTATCTAACGGTTAGACAGTCTTGTGAGGTGTGACACGGCGTGAATATACTGCACTTCGTTACAGAGACAACTTACTTCTTTAATAGTTAGTTCCGGGCGCCTGTTATTGTGCTTTAGTAAGTTCCACTGATTTTGATTATTTTTATAAAATACAATTTTTATCCCTAACAGAGATTATGGATCACTGGTTGAAATCTGGAACTACTAAACCGAAAGAAAGTAATGATTGTAGTAGCAATCAACGAACAGGAAATAATGAAATTAACGACGAATCAATTTCAATTCATTAAAGCATATGTTTTTTATGAGGGGTACTCAGCGTTACGAAAATTATAGAAGGGGTACACATATGTCAAAAGTTTGGGAAACACTGCCTTAGGGTCATCTGATTCCTCCCGATTATAGGGTGTCTAATCTTTGGCCATAAACCAGCACTGGCTCCCACATGCAATTTTGAATGTTTTGAAAGGGAAGTCTGTCTGTTTGTCGAACTGTCTCTGTCTGTCTGTCTGTCTCTGTCTCTCTCTCTCTGTTTGTTTGTCTATCTATCAGAGCTGAAGTGGTGCAGTGGTTAAATGCTGCGACTGCAGGCTGACTGCTAGTTCAGCAGTTCAGCTGTTCAAATCTCACCAGGCTCAAGGCTGACTCAGCCTTCCATCCTTCTGAGGTGGGTAAAATGAAGACCCAGATTGTTGGGGGCAATGTAAATTGCCCCCCAAAGGAGCCGAGATGGCGCAGTGGTTAAATGCAGCACTGCAACCTACTTCAGCTGATTGCTAGTTCAGCGGTTCAACTGTTCAAATCTCACCAGGCTCAAGGTTGACTCAGCCTTCCATCCTTCTGAGGTCGGTAAAATGAGGACCCAGATTGTTGGGGGCAATATGCTGAACTCTGTAAACCGCTTAGAGAGGGCTGTAAAGCACTATGAAGCGGTATATAAGTAAAGTGCTATATTGCTATATCTAATACCGGTATGACTGCCTATATCACAAAGTTACTCTGGGCAGCATATAACAAGTCAAACTATAACTATATAAAAACAGTCATTATTTTTTAAAAAAGTACAAAAAACCATGTGGCACAAGAGAGGATGGATGTTAACCACAATAATGGAAATAATCTTGTATACATGAGGACTAATCACGTCAACAGTATTTAGTTGATTAAATCAAAAATTAATGAAAGCACATTTAGTGTTCTGATCCTAGGTCTGACTGTTTATTTTCTGTCTCCCGGTTTTGGAATTTGTCTTCCGGCACGCCACTCAGAAGCCAATGCAGCCATTGGTCTGAAAAGCACTGTGCACTTTCATGGCAAAATTAAAGTTGTGAGATGTCTATTGTTGTTATAGAAGATGATGGGCCATTTCTATTGCCCGTTGCAGTTTCTGTCAGCATTTAAGAACTCTACTTTGCGTTTGTGTCGGAAGCACCAAGGGACTTCAGAGTTGAAAGGATTAGCTGGTGACATCACTGTTGTCCTGGGGACACCTAGTTGGGGGCTCATTTCATGTTCCTGGCAAGAGCTTGAGTGACAGATGGGAGCTCAACCCCGCCCCATGGCAGTCTCGGGTCTCGAACGTGAGCTTGCTAGCCTCTTGCCCAACATTTCAACCACTTGAGCCACCACGCTCCTAACTGGGTTGGGATAATGACAAATCTTCTTTGTCTCAAGCAGGTAGATTTGCAAATCTCAAATGCCCCTCACATATTCCCCCAGGGACCCGAACTATCCCCACTCTGCTGGCCTTCCGGAAAGCTGTTAAGACATGGCTTTTCCTGCAGGCTGGGGGTAGAGCTTAATCCACTCGAGCTCACCCCCAAGTATGTATGGTTGTTGAATGGTTGTTGGGTGATTTTAATATTGTGTCTTTTTTAACTTTTATATTGTTTTTAAGTATTATTTATAAATTGGTTATTCTTGTATTTTTTTCTGTTGTACGCTGCCCTGAGTCCTTCGGGAGTTGGGCGGCATATAAGAAAACCAAATAAATAAATAAATAAATAAATAAATAAATAAATAAATAAATAAATAAATAAATAAATAAATAAATAAATAAATAAATAAATAAATAAATAAATAAATAAATAAATAAATAAATAAATAAATAAATAAATAAATATGTGAGTGATAAAACTTTTCTATAACCAGCCAGAAAGTTCTAAGACAAACAGGAGCATGGTAACAACTTCCACAGTTCTTCCCAGAGGTTTTCAAACTTGGCAACTTTAAGACTTGTGGACTTCAACTCCCAGAATTCTCCAGCCAGCATAGCTGGTTCTTCCCTAACAGCAGCCTAGGGAAGAACTGTCTGATGCCCTGGTATATAGATGCACAGATACATCACATTTGTTTTTAATGAGCAATTTGCTTGGAAAATCCAAGCCTAGTGTTCTGTATGTGCACGTGGGGAAACACCTCCCCATAATATAACATTTGCAATTAGATTTAAATTATTGATTCCAGTCGTGCAGCATACGTTATAGGTAGCAAATTAGATTGCATTAAATGTTTTCATGCTCATTTATCTTTAGGGCTGAAGGATCCTTCTGCATGTGTGTTTAATTTAAATAATTTACTGATTACTCTGTAGTCAGCTGCAAGTCCTTCCATTCAACAGCCAAGCTGATATTGGAGCTGGTAATGACAGCAGTCTCTCTCTCTCTCTCTCTCTCTCTCTCTCTCTCTCTCTCTCTCTCTCTCTCTCTCTCTCTCTCTCTCTCTCTCCCTCTCCCTCCCTCCCTCCCTCCCTCCCCCTCCCCCCTCTCTCTCTATCTCTCCCTCCCCCTCCCCCTCCCTCCCTCCCTTCGCTGCTCTTAGCTTTTCTCTTTTGTTCTATGTCAGATTTCTGCATGTAGAAAGCCCTACCTTGCATCTGTTTGACTAACATACTACCTTCAGGTGAAGTGGTGGATGTTGCCATGATACACTTGCTAATTAGGCAAATTATGATTTGCAAGAATTCAGGAAGTCAGGCAGTCTCTTGAGGTGTTGACTGACCTCAGAAGAAGAGGTACAAGAGCACATACTTAGCCCTGTTCCCACTTCTTTTCAGGTTACACAGTTGAGATGGAAGATCTAAGTGAACTGGATGGATTTATTTCAACATAACTGCAGCAGTCGGCAGTCATTCTGCTCTATATTGGATAGCAGGTAGTTTTTGTGTGTGTGTGTGTGGAAAGAGTGCATGGAGAGAGAAATACTAAATTAGGAGTACAGCTTTTGTCAGAGTATTCTTAAGGTTGGTGCTTGCATGAAAGATAATAAAGGCAAGCTTTGTTTGGAAAAGAATTTGATTATAGAAAAGACTAAAGTCTATTGCAGATAAAATGAGCTGGTGTCTTCTGGGGTGAGCTTAGCATGTAAGTAAGAGAGGTGAGAACCTAAATCACACAAGTTGGAGTCAAGAAAGAAAAATATTAATGATCAGAAAGAGGGAAGAAGTGACAAAATCACTGAGGGGATCGCTACAGCCGATAAGGTACAGGTAGGGCCCTTGGTGCTCTCTAAACTTGTTTTAATTTAATTTAATTTATTGTATTTCTATGCCGCCCAACTCCCAAAGGACTCTGGGCGGCTTACAACAGGATATAGAAAATACATTTAAAAACATCATAAAAGATTTAAAAACAGTTAAAAGTCACATACATACATATCATTCAAGACCGGACCTCGTAAATTGCGAGATCAATGGCCCCAAGCCTGCTGGAAAAGCCAGGTCTTCAATGCCAATAGAGTGGGGGCAGTCCGGATCTCAGGGGGTAGTTGGTTCCAGAGAGCCGGGGCAGCCACAGATAAGGCCTTCCCCACGGGCCCGCCAGCCGACACTGCTTAGCTGACGGGACCTGGAGGAGACCAACTCTGTGGGATCTTACCGGTCGCTGGGAACTATGAGGTAGAAGGCGGTCTCTTTTCTTGTGGACATTAACCAAATAGGCAACATGATTAGTGCTAGAAGGGAACAGGGCTTGCTATCTGTTTATATATAAGTGCCTTGCCCTATCAGGGTTGTTTTCTTCTTGGTTAGGTTGTTTACTGTTGGATTGTTTGTCTGAGTTGGTAGTTCCTTTTTTGGTTACTTAGTTGGGTAACAAAATGTCTGCAAGGAAACCACCAAACTCAGAGAGCGCCAAGGAGCCCACAGTTTAACCCTGAGCTACAAATATTCTCTTCTATTGGTGCCATATTGTACAGGTTACATAGAGGAGTCAAAGGAAGTCTTTTGGACAAGGGAAGGAGATAAAAGTGAATAGCCCTTCTGCTAACTATTTCCACATCTGTTGTGCCTGGAAGCCCATCGTTTAATGGGGCAGAATGAGATCCATGTGAAGTTGAAGGGTTATCACTATTTAGAATCTGGATCCTGTTGGGGATCTGTACCCTCATTCAAGACAACTGGTAATGCTTCTCTTGGGGCTTACCGGAATGTAGATTGGGGAGAGCTAAGTGCATTTTCTCCTCTGTGCGTTTAGGCGAATATACAATAGAATAGAATAGAATAGAATAGAATAGAATAGAATAGAATAGAATAGAATAGAATAGAATAGAATAGAATAGAATTCTTTATTGGCCAAGTGTGATTGAACACACAAGGAATTTGTCTTTGGTGCATATGCTCTCAGTGTACATAAAAGAAAATATACATTTGTCAAGAATGGTTGTCATAGAGTTCAAGTAAGCAATCAGGAAACAATCAATCAATATGAATATAAATCGTAAGGATACAAGCAACAAGTTACAGTCATACAGTCATAAGTGGGAGGAGATGGGTGATAGGAGAATACTACAGTAATCTCAAAATTTCCTTAATGAACAAGGCCAAAGTTGACTCAAATTGATGGTTTTATCTGGGAATGCTATGTTTTCAAGTTTTATGTTGTACTGTGTCTATGATTGGGGTGGCATATCCATTTTGTAGGGGGGGAAGAGTCCCTATTTAAATCTCCCAGAGTGCCCCAGAGTCACTATACATTGGAGGATGAAGGAAATTAAAATGGTACAGTTCACTTGCCAGCGTCAGAAATGCTTTTAATTGGCTCCCAAAGCATCCTGTAGGGTCAAGGGGGCTGAAAGAGCTGTCTAAATATGCCATACAACAAAAATTAGGGATGAACACCATTGGAATCATGAGTATACATAACTAAGAATTGCAGAACATACTAGTTCTATGATTATAGGTGGGTTGGTTTTTGCTTTTAAATGTTAGCCATAAAAAAGAACGCAGAATCGGATAATCCTATCCCAATATGATTAATGTTGCTTAGTGATAATTAGACATTTTAAGGCCTGTGAGGAAGAACTATTAATATTTAACTTTATAACTCTATACCGAAATAGAAAATAAAAATATAATCCAGTTTTATTGTCACTTTCCTTGGCTCAGTAAAGATGCCTAAGGAAAATGCAATAAAAGTGTTCTAGGAAATGTCTCCTGGTAATCCCTATGGGCCCTTTCAATGATCACAGTCAATTGTTCTCGGAGGGTAAGTAATATCTGGTAAATCGAATTACGGTTTCATTCATGGTTCTTGCATAAGCAAGTCCTCTCCTGCCATTGCAATGTATTTCCTCTAAAAAGGGATCATAGCAATGGAGAGAGAGTGCTGTTCTCAGAAGTATTGGCAGCCACCAGTAATAACATCATAGCCCGATAGGTACCCTGGCACTTTTCTAAAATAAATTGCCTACTCTATGGATGATAGCATTTCTAATTCAGAGAAGCCCTGAAGCAAATCTGCATTGTGTACCATGCTTTTAAATAGTTTCTTGTGTCAGACAGGTCAGAACATACTTAGAATATGTTAGTTTCCTGTCATAGGCTGTAGGAGATGGTGGTGGTAGTGATGAGTTTGTTCACTTAGGAGACCTCGGTATATAATTTAGAAGCAGAGGTTCAAGATCTCTCACAGTGAAGGACAAAGCATCATTCACAAATCTTCCAAGAGGCTTCAGTGAAATTTAACAGATTTAATAGATTAATAGAGTTGGAAGGGACCTTATAGGTTATCTAGTCCAACCCCCGCCCAAGCAGGAGACCCTACACCAGTGTTTCCCAACCTTGGCAACTTGAAGATGTCTGGACTTCAACTCCCAGAATTCCCCAGCCAGCGAATGCTGGCTGGGGAATTCTGGCAGTTGAAGTCCAGACATCTTCAAGTTGCCAAGGTTGGGAAACACTGCCCTACACCATTTCTGATAAATGGCAGTCCAGTCTCTTCTTGAAAGTGTCCAGTGATGAAGCTCCCACAACTTCCGAAGGCAAGCTGTTCCATTGGTTGATTGTTCTCACTGTCAGAAAAATTCTCCTTATTTCTAGGTTGAATCTCTCCTTGATCAGTTTCCATCCATTATTCCTTGTCTGGCCTTCAGGTGCTTTGGAAAACCCCCTCCTCTCTGTGGCAGCCCCTCAAATATTGAAAGACTGCTATCATGTCTCCCCTGGTCCTTCTCTTCACTAGACTAGTCATTTAGCAAGGGTAGTTACAATTTAGGAGGCCTTATGTGGTCCTGTTCCACACTCAGGATATGAAGAGTTGGAAAACAAAAAACTATTCTTTTCCTTTGTTTTGAGTGAAGGGCAGAATGGTAATGTTTATTGTTTCAGTGCTTTTATGTTAATAAATTGTGTATATTTCCAATAACTAGAAAGGATTTAATTTATCACACTACGTGAAGATTATTTTATACAGACAATCCCCAAAAGAGTCCTTCTTAACAGTGTCACCCTCTCCTTCCCTAGCTCACACTTGCCCTTCTGAGCTTGTTTTTAGCCCATGGAGATGAACAGAAAGAGGGGGAAATAATTATTTCTGGAGCTTCTTGGATTACAGCATTTTTGTCAAGCTATCCTCGCTGATGTCTGACCTGTCCTCCAAATGCTGCAAAGTCTTTTTCACCAGCCAGTCTGCTCAGCAGATCCTTCCCTTAGGTCCTGTGTTTTCCTGCTGAGTCTTTAGCTGCAGATTCCTTCTCCACCTGTTCTGTGGACACACACAATATTTTCAGCCCACCCTGCACAAATGCAGCGCCAGCAGTAGCCAAGTGTTCTAGCATTTCTGCCCTTTATATATTTTTTACTTTCCTGCATCCAGATGTTTTAACTAAACTTAACCTTCATTTTGTCTGTATAATGTTAACCCTGATTTTGGCACATAAAAAAAAAATCCTTTAACCAAGAAACAATTAAGCCATCTTCATGTCATTAGGGCAGAGGTGGTTTTCTGCCAGTTCGGACCGGTTCTATAGAACCGGTAGCGGGAATTTCCCCCTGCTCGCTGAACCGCCAGTGATGGCCGGTTGGACACGCCCCTGAACTGGCTCTCTTGGCAGCTTCTGTTTTTTGCTTCTGCGCACGCATGAGGAAGCGAACCGACAGCGAGGTAAGCCAGAACCCACCCCTGCTTTAGGGGCAAAAATGCTACATACTATACTTCTTGGAGGGTTGTTTGGGTGCTTTCAATGGACTATATGATCCAGAGTGAACCACTACTATTGTAAGGTTGAGCAAAGTGACTGCTTTAGTCAGTAGAAGCTGCAAAGCTTTGTGTTGGTTTTCTGTGAAGGGTTCTTCAGTTGTCAAGGTCAAAGTCATATTTGGTTGCCTTCTTCTGTAAGATGAATTTATGGGTGGGGAGAAGCCATAATTACTGATAGAATCCTAGCTTTGTGTGCAGAAAATCCTATATTTTGTGGCATTCCCAAGCAACATTGGGAAAGATTTGTCTTAAAGTAGACCATGGCAAACAACCATTTGGTGGCTCTTATTGTAGGGATCAAGACCTTCTGGAGTGTGATGACATCACTAGAAGGCATAGGGTTAGGCATTTGCTTTGCACAAAAAAGAGCTTTGATGTTGATACTGATAGGTGCTTTAATCTTCTCAGATGTGTAAAATACTTATTTTGACTCTCTGATGAAAAATGAAAATGGGTGCTGCTGTTGTTTGCCATCTTTGGTGGCAAGATCTGGAAGCTAAAAAAATGATTAGGGAATGCATATGATTGTAATCCTATGCGTTGCCCATTGTGGAGCTAGATAATACTAAGTTACATGAGATCAGCGCTGTTATTCTATCTACGCAGCAAAAAACTTGCCCTGCCTTTTCCCACTATTCTTTTTTTTCGTATTGTATTTGTTTATTTGTCAAGCATATATGATTATAAGCAAAGTATAAACAGTAATACATGATTGAATATATATGTAATAGTACAAGCATGAATAAGAGTAAAAGAGGTATGAATATATGGGTACATTAGGAGAGGAACGATAGGCACGATTGTGCGCTTATGCACGCCCCTTACTTATGCACGCCCCTTACTTATGCACGCCTCTTAGGAATGGGGTGAGGTCGATGGTAGATAATCTGAGGTTGAAGTTTTTGGGGTTAGGGGAAGAAACTACTGAGTCAGGTAAAGTGTTCCAGGCATTGACCACTCTGTTGTTGAAGTTGAATTTTTTGCAATCAAGTTGCAACGGTTTACATTAAGTTTGTATCTATTGTGAGCTCGTGTATTATTGCGGTTTAAGTCATAGTGTTAAGTTTATTTCTCAGTGTCTAGAGGCTGTGGGAGGATTGAATGGAGAAGAGCAGGCTTAGACTCCATCCTAGCAAGATTGAATGGCTCTTAGGAATGGGGTGAGGTCGACAGTAGACAGTCTAAGGTTAAAGTTTTGGGGGTTTGGGGAAGAAACCACAGAGTCAGGTAGTGCATTCCAGGCATTGATCACTCTTTGCTGAAGTCATATTTTCTGCAATCGAGTTTGGAGTGGTTTACATTAAGTTTGAATCTATTGTGAGCTCGTGTATTATTGCGGTTGAAGCTGAAGTAGTCGTTAACAGGTAGGACATTGTGGCAGATAATTTTATTCTGTCTCTTTCAATTTACTAAAAGAGAATTTGTTTAGAAATACTTTCAAAAGAGGAGAATCCCAGAAAAGTCTGTATGGAGTACGGTATTCTTGCGAATAATTAGTGATGGGGCAGCTCATGTGATGCACAAGTGCGATTGTCCACAATTCTCTCTCTAGCCATACGCAGCATTTCTGGCTTCACCCATATTCATCAAAGGAAACATTTATATATTGGGAAAACATCATGAATTAACTCCTCAACTTACATTTATGATTTATAATTATATTTTTATACTCAATATATATTTGAATATGCCAGAGTATATTCAAATATACTTTGTAGAGTAACTTGAGTGTTCACCAGGACTAAGTTGCAAATCTTAAAGATCCTAACAGAATCAAAGCCAATCACTCATGGCTTTCAAGTGGATGGATTTTTAGCATGGGGGAAAAATAGAACTGGAATTTAAATTTGCCTCTGGACACAGGGCCTAGTCCCACGGAGGAAGTTTTTTTTTTAGCATGGGTAAAATGTAGGAAGCTATAAAGCCAAATGAAGCAGGAATTTACTGTACACTGCCCTCTCAGACAGTTGAGGTCTGGCTGGCTTTGTTTTACCGCTCAGCTCTAGAATATATATATGCTGTAAAACCAAGAGCATTTTGTAATCGTATATGCTTTGCAGGCTGCAAATAAGCTGTGATTTATTAGCTAATTTGGGATACGAGTGACCATAGCTAATTTAAGTAATAGGTATCAAAGGACTGTGTAGAATCCATGCACACTTCAACATCTTCTTTGTTGTTATTATATCCACTCTGTAACCTAATTAGCAGTTAACGTTCTTGTTATCCTCCTAACCAGCCAATGTTATTAGGAAATGAAAACTTCTGGTGCACTCTGTCATCTGCATTCCTATGATTTACACATCGCACAGTTGGCGAAAAGAACCGCTGTTGCTATTGTTGTTATTTCTGAAACCTCGTCATGGTAGGGGAAGACTTTATAAATAGCTTCCTTAGGCATTCCAAGCCATTTCTTTGACTTTAGAATGAATATAGTGGATCTTCCCATTTTACAGAAAGGCAAGTAAAGAACCGAGGATAAGATAGGACAACTTTTTACATGCAGATACGCTAAATTTCCTTTGTAATTATCAGCAGTTATTTTTCCATTTCAGCAATTCTTCCTAGAGCTCCTTTAGCCTCTTTATCTTAATAAAGAACATTTATTTGTTTGTTTATTCTGGTTCCTCCAAGTCAGTATTGACTTTGGGTGGCTGCCTGGACAAGTCCCTGTGGTTTTCTTCGCAAGATTTCAAGAAGTAGTTTGCCATTGCCTGCTTTCTAGGGCTGAGAGTGAGTGTCTGGACCAAGATCACCCAAGTTACCTTTGTGCATACATGGGAACTAGAACTCATGATCTCCCCAGTTTCTAGCCTAGTTCTTTAACCACTATTCCAAACTCTTTTTAATAATAAGGAATATCTTCTGTGCTCTTAAAGATCTAACCCAGTGTTTCTCAACCATTATGATCACAATCTGTGGACTTCAACTCCCAGAATTCTGAGAATTCATGCTGGCTGGGGAATTCTGGGAGTTGAAGTCCACAGATTGTGATCATAATGGTTGAGAAACATTCGTCTAATTTATACCAGCCTGCTGGATTGGCCAAGCAGGATAAATAAATCTGCCCTCCATTGTACAGTCCTTTCCCCCTTCTAATGGAGAAGGACTTTATACTTAATAAATTGACAGCTGGCAAATTTTGCTATCATATAGGCAGTACTGTATTTTTTATTCCCAGTCTAGCAGTGGCTATTTATTTATCAGTCATTTGTATTGTAGAGTGGTGATAATGGATAAATATGTCCCTTTTTGTACTCTTTCTCATTTTCCCATTTTCCCAGCCTTAAATCTGATCCACCTCTTTACTTTTGAATGTTTCATTTGTAATTTTTCCCTCTGACCCTTAAATAAGCTGCCTTTGTCTTATCACAATTTTTTATTGGTTGATTAGCCATTAGGCCATATCAGAATTCAAAATACAGAACAATAATAAGGTCATGTGTTACAAAAATGGAGTAAGAGGCATAAACCAAAAGAAAATGCAAGTCAGGTTTCTGTGTCAACCCTATAATTTATCCCAATCTGATCCATTTATTTTTATTTATTGGCCTGGTTAAAAATACAAAGCACAATATAACACCCCTAAATAAACATTGAAATAATCAAAAACATTTAAAAAATAAAATGTTTTAGACCATTAAAAACACATGCAGTTTCCTTTATCCTCTCTGTGGAAATTTTATAGTTTTTAAAAGAGTTTTAAGGAGTTTATTTTATTTTAATTATTTTATTGTGGCTAGTGGAGATTGGTGCAGTGGCCTAGAGGTGGAGCTCTCGCCTCACAATCAGGAGGCTGTGAGTTCGATCCTAAGTAGCTGTAACATATTAACAGAGTTGGAAGGGACCTTGCAGGTCATCTAGTCCAACCCCCTGCCCAAGCAGGAGACCCTACATCTGTCTCTACCTAGTAGAGGCAGCTATTTCTCTTTCTGGGCACGATGAGAATATATCTGCTGAACAAAACTCCACATTGGTGACAGGAAGGGCATCTGGCCAGTAAACACACAGCTCCATTCAGTTGCCCAGACTCCACAGCAAGGGATTATGGGGTTGTTAAAAGAAGATGATGACTGGGGCTAGTGGAGGATTAGGTTACTTCATTCCAGTTTTATACGACTGACCATCCCAGGTTGACACATTTTAAATTATTGTGAATATATATTATCTCAGTTCTATCACAGGACGTTGTTTTAACTATACTGTATTATTATTGTGCTGGTTGTTTTAGTGTGAATATTTGTTTACTGTGCTTTGAGCTAACTTTATTGGATTGATTTGTAATTATTCCACTTTGCTTAGCAGGCGCCTTGGGAAAGGCATGCAGCAATAATAACAAAAGCAACTACACTAAAAAAAAGTGGAATGCTAAAATATGGAACCGCAGATACCTAAAACACAACCCACCAAACATCACTATTATTGAAAACTTTTTAAAAAAGTGGTTCATAAATGTAGCAATTCAGTGAGACAGTTGAACTGATGAAAAACAAATAGGAAAAGTCTCAAAAGCCAGGAACTGCAAACTGAAGTGGAAAGATGTTGGAAGGAACAGGCAACTATAATACTAATAGTAGTCATATCAAAGGGATTCATCAAATATTTGGAAGTTTCAATTTATTGGAGATAATACCCTAGCAACAGAAGTAGTTTGACAGTGAAAAAGAGGCATATAAGAGGATATTAGGGTCCATTTTACCACATAGCTTCCAGAAGATGGCAATAGCAATAGCACTTAGACTTATATACCACTTCACAGTGCTTTACAGCCCTCTCTTAATGGGTTAGAGAGTCAGCATATTGTTCCCAACAATCTGGGTCCTCATTTTACTGAACTCGGAAGGATGGAAGGCTGAGCCAACCTTGAGCTGGTGAGAATCGAACTGCTGGCAGTGGGCAGAGTTAGCTTGCAATACTGCATTCTAACCAATGTGCCATCAGGGCTCTGGATGCTGGAAAGTAATCTTCTAGAATAGTTTAATCTGGATTCCTGCAATGAGGATGAGAAAAGGGGAGTAACAACCATTCTAGGATTCAGCCCTGGCAAACTTCCTCTTATCCACTGCCCAAAAAACAGCATGGATCAACAGCATGAAATCAACAGCATGAAATCACCGTGTGATTTCCAGGAATCAATCCACCTGAAAGAGATTAAAAAAAAACTTTACTAAGCCAAATGCTTGAGTCATCTTAAATGATTCCCTCAAACTGTATGGTTATGTCTGCACAGGTCATCTCTTCAGGATAGGCCAGGTCAAGAGACAGATTTTCCAAGAAATACTAAAACTGTGTCGATAGAGGCTCTAATAGCAGAATCTTGAAAGTCTGGCAGGGTTTTCTCCTTCCTTCTTATATCACCTCACCTGATTCCTAAGAGGTCAGTAAGGGACGTGCATAAGTGCACCAGTGTGTCTACCATCCCTGTCCTAATGTTCCCTCTTATCAGTACCCATCTTATGTATATAAACAATGCAGGGACGGGTTGCTCTCTTACCTTGCTATCGGTGCGCTGTGCGCGCATCACCACATTTCGTGCACATGCACGCTCGCTACGTGCATGCGCCCCCTCACGCGATGTTGCTTCTGTGCATGCATGGAAGCAAAATGGTGTCAAAATCTCACGAGGGGGTACGCGCCTGCGTGTGATTTCAGCAATTTTTTGCTTCCGCGCATGCGTGGAAGCGAAATCTCACTGAAATCTCGCACACGCGTGTGTCCCCTCATGATATTTTGGCGTGATTTTGCCTCCGCGCGTGCGCAGAAGCAAAAACTTGCCGAAAAAATCACGAAAAAAGATGGCGGCTCCTAGGGACCGGCAACCGACCGCACCAGGTCAGTAGCCTCTTGATGATGTCACCAGCCCGCCGCTACCGGTGCGATAGAGTGGACCGCACCGGTAGGAACCCACCACTGAAACAATGTTATATCTATGTATATTACTAAAACGTACTTGACAAAAATAAATAAATAAAATAAAATGTTACATTTTTTACCAATGTTCCTTTTCTGACCTTAATGTTTTGCTAACGCTTACATTCCTTATCTAAGGTCATCTTTGTAGTTCTCTATAGCACAGCACAATAGGATCAGTCAAGAAGCTAATGACTGCATTTGCACAAAACGTGATTAGTTGGGACTGTTTTTCTGCCCTGGCTTGTTAATTTTCAGTTCATGTTAGAAACTGGCTTAATTCAATCACCAGTGTAAGTGTGTAATATGAACCCAAAATGTGATTCTTGGAGAATGCTTATTTTTTCCCCCTTGCTTCAGCAGAGGGCAGCACTGATGCTGTAACTCATCTTTCTGTGTCCTAGACATTATTTTGCTTTTCTTACAACATCTAAAATACAACAGGGATTGTAGGAAAAATGGCACTTATACGGACATACACACACACACACACATTTGCCTCGTTGGCGAATCTTATTGATCCTTGTTTTCTAAATTTAGTTTGAGGATTGACTCAACAGGGATTGACACTTTATGAATGCATTTTATTTTATTTTATTTAAAAAAATGCATTTATTCATTTGCTACGACTTTGTTTACTTTGTCTGTTGTAACTGAGCCTCTTCAGATCACTTCAAGCTGGCTGGAACCCCGGTTGAAGTGATGGCTCAATGGCTCCAGGGTGGAGAACAAGTGGTCCTTTAGCTATTGATGAGCTGCTTTTCCCCACATCCTCCACTGATGGCAGGCTGGGAGTTTAGTTTAGGAACAGCCCATGATTCCTTCCTATATTTCATTCTTCCTGCCAGAAATTTAACTATCCGGATTTAAATCTTGGATTGAATTGGTAAGCGGATGTGCTTTTAGCAGTGTAGCAACTAGATACAAGGAGTCCTTGTTAAGCAGCCACAATTGAGACCAGCATCTAAGTCATTAAGAGACTCTGCTTCCTGGCATTATGGATGCTCCATCACTGGAGGCTTTCAAGAAAAGATTGGACAACCATTTAACTAGGATGACTCCTAATGACTCCTGTCTTAGACAGAGGGGGTGGACTAAGAGACTTCCAAAGTCCCTTCCAGACCTATGAGTCTCTGTGTCAGCCTCCATGCTGCTTGCTTGCTTCGGCTGCCATAGAAATGGGGCGAGGGGGGAGGTCTAGGTATTTGGGAGGAGCGGGGAAGCAGTGCTGGAGATGTCTCCATTTGTGTCTGATTAGGGAGTTGGGGAGGAAAGTTCTCATCATATACTGCGCAGCTGAATGGACATGTTTATCGCCAGCTCAAGGTCAACGGTTTTTGCTGACCAGATGTGAAGGCCCCACCTGAAGATGTGGCCCACATGACATCTGGGGGGCATCGGGACTGGATGGCCAACCCGGGTCTTTGGGGGGAGGGATTTGGGATTACTTTCTATATGTAATTTTGGCGCCTTTTGCCTCAGATCTTGCTTTCAACTTGTTGCTATCAGTTCTTATCCAGTAAAAGTAACTTTCTCTATCATTATGCAGTTGGGGGTCTTTCTTGCCTGGATTTTGAACGGAGGTGCATCTGACACTCTGATTCTAAATGATTTCCATTGCTAGTGAACAAAACTAACCAATCACTGTGAAAAGTTTTAGGGAGACAAACAGAAACATGCAACAATGAAGACCGAAGAAATCTTGTGGATTGTTAGAATATTCCTTGAAATAGCCAACAGGTTTCATGAGTTATCTGAAAGTAATAAGGATTCATGTTTGTGAACATGCAGTAATAATACATTATATATCATAATAGTATATTGCAATTAATACCAGCATTTGTTGGCAAGACCGTGTCTCCAATCTGGTGGTCTTGGATCGTGTGGACCGAGTTCCTGATTATCAGAGTCCAGATGAGATGGGTGGGATAAATGATCAGAATGGATGACTACCATGTATATTTCAATGTACTCTATAGTGTATTGGAGTCTGGGAAGAGACCTTGAGGCTGACAGCTACAAAGATGTGATGAGAGAAACTCTAGGCCACTGGGACATCCAGCCAAGAGAACTATAAGCTGTGGCTGCTAACAGAACCTGTTGGTGACCTCTGAACAGCCAGAGGTGGGTTCCTACTGGTTCTAACCGGTTCTTTAGAACCGTTAGTAACTCGGTGATGACGTCACGGAGCCGGTTATGTCGGTGTCTCCGTAGGCGCAGCCATCTTGGATTTTGCTTCTGCACATGCGCAGAAACTAATTTTTGCTTCTGCTCATGCACATAAGCTATTTTTTGATTGCTGCGGGTGCGCACACACAATTTTAGACTGGGACTTCAGAGCCATCATTGTGTCGACAGATGAACTGCACAACAAGTACATCTTTGAACCCAAAGGACTCCCTCCCCCACACACACTTATTTACTTGGGAATAACTTCCACTGAGTACAAATGCATGGGCCGGTATGTATGATCTACAAACATGTTTACAATTAGATTAAAATATCTGATATCTATCTCAACCCACATAGCTCAGTCTCCGTGTCTTGTTTTCTTAAATTTTAGCTTTTCAAAACTGCAAGGAACTCCCACCTACTTTTCTCCTTTATTAATATATGGCCTTCCACGGTTGTTATTTTTGCCTCTTCTATACCAAGTTGTTTATTTGCAGCCAGGGGATTGCTACGGCCATATGCTGTTGGCCAGTCATGGTGTCTGTTTGGTGTCCCCTAATCCCTCTGGCAGTTTAGCTGTCTAGCCAGAATTATGCTTAATATTCAATTAGTTACGCTGGGAACCTATTTTATGTGAGTTCAAGGAAGGGACACAGTTTTTGTTGGAGGCAGCTTAGAGAGCACTCGGCAACCAGCTTCTATTTAGAACGTTTGATGCGGTTGTTAAATGAATCATGTGGCCATTAAAAGCAAATCCAGCTTCCCCCATTGACTTTGCTTTTTGGAAGCCAACTGGAAAGGTTGCAGATAATGATCACATGACCCCAGGATGCTGCAATCATCATCAATACATTCTGGTTCTCGAGTGCCCGAATTTTGATCACGTGACTATGGGGATGCTGGAATAGTTGTAAGTATGAAGGCTGGTCGTAAATTACTTTTTTTTAGTGTCATAACTTCCAATGGTTGCTAAATAGAATAGAATAGAATTTTTTTATTTATTGGCCAAGTGTGATTGGATACACAAGGAATTTCTCTTGGTGCATAGGCTCTCAGTGTACATAAAATTAAAGATAAGTTCATCAAGAATCATAAGGTACAACACTTAATGATAGTCCGGGTACAAATAAGCAATCAAATCATATTAGGAACCAGTCAATATAAATCGTAAGGATACAAGCAACAAAGTTACAGCCATATAGTCATTAGTGGGAGGAGATGGGTGATGGGAACGATGAGAAGATTAATAGTAGTGCAGACTTACTAAATAGTTTGACAGTGTTGAGGGAATTATTTGTTTAGCAGAGTGATGGCGTTCAGGGAAAAACTGTTCTTGTGTCTAATTGTTCTGGTGTGCAGTTCTCTATAGCATTGTTTTGAGGGTAGGAGTTGAAACAGTTTGTGTCCAGGATGTGAGGGATCTCTAAATATTTTCACAGCCCTCTTTTTGACTCGTGCAGTGTACAGGTCCTCAATGGAAGGCAGGTTGGTAGCAATTGTTTTTTCTGCAGTTCTAATTATCCTCTGTGTCTGTCTTGTTGGGTTGCAAAACCAAACCAGACAGTTATAGAGGTGCAGATGACAGACTCAACAATTCCTCTGTAGAACTGTATCAGCAGCTCCTTGGGCAGTTTGAGCTTTCTGAGTTGGCACAGAAAGAACATTCTTTGTTGTGCTTTTTTGATGACATTTTTGATGTTAGGTGTCCATTTTAGATCTTGAGATATGGTAGAACCTAGAAATGGTTGTATGTCCAGGACTACCTGCACAAAAACAGGGCTGGGGACTGAGAGATATTTATCCATTGTTAGGATAATATTTTAAGTATGGCGTTTGGTTCCAAAATGGCTATTTCCCATAAAACTAAAAAAAAAAGAGAGACAGACATAGCATGCTCCAAAAACAAAATTGTTTTAAAATACATACATTTCCTTACTTGCAGATTTTTCTTCTTCTGCCATTTGTTTTCATTCAGGCTCCATTGAAAAGAATTATGTTAGTATTTATTTTGGTTGGCCTCAAAATTTGTCTGCTGTACTGGGAATGTGGTAGGGGATGAAGTGAAACCAGGATTAGTAAATTCTCCCAGGATAATCGTAAACTACTTTTTGATAGATAGTACAGGCAATATTGTATTCTAACTTGTCAGCTTTTTAAAAGTGCAGAATTAGGATACGAGACATTCAGGTCTTGTAAATCTCTTTCTTGAAAATCACACCCCACGATTTCTGTCAATACTGGTTGTGGGCCAATATTAAACTGACTAGTCAGCTGAGTTCATCGTTGAATAAATTGAAGAGGCTGGCTAATCTTCATTTGAATAATTTAAAAATGAACAGATTTCTCATGTGAAGCTCCAGAACACACATTCTTCTTATCTGCTACTGCACCTTTTGGCTGACTTGACATACAGCAAATCTGTAATATTATTGGAAGATTGCTTTGATGAAAGTGTGAGAGATTTTCTCCATTTTGTATAGCTAATTCTTGACAGATATTGGCAGATAATTTATCCTGTTCCTTTAAAATGACATGATTGTAGCCAGTAACCATTTCTGGGCTGGTTTTCAGGAACATTCCATTTCTAATTTTCAGTGGCAAAGTGTGACTGTCTTCCATTTCTCTCCCTCTCTCTTTCTACATTCCTCGCAGTCCTGTCTCCTCCTCCTCTTTGACAAGATGAGAAGGAAAAATTCTGCTGGATTCCAATATTTGAAAAAATCTCTGTAAAATAATTGATATCTTTGAAGTGATCCGCCTGTTTAATTTCTCCAAATCTCTCTGAGGAAAAAAAGTTTTCAACAAATTTTCAAAGGACCAGTGACTGTAATGACCATTAAAAAAATATCCACTAATAGAACTTTTCTTTTAAGGTCTTCCCTCCTAAGGGGTGAGACTGAAGTCTGAGAAGACCATTGGAGTGAGAGATGGATAGTGAAAGATATTCCTAACCACTTCATTCTGATTTTCTTACTGAATTAATGAATTTTTTTTAGTTATTGCACTCACCTTCTTGATCAAATTGCTGAAATCACAAATTGACCAGTCAGTCTCAGTTCAGACAACATGCTAAACCAAAACAGAAACTCACAAAAAATAAACAAAAGTCCTAACTAAGTTTAAAAGTAGCTTAACATAAGGATAAATGCAGCATAGATGGAATAGGGAAATTGGTTAGATGATGATGATGATGATGATGATAATAATAATAATAATAATAATAATAATAATAATAATAATAATAATAATAATAATAATAATAATAATAATAATAATAATAATAATAATAATAATAATAATATCATCTAGTTTCTGCAGCCATGGCTACTTCAGTCCAGCTAGGGATGCAATAGATTGATGCTCAAATGATTTATTTTACATAAAAAAATATTGGAGGTTCAAATCTTGTGTGCTCTCTCTACAACTTGAAATCCTGAAAAGCTAGTCAGTATTAAGATAATGCACACCAGTTCTAAAACCCTTTACTACTGGTTCGCACGTGCACACACGCGATGCTTCTGTGCATGCGCAGAAGCGTCCCGGGTGGGTGGGCAGAGCCTCCCGCCGCTGGTGCTACCGGTTCTAAGAAGCAACCCACGGCTGATGTACACCAAAATAAAGGTGTACATTTTTGTAAAGCTTAGCCTAAAATGTTTATTGTAGGATGTCAGTAAGAAAGAATAGAAAAAAACCTCACACAATGATTTGTCATAAAAATAGACAGATGGATTTAAAAAAGAAGAAAAGCTATAGCTACTGATAGGGTTAATAATTTCTAGATAGAATTACAAAATAAAAGTAGTTCAAACCACTTTGTTCAACCTGTCAGTTAGCAAACCAGTTGCATTACTTTCAGGTAATATAAGAGATGCCAGCCAAGAAAATGATGCAGAAGTTTTGAATGTATTTGAGAGAAATAATGGCCTCCCCAAATTTCTTTGTTGGTTTTTATCTTCTTAATAGATTGATAAGAAATTATTAGGTTTAAAAATATCTAGAGCAGAAGCAAGACAGAAGCAAGGGTTTTTTTTGTGTGTATGGGGCAGAGGCTATACTTTTAAAACTTTCTAAGGTTGCATGAAACTAAACCAGTGATATTATTAGATACAACATTGAGCCAAAATATCTACTGTAAACATATAAAATATTATATTTTGCTTGAAAGAGGCTTTTGCTTTCCTTCCTTCTTTGTAGGGCACTTGAGAATTTAGTATGAATTTCTTTTGTGGTGGATGCTGGCAGCAATATCATAAAAAGACTTCCGTCATTATATGCTCCATTGTAATTATATTGGAGTGTGGGAGGCCAGGGAAAATGCAAAATATATTCTTCCAGGCAATTGTGGAGAATTGGCTGAAGGAGGAAGATTAAAGACTGAACTTGAAAGGAACATAGTTAGAAGAGATTTACTGACCTTGAATGAGTTCCAGTCTACAGGCTAGACGAACTACATCCTACATTGTTTTTGATGATCTGAACAAACCTCTGTTTATTATCTTGAGAAATCTCAGAGAATAGATGCAGTATTATGAACCAAATGTATGGATGGCAGAAGTCAGCATGGATTTGCGAAGAAAAAATATTATTAAACTAATCTTATATCTCGGTTTGATTTGGTAACTTGCTTAGTGGGCTGTGAATACAAAATATAACTGTAGGAAAGCATTTGATGAAGTATCACATGACACTAGGATTAACATGCCAGTTAGGCATGGGCTATGTGGCATGTTGTGGATGACAGACCAACGACATACCTATGGTTCAAAAGTTGTATGTGGACAATACTAATTTGTAATTCCTTATCAAAATGGAGTGACGTATACAATAGAATTCTACAGGGTTCGGTCATAGGACTTGCTGGTCTTCTCTAACCATGAATTAATTATTTGAAGGAAGAGATAGAGATAAAACTTATTAAAAGTATAGATGACATATGCCTGGATGGAATGCCTGTGTCTCTGGAAGTTAGAAACAAAATCATCTTGAAACTTTAGAGAAGTAGACTGAAAATTACAGAATGGAAATATGAAGTTATGCACTTAAAAAAAATAGGATGGGAATTCATGGCTTGCATGAATGGGAAGTAGGTATGGGACTCATTCCATGTTTACTTCTAGGCAACATAGTTTAAGAAAGGATAGGGTGCTTAGAATAGATACATAGGGCAATGGGATGATCTTGGGACTAGAAACTAAGCCTTGTTTTATGGAAGTATTAAGGAGATGGTTGGGTTTATTTAAATAAAAATTACCAAGGAATAATATGAAAACTTATTCAAGTAACTGAAGGATGTTACATATGAGAAAGTCAAGATCAATTCATGATTGCTCCAAAATATTGCTCCCAAAAAAGAGCCCCTCTTTGAGGGAGATGGATTGCTTAGAAATATGAAGTACCGTATAAATTAATAAATAAAATAAAATGCAGGACAGGGAGTAACAGTCTTAAGTTCCAGGAAAACAAATTCCTGAAGTCTTCACAGTAAAAGTGATTGATCAATGAAGCTAATTACCTCAAGAGGTTATACACTTCCAGTTAACATACGTGTTCAAGCAAAAAGTAGACATACACTTAACTGGGATTCTTTAAACTGGATTCCTGCAATGAGGAGGGAATTTGGAATTTGCCTGTGTCTGGTTTTCAGTAACAAAAAAGTGTTTAGCTGCTTTGGAACTGCTTACTGAGAGGTGATGGTATTAAACTAATTTGGATGAGATTCTGGTCTGTGCTGCTGAGAGTTGTTGCTCCACCTGTCTGAACCCCACGGATAATCAAAATCTTGAAAAAAATGAAAGACACAATTCATATATAGTGGTGAAAAAAAAAGACATAATCCATATGCAATGGAACATCCTAATCACTCAATGTCATTGAGAAAAAACTTCATTTTTCAAACTTACCAATAAAGCCTTCTATTAATTCTTTAACTTTTTCCGAGGGGTCTGCACAAACAATGTTTTCTGTAAGAAATATCTTTCTCATTATAATCTCTAAATTTTTGTTCCTTTTGAATTGTCTTTTTTCAGTGGCTCTGGAATGATAAACACCTCAAACCAATTCCTCATAAAGGTCAGGAATTAGTTTATCTTCTCAGCATGCTTAATGATCTATGCAAAAGGAGAAGCTCAAACTGGTTAATTTTTCAAGCAGCTTTTCAAAGAATGAACAAATGAATATTCAGGAAGGATATGTAAATCTATGGGCTCTCCAAATGTGTGCATTAAGAAAGAAAAAGAAAAAGAAAAGAAAAAAAGAAAAACAACCCAAACCAATAAGCCAATATTTCATTTACATTGTAACCAACCTATAACAATATGGAATAATAATTTTTATTTTATTTTATTTATTTTAATAAAATTTATATGCCGCCCAACTCCCAAAGGGACTCTGGGCGGCTTACAACTATAAAAATACAATTATAGGATAAAAAGACAATTAAAACACAGTTCAAACAAACCTTTCACAAGTAATTACATCACAACACATACATACATGGGGTGATCTCATTAGCCACAGACCTGCCAAAAAAGCCAGGTCTTAAGGGCCTTCCGGAAGGCCAGCAAGGTGGGGGTATTACGGATCTCGGTAGGTAGTTCATTCTATAGGGTCGGAGCCGCAACAGAGAAGGACCTCGCCCGCGGACCCACCAGCCGACATTGTGTGGCTGACGGGACCTTGTGCGATCTCACTGGTCGCTGGGAGGAATGCTGTAGAAGGCGGTCACGCAGATAAACTGGTCCTGAGCCATGTAGGGCTTTAAAGGTAATGACCAACACCTTGAATTGCATCCAGAGACTGATCGGTAACCAGTGCAGCTCGCGTAAGATGGGAGTCGTGTGGGTATACCTAGCGGCGCCCATGACAGCACGCGCAGCTGCATTCTGGACCAGTTGTAATAATAATAAAAAGCTCATTGTCAGAAGCAGAACAGATTCTATTATTCAGAGTGCATACTTAGTTCTGCTGAGTTACAAAACTCAGTAAAAACTCAGAGTAATTCAGAACCCTTGATAATAATAATGGTTGGCTTGGCTGCTGTCTATGGGCGAGAGTTGAGTTAATACAACAGAGAACAATTGCTAAAGTTGTTGAGGACTGCTATAGCTACCTTGTCTGATGAGATTACATTTATTTTGAAATAAAGGAGCTTGAAGACTTCTGGAACAACAGGTGGCAATCATAGTCAAGAGCACCTTTTAACAACAGCATTAGGTATATCAACTAGAACTTTTTCAGCAGGATTTATTTGCGTTAGATTTTTTTTTAAGGTTGTAAGGAAGGAACAAAAACTCAGTTTTGCTTTGTGTGTGTGCATCTTCGAGTTGGTTTTTGATTCCTGATGACTGCCTCTATGAGTCTTTTGCAATTTTCTTAGCAAGATTTCAGAAGTGGTTTACCACTGCATCTTTCTCAGGGCTGAGAGAGAGTGACTGGCCCAAGGTCACCCAGCTGGCTTTGTGTCTAAGCTGTGACTAGAACTCATGATCCCCCAATTCTTAGCCTTAGCCATTACACCAAACTGGCTTGGCTTTGTATTTAATTAAAATTTAATTAATTTAGAAGCTGCATTAACAGGGGGATAGAATCAAGATCACATGAAGTATTAATACCACTTTTAGTTTATAATGCCTTGGTAAGACCACACTTGAAATACTGCATTCAGTTTTGGTCACCATGATGTAAAAAAGATGTTGAGACTCTAGAAAGAATGCAGAGAAGAGCAAAAAGATGATTAGGGGCTAAAACATATAAAGAACAGTTGCTGGAATTAGGTATGTCTAGTTTGATGAAAAGAAGGACTAGGGGAGACATGATAACAGTGTTCCAATATCTCAGGGGCTGCCACAAAGAAGAGGGAGTCAGGCTGTTCTCCAAAGCACCTGAGAGCAGGACAAGAAGCAATGGATGAAAACTAATAAAGAAGAGAAGCAACCCAGAACTAAGAAGAAATTTCCTGACAGAACAAGTAATCAGTGGAACAGCTTGCTTCCAAAAGTTGTGAATGCTCCAACACTGGAAGTTTTTAAGAAGAGAATGGACAACCACTTGTCTGAAATGGTATAGGGTTTCCTGCCTGAGCAGGGGATTGGATCTATTCTATTCTATTCTATTCTATTCTATTCTATTCTATTCTATTCTATTCTATTCTATTCTATTCTATTCTATTCTATTCTATTCTATTCCATTCCATTCCATTCCATTCCACTCTTAAAATTAAATAGGTTCATTATAATTTTCATATAAAATATTTTGTTTTCTGTTGGTAATAGCAAACATTGAAAACGATAACTTCTGGAGGGCACTGGGAGCTGCATCAAAGAGCTTTGATGGGTCACAGGCAGCTCTATGGCTGCATTATACTTGGTCTATGTATGGACATCATACACACAGAAATGATGTAATACAAGCATCATAGTATTTAGGGGATGGATTCTGTTTCCGATGAAGTTTCTAAGTCATCTTAAAATGCATCACTACTTAAGCACATTTCAGCAACTGGACACCGTCATCTGTTTATTGGCTGGAACATTTCCAGGCTTAATTTAAAATTCCACTTTGTACTTTTGGAGTCTTAAAGGCTTTACATGAAGATTACTTATACCCACAGAGGTAGACCTGAGTTTAAAATTAAAACCTTCGATAGGTATAAGAGATGGGGACTGTGTGGTGCTTACTCTATCTTAAGGAAATGTGTCCTGGGAGTTATATAGTTGTTTCCATCAGCTCTTGTAAGAAAGTATTTGCCTTTTAAATAAAGTGCTTCAAATTATATATACTCTATGTTGGCCGATACTGTAATTTAACTCTGAGATTTGACTCACTTTAATGGATTGGCTCTTCAATTTGTTTCATGCCATATGCATTTCTTGGTGGCAATAGAATTATGGGTTATCTTTTCAACTGCCTACAACCGTGATGGCGAACCTATGGCACGGGTGCCACAAGTGGCACGCGGAGCCATATCGTTGGGCACACGAGCTCAGGTCCGGCATGCATGTGTGCAACAGCCGGCTGATTTTCGGGCCTTCTGGGCCCACTGGGAGTCGGGAAACAGGCTGTTTCCAGCCTCCAGAGGGGGTGGGGAAGGCCATTTTCGCCCTCCCCAGGCTCCTAGAAAGACTCTGGAGCCTGGGGAGAGTGAAAAATGGGCGTGCCATTGCATGCTGGGAGCAGGGCGGTCATGCGTGCATGTGTGGGGGTGCATGGAATTATGAGTGTGGGCACGCACACATGTGATCCCCCGCATTCCCCCCCCCTTTTGGCACGCGAACCAAAAAAGGTTCGCCATCACTGGCCTACAAGATATTTGAAAGAAAAGTGTAAAACAAAGTAAAAGATTATAATCATCCCAGGTCATCTGTCATTGAAGCAGAAATTAATTGCAGAATCTCCTTTCCACATGGAAAGGACTGAGGTCTTCCCAGAGCTCAGTTATGAGTGGGACAAAGGATAGGACAAGAAGACCGAGTGTCAATGGAAAGTCTCCTTGCTTCATGTTGATTTAAAATAAAGATGGTGTTTTGTAGACCTTCCTACTGCGAGCAACATTTTTACCAGTTTAGGATGCATGGAATGCCTACTGTGTTTTTAGAGGGCTGCTATTCCTAACAATTAGGTTGCTGCCAAGGATTTGACAGGCAAAGTGGTCCTCTGGGTCCATTCCTTGAATCTGCAAAGCAGCTGCAGCTGCTGTTGCTGGAAAGCTTGGCATGACCGCTTTGAGGCATTCCCTTTGTTGTTTTGCCATGTGTGTCTACATGCCCAGAATATATTTTCACCTGGAGAACTTCAAGATGGCCTCCAAGCAGCTGCTTTATGACTTGGAGAAGTGGGTCCAGCGGGACCCTTTGCAAGAACATCCCTGAAAGACTTAGCACAGGCTTAGTAACTCTCTGTGTTTGGTGAGAAATATAATCATTAAGTTTCTTGGCCATTTTATTTTCCCTGGGGGCAAAAAATATAGATGACATTAATGGGAAAAAAAACTAGTGTTTTTTCAGATATAGGCTTTTAATTTCAGATATAGGCTTTTAATATGGAGCTGAAGTGGTGCAGTGGTTAAATGCTGCGACTGCAGGCTGACTGCTAATTCAGCAGTTCAGCTGTTCAAATCTCACCGGCTCAAGGTTGACTCAGCCTTCCATCCTTCCGAGGTGGGTAAAATGAGGACCCAGATTGTTGGGGGCAATATGCTGAACTCTGTAAACCGCTTAGAAGGGCTGTAAAGCACTATGAAGCGGTATATAAGTAAAGTGCTATTGCTATAAAGTGCTATTGTGTCCTCTTTCTTTAGAGAGATTGGCATCTGTGCTACTTACACAGGGTTTTTTCTGCTGCAAAACTGAAAGTTTTATGCTCTTCCTATAGCAAATTGTTGATTATTTTAGCATATACAGTTTGCTGTATTTAAAATGAATTTTTGTGGCAGCTCAGTGCAATACAATATTTGATTGAATTAATAAAATTCTGTAGCCCAGTCACGGGGGTCAATATATTGATTTTGATCCAGATGTGATCTAGGTAGTAAATTCTCTGTAATCACCGATAGCTTTGAATTTAGAGCTTGGCCTCAGTTCAATCAAAAGTTACATTCAAAAGAGTTTAATGACACTTCAATGAACTTCAGTCTATGGAAACAGAAACGTTGCCTTTTGTTAGATCACAGGAAGAGAGTGAACATAATTTTCTTATATATTCAGCGAGACACTCTCTTCCCCCCTTTGCAATCTCTACAATTTGCAACTCAACGCTTCATTTTGGTTACAGAAGCTGATGACTGTAATAAAGATTTGATGGAGGGATTGGTTGGTTATGCAAGCTAAAGAGAATAAATATGTTACAGGCTGGAATTTTAGAATGCTCTGAAATCTTGACATTCATGGTTATAGAAGGTCTGTTATAGATGTTTTTATTTAAAAAAAAACACAAAGATGATATGAAGTCAGTCTTTTTGCCTGAGCTGCTCATGACTACCTTATCAGCAGTGGCTGATATTCATATAGCTATCTTCTCCCAGAGATAATGAAAAGTGGCATGCTTTTGGGATGCTGGAGACCCTTGCAGGGGAAACCGAAGATAAGACAACCAGTAGTGTGGTCCTATAAAGACAAAGGCTAATGATAAATGGGGAAAGTAGAATCATGGACATCTTCACATCTATCCCAGCAGCTGAGTTTCACTCCTATAATTGAAGAATGTTTTCTTAACAACACACTACAGGCTGCTTTAGAGTTGCCCGCAATTGCCCATAGCTGGCACTGCATGCTGTGAAGGGATTGATGGGTAAGTGTAGATTGCAGATGGCTGCAGATGAGCTGATGCGCATACCTCCCAAATCCTGATCATGCATTGCACAGAAGAGTGCATCCTGCATGCCAATTGGTTGGTCTGACTTCCTGCTTCCATGTTTTGCTGTTTGAGTGCCCCCTATCCAGAACATTGCGTTCACAGCAGGGAAGGGTTCCAGTTACCTTTGCTACCACTGCGCATCACAATGTTTCGTGTGTGCACGTGTCCCATTGCACGATTTTACTTCCGTGCATGCTCAGAAGGACATTTCAGCCCGAAACACAGCTGAGGAGCTGTGAAATGAAGAAATAAAGGTCAGATGAAGAAATAAAGGTCGGTATTAACCCGGGGGCGGGCGGGAGGGCATTTTTTTTCAAAGCAGAGGACGAGGGGAAGCCAACCAAACCCGAAAAAATTGCCAAAAATTCCGATAAAAATTACATCACCAGCGGGCCGCTACCGGTGCGCATGTAGTGGTCCACACTGGTAGGAACCCACCCCTGGTTCACAGATATGTAAATGGAATACCTATGCTACCATCCCTAAATGACAGACGCATATGTTCCCTGACATGCAGAGCTGGAGAAGTCCGTGTGACCTTTAAGGCCTACGTAGACAGCCAAAGAGTATTTCATGGTCATCTCACTTTTATTGAGAAACTCTCTGTGTTCTTAATGGACCTTCAACTGATTTTTCCCCATCTCAGAGTATTGCAAGGTTGGAGAGAGGACATCTTCTGAGTCAAAGGATGAAGGCAAAATTGTGCCCTCTGGCCAGAAGAACCCTGAATACTGAACAGCTTGATCTTTCTCTGAGGAGTCTCCTCTTTCCCTGAGAAGAGTCTCCTGCCATGCAGTGTTAAGTTCAAGAGCTGGAAATCATGAGAGGAAGTAAAGGCACTTGGGATCCTCAGCAAGCAGACTGCATACTGTATGCTTTGTCACCAAGCTACAGTTTTTGCTTGATAAAAGCCATGCTTCCCTTATGGCTTTTTCAGCGGTTAGAGCAGGATTATCAGAAGACCAATATTTTGCAGCTTTGTAAAGGTTTATTGTAAAAGTCTGGCTGTGGTGGTGGGTTTTTGACCTTCACTGTTCTAAAAAAAAAATGGGAACCCTTTTTGGATGGCTTTTTGCTTTGAGCATTTCTTCCTTTCGGATCTGAAATTCATTGCCTGTGGCAATCCTTCATGCTCAATCCACCTCTGCTTCTTAAAAGACACTGAGAGAGAACTCAACAATTTTTCTTGTTTCTTTGCCTGAAACTTCCATCCCCCCCCCCTCTCTCCTGGGAAAGTACTGTGGACATTTCTGGGTTGCTTTGATGCCATTTCTGTTGCATTGCATTAAAGTGAGGGTTTGATTCTAAGTGCCTTCTTCGTTAAGTTTTTGTATTGCTTCTGAGGGAGAAGAGAAGGTTCAGATATAATTTTTAGGCCCTTGCAGCTTTTTCCTGTCCATTCTAGTTTGTGTGTATATTATTTGGAATTCCACTCTGGACAACTTAAACTGACTGATGTATTTTTTAGACGAGGGATCGCTGTGCGAACATCAGAAGTGATCTGATCTGATAGAACTGTATGGGTGTTATTATATTTACTGCTTCAATATATAAATGGAGGCGCTAATTCAAGCTTTAGAGTTTAAGAGGAGAGGTTCCATGTCCAACTTCTTTTTGCTAGTTTTTGTAACTTGTTAGGATCGATGCTTAGTAGCCTTCTAGAAATTTCATTTTCCCAGTTTTAAAAAACTTTTATCGAGTATACTTCTATTGAGATATGCTTTCCTTTAGCAGAAATGCTTTGCGCTCCCAAAATGGCTCCCAATCTCCCATGCCGATGGTGATTAGCTTTTAGTAACAAAAAGGTATCAAAACCAGACCATTCCTGGCATCCCATTTTTCTGTTTCTCTCTCTTTCTCATCTCTCTCTTCTCTCAGGAGAGGACAGACACTCATGCCAGAGATCTGAATGGTTTGCTTACAGGAAGTTTCAGAATTAACCCAAGGGCAATATATGTTCCTAGAATCATAACTGAGCCTATTTCTTTTTTAATGGGATTTCAGTGTTAGCAACTTTTTTCAAGTATATGTAAGATTTCTTGTTCTCACTCTTTTAGACCCAAAAACCACAATAATTATTTTTGGTGAATGTGTTGGGCAATTCCCCCCCTTCTTCTTAATGATAGGGATCTGTTTTATAGAATCTACTCAATGCTGTCCGCCAGCTGCTGCAATAAGTAGAGTTCATTGGTTAAAATGAAATGCTGTTTTCGGCATTGCATAAATGCAATGTGTATACAATTGAACCAAAATAGAATTAAGATTTACATTTTGAACAAATGAATAACAAGCACATTGATAGTTGTTTCTCCCTGAGTTGCGGTTATGTAAATAAGTATGTTTTGCAATGGGAGCGCATCGTGGGAATGGGAGTCTCCCGACTGTGGCTGTATTTAAGCCATTGGTGTTGATAATGATATATAATTGACACGAACATTTCAAAAATCTGTTTCAAGGCCACCAAATCTCTTAAGTGTTTCAGTGCTGCTGTGCACAATGTTAACTCGTATGCTTCTTGCTTATGAAGAGTTCCTCGAGGAGGTAATTTGTATCAGAGTAGTGTTCTGGGATTTTCTAACCTTGGAAAGTGGCAGTTGCTGAGGCTGGTGGAAAAAGTAAGAGAAGGTGTCAAATGTCAGAGGAGAAAAACCAAGCAATAATAAGATAATGGTTTCAAAAACCCTAGGATTGTACTTTAAACAATATAGATACAGTATTCTGTCCTTTTGTCCTCCTCCTTTCCACCTTGTCTCCTTCCTTTCCTTCTTTCTATCTTGTCTCCTTCCTTTCTTTCTTTCCACCTTGTCTCTTTCCTTCCTTCCATCTCCCTCCCGCCCTCCTTTCCTTCCTTCCTTCCTTCCTCCCTTCCTTCCTTCCTTCCTTCCTTCCTTCCTTCCTTCCTTCCTTCCTTCCTTCCTTCCTTCCTTCCTTCCTTCCGTAGGAGCTACATGAATGTCCTTTAGACTTGGCAACGATTCTGGTTTTCTTTAAGAACTAGGATAGTTAAAGTTGCATTCAGCAGTAGGTGTTAAATTAGGCAGAACTTTAAAACCAATTTAAACCTTTTAAAACAGTATCTACCGAGTGCATGGCGAAGGGCACGCATTTATCTGAAGGATCACTGTGCCACTGTAAACGGTTTCCACAGCTTCGCAGAACATCTCTGGGTGACCATTTAGGTAGCTGGAGTCTATTGAGGTGACATCACCCATGAAAAATTTAATCTCCCTTCACTGCTTGATCCAGCCAGAAGGACACAGATGAGAGCTCTAATAGGGCTGTTGCTGAGCATTTACTTGTAAATATAAATGGGAGCATGCTACTTGTGACAACTCGCTGCTCAAAAATTTAAAAATGAGTCAAGCAGCCCTTGAAAAAGGAACTTCAGATTTGATCTACTGCAATTGCTTCCTTCACCCATGTTTTCTGACAATTATCGCTGGTGCCAAATCAGCCAGTTATTTGTTTTGTTTTTCCACCATTTTTATGCCCCTTCTCTTTGCATAAACTCAGACAGCTTTCCAAATAAAGGATACCCGAGACATAACAATACAGCCATGAGAAAACAGAGGCATTATCCAGCCAGTCTGATAAAAAAAAAAAACCGTCAGCCACACTAAGCAATTAACTGCAGATGCAGTCAAGTTCCCAGTCCAGGAAATGACAGTTGATACTACATGCCAGAGTCACTATAATTGAAAACAAAAAGAGGAAGCATTTTGAAATGAGATGATATCGATATTAAGGTGCACAGCTCATGCTGCCAATTCAGATGTTTTTAGAGAAGTTTCCTTGTGTTTCAAATAATGATGATAATTTGTAATGGTATCTCAAATGAAACATATCCAGTAACAAGAGATGCTGGGGCTGAAGTTGGAGACTCTGAAAGCTTCTAGATGATCAACAAGGATGTGGAATTGAACATAGAATATAGAATAACAGAATTAGAAGGAACCTTAGAAGTCTTCTAGTCCAATCCGATACTTAAGCAGAAGACCATATCCAATTTTGGACAAAAGGCTGTCCAATCTCTTCTTAAAAACCCCCAGTGATGGAGCACCCAAAACTTCTGGAGGCAAGCCATTCCGCTGATTAATTATCACTGTCAGGAATTTTTTTCTTAGTTGTAAGTTGAATTTCTCTTTAATGGTCTTCCACCCATTACTTCTTGTCCTGTCTAGTACTTTGGAGAATAGTAGCCTAAGAAATCCGTTCTTGGCAATATTTTGTCAAATGTAATTTGAAAATCTAAGGGGACATGGTAGTGGTGTATTGATGTCACTGGGGAGCCCACAAAAAATTCTGGACCATTTTCTGTGGTTTGAGAGGAAGAGGAATTAGAATAGAATAGAATAGAATAGAATAGAATAGAATAGAATAGAATAGAATAGAATTCTAGAAGAAAAGAGGGGGTGCCAAGGCAAGAGGGTGGTATTTATACTTTTGAAAAACTCGGTCCTGATTGGCTAGAGGGCAGATTTAACCCATTCTTGGAGGCTGGCTCCACCTACTATGGAGAATAGAATAGAATAGAATTCTTTATTGGCCAAGTGTGATTGGACACACAAGAAATTTGTCTGGGTGCATATGCTCTCAGTGTACATAAAAGAAAAGATACATTTGTCAAGAATCATGAGGTACAACACTTAATGATTGTCATAGGGTTCAAATAAGCAATCAGGAAACAATCAATATTAATATAAATCGTAAGGATACAAGCAACAAGTTACAGTCATACAGTCATAAGTGGGAGGAGATGGGTGATAGGAACGATGAGAAGACTAATAGTAATAGTAATACAGCCTAGTGAATAGTTTTATAATAGTATTATAAAATAGATGCGCTAATTTTGGCATGGTAATAGCATGTCTATTTCCATCTGTATTTCCTTCTCATATGGAAAATCTTGGCACTGGAAATCAGCATTACTGAAGTTCAGTTGTGGAATCTTGGAAGTTTCTCAAAGCACTAAAATTGGATTACTGCAGCTCTAGATATCTGTGAAGTGTATAGCTCTCATCAACCTTCGTTAGCATGGGCAGCGCTGGAGATTATTTGCCGCTGCAGAGTAGAAAACTTCTGAGAAATTGCAAGGCAGATTTCAACAAAGCATTAATCTGCCTGGAAATCAAATTTGGCATGTCCTGAGCCTTAGACAGATGGTTAAGCTGCTGCATCCTCAATCAGACCATTGGGCCAACTAGCCGATTTTGGCCAGAGAGGCTGTATATCCTGCATCTGCAGAACAAGCTGGGGGTGGTTGAATCTGAGACCTTTTGTGTGCTAAGTGTGTGCTCTCTGCCATTCAGCTGTGGCTCTCTTATACTGCCTCAGCAAATCTTGTTTGTACGTAGTATAAGGAAATTATTGTTGCCTGTGATCTACCCAAAATGTATTTATTTCCCGTATCTTTATTTCTTGTCTCTGCTGTCCAAAGATTTGCGGTTGAGCGAGTCCTCCCTGCCCCACATTCTCCCTCTCTTTCGCTTTGCCTTGCAAGCAGGTTCACCTGGCTCTTTGATCATGGAATGAAACTGTAATCCTTGTCTTTGTGATGCCTCGAGCCTTTTGACAGAAATGAGCATGGTGCTGCCAGTTAATCATTAAGGCAACTTTACTTATAAGCAGGGAAGGCTTAGAAGCCAGATACAAGAATCATTGCTTGCATTTAGAGTGCACCTTTTATCCCAATGGATCTAAAGCTCTTTAGAAGTGCCCAGAGTGAATTAATAAATAAAACAGAGAAATATTGATGGGGTTTGCTCTGTTTATGGCTGTTGAAATCCCATTCCCCGCTTCTGCTTAGCGATGGTTAAAAAGGAAATTTACTTGGAAATAAAGAAGAAATCTTGAAAAATACATAGCGTGTGTTATAATAAAACTATAACAGAGACTGATTTCTTGGTTTTGCGTTTAATGCATAGGTATCAAGACTGTGGGAAACCTTTCTTAACCTTGGTAATGTTATAAATATTGTTTTATTTCTTCCTTTCACTGTTGAAGTTTTATATCTCCACTACTTACTGGAGCAAGATTTCTTCTTCCAAAGAAGAACTGAAGTTTTCCAATTTGTCCTTCTTATTCTGCAAGAGTTTGAGATCCTGTCCAGTGCTAGTAGCATCTTCAGCAGAGTAGAATTGGGACCAAATGACACAATATACAGTATAAAGTAAGACCCCAGTCTTCATTCCCTGTTTACTTATATGGACCATACTGCACAAATTTCAGAGAACTTGGGCCAACCTATCATAGTGCCCATTTATAAAAAGGACACCCTAGACCTGCTTGATAATTATAGGTCTATTAGCCTTTTAAATATAACCAGTAAGCACTATGCCAACCGACAAATTTGTTGACTGGGTCAACCTAGAACAGGGGTGTCAAACTCAAGGCCCGGAGGCTAGATCCGGCCAATGGGGTGCTTAGATCTGGCCCATGGGGCCGCCCTGGAAATAGCAAAGGACCAGCCCGTGGTGCCTTTGCTAGCAAAAATGGAGCTTGCGAGGACCCTCCCGAGCTCTGTTTTCACTGGCAGAGGGTTGCAGGAGGCCGTTGCAGCCGAAAACAGAGCTTGGGAGCCTGTTTTCACTGGTAGAGCGCTTGGACCGCCATAGGCACCCCCGACACAAGTGACCTCATACTGGCCACACCCACCCTGACCATGCCCACCCTGGCCCCCCAAGGTCAAACACAACCCTGATGCGGCCCTCAATGAAATTGAGTTTGACATTCCTGATCTAGAATATCATTGGCAAATGAAGAAGTGGGCTTTAAAAGGTAAAGGTTCCCCTTGCACATATGTGCTAGTCGTTCCCGACTCTAGGCGGCGGTGCTCATCTCCGTTTCAAAGCCGTAGAGCCAGCACTGTCCGAAGAAGTCTCTGTGGTCATGTGGCCGGCATGACTAAGCGCCAAAGGTGCACAGAACACTGTTACCTTCCCACCAAAGTGGTCCCTATTTTTCTACTTGCATGTTTTACGTGCTTTCGAACTGCTAGGTTGGCAGAAGCTGGGATAAGTAATGGGAGCTGGCTTTAGGACCAAACATTTTATCTATGGACATGCTCTTATACTATAACACTGGGTAAAAAAATTATGCATCTAAAACAGACTCGATAATATATAGTGCCTTTATTGATTTTAGGTCCATATTCTATCTAGTTTCCAGAGCAAGGCTATGGACTAAGCTTATGAATACTACCATTGATAGATGGTTACTGTTGCTTATGCATAATCTTTGTAAGAATTTTACAATCAAAGTTTGTTGCAGTATGCAAGGCCATTACACTAATGAGATTCAAAATTACAGAGCAGTGAGGCAGGGATGTATTTTATCTCTTCTGCTGTTTAATCTATACATAAATCCACTTGTAGCCAAAATAAATCAATTAGAACATCACCCCCCAAAACTAGCAAACAGACATATTGCAACTTTGTTGTATGCAGATGACATAGTACTTCTGTCACAAAAGTTAATTGGAGTAAAATGAGCCTTGAATGCTCTAGCCAATTACCTCTCTGAGGAAGCTCTTGAAATCAACTATAGTAAAACTAGGATCCCAATCTTTGCAAACAGAGCCACAATGTATGCCTGGAGGATAAACCGCAAGCCAAGTTTTTAAAGAATTTGGTGTCATGGTTTTCAACAGCCCCACCAAACGCAGTGCACACCAAAATTATGTTATGTGAAATGCAATGACTTCAGTTCAATTTTTTTTCTCACATCACTTCTATGGAGTTTCTCAATCATCCAAGTCATGGTTGTCCCAAAAGTGCTTTTCCAAAAGGCAACTGGATTTTCTTGGGTTTTAGATTTGTAATTTGTTTCACTTCTCATTCAAGAAGCTTCTTCAGTTCTAAAACTGAAGAACTGAAGAAGCTTCTTAGATGAGAAGTGAAATATTCTAAAAGGAAAAACTCAAGAAAGTCCAATTGCCTTTTGGAAAAGCACCTTTGGGACTTCACCAGAGGAGCACAATATATACTAGCACCCAGGGGTGGGATAGAATATTTTTAGCAACCGGTTCTCTGTCCGGTTGCTGGGTGTGCATGGCCATGGGGGCGTGTCCTACTCAGCCTCCTGCACCATGGTGGGGAGGGCGTTTTCACCCTCCCCAGGCTCTGGAGGCTTTCCTCAAGCCTCTGGGAGGCCGAAAATGGCCTCCCCTGGGCTTCAGAGGTCCTCTGGAGGCCGGAAACTGGCCTGTTTCTGGACTTCTGGTACTTCTGGTAGGCCCATTTTTCGCCCTCCCCAGGTTCCAGAGGCTTTCCTTGAGCCTCCGGGAGAGCAAAAACAGCCTCCCCTGGGCTCTGGAGGCCCTCTGGAGGCTGGAAACAGGCCCATTACTGGACTTCCTGTACTTCTGGTAGGCCCGTTTTTCACCCTCCCAGAGCCTCTGCGATGGCCCTGCACTTACCTGGCATCCAAAATGGGCTGCGTGGAGACTCCTGGGAGGGGCGGGGTGGGGTGGGTGGGGTCAACCAGTCCTTGTAACTACCGGTTTGGCGAACCAGATGTAACATTAATATCCGGTACGCCCAAACCGGTTCGAACCGGCTGAATCCCACCCCTGCTAGCACCACTGAAGCTACTGTATATTCAGCTAAGTATATTCTCATGTGCCAGTACTTCTAGTCCCAGCTAGGACTTTCACGTCTTTTATTCCTCTTGAAAGGGTCCAATCTAAACTCCTAAATGTTATATTTTAAGTAGCCTCTTAGATCCTTGGTGAACTTGAGAGAGAGAAGACTTTCAAATTATGCATTGGCTATAATCTGAATCCCAAAGGAAATCTCTTTGGTTCCTCAGTCTCTGGATCTTCCCCAGCATCTTGGAATTATTCCAGATGTTCATCAGATTTTGGGAAATGATAAACCCCACTTGTTTCTTGCTTCCTGTCCCCAGAGTTTTGCCTATGTTGTTTTAAAAGGAGATACTTTTTTCCTCTCTGTAGGAGGGGAGGCGTTGAGGGGTTCTTCTGAATATACAAGCCACCGCCCATTTCTGCATTCAGGAATTCATATGAGTATTCAAACTCAGATGATAGCTGGCTTTTAGACTGGCAGAGATGCTGCAAATGTGCAAATGCTAGCTGACTATTCAGAGCAAGCCCTAAAAGAGAAAAGTAAAAAAAAAAAAGGATAACTATGACAGATTAGATTATCAATTAGGGAAATAGCTTGCTGCTGTTTTTTGAGGTCTGCATTACCTATTTTTGAGAGGTTACCTATTGCTCGGACTTCTATTGGAGTAATTATGAAAAATAAAAGGGGCCTCAAGCCCTGTTAATGGGAGGAAAGAGTTCAAAGAACAGACTTTAAAAAAAACATAGGGAAAAGCAAGGCCACCAACTGGCAGAAACCCAGAGAAATTTCAGTTCTTTTCCTGAAGATTAGGCAAGTTACTAGGGACCAATGTCACCCATTCTTCTAGCAGGTTCCCAGAAAAGCTATTAGTGACTTTTCCCCCCCCATAGCTATATTGATGCTCTGGAGACACTGGAAACCTGTGAAAAGCAGGAAATAATATTGGGTTGCAAATAACTTTGGCAATTAGCAGAACAAGCAAAAAAGGAAAGTCAACATGTAATGTGAAAGAAGAGCAAGTTGTACTTCCGGGATACATTTTCAGAATTATTGCAGTGTGAAAGTTACAGATTCTATTACAGATCAAGATGATATCATGTTATCAATGCACCCCTCCCCCCGCCTTTGCTCTGATTGTAGGCTTTCTTATTGTAAAACAGTTAATCTGTAATCATTTTGACTTGCAGAAGTGGAAGTTGTTACCAGCATCTGGTATGCCTCCTTAATTATTATGCTTTTTGGGGGGGGGGGTGTTTCTGATTTTCTCTCTCTTTTTTGTAAAATATCTAAATGATTAATTAATGGATATTGCAAACCTGGTGGAGGATTAAAAAAACCAGTTGGTATTGAGAAGCACAGTTATCTTCCAATAAGCGATGCTTAAGGATAATGGTCGGTTAATATTGGAAAGAGGGGCAATTTTTTCTTACGTTCCCTAAAGGTAAAGGTTCCCCTTGCACATATGTGCTAGTCGTTCCCGACTCTATGGGGCGGTGCTCATCTCTGTTTCAAAGCCAAAGAGCCAGTGCTGTCTGAAGACGTCTCTGTGGTCATGTGGCTGGCATGACTAAACGCCAAAGGTACACGGAACGCTGTTACCTTCCCACCAAAAGTTTTTCTACTTGATTTTTTACATGCTTTCGAACTGCTAGGTTGGCAGAAGCTGGGCCAAGTAATGGGAGCTCACTCCTTTACACGGCGCTGGGGATTCGAACTGCCAAACTGCGACCTTTCTGATCGACAAGCTCAGCGTCTTAGCCACTGAGCCACCGCATCCTTATCTGGGTTTTACGTTGCCTACCTGGGTTTTAACGTTCGTTTTCTGTTCAAACCATGTCTTTTGCTTGGTGTATTCTTGGACATAGTTCTAAAAATAGTCCACGTAGATTTCATCATGTTAGGAACCTTGTTAATTGGCAGCAAATCAAGTTAAATGGAGGGGGCGCGATGGATCAGCGGTTAAAGATGCTAAGCTTGCCAGCTGGAAAGCTGACAACCTGGGTTCAAGACCAGAGGGCAGCACAATGACTTGAGTGTCAACCCTGAAACTGGCCTGACCAAAGCCATTTTGTCCGCTTCAGTGTTGCCACAACCGTTCAAAGTTATGATGGCACTGAAATAAGTGACTCGCACTTACAACTGTTCCCGTGTGTCCCATGGTCATGTCATTTGTAATTTGGACTGGCTTGGCAACTGGTGTGTATTTACAATGGTTGCAGCATCCTTGGCTCACATGATTGCCATTTGGGACCTTCCTGGGGGGGTTCTGACAAACAAAGCCAATGGGGGAAGATGGATTCACTTAGCAACTGTGTGATCCACTTAATGACCATGGCAAAAAAAAGGATATAAAATCAGGCACAACTCACTTAATGATTGCATTGCTTAGTGATGGAAGTTTTGATGGAAAGGGAAGGGGAAAGAACTTGCTAGAAGGTGTTTGTTGATCTGAATCTGCAAGCCAGTTCTTATCCATGAATGTTAGCAGTAAATTACCCCTCTATATTCATTTTTCTCTCCTCTCCTCTCCCTCTCCCTCTCCCTCTCCCCCTCCCCTCCCCTCCCCTCCCCTCCTCTTTCATTGATGTCCTCCAAAATAGATGAAAGAAAGAATGAAAAGAGAAAAATGTTAAGTAAATGCAATATATACTATACATTTGCATGGGACAAAACTACACTTTTGTTCCAGCATAGACTTCTATTTATCTATTCCAGCATAGACTTCTATCTTCATTGAGGTATCTTGCAGATACCTCAATGAAGTTTGTAACTGTTGAGAATTCACAAGTTTGACCATCTTACAGTATAATACCAAGAGGAATAATAGATGTGTTGAGAAGAACTGGTTCTAGCATTACAATTTTATTTTGGTGTCCTGCTTTCCTCTATTTATTTTGATATGAATATCCTTCCTTGCTAAGTTTCACTCTGTGTTGCATTAACCGATGGGTATTATCAAACATAAATATTAAAAGCATTATAAAGACTTTTAGGCAGCCATTGTAATTATAATTCTAATTTACCCGTAAATTACACTTGTAAAGCACCACAGTGCCTTTTATTGCTGAACATGGCACAGAAGTGGCAAAATACCACAAATTGCTAATCCTTAATGCCTGTAATTAATCAAGTAGGACAGCTGTCTCTAAACAAAGAAACCTGATGGTGTTGCATGGTTTATATAGAGGTTGCATGGCTCATACAGTTGAAGTAAAGGTGGGTGTGATTCCTAATATTTATTGAAAAGTGAGATTATCTATCTATCTATCTATCTACCGGTATCTATCTATCTATCTATCTATCTATCTATCTATCTATCTATCTATCTATCTATCTATCTATCTATCTATCTATCTATCTATCTATCTATCTATCTATCTATCTATCTATCTATCTATCTATCTATCTATCTATCTATCTATCTACAGTATCTATCTATCTATCTATCATCTATCATCGATCATCTACTGTATCTACCGTGTTTCTCCCAAAATAAGACCCTGTCTTATATTATTTTGAACCCCGAAATAAGCACGTGGCCTTATATTTGGGGATGTCTTATTATTTTGGGGCACATGGAGCAAGATGGGGCTCCTCTTGCCATCTTACCTGATTTCCAGCCCTGTCTCCCTAACCTTAACCAGAGGAAATAGTATTTTTTTGGGGGGGGAGGGCTTACTTTTGGGGGAGAGCTTGGTTTTTGGGGATGGGTTTATTTTTGGGGGCGGGCTTATTTTTTGGGGGAAGGTTTATTTTTGGGGGAGGGTTTATTTTCAGGGGAGGTCTTATTTTCAGGGAAACATAGTATCTATCTAGGATTGAACTCTCAGCCTTCCGAGTCTTCACTTCTAGGCCACCATGCCACTGTAAAAGTGGGATATATGCCTACTAACAATGTGTTGAAACGTGCCTTGCAGTTTTAAAAAAAATTTCCTTTGTTTAGAACGATGTAGGAGATGACCAGGCTGAGCCCGAGGGAGGGGTTAAGCAGGTCATCAGTTTGGAGTTCCTTTGCGACCACAAGAGATCTATGTCCAGCCGTCCATGAATTCCATTGACTCTTATCTACCGCCAATTTGCCTTGACCGTTAGTAGTTCTGATTCTCATTCAGAGGCGGCATGGAATAAACTTAAACTCATTTGAATAAACCTAATTCCAGATTTCTTGCGACAATAAGGCTTCTTTTTTTCTACCTTATTCTTAGAGTATTTTTTTTCATCTCCCCCGATTTCTTTCCTTATGTTTCTTGCTCTGTTACTAGCAGCTGTTTTCTCTTCTGTGTCCATGTCACTCCGTAGCTGCACTGGCAACCTGTATTTCCATGTCTGAAAGATACCTTTATGACATATAAATCTCTGCTGAGATTTACCCTTGAGATTGGATGAAAACCTGAGAAACCATCCTCACTCAATCTTGCGATAGAGGAGTGGCACAATGTTGGCACACACCTGTTTGAAAACACCCACATGCCGCAACATGGCTGTCCCAGATCTGCCGCTTAAATATATTTCTAGCCTTTTCAAAGCCTAAGAGCGAAGCTCTCTGGGAGAATGAAACTTTACCAGTAATTTTGGTAAATCAGGTTGACTTAAAGTAGTCTCTAAGAATCAATGGGGCTAGACCCACTAGGAAAAAAAAAGATAATTTTAGCCAAAGGTTAAAAAGATATTACCAAGCTCAAGCCTCCACAGACCCAGCCTGTTTCTAAATGCATGGCAGCATTATTAATGCATCTTGGGTTTGCAAGAATGGCTCTAATAAACTTAGACTGAATGACTTCGAGGTTATCACAATTTTTAAAGTCTTTCTAAAACATTTCTTGGACACTGTAGAGAAACTGGGAGATGACCATTACAACAAAGACCTTGCAAGCTGTAGGGATAATGTGGGTTACTTTTAAATGGAAAAATCTTGACTAGCAGAGGAGAAGGTAGCAAGGGAATGACTCCAGAGGGAAAATAGCTGTCAGAATCAAGGATATGCTTGAGCGTGAGAGAAGCAATGCCATCATGTCCCAAGTAAAGTCATAATATTATATTTTTATTTGCCCACCCAGTTAAAGTGGAACAACTGTAAATATTACCGGTGTGTGAACTTTAACTCCTAGCTTTGAGGCAAGGCCGATGAGTTGACTGAATCACCCTGCTGAGTGTTTAGACCATTTCGTTGCCTTACATTGACTGAGTGCTTTCAAATTGTTTTGATGATTTAGTGGATTGTCATATGTGCATTGACACATTTTTCTACCGAAGAAAATTGACAGTTGGAATCAAAGTGATCTGAAGATTCCAATCCGCAGTCTGAATCAACTCACAATTGAATCAGCTGTGGTTGAAGGGAATCAATGATTCTTAACAACTTGTTGAAGGGAATCGATGATTTGACTCACAGTTTGGGTAATTAGCAAACTTTCAGTAAATATTTTACAAAAAAACAAAAAGTAGTCATAAACTTCTCCCAAGAGGCTGCTTCCTGTCCAAGTGCAATTGCACTGAATCTCATTTTTCTCATTTCAAAGGTGTGAGAATGAGATTTCCCAAAAGACGGATGATGGATTTTCCTTTAGGTTCATAGCACCTCTTCTTGTTGTTGTTAGTTGCGAAGTTGTGTCCGACCCATCGCGACCCCATGGACAACATTCCTCCAGGCCTTCCTGTCCTCTACCCATCCCCCGGAGTCCATTTAAGCTCACACCGACTGCTTCAGTGACTCCATCCAGCCACCTCATTCTCTGTCGTCCCCTTCTTCTTTTGCCCTCAATCTTTCCCAGCATTAGGCTCTTCTCCAGTGAGTCCTTCCTTCTCATTTGGTGGCCAAAGTGTTTGAGTTTCATCTTCAGCATCTGGCCTTCTATAGAGCAGTCAGGGTTGATCTCCTCTAGGACTGACCGGTTTGATCGCCTTGCAATCCAAGGGACTCGCAGGAGTCTTCTCCAGCACCATAGTTCAAAGGCCTCAATTCTTTGGCGCTCAGCCTTTTTTATGGTCCAACTTTCACAGCTATACATTGCAACTGGGAAAACCATAGCCTTGACTATACACACTTCTTACAAACATCCTTTTCTTTGATATTTCATCATAGCGGATCCATCTGACCAGCAACCAGAATTAATTAATGCATGATTCCATCTTGCTTCTGAGAAAGCCTAAACAACGTATGAAATTACACCCATTTTCAGAATGTTGTGCCAAAATTAGTGTCACACAGTGATTTATATTGCCTGTTATATGTATATGCAGGGAGAAGCATCCCTATCTAATATAATGGTTTATTCCTGATAATGATTTATTCCTGATTCCTGATATGTTCTTGTACACATGTGCGCATTCCATTCTCTCCTTCTGTTCCTGGCTTCCATTGAAGCAACACCTATTTTTATATCAGAGATGTAGAATAATGAGGATTTATTGTTTTGTACCGAAATAAACATTTTTACTTAGACTTTTAAACTGTGGTTTCTTTTCTAATGTCTGATGTCCTGGAAGAGATCTATTTCTCCTTGTGAGATAAATTTTCGCCTCTGACAATTAGCCTTTCAATTTTCTAGTTTTTCCTTTCTCTCTTCAAAACAAGCTTCTCTTTATCTGTCTCATTCTCAAGTTGGTTGAGAGTTTTGTTATAATTGGTGGCATTTCTACTTCAATAAGAGTTGGGAGACATGAGTGGTTTTTCCCTGTTATACAGTATCTCTGGTGTAGTATATAATGACCTTGAATGTTCTCTCATATCTGATCTGAAAATGCCCAGAGGAAGAATTTCTAATGACTTTCCTTGGAATTGAAGTATGCAGTTGTCGAGGGGAACAGAATCTGTGGCTGTGAATCTCGTTGTTCTTATGTTTGGGTGGAAGAAACAAAACCAAATAGGACTATTGTCTTAGGCTGCATTTAGGAAAGGGGACAAAGGACCTAATGTTATAGCTGAGAGTAAAAATATGAACAGGTAATCCTCAACTTACAACCTTAATGGACCCTGGAATTTCCTTTGGAAATCATGACGATTGTAAGTTGAGGCACCCACATGATTTTATTATTATTTTTTCATAGTGGTTGTTCAGCAAATACCATGATCATTATTAAGTGAACAGTGCAGTTGTTACATGATGCCGAGGTGGCGCAGTGGTTGAAGTGCAGCACCGCAGGCTACTTAGCTGACTGCTAGTTCAGCAGTTCAGCTGTTCAAATCTCACCAGCTCAAGGTTGACTCAGCCTTCCATCCTTCTGAGGTCGGTAAAATGAGGACCCAGATTGTTGGGGGCAATATGCTGACTCTGTAAACCGCTTAGAGAGGGTTGTAAAGCACTATGAAGCGGAATATAAGTGCTATTGCTATATGATCCTTATTAAGTGAACACTGCAGTTCTCAAGCAAATCTATGTATTCCTTTGGGCATTTTTTTTGCCTTGAAATAATATGTAAAGGCTGGAAACTGGCAAAAGACATTGCAAATTGTTGCAATGCTGCAAAGTAATGCTGACATGGCTTTTCCTGCAGGTGGGGGTGACAGCTTAATCCACCTGAGATTACCCCCCAAGTATGTATGATGTTGAATGGATGTTGTTGTTTTTAATATTGCTTTTTTAAAAATTTGTATTTGTTTCTTTTTAATTACATGTATTTTGATTATTCTTGTATTTTTCCCTGTTGTACCTTGGGAGTTGGGCGGCATATAAGAATAACAAAATAAATAAATAAATAAATAAATTGAATCATGTGACAGTGAACACAGCAAATGACCATGCAGATGAGCTGGTTGCTAAGATGAGCCTTAAATGAGATCATGTAATTATGTGTGTGTGTATGTGTCTGTGTTTCCAAGTCATTGGAACTCTGGAATCAGGTCATACAGCTTTGGTGGTGGGGAGGTGTCCGTTGTGACTTTGAATGGAAAGAAGGGATTTACATACTTTTTAAATTTAAATCTGGGAATCAGTTGGATACTGAGCAGATAGTGGATATTGTAAGTATGTGTGTGTGTGTCAAAATGTAGCACTCATATAAATAAATAATTAAAGGCAATGATATTAACATTGAATTAATTAAAATGTCCTCCTACGCATTGAAAATATTTTTCTAGTGCCTTTTTCTAGAGTTTATTCAAAGGCAGGTCTGGCCTTTTGATTCAACAAAAGTTGAGCGTTGTGGCATCTGTTCTTGCCCCTGGTAATAAATTTCCCTAACCATAAAGATTTATGTTTAGGAGAACAAGTATAAATCAATACCAGAGGACTGCTTTTTTTGTGTAAAAAAAGTGAGGATCCTAGCACACTCCTCTAAATCTAAGAAAATCTGCTTGAAACTCTAGAAAATAGCAGCTGGCTAGACTAAGGTACAAGAACTGGTTGGGTGTAGTGCTTAAGGCATCAGGCTAGAAACTAGGAGACCTTGAGTTCTAGTCCTGCCTTAGGCACAAAGCGAGCTGAATGACTTTGGTCCTGACACATTCGCTCAGCCCTAGGAAGAAGGCAATGATAAACCACTTTTGGGAGGGATCTTTAAAGCCCTACATGGCTTAGGACCAGGTTACCTCCGGGACCGCATTCTGCCTCATACTTCCCTCCGACCGGTTAGGTCCCACAGAGTTGGCCTCCTCCAGGTCCCATCAGCCAAACAATGCTGATTGGCGGGTCCTAGGGGGAGGGCCTTCTCTGTGGGGGGCCCCACACTCTGGAACCAACTTCCCCCAGAGATCCGAATTATCCCCACTCTGCTGGCCTTCTGAAAAGCCATTAAGACATGGCTCTTCCTGCAGGCAGGGGTTTGAGACAATTTTATATCCGAGATCTCCCCCGGTATGTATGTTGTTGGACGTCTTTTTTAACTTTTTAAAACTGTTTTTAAATAATTTTATTGTTTAGTGTTTTCTTAAAATGTTGTATGCCGCCCTGAGTCCTTAGGGAGTAGGGCGGCATAGAAGAACCTAATAATAAATAAATAAATAATAAATAATAAATAAACTTACCAAGAACACTTGTCTGTCCAGTCTCTGAGAATCAGACACAATTGAACAGAAGGGAGAGAAAGGATGAGTTAAAGAAGATGATCAAAGTTTAGAATGAGGATGCTTCCCATATTCCTATTTTTATGTTTTATGTTTCTGTGTTTTAAAAGTATGTATGTTTGGTGGGCTGGGAATATGAGGTTGATAGGGGTTCCTAGTAATAAAGCAAACTCAGGTAGAAAAGTCTGGTAGGATGTCAATGATGTATTAAGGCCTTTTGAATATAGAGCTAAGAGGTGAGTCCAATTATAATTATTTCATCTGCAGAAGGAGACCTAGTCCCACTAAGGAGAAATGTTCTAAGTGTTATAATTTTTTTTCTTGAAATATAAAGCAATTTGCCAAGTAAAAATGGGGAGGGAGTTTGCTTTGGATAAATAGTCTCTTAAAATTCAGACCAGCTGCAGAGTGAAAACAAATATCAGATTTGTTTACAGCATGAATAATATTCCGTTTTTCACTGTGGATGAAATCTCTCACTTTCACAGTGGCTTCATGGTCAGTGTAATGGCCCTGAAGGCAGCAAACGAACCAGCTGTAATCATAACAAACATCCAAAATGTTGGGAAAATGTGATAGACGCACAAGGATAGTTGGCTCTATTTATTTGTTTTGAAAACTGGGATGATAATGAAAACTTGTGATTGTCACTGCAAAAGATACGGGATGGATCATGAAGTCAGCCATAAGTGTCACGTAGTGAATATTGTCAGTTGTATGTCTATGCAGGGTGATGCACCCCTATCCTAATATTATGGTACATTCCAATACAAGCAGGACACATGATGTGACCTTATGCGCATGTGTGCATTCCTGATTCTCCATTGTTCTCTTGTGGTTTGGCTCTGACTGGGAGCAGTCGCATTTAATTAGCAAGAATGTAATTATTCAGAATGTATTGTTTTTGTACCGAAATAAATATTTTCTATTAGACTTTTAACTTCAGCTTTATTTCTAAATGTCTGAGTTCTGAGAGAAAGATCAACATCGCCTCTATGGAGATTTATTCTCCTTAACAATAAGATAGCATCATTGTACTGCAAAGCATTTATTTCAGCCACCTTCCTTGTGATTTTCCATTTTAACCCCAGCCATCCACTGGTAATTGTAGGGAGAGGAGTGGCAGAACCTGGGGGTGGAATTAAAAGAGGGATCAGCTTAGAATCCCTACGTAGCCACAAGCAAGTGCTAACCCTTAGTTGAGAAGATTCCTGTGCAAAGACTTTTACGAATAAATCAGTTTAATTGTACCTTCATGTGTAGACTTGATCTTTCGCACCAGACATTATTTGAGAAAAGGACTTTGAGTGTCTTCAGCAAAGATCCTTCTTCTCACAGGTCCTTTTAACTGAAGATGCCAGGCCTTGAATCCAGAACTTTCTACATGACAAGACCCTGTGCTATGATCCAATTACCATTCCTTATTTATTATTAGATTTATACACTGTCTTTATTTTGTACAATATAATGCCAGTGCCTCGTATTTGCCCCACAACAACAATCCTCTGAGGTAGGTTGAGCTGAGAGAATGACTGGCCCAAAGTTTCCCCAGTAAGATTTCATGCCAAAGGAAGGATTAGAATTCAGAACCTCCCTGTTTCTGTTCCAGCACCTTAACCAGTACACTAAACTACCTGTAATTATTTAATTAGGGACATATGACCAGAACATGTTGAAAAAAGAAATCCATATAGATTGGTTAGATAACCAGAGACCCTAAACTTTTGCTATCCTATAAGATCAAAGAGTTAGTATTAACCTAGCACCATTTGGTTAACATATTAATGGCCTGATTTATTGGATCGCTTGCTTTATTGTCTCAAGCAAGGGGCTGATTAACTGTTGTGCTGTAAAAGACGCTGCTATGCAAAAGCATTTAATAGCTTGAAGGATGGCATTCCTTTGTGTTGTTCTATGTGTTTATTCAAAAGCGGGCAGAAAATTGGTGCTTTCTGGGAAGAATGGATTTCATTTTTATACTTCTCCAAAAAAAATGCTTTTGATGAAATGATAGCTGCCTGCTATGTTACTACATTGAGAAAATGACTGTGTAGGCACTATAATTACATTAGGGAAGTACCAAATATGGCTGTTTCACATTATTTAGACAAGTGCTGTTACTTATGACTGGAAATTTGATATTGCAAGTGCTGCTTTGACCTGAACATTCAATCAATCCTCTGCGGTGGCTTATACAAATAAATGGGATGCTAAATTAAGAACTCTACAACGTTACCCTTTGTTCCCGAGAGGTTATATAAACCTTGCCGGTTTCTATGCACACATTTGCATTCCTGATGGAAAATTTGCTCTGCTTTTTAAAGGTATGAACATGAATCCGTCTCCACATTGCAACAAAAGCATTTGTTAAAAGGTGGACGTTCTGGAAAATTAGCTACAATCTTGTTTTTGTGTGTGTTTGGCTGAAACGTCCGTGTATAAAACACATGCCTTTAAATGGCTCCCCTCTTGACTCAAAAATGAGGGGTTGGTTTGAAGTTGAGCATTTAAAAAAAAATATCTGGGAATACACAGATCAAAGTTTTCTTTCAACCTTTCCCTACCCCCACAATTAATGTTCAAATGGTTTATGCAAATGAAAGCTTTGTTCCTTATGCCATCCATCTTGTAAACTCGCAAGATTCTCCCCCCCCCCGGCCATGTATATGTATACATTCGAACTACATGTTTCTCTGAGACATATGTGCGTGTGTATGTGGATATATGCGTAATGGTTATCTTTTGAGAGCTGAATGCAACAAAAATTCATTTTAATGGATGGATTAGTGTACATTTAAAGTGACAATAAAGAATTCTTTTCTATTCTATTCTGTTCTGTTCTGTTCTGTTCTGTTCTGTTCTTCATTCCATTATTTCTATTCTATTCTATTCTATTCTATTCTATTCTATTCTATTCTATTCTATTCTATTCTATTCTATTCTATTCTATTCTATTCTATTCTATTCTACTCTACTCTACTCTACTCTACTCTACCCTACCCTACCCTACCCTACCCTACCCTACCCTACCCTACCCTACCCTACTATACTCTACTGCTCTTTCCACCCATTTGCTTAGCTAGCAACATAGACACAGCTGACAAAAGTCAAGGGAGGGAGGTTGTGTTAAGGTATTTTGTGACACGGATGGTTGAAAGAGAATGGAAAGGCTGATAAGATGGCAAAGATGGTAGGAAAAGAAGAAAGAGAAACAACTTAGACCAGGGCTGGAACTGATCATGGAAAGAGGAACTGAAACCTCATGCTTTTCTACATATTGGTCGGAGTGTTCTGCACTATTTTCTGTCAGATAGGCCCTCCCATCCCTGGAACCCACCAATTGGTATCTTATTGCAGAGGATGCAACATGTTGATAGGTTGTCAGAACTGGTGCTGTTGTTACAGACAGTCCTCAAGTTACAACAGGTCATTTAATGACTATTCGAAGTTACAACGGCACTGAAAAAAGTAACTTTATGACCATTTTTCACACTTACAACCATTGCAGTATCCCCATAGTCATGTGATCAATGTGATTTTATATATACAAAACCTTATTGGATGGCAAAAGCTTACTGGAGAGCTTTTAAATGGATATGTGTATATCTATCTATCTATCTATCTATCTATCTATCTATCTATCTATCTATCTATCTATCTATCTATCTAATCTATCTAATCTATCTATCTATCTATCTATCTATCTATCTATCTATCTATCTATCTATCTATCTATCTATCTATCTATCTATCTATCTATCTATCTATCTATCTATCTATCTATCTATCGAAGACCCTTGATCAGAACAAATATGGTATTCTGGCTGTTGAGCCATCACCTTTCGGAGGAGACGACAATTTAAAAAAATCTTTGGGAAGTGAAAGAGAGATTGCTTGGTCAGTTTTAAAAGGCATTATGTATTGGCAAACACTGCAGCTTCAGGTGGAGCAGAAGTACCAAGCTGATTGTGCTGGCATCACTTTGGTGTGTCTTGGCCCATGTGAGGTATGGTTGAATTGAATTGGATTGAATATTTATTATTATTGTTTTTTTTGTCAAGCACGTATTAGATAACAGATATAGGTACAAACATGGTTATTAATACACGAAATGGATACAAATAAAAGGGGACATTGGGACAGGGTCGGTAGGCACGTATTTTTAGACACACATGGAATTTGTCTCTGGTACAGAAGCACTCAATGCAAAGCAAAGAATAGTAATAACAATAACAATAACAAGGAGTAAAGAATATAATAAGAAGGATAAATAATAATACTACAGCCATACAACATGGGTAAGGATATATAGACATAAGGCAACACTGTGAAAATTAGGTGTTCAGCAGAGTGATGGCACGAGGAAAAAACTCTCTCTGTGTCTAGTTGTTTTGGCATATAATGGCCAGGGGTGGGTTCCACTTACCTTCACCACCAGTTCGCATCGCAATGTTTCGCGCGCGTCCCCTCGTGCAATTTGGCTTCCGCGCATGCTCAGTAGCAGGAATCAGCCCGAAACACAGCTGATCAGGAGCTGATCAGCTGTGCTTCGGGCGAAGAAATAAAGGTCAGTATTAACCTGGGGGCGGGCGGGTGGGCGGGCCCTTTTTCAAGCAGCGTAAGAGGAGAAGCCATCCAAACAGGGAAAAATTTGCAAAAAAATTCAAAAAAAAGATGGTGGCGCCCACGGACTGGCACCGACTGAATCAGATCCATGACATCACCAGCGGGTCACTACCGGTTTGGGTGATCCTGTCCGAACCAGGAGGAACCTACCCCTGATAATGGCCCATAGTGCCTTCCCAAGGGGAGGAGTTGAAACAGTTTATGTCCAGGAAGTGAGGGGTCTGCAGATGTCTTTTCAGTCTTCCTTCTGACCCACACAAAATACAAGTAGTCTTTGGAAGGTAATTGGGCTTTTAGGACTTGTACTGACTCCAAGCAAACTACCATCCCAGGATTAAAAACATGCACTTCTTGAGTTTAATCCATACTTGACCTGCTGAGTTCTAGAAATGGTCCAACACTGAGTCTGGATTACAGTAGATGTATTCTTGCTTACTTTTAATAAGAACACAGAAGATAGAATAATAAGAGTTAGAAGGGACCTCAGAGGTCTTCTAGTCCAACCCCCTTCTTGAGCAGGAGTTTAAATGGAACACATTCAAGCTACTCAGCATTGTGTTCACAAGAGAGGAGCTACTATTTGTATAGGACTACTTGGGATGAATAAGAAAACAGGCAAATGGGCAACTTTCAAGGTCAAAGAACCGTGCTTTCTAGAATATAAATCAGAAACCCTGGTGATACTGAAAGTAATATGGATGAAATCTGTGTATGACAATGGTGATCTCTGCCTTTTTCTCATTGTGAGAGATGGTGATAAGTAAAGCAGTATTAAACGGGAAGAAATGTCTTTCTTTTGCTTCCCATAAATGGAAGAAATGTAGAAAGATGCAGGAGAAAGAACACTTAGGAGTTTCAGATTTCAAAGCTAAATTTAGGCCCAGCACTTCATTTAACAAATTTTGGAACAGTAAGTGGAGCATCTTATGAACATAAGCCTGAATCAGAGATTTATTCTCAGCCTTTGCAGATAGAAAGGATTGCATGAAGACTGATTTTTCAGATGTTCATAAACATTGCTAGGTTCTTGATGATTTCTTCGTCTTAATTTGAATCTGTATACCATATATAACAAAATGAGTTGGAAGGACCTTGGAGGTCTTCTAGTCCAACCCACTGCTCAAGTAGGAAAGCCTATACCAGTGATGGCGAACCTATGGCACGGGTGCCACAGGTGGCACGCAGAGCCATATCTGCTGGCACGCGAGCCGTTGCCCTAGCTCAGCTCCAGCGTGTATGTGCATGCCCGCCAGCTGATTTTTGGCTTGCGTGGAGGCTCTGGGAGGGCGATTTCGGCCTCTGGAGGGCCTCCGGGGTGGCAGGGAGAGCGTTTTCGCCCTCCCCAAGCTCCAAGAAAGCCTCTGGAGCCTGGGGAGGGCAAAAAACGGGCCTACCGGGCCCACTGGAAGTCGGAAAACGGGGGAGTGGGGGGTCGCACACGCATTCGCAGGGGGGTGGGGTGAGTGGGGGGCTTTGAATTATGGGTGTGGGCACACACGCACGTACGATAGCACGCGTGCGCACTATTTCGGCACCCGAGGAAAAAAAGGTTCGCCATCACTGGCCTATACCATATCAGACAAGTGGTTGCTGCCCAATTTCTTCTTAAAAACCTCCAGTGTTGGAGCACTGCAAACTTCTGGAGGCAAAGCTGTTCCACTGATTAATTGTTCTCACTGTCAGGAAATTTCTCCTCAGTTCTAGGTTTGTTTTCACCTTGATTAGTTTCCACCCATTGATGGATTTCATCCATCCATTAGTTTCCATCCATTCCATCTATCCATATCCATTGATCGAATGGATATGATTTATTGTTTAGTTACTTGATCAATCCCAATAATATCTGAGAAAAGGGTCAATATGTTTTAATTTATTGTTAGGCTTTTATTTATTTATTTTATTTATTTAAATGGATTTATATGCCACCCAACTCCCAGGGGACTCTGGGCGGCTCACAACATGTCAAAATCCATTCAACAATATAAAAAAGACACAATAATTAAAACTTACAAAAATTAAAAAAAGCATCTCACATTCATAACCAAGGGGGGAGACCCATATCTGGTCTGGTTGGTCTCACTTTCACCCCACCTGCCGGAAGAGCCAAGTTTTTATTGCCTTATGGAAGGCCAGCAGGGTGGGGATAGTCTTGATCTCTGGAGGAAGCTGGTTCCAAAGGGAGGGAGCTCCCACAGAGAAGGCTCTCCCCCTCAGCCCCGCCAACCGGCATTGCTTGGTCGATGGGACCTGGAGGAGGCCAACTCTGTGGGCCCTAACCGGTCGTAGGGAGGTATGCGGCAGGATGCGGTCCCGAAGGTAACCTGGCCCTGAGCCATGTAGGGCTTTAAAGGTTAAAACCAACACCTTTTGGCACTTCACATATGACTTTAATCTAAAACTGGAATAAATAAAAAATAAATACTGTGAGTCTGGTTGTTTGTTTGCAGCTCTGCCTCCCAGTCATCTCTCATTCCATCAGACATGTTTCTAAAACTCATAGAGACAAAATGAGACAGAATGTGTTGGGCAGTGCTTTGCCAAAATGGTTTGTTTTAAGAGGCAATCTCGTAAAATGGGAAGGCTAGGGAATATCGGATGTAGAGGCAATTTACCGGTGCTTATGGGGCAGCATCTCTGAAAAGGTTCAGTGGCATTTGAATAACAGATAGATAAAGGGTCAGTCCTTTTAGCCTTGGAGCAAATGAAAAGCTAGATGACAAATGGGCCTGTACACTAGTGAAAACAAAATGAAAATATTTTATATTCAGAAAGCTATCCTTATGTTATTTCATTGAAGAATACCTTCTCCCTCTCCCTCTATTTCTTTCGAAAGCGGGATCTTCCAGGAAAGGTTGATATAGCTAGATAATGAAACCTTTGGAAAGCACTATACTTTTAGGGACTGAATGAGATTAAAATACAACACTGTCAAACATCCACATCTGCATATCCCAGGTTCTCTGAAAGGACTCAATAGGCAGCCAAAAATATCAGATCCAGCCTGATCGTCTAGCTGACTATGCGATGAACCATAATAATACAATTATCATTGGTCAACTGCAAAAGGCAACTTTACTTGGAACAGTTTACATCTTGTGATGATACTGTTTACATTTTCAAACGTCAACTTTTGAAAGAGAAACATCAACTTTTGAAAGGGAAAGAGGGGCAAATAACTAAGGCAGAATATCAGCAAATAGCCTGAGCCTGTAAATATGAAGTGAGGAAAGCTAAGGCTCACAATGAACAAAAGCTTGTGACAAAAGTAAAAAATAACAACAAATAACAACAAAAAAAGCTTCTTTCAATGTTAAAAACAAGAAAAAAGTAAAGCAAACAGTTGGTCCATTGCTGGGAGAAAGTGGCAAGAAGGTGACAAGCAACAGGGAGAAAGCAGAACTACTTAACTCATTTTTTTGCATCTGTCTTTACACAAAAGGAAAAAAACAGTCCAACCTATCAAAAACAGCACCACAAAAAACAGATTAGGAACACAAGTTCTATAGAACCGGTCCGAACCAGGAGGAACCCACCTTTGATCCAGTTTAAACATCTGGCTGTGTGAGAAACAATAATAATAATTGGGAAGGACTCAATAGCTGGATAAAAATGTTAAATCTAGTCCGAACATCTGGCTGGCTGTGCAATCAACCCTAAAAATAATATTTCTGAGAATTTCAGGCATAATATGATTGACCAAAGGATGAGTAATCTTCAGACTAGATGTGCAAAGATGAATAGTAAGCAAGGCTAACATTTTGCTTGACATCTGTGAATACAAAGAACAGCTTTATACAAGAGTGGATGACAATCCAATCTTCTCTGACTGAAAACAGATTTTCAGATACTTGGACTAAAAATGTAATGCTTGCTTCCTGATCTTGTCAAATGGCAATGGCAATAATTAAATCTGCAGCCTTATGAGTACCAAACAGGTGCTTTTGCTACTGAGCTATAATTGCTTCTTTAAGTTAAAAGGATCTTATTCCAATTGAGTGCAAGGAAGGGGGCAAACTTCACCCACATTGAAATAAAGTTGGCACTGAGCAGCAGCATTTTCATTCATTTCATTTTGTTCTCTGCCTTCACAAAAGACCCTTAAAGTGGTGTTCATTCTTTCCTTTTCTGTGCTAATTATAGTGATGAAACTATAGCAAGTAACCCCCCCCCTCTTAATGATGGTTAAACAAAGGGCTATTTTAAAGTTGCCTGTTGTAGCACGTGAACAATAAGTAGAGAGGGAAACAAAGACTTCTGGATGCTGGCCATAGACAACCATCCATGTTTTCCTCCATTATTCTTTTTGATTTATTTTTATTGAAAGCGGAGCTTGTTGCCTGTTTACTGTGGAAAGGAAGAAAGCATTAACTATTGCCTAAACTAACGTGTGATGGCATCCTTGAATAATTTTAAATACCTGCTTCTTGAAAAAAAATGAATCTAGTGACGATGGATTCTGCCAGGAAACTTAAGGTGATTGCCATTGTAGAAAGCTTTCTTTATTTTATGTAACAGGCTAAGCCACAATCAAAGCACATTCATTGGGACAGAGCCAGCAATATATCCCTTTCCCAATTTAAATTGACTGGTGGTCCTCCTGCTCCTCCTCCTCCTCCTCCTCCTCCTCCTCCTGCTCCTCCTCCTCCTCTACCACCTCCTCCACCTCCACCTCCCTAATCATGGAGAGAACTAAGGAGAAATTTCCTGACAGTGAGGACAATTAACCAGTGGAACAGCTTGCCTTCAGAAGTTGTGGGTACTGGAGGCTTTTAAGAAGAGATGGGACAGCCACTTGTCTGGAAAGTTATAGGGTCTCCTGCTTGATCAGGAGGTTGGACTAGAAGACCTCCAAAGTCCCTTTTATCTCAGTTGTTCTGTCCTCCTCCTCTCCTCCTCCTCCTCCTCCTCCTCCTCCTCCTCCTCCTCCCTAATCAAGGAGAGAACTAAGGAGAAATTTCCTGACAGTGAGGACAATTAACCAGTGGAACAGCTTGCCTTCAGAAGTTGTGGGTGCATCATCACTGGAGGCTTTTAAGAAGAGACGGGACAGCCACTTGTCTGGAAAGATATAGGGTCTCCTGCTTGACCCTGTTGGACTAGAAGACCTCCAAAGTCCCTTTTATCTCAGTTGTTCTCTCCTCCTCCTCCTCCTCCTCCTCCTCCCCCTCTTTTGGAGAACTGGCATTTTAATCTGGCAACACATGAAAATGATATAAAATAACAACAATAACAACAGTAATATAAAAGCAAATGAGTTTTCGCAGTCTTGCATTGGTTCAGTTTTAGATATGTGGATATGAAAGTGTGAGATGGGAATTGAAATTTCAATTGGAGTGCTTTGATTGTTTATTCTGCCACTTAAAGAAACTGTTTTCTTTTATATGATTGTTCCTGCATTAATTACTCAAATTATTCTCAAACAAACATATAAACAAAGCCAATAATTGAACAAATGTTGATTTCCAAATGTAATCAAAGCAGGGTGGATATTGTCCTTGGACTTTCTCCTCATTTGACAAAGTAAATGCTATATAACAAAGTGAACAGGTAAACGTGAAAAGTAAACATGTAGTCTATTTTAATTAGACATTTTTTAAAGTACAGAGGATAGAAGGTGAGACATCAATAATTAAGTTAGCAGTAATACAGATCAGGTTATGGCCAAGGTTAGACACTGAGATGTTTGAAAGAAAAAAGCTAAACTGTTTTGGGGAAAATATAGGCTAGGAAAGAGCTATTTTAAGAAAGGTATTACTTATGCTATTAAGAGTGTGGTTCAGATGCTTCCCAGAGATTTGTCAGCCAAGGTTCAAGGTCAACATGCCTTCTTATTTGTCTGCACTTGGATGCATCACTGGATTTGTTTATTGGTGCCTGGAGCATTAAATGTCTTCTTTGATTTGTTTGGGCAGCTCCATGTTAGCGGATAGAAACTGGTACGCAAGTGACACTAACATTTGATTTAAGTTAAAGCGTATGCAGAAACATTTCCTTTAAAATTGAACGTGATTTTCAGGAACTAAAGGGCGACGGGATATTTGATTCATATTAGCTTCAGCCTTTGAAACTTCTATGAATTTGTACTCTGAATAATGACATCGGTATAGCTAACTAGCTGCATCCTCAATGAATCAGATAATGGTTTGCACTGATTGTTTAGAAATGTGGCTTGTACTTAGCATGCATAAGAACAGTTCTAGATGTGGGACCTGCAGCTAGCTCTGTGTCATTTTAGACTTTGATTTATCCCTAATTCATTAGTTTGTTTAATTGTCAAAGAGAAAGCCTTGAGCTGAGGAATGACAGGTTGAAATATCAAAGGAAACCATATACATTTAAGCAGAGAGTGGATATGATAACATGTCAAGGTGCTGTAGAAATGTATTTATCTACATTGGCGATATCATCTTTGCAGTTCCTTTCAAATAAGTGTGTGTGTGTGTGTGTGTGTGTGTGTGTGTGTGTGTGTGTGTGTGTGTGTGTGTGTGTATCAATAAATTATTAGCCCCCTTTAATCCATAATATAAATTCTGCATGACTTTTGACTTGGTCTCAGTGTTAAAACCTCAGGTTAGTCTACTGAATAAGAATGCGGTTGCTTCTTTCCTATTTTCTTGATATAATTAAAAAACAAAATACAAAATACAAGCTAATTTAAAACCCATTTTCTTGGTGATGGGAGAGAGACATCTTAATAATCCATTTTTTGTATGAAATAGGTTGATTTCCTCTCTTATAGATTCCCACCCTCCCTTCCTTCCAAATTGTGCAATGTGATTGTCACGATGTGAATAATTGCCAGTTGAGCATCTCTACTATTTCTAGATTTACTGTATTTCCTAATCAAGCAGACATGTGATATGTTTTACTATGCATGCGTGCATTCCAGGAGTTTTGTCTCCTCCTACCTTCCTTCTCCTTCGAAGCCTCGCCCGAGGGAGACGTGAATTTTTAGCTGAGAAAATGTAGCTTATTAAAGGTTTATATTTTTTTTGTTACTTTTGTACTGAAATAAATATTTTGTTAATTAGAATTGAATCCCGGTTTTATTTTCTAAATACGAATGACTTCAGGGAAGCAAGATCCTATATCACCTCTTGATAGGAAAATTCCTATCCGACAGTGATTTTCTTGTGTTGCTTTTTTTTTCTTCACAAGGGCCAGGGAGAAAGTGCCCATCCATCTTAGGGTTTAATGATGAAGAATGCATGCGCTTTGTGCAAGTTTTAATGCGTCTCTAATGGGCAGACAATGAGTAATAGGGAACTTGCAGTGTTCATGCAAGAATTTCAGTTTTATTTTTAGCGGAAGAAGGAATCATCCAACCTTTCCTGGCATAATACAGAATTATTGCTCGTAGACCTGAGCTTCTAAAGAAAGGACTTGCTTCATCAATCTCCTGCTCTGTATTCTCTCTCCTTCTCTCACCACTGGAATCTGATGCATTTCAAGTTGTTGTTGTTTTCCAGAAACCCTAATGCCTGACAAATAGCAAGCATACGGTCCAATTCCGTGCTGAAATCTTCCAGTTTCTCAAAGCTTTTCGTCTACTGCAGAAAAGGCTTCTGCTCTTCTACTTCTTTTTAGGTTGTGTCTCTATAAGTTGCTTGTAATTTCTTTGGGAGATGTTTTGGAGTTAATTTGGAGTGCAGTAAAAGTTAATTTGAATGTAGTAAAATTACATTTAATTTTAATGTCGTGGAATGTTCGTTCGTTCGCCATTTGTCCATCATACATCTCCCTGATGCCTGATCTGAAAAATAATCAAATGCCAAATATTCCTTCATGATTTTATTGAAATATTACCGTGCAGGGGTGAAATCCAACAGGTTCTGACAGGTTCTGGAGAACCGGTAGCGGAAATTTTGAGTAGTTCGGAGAACTGGCAAATACCACCTCTGGCTGGCCCCAGAGTGGGGTGGGAATGGAGATTTTGCAGTAGCCTTCCCCTGCCACGCCCACTAAGCCACACCACGCCCACCAAGCCATGCCCACCAAGCCACACCACGCCCACCAAGCCACGCCCACCAAGCCACACCATGTGCACCAAGCCACGCCCACAGAACCTGTAGTAAAAAAAATGGATTTCACCACTGATTGGAAGCCAGGGAGGCTGTATATCCCTAGAGCAGGGGTCCCCAAACTTGGCAACTTTAAGACTCAACTCCCAGAATTCTCCATCCAGCTATGCTGGGTGGAGAATTCTGGGAGTTGAAGTCCACAAGTCTTAAAGTTGCCAAGTTTGAAGACCTCTGCCCTAGAGGGAGGATATAATGGACATTCACACCGGGCTTAATATCTTAGGCACGTGCTGGGGCCTAACCAAGAAAATAACCAAGTCTTTTTTTTTCTGCTCTGGAAAAAAAAATCAATTTCCCAAACAAACTGGAAAAGAAAGAATAAAAGATGAAGAAATTCATTGCACATCATGTTGATAACTGGAACTTATTGGCATCCGATGTGATAATGGCTGCGAGGACTAGAGAGAATGGTTTATCAATAAGAACTGTCTTGAAGATTGTTTACGATGCTTTGCATCATAGGTTGTATGTCTGAAATAATAGGTGCTAGTAAGCAACAGTGGAAAGGGACAACTTCCTTCCTTTCCAAATTTGTGAGGTTCCTAGATGCACCTACAAGTAGTCCTTGGCTTACGATCATTCATTTAGTAACTGTTACAATGGCACTGAAAAAGTGATTTACAAGCGGTCCCCATACTTATGACCGTTGCAGCATCCTTATGGTCGTGCGATCAACATTCAAACACTTGGTAACCAGCCTATATTTGTAATGATTGCAGCATCCTGAGATCACGTGATCGCCATTGGCAATTTTCTAACTGGCTTCTAACAAACAAAGTTAATAGGGAAAACTGGACGGACTTTAACAACCATGTGATTTGCGTTAATGACTGTTGTAAAAGTGTCTGTGGAGATTCTCAGTCATCCAGTTATGGTTGTCCCAAAGGTGATTTTTTTTCAAAGGAAATTGGCCTTTCTTTGTTTCTCCTGGAAGATGTTTTGCTTATCATCCTGTTTACAACCCAGCCCTTTCAGCAGTTCCAAGAAGGTTCCACACCCATTTGCACTATTCAGGTGACGCTGAATAGGGCACAGATTAGGCCTCTAAGTGGCCTCAATGACTCTCAGAGGAAGTGCTAAAAACCATGTTCAGCCGAGGACTGAGTCGAAAGAGAGGGAATAGAGGCAGAGGACGATCATATATTAATTGTCAGACTCAGTCCTCATTGGCTGAAGGGATGGTGTCATCCCATTCTTGGAGGTTAGCTCCACCCACTATGGAGAATGCAAGAAGCTTCTTGGATGAGAAGTTGAAATGTCTCAAAGGAAAAACACACAAAAAAAGTCCAGATAAGAGTCACGGTGGTGCAATGGTTAGAGTGCCGTACTGCAGGCTACTTCTGCTGATCACTGGCTGCCAACAGTTTGGCAGATCAAATCTCACCAGGCTCAAGGTTGACTCAGCCTTCCATCCTTCCGAGGTCAGTAAAATGAGGACCCAGATTGTTTGGGGAAATATGCTGACTCTGTAAACCACTTAGAGAGGGCTGTAAAGCACTGTGAAGTCTTTATAAGTTCCATATAAGTCTAAGTACTATTGCTATTGCCAGTTATTGCCTTTGGGACGACTGCTGCAAAAAACTTTGCAAAATTGACTGTTATTCACTTAACAACCATCTCAATTAGCAATGGAAATTCCGGTCCTAATTGTAGTTGTATTTCAAGGACCAGGGGTGGGTTCCAACTTACCTCACTGCCGGTTGCTTCCTCCTGCGCTGCGTGGCTGCGCCTTGTGGGCACGCACGCGCGCATGCACAGTAGAAAAAACCCTGAAAAAAACCCACTGAAAACAAAATGGCGACGCATGCGCAGTGCCGAAAACTCAGCTTCTGCGCATGTGCAGCAGAAAAAAAAATTGACATTTTTAAAAAAGATGGCGGCGCCCACAGACCGGCACCGACCAATCCAGTTTGTTGATGTCATCGTGATGTCACCAGTGGGTCGCTACGCGTTCGGGCAAACTGGTCTGAACTGGGAGGAACCCATCCCTGTCAAGGACTACATGTACTGCAGTTCACCTCTTTACAATGCAGAATGCTGAGCTAAATGGATTCTTGGCCTGATTCAGCTGAACACTTACGTTATTTTGACCCTTCATCTTTGCTATGTAAATAGAAGATTATGTTACTACGTGGCTGATCTCCAAATCCAGGTGACAAACTCCATATGAATCTAACCAAAGATGCCTTTGCAGGAAATTCTGGAGCACTCAGGAGAATAAGATGTCCAGGGATGAATTCTCCATTTCCCTGACTCATTGCTTATTTTGAACTTTAGGCAGGAACCGTAAAGACAGTCTGAGATGCTTCACTTCCAAAGGTATTTTCAGCATCAGTGGTTCCTCTTATTGATTCAGACAATCATGAATCATTTAGGGACTGTACCTACATACAGGAACTCTCAGAAAGAAACAGTGATGTTACTGAACGTGTGTGTGTGTGTGTGTGTGTGTGTGTGTGTGTGTGTGTGTGTGTGCTTCCTCCAAAACAATGCCCCAGAAATAATATCTCCTTGCAATCACAACCTTTAAAAAACAATAATTAGTTTAAAATAACAACAAAGGAAGTTTAAAATAATAAGGAATCATGTGGCTACTGAGCAACAGCAAAAATTATGTAGTAAGCTTGGTGGATTTGAGTATCAAGGGAATGGAGAATTATAAACATTGACATCTGATAAAAATGAAGTGCAAAATTCAAGATTATTACAGTGGCATTAAAGCAGAGACGCATGCAAAATAAGCACGCTGGCAGACAGAAGGAATAGAAATTAGGTCTAATTATCATACTTATAAATTTTATGTAATTTTTGCAACTGGAGTCTAGACCTGGGCGAGATGTGAATCAAAAGTCAGGCTTTTCAGAATATTGTGATGCAGTATGTAACTCTGCTTATCTTGATTAAAATAAAAATCATCAAGCAGGTACAATGGAACACAAAATGAAAACATTTCAAGCAATGTACTGAGAGGATGAAAAAAAATACTCTGAAGTAAGAAATTGCTAACTGCTCCCATATTGTTGCCTGGTAAAGAGGGATAGATCTTTGAAATCAGGAGGAAATGTGCAACTCAGCGATGGCTAACCTTTTTGTCATCGCGTGCTGAAAGCACGTCCCTGCACTCATAATGCAATGTGTGCATGACCCCCATGCTCCCACCACCCCCACACATGCACACATGACCTCCCCTACCCCCCAGCGCATGCGCGCATGACCCCCCCACGCTCCCCTGCACCAGCAGAGGGTTCCGGTTATTTTTGCTACCGGTGCACATCATGAGCATGCGCAGAAGTGAACTTGCGTTCCATCAGGCGATTTCACTTCCGCACATGCTTAGGATGACATTACAAGCCAAAACACAGCTGAGGAGTTTCTCAGCTGTGCTTCGGAGGAAGAATAAAGGTCCGCATTGAAACAAGGGCAGGTGGGAGGGCTTTTTTCCAACAGCTCAGGACGCAGAGAAGCCAGAAAAAAGTGCCTAAAATGACATCATCGTTGGGCTCCTACTGGTGTGGCGTCCCGCACAGCACTGGTAGGAACCCACCACTGCCCTGCACATGTGTGTGCAACCCCGTGCATGCACGTGCGCCCCGCACCCCCAAGCATGCATGTGCATCTCCCGCATGCACCCAGCCCCCCACGCATTCGCGGCAGAGACCCCAAAATCAGTTGGCCGGTGGGAGTCTACAGAAGAGACCCATTATCTTCAAATGCCTCCCAAAACGGTGTACCATTACACACAAGAACTAATATGCAGATAACCTTACATTTTATAATCTCTCAAATACTAATTACTAGTTAGCTACTTACACAAGTCCATAAGTCACTAATGCAAAACGGTATATATTTCATATGATGGATAGCTCCTACAATTCCAAAGCAAATTAACTCCAGTGCAGCTCATGGTTGTGAATTTATGCTGTAAGATAAGGGCACCCTTTCTAACGCTGGAGTGGGCAACATGGAAGTCTTCCAGCTTTTCTAAGCCACGGGACTTCTTCAGCTCCATGATCTGGGCTCAACAGTGTCTTTCATGATTATCTCACTCAGGATGAGATAAGGTACGGAACTGTATTTTTTTAAATCTTGCCTTTATTATTTATATAATTCAAGACAGTCAACATATCCACTACACCTCCTCCTGTTTTACACACAACAATAACCTGTGAGGTGAGTTGGTCTGAGAGAGAAGGACTGACCCAAAGTCACCCAGATGAACTTTCATACTAGTTCCCTTAAGCTTTCATGGCCTAGGGCAGTGATGGCTAACCTTTTTGTCATTGTGTGCCAAATGCATGCGCCCGCACCCATAATGCAATGCACACATGACCCGCCATGCTCTCCCCACCCCCATGCATGTGTGTGTGACCCCCCCACTCTCCCCGCACATGTGTGCGACCCCACGTGCTCCCCCATGCATGAGCATGACTCCCTATGCTCCCCACCCCCCTGCGCATGTGTGTGCAACCCCCAGGCTCCCCCATCCCCTGCACATGTGCATGCTCCCCCCGCATGCACGGCAGAGACCCCAAAATCAGCTGGCCGGTGGGAGGTGCACAAGCATGCACAGTGGAGTTGAATTGGGGCGACAGCTCGCGTGCTATCGGAGAGGACGCTGCGTGTCACCTCTGGCACGCATGCCACAGGTTCGCCATCACGGGCCTAGGGGGATAAGAATTCATAGCTCTTGATTTCTAGCTAAGGGCCTTAACCACTAGACCAAACTGGCTCTCATTTTGGGGGCTGAGAGCAGCTTTGGAATGAAGTGAGTGGTATAGAAGTCTACCTTCTGATAGAGCAATCTTTTGTATTACCCATGCCTACCATAACTGACATTTTTTGAACTGTTATATGAGTGGGTGCACTCAACTAATGGCTGTTCAAAAAATTGGTGGCTTTATCAGTCACAGTGGATTATCAGAAGGTAAACTAGTACTTATGGAAGATCATGTGAAGTGTTAGTAACACTTTTTAATGCCTTAGTAAGACCACAGTTGGAATATTGCATCCAGGTCACCACGACATTAAAAAAAAAGTTGAGACTCTAGAAAGAGTGCAGAGAAGAACAACGAAGATGATTAGGGGACTGGAAGCTAAAATATATGAAAAACAATTTCAGGAACTGGGTATGTCCAGTTTAATGAAAGGAAGGACTAGGGGTGACATGATAGCAGTGTTCCAATATCTCAGGGGCTGCCCCAAAGAAGAGGGAGTCAAGCCATTCTCCAAAGCACCTGAAAGTAGGACAAGAAGCAATGGATGGAACGTAATCTAGGAGAAGTAAAGAGAAATTTCTTGACAATTAGAACAATTACTCAGTGGAATGATTTGCCTCCAGAAGTTGTGAGTGTTCCAACATTGGAGGTTTTTAAGAAAAGATTGGACAAACATTTGTCTAAAATGGTATAGGGTTTCTGCTTGAGCAGGAGGTTGGACTGGAAGACCTCCAAGATTTTTTTTTATTTTTTTATTTTTTATTTTTTTATTTTTTATTTTTTATTTTTTATTTTTTATTTTTTATTTATTCATTTATTCATTTATTCATTTATTCATTTATTCATTTATTTATTTATTTATTTATTTATTTATTTATTTATTTATTTATTTATTTAGTCAAGTACATGTTGGTAATATACATAGATATAACATTGTTTATATACATAAGATGGGTACTGATAAGAGGGAACATTAGGACAGGGACGGTAGGCACGCTGGTGCGCTTATGCACGCCCCTTCCAACTCTGTTATTGTTAGAATTTACAAAACAAATAACTGATATTCTGAGTGAATACTTGGGGAATTTGAAGCAATACTAGAAGCTCATGTTATGCTTCCTATTTATTTAATCCAGTGTTTCTCAACCTCAGCAACTTTAAGGATGTGTAAACTCCAATCTCAGAATCCCCCAGCAAACATGAAATGAATGTTTGGGAAATCTGGTGAGGTGAAGAGTTTGGAAAACCCCAAGGACCTCTGGCCATATTTTGGTGCTCATATTGTCTCTTAAGAGGTGATAGAGGATTGAGAGGATTCTTAGATATTTTCTCCCTTTACTGTTTCAGTATATCGTGACTGCATCGTATTTCCTGCTTTCTTTACAAATGGGAGGATAAAGAGAACAATCTAATAAATTGGTGACACTAAATACACACACATGCACTAACACCACAAATTACATGTTGCTCTCTGAGACAGCAATTAAAAGGACTTACAATAAAGACCCTGTCAGAGAATTCAATGTGTTATATTTAAGCTCTCCAAGAAACTGAGCCCATAATTAGCGCTCTCTTCAAACTGTGCACTTCACTGTCAAAGAAAAATGCGCCTCTTAATCATACTGTAATCATATTCTACTGCGTGAAGTGGAAACATGACAGGCCAATCAATTTTTTCTTCTTCAAAAATATTTAGGAAATGCGTGTAATTGTGGGGAGTCCAAGTAAATAAGGCCACTTTTTTGCCCGCCTCTTTCGCTGGGAGGTTTCCGCCTGCTGATTCACTATCTGTCCTTTGCAAACGTGGTGCCTGAAAAGAAAAGGTACTTTTTATAAAATGGTAGTACCAATATTTAAAATGACTCTTACTGAGGATAAATTATGCCTGGTCTGCATAAAATACGTAAGGAGTGGAGCGAGGTGGGTAGTGATGGAAATATGCCTTTTTTAATTAACAGCCTAAAGCAAACTGAGTCTCTGTGTCTAAAAGAAAATCTCACCAAGCTACAAAAAAAGATGTTGAGACTCTAGAAAGAGTGCAGAGAAGAACAACAAAGATTGATTAGGGGACTGGAGGCTAAAACATACGATGAACAGTTGTGGGAATTGGGAATGTGTAGTCTAACAAAGAGAAGGACTAGGGGTGACAAAATTGTCTGCTACAACATCCTACCTTCAGCTTCAACCTCAATAATACACAGGCAAACAATAGATACAAACTCAAGGTAAACCGCTCCAAACTCGATTGCAGAAAATACAACTTCAGCAACAGAGTGGTCGACGCCTGGAATGCTCTACCTGTATCTGTTGTTACATCCTCAAACCTCCACAGCTTCAACCATAAACTGTTTTGCTGAATAATATATAATAACCCCCATAACTTTAACCTTAGACTGTCTACTGTTGACCTCACCCCATTCCTAAGAGGTCTGTAAGTGGTGTGCATAAGCGCACCAATGTGCCTCCCGTCCCTGTCCTACTGTCCCCATTTATTTGTACTCTTTCCTGTGTTCATGTCCATGTTTATACTTATACCTGTTATCTTGTACATGTTTGACAAACTGAATAAATAAATAAATAAAATAAAGATATGATAGTATTTCAGTATTTGAGGGGCTGTCACAGAGATGAGGCGGTCAACCTATTCTCCAAAGCACCTGAGGGCAGGGCAAGAAGTAATGGGAGAAAGTTCATTAAACAGAGATACAATCTAGAACTAAGGAGAAGGAGAACTAAGGAGAACACTCTCCTGAAAGGGAGAACAATTAACAAAGAATGTTCTTTCTGTGCCAACTCAGGAAGCTCAAACTGCCCAAGGAGCTGCTGATACAGTTCTACAGAGGAATTATTGAGTCTGTCATCTGCATCTCTATAACTGTCTGGTTTGGTTCTGCAACCCAACAAGACAGACAGAGACTTCAGAGGATAATCAGAACTGCAGAAAAAACAATTGCTACCAACCTGCCTTCCATTGAGGACCTGTATACTGCACGAGTCAAAAAGAGGGCTGTGAAAATATCTACAGACCCCTCACATCCTGGACATAAATTGCTTCAACTCCTATCCTCAAAACGACGCTATAAAGCACTGCACACCAGAACAACTAGACACAAGAACAGTTTTCCCCCGAACACCATCATTCTGCTAAAAAAAATTTCCCTCAACACTGTCAAACTATTCATTAAGTCTGCATTGCTATTACTATTAATCTTCTCATCGTTCCTATCACCCATCTCCTCCCACTTATAATTTGTTGCTTGTATCCTTACAATTTATATCTATTGATTGTTTCCTGATAGCTTATTTGTACCCTATGACAATCATTAAGTGTTGTACCTCATGATTCTTGACAAATGTATATTTTCTTTTATGTACACTGAGAGCATGTGCACCAAAGACAAATTCCTTGTGTGTCCGATCACACTTGGCCAATAAAGAATTCTATTCTATTCTATTCTATTCTATTCTATTCTATTCTATTCTATTCTATTCTATTCCATTCCATTCCATTCCATTCCATTCCATTCCATTTTCCATTCCATATTTTCTATTCTATTCTATTCTATTCTATTCTATTCTATTCTATTCTATTCTATTCTATTCTATTCTATTCTACTCTACTCTACTCTACTCTACTCTACTCTACTCTACTCTACTCTACTCTACTCTACTCTACTCTATTCTATTCTATTCTATTCTATTCTATTCTATTCTATTCTATTCTATTAAACCGAAATCACCCCATGTCCAAGCATCAAATGTCGTTTTCTGCCTCTTATTCCATTTAAAGCCCTTTATGCAATTTATTTGATCAATGAATTGTTTTGATTGAGTACCTCTTGATTCCTTTCCACAAGGGGAAGCAGCAAGTGGTTGAGCTGAGATAACAAAACAGTGTGGATATCAAGCACAGTGCAAACTAAGCAATTTACAATCCATTGATCTCAATAAGAAATGTTGAACACTTGTGTGTTGACGTGCATTTATCTATGGGATGGAGCATCAATACACGGTAATGCTTGTTTTAACATTCTGATGGAAGCATCACATTTGTGTTTGGCTCCTTCCAGTTGAAATCAATGTCATATAAAAATATGTGGCTGAAAGGTGGTGTTATCCCCTCCCCCCTTCTTCAGCCAGAGCTGAAGAAGCTTCTTGGATGAGAAGCAAAACGTCTTCAAAGAAAAGTCTTCAAGGGGCGTGCATAAGTGCACCAGCGTGCCTACTGTCCCTATCCTAATGTTCCCTCTTATCAGTACCCATCTTATGTATATAAACAATGTTATATCTATGTATATTACCAACACGTACTTGACAAAAATAAATAAATAAAATAAATAAATAAAAACCAGAAAGTCCAGTTGCCTCTTGAAAAAGCACCTTTGGGACAACCATGACCTGGATGACTGAGAATCTCCATATACAATCTTGCCATAGGATACAACAGTACTCAGAATTCATGATGAAGATTTGTGCTTTAGACTCAGCTTTATAAACTAGGTATAATGAGGGCTTAGGTTGCTTTATTTGAATATGTTCTAATTTGATAGATATAATCTCCTCTTCAGAGGACCAGCAGGGGTAGTGGTTAATGCACCAGGCTAGAAATTGGGAGACTGTGAACTCTAGTCCTGCATTAGGCAGAAAACTAGCTGGGTGACCTTGAGCCAGTCACTTTCTTCCAATCCTAGGAAGGAGACAATGGCAAACCACTTCTGAAATCTTACAAAGAAAATTGCAGGTTCTAGTCCAGCTTCCCACTTCCAAATCTAGCTTTTTTTAATGATTTGTAGTTTTTCTCTCTCTCCATTAGGTGTTTTTTTTAAATGACTTTACCCTACCACCTGATGCTGATTTAATAGACAAGTGGTCTATGGCCATAATGAAGACTTATTATCTGCAGGTTCAAAGAAACATCTTGATACTGGTCATTTTTATTCTTCCTGGAGAAAGCGCATTTAAAGTGTATTTTTTGGAATACAGGATGTTTTGAGCCTAGATTCTAGACTAGGCTCTAAACACAAAATATATGTAGTCATCATTGGCCATGTTCCTACATCGATTTACAAAATTGCTGGTTCAACTTTCTTACTAATGCAACAAAATTATTCAGATTTAAATTATATACACATGCTTGCAAGATTCTTGATTTTATTAAATACTAGTGGATGAAAAATGGGTATAAATTAATCAAAACGCCATAATCCTAATGTATTATAAAATGAACCCTTGAGGAAGTAATGTAATAGTTACTTTTTAATTAGCATGACACCAGAGATTCTCTGTTTTATACAAAGCAGTTCCCATATGTTTAGTTTATGAATAATTTTATTTTCCACTCTCTTTTAAGAATAGAGAAGTAACAGAATAGGGCCTGGGCAGAAAACTTGAAAAACTCACTTACATAATTGCTTCTGAAGAGAGGCTACACTCAGCTTGAAAAAGACAATGTTTGGATCCAGATCTTAAACATTCATCTAAAAATAACAATACTACTACTTCAAATTTGAGTACTGTTTCTCATAGTTCAAAATTTTACACATATCTAAGTAGGCCATAATATTGGGAATGTAAATCAATCTATTTTTGGTTTACATCAATTTCATATTCCTATTCTGACACATTTATGCATTAAAACAGTGTTTCTCATCCTTGACAACTTTAATATGTGTGGATGTTCAGTATGTGTCATCAAATAAGTGTCAACTCTTAGTGACCAAATAGAGTTACTTCATGACAATCTGTTTCTAATCTGGCTTTTCGGGTCTTCCAACTGAGTCTATCTATCTTGATGCCGGTTGTCCTTTCTTTCTTTCTTTCTTTCTTTCTTTCTTTCTTTCTTTCTTTCTTTCTTTCTTTCTTTCTTTCTTTCTTTCTTTCTTTCTTTCTTTCTTTCTTTCTTCCTTCCTTCCTTCCTTCCTTCCTTCCTTCCTTCCTTCCTTTCTTCCTTCCCTCCCTCCCTCCCTCCCTCCCTCCCTCCCTCCCTCCCTCCCTCCTTCTTTCTTTCTTTCTTTCTTTCTTTCTTTCTTTCTTTCTTTCTTTCTTTCTTTCTTTCTTTCTTTCTTTCTTTCTTTCTTTCTTTCTCTCTCTCTCTCTTTCTTTCTCTCTTTCTCTCTTTCTCTCTTTCTCTCTTTCTCTCTCTCTCTCAGCATTTGAGCCTTTTCCAGACAGCAAGGTCTTTACATAATGTATTCAAAATATAATTAAAAAATCATATATGAATAGATATTTAGATATACATTTAAGTGTATTTGTGAACATTTTAAAATCTTAGTTGATGTATGTTTGCATGAATTTAATTTAAAATATTTTTAAAGTGCGTTTTGCTACATTTTTGATTGAATTGAGAATTTAAATGTAAAATCTGAAAGACAGTTGTGTTCTATCTGCACGTTAATCTAAGAGATGTGGGAAAAGCCATTTTAATGTATTAAGATCTAATTTTTGAGCATTCTTCCACTTCTTAAGTTGCTTAGTGGCTTTATGGTTTGCGATTCTTTGGGAAAACATCCATTCATACAGCTTGACAAATCCATTGAAAGAGCTGCTTTTGCAAATATGGAAGTGCATCTGAAACAGGGCATCTGTCAGACATGGTAAAAAGAATTTTTTAAAAAAGATAGAAGCTCTGCCTGATTTTGTGTGTATCACACCTCTGTAATACATTACTCGGTAATGCAATACGTTACTCTATAAAAATCAGGCAAGGTTTCAATCACATTGTCCCAGCCACAATCTTGACTCATTAACCACACCCCTGTGAATGCCCCTGAAAAGTGTCATGCCATTTCTCAGAGTTGTACAGCTGCCACGAATCTCCACATGTCAGAATATGCAGAACTGCTTTGAAAATTTTGACTTTTGTTGCACACAAGTATGGAAATAGCCGGAGGCAGTTTCTGAAGCAGCTACATTACATGAGACTGGTATATGATGTGGCTTGTTCATGACTTGACTCAAAAAGAGAGACTTTCTACATGCTCATCTGGGTTCCCCAGTACAAGTACAACTTCTTCCAGTACAACTTCTTCCAGTACAACTTCTTCCAACTCATAGTTGGAATTGGAAGCAATGATTATCAGATAGAATTTAGTCTCCAAGAATATTTGGATGACATGACTGCCTGATTTTTTTGGGAACTGAGACCCTGTGGTGGCAATGCACCACAAGGGTTGTACGTATCTCAGAAAAATCATAGTCAAGGACTATGACCAATGGTCCTATATGCACAAGAAACATTTTGTCCATAAGTCATTTGCTAGACCCTCAGTCTAAGTCAGGGGTTGGCAACCTTAAACACTCAAAGAGCCATTTGGATCAGTTTCCCATAGAAAAGAAAACACCGGGAGCAACAAAACCTACCTGGGGTCGAAAAGCTCAATAAATCACGTGCTGGCGGGTGTCGCACATTGGCGGTTGTGACACATATTTTGAATGACAGGGAGCCACAGCTGAGGGATGAAAGAGCCACATGCGGCTCCAGAGCTGCGGGTTGCTGACTCCTGGTCTAAGACCTTGTTGGTTTCCAATGAAGTTGAGTGGGGGCTGCAACAGCTGTCCCTAAATGCAGACTCCGTGATTTTGTTTCCATTTTATCTACAATCTACGTGGCTTGCACATATATATTTTCATATTTACTTCTGTCCTAAGTCTTTTATTTTTGCTTTAAGGATTTAGAGATAGTTGAAAGGGAACTATTTTGCACCTATCACTTTGTGCTGACATTATTATTATTATTATTATTGCTATTATTGCTATTATTATTATTGCTATTATTATTATTATTATTATTATTATTATACAATTGTATCACAGCGGCCAGTTGTTTCGCCGGATTTGGCATTGATTACTAGTCGAGCCCCACCCAGGGGCCTAGGAAGTCGTAATGTATTTTCGAAGTATATGTGCGGAACCGAGCAGTGCGGCTTTCTGCATTTGACTGATGGTGATTTTGTCAATTTTGAGCTGTTTTAAATGTAATTCCAGTGCTTTTGGGATAGCACCCAGTGTTCCAATCACTACTGGAATTACCACTGCTGGTTTGTGCCATAATCGTTGGATTTCGATTTTTAAGTCCTGGTATTTTGCGATTTTTTCGTGTTCCTTTTCATCGACCTTGCTATCTCCTGGTATTGCAATGTCAATTATAGTCACCTTGTTGTTCTCGACCAGCGTGATGTCTGGTGTATTATGCGCCAGTACCTTGTCTGTTTGTATACGAAAATCCCACAAGATCTTGACCATCTGATTTTCAGTGACTTTTTCAGGCTTGTGTTCCCACCAGTTTGTAGCAGTATGGATGTTATAATTTTTGCATAAATTCCAGTGGATCATTTGTGCAACAGAGTTGTGTCGTAATTTGTAATCAGTCTGCGCGATTTTCTTGCAGCAGCTGAGCACATGGGCTACAGTTTCATCAGCTTCCTTGCATAATCTGCATTTAGCATCATTTGAAGATTTATCAATTTTGGCCTTTATGGCATTTGTACGAATTGCCTGTTCTTGTGCGGCCAGGATCAATGATTCTGTTTCTTTCTTTAAAGTACCAGATGTTAACCATAACCAAGTTTTTTCACTGTCCACTTTGTCTTTTATTTTTTCCAGAAATTGGCCATGTAATGCTTTATTTTGCCAACTCTCCATTCTTGATTTTATCACATTTTTTCTGTATTCTTGTTTCGTCTGTTGGACCTTCAGTAGATTTTTGTTCTTTACTTCAATTAATAGATGTTCTTGACTTTCTTTTAAATAATCCGCCAATGCATGCTTTTCTTCTTCAACTGTTTGCTTTATTTGTAGTAGTCCTCTGCCACCTGATTTTCTGGGCAGGTAAAGTCTATCAGTGTCACTACGTGGATGTAAACTGTAGTGCATTGTCATTAGTTTTCTGGTGTTTCGGTCCAAAATGTCCAAATCAGACTGTGTCCAGTTAATTATACCAGCCGTGTATCTTATGACTGGTATTGCCCAGGTATTCATGGCCTTGATGGTGTTTCCACCATTTAATTTAGATTTCAAAATTTTCCTAACTCTGTTATTATTATTATTATTATTATTATTATTATTATTATTATTATTATTATTATTATTATTATTATTATTATTATTATTATTATTATTATTATTATTATTATTATTATTATTATTATTATTATTATTATTATTATTATTATTATTATTATTATACAATTGTATCACAGCGGCCAGTTGTTTCGCCGGATTTGGCATTGATTACTAGTCGAGCCCCACCCAGGGGCCTAGGAAGTCGTAATGTATTTTCGAAGTATATGTGCGGAACCGAGCAGTGCGGCTTTCTGCATTTGACTGATGGTGATTTTGTCAATTTTGAGCTGTTTTAAATGTAATTCCAGTGCTTTTGGGATAGCACCCAGTGTTCCAATCACTACTGGAATTACCACTGCTGGTTTGTGCCATAATCGTTGGATTTCAATTTTTAAGTCCTGGTATTTTGCAATTTTTTCGTGTTCCTTTTCATCGACCTTGCTATCTCCTGGTATTGCAATGTCAATTATAGTCACCTTGTTGTTCTCGACCAACGTGATGTCTGGTGTATTATGCGCCAGTACCTTGTCTGTTTGTATACGAAAATCCCACAAGATCTTGACCATCTGATTTTCAGTGACTTTTTCAGGCTTGTGTTCCCACCAGTTTGTAGCAGTATGGATGTTATAATTTTTGCATAAATTCCAGTGGATCATTTGTGCAACAGAGTTGTGTCGTAATTTGTAATCAGTCTGTGCGATTTTCTTGCAGCAGCTGAGCACATGGGCTACAGTTTCATCAGCTTCCTTGCATAATCTGCATTTAGCATCATTTGAAGATTTATCAATTTTGGCCTTTATGGCATTTGTACGAATTGCCTGTTCTTGTGCGGCCAGGATCAATGATTCTGTTTCTTTCTTTAAAGTACCAGATGTTAACCATAACCAAGTTTTTTCACTATCCACTTTGTCTTTTATTTTTTCCAGAAATTGGCCATGTAATGCTTTATTTTGCCAACTCTCCATTCTTGATTTTATCACATTTTTTCTGTATTCTTGTTTCGTCTGTTGGACCTTCAGTAGATTTTTGTTCTTTACTTCAATTAATAGATGTTCTTGACTTTCTTTTAAATAATCCGCCAATGCATGCTTTTCTTCTTCAACTGTTTGCTTTACTTGTAGTAGTCCTCTGCCACCTGATTTTCTGGGCAGGTAAAGTCTATCAGTGTCACTACGTGGATGTAAACTGTAGTGCATTGTCATTAGTTTTCTGGTGTTTCGGTCCAAAATGTCCAAATCAGCTTGTGTCCAGTTAATTATACCAGCCGTGTATCTTATGACTGGTATTGCCCAGGTATTCATGGCCTTGATGGTGTTTCCACCATTTAATTTAGATTTCAAAATTTTCCTAACTCTGTTGGTGTACTCTCTTCTAATGATAGTTTTCACTTCTCCATGTCTGATGTTATCCAACTGCAGAATGCCCAGATATTTATAGGCTTCATTTTGATTGCATTTAATTAATTGGCCATTGGGCATTTCAATTCCGTCACATGTAGTGATTTTGCCCCTTTTCATAGATACAGTGGCACATTTTTCCATGCCAAACTGCATTGAGATATCTGTGCTGAATATTAGGACTGATTATTATTATTATTATTATTATTATTATTATTATTATTATTATTATTATTATTATTATTATTATTATTATTATTATTATTATTATTATTATTATTTCACAAAAAAAGTAATACACAGCAAACGAGATTTATATGCTGGATTTCGTATCACTATATCACAAGTCGAACACTTCCCAAGCGTCTAGGACTGTGTGATGTATTTTCATATGATGCACGCAGTTCCAAGTACGGTGGCCTTTTGCAACTGACAGATCGTGATTTTGTCAATGTTTATTGTTTTCAAATGCCAGTTAAGGTCTTTTGGCACAGCACCCAGTGTGCCGATTACCACTGGGACCACCTGTACTGGTTTATGCCAGAGTCGTAATTTGATTTTAAGGTCCTGATATCGGTTAAGTTTTTCTTGTTGTTTTTCATCAATTCGACTGTCACCTGGTATGGCGACATCAATGATCCACACTTTTTTCTTTCCCACAATCGTGAGGTCCGGCGTATTATGTTCCAAAACCTTGTCAGTCTGAATTCGAAAGTCCCAAAGTATTTTGGCATGTTTGTTTTCAACTACTTTCTCAGGTTTATGATCCCACCAGTTCTTTACCACTGGTAGGTGGTAGTTGTGGCACAGGTTCCAATGAAGCATCTGGGCCACGAAGTTGTGCCTCTGTTTGTAGTCCGTCTGTGCGATTTTCTTGCAGCCACTGAGGATATGATCAATTGTTTCATCAGCTTCCTTGCAAAGTCTGCATTTTGGGTCATCAGCTGATTTTTTGATCTTGGCTTTGATTGCATTTGTTCTAATTGCTTGCTCCTGGGCTGCAAGAATCAAGCCTTCTGTCTCCTTCTTCAGTGTTCCATTAGTAAGCCATAACCAGGTCTTCTCCTTATCAACTTTTCCTTCAATCTTGTTGAGGAATTGCCCATGCAAGGCTTTATTGAGCCAACTGTTGGCTCTAGTTTGCATTGCAGTTTTCCTATACTGATTCTTCTTCTGCTGCACTTTCAGAAGCTTCCAATTGTTTACTATTGAGATTTATATACCGCCTCATAGTGCAAGCACTCTCTAAGCGGTTTACACCATTAAGCAATGTATATTTACATTGCCCCCAATCATCTGGGTCCTCATTTTACCTACCTCGGAAGGATGGAAGGCTGAGTCAACCCTGAGCCGGTGAGATTTGAACAGCTGAACTGCTGATCACAGTCAGCTAAAGTAGCCTGCAGTACTGCACTCTAACTGCTGCGCCACCTTGGCTTGCTTATTGTACAGAACATGCACAGGACATGTTTATTGTAGGCCTAACATTCTCATTATTTATTTATCATGTACTTTATTATTTATTAGTCATTTATTTAATTTCTATGCTGCCCAGAGTCACCTTGTAGGGAAGACGAGTGGTGCAGAAATTTAATAAAAACTAAATTGTATTCAACACAAAATAGTTCAGCATGGCTGTAGTGGTATCATCCAGAATTCCTTTAAAAAAATCATCAAAATTTATCTCAGAGTTCTAGCAATACAGCTAGTAAATCATAAACTAGATTTCTGTAATTACTGATGTAGGAGCCGAGGTGGCGCAGTGGTTAAAAGCAGCACTGCAACCAATTTCAGCAACTGCTAGTTCAGCAGTTCAGCTGTTCAAAGCTCACCGGCTCAAGGTTGACTCAGCCTTCCATCCTTCTGAGGTCGGTAAAATGAGGACCCAGATTGTTGGGGGCAATATGCTGAACTCTGTAAACTGCTTAGAGAGGGCTTAAAGCACTATGAAGCGGTATATAAGTCTAAGTGCTATTGCTATTGCTATTGCTATTGCTATTGGTCATTTTCACTTTCTATTGCACTTTGAAGGAAAAGAAAATGTTTGCAGATTTAGTTTGTAGACATGGTTTCCCCAGTGGCGCCATGTTTTTTCATATTAGATCTGTTTTATTGCAAGTAATAGAAGGAGATGAGTCAATTTCCGGTTCTGATCACTGCCTCTGCCTGTGTTTCATATATAAAAATAAGATGCTTATGAGCCGAAACAGCACAAGAAGATAAAAAAAAGAAAGAAAGTAAAAAACATCAGATTTTGAGTAGGGGCAGGACAAGCTCCATGGCAGTTTAACCGCATCATTTTTATAAGTATATGTAAATTGCTTCTGGGCTACCAACTCGTATTAAATGTTTCAGTTCAATGAATTCTAAAGGGGATGAGGCAGTAAATAATGAAAAACAGGAATAAGAAAAGAAAAGGGATGTCAATCTTCCTTGCAACGAGAATGTTGTCAGCAGTCTGCTTACCAGGTTATGTCTGTAACTGGGTTTTGAAAAGGTCAAATGCCTGGTTCTATTTGAGGGAGAAAAAAATTCTTTGAATCATCACGTGGCCCAGGTAAGATTGAGTGGGGTTTTATTTCTTCCGCTGGTAAGCATCAGTAGAGAGAAAAATATACAGCTTTAGGGGTGGCAAATGGTCAATTTCAACCAATTCCGTTTGCCAACCTATTGTTTATGAATTAATCTGAAAACATTTCAAAGAACATTCCTACTCATTTGGGGGCATATTTCTAATATGCCTATATCTTGTGCCCATTTTACCCATTGTGCAGTTTTTCCAATCTGCATATTTGTGCATATGTTTCCCCTACTGTGCATGTGAAGTGTGGGAAGGGGGGTAATTATGTATTCATTTTTGTATCTCTCTCTCTTTTTAAAAATTACAGCGTGTCACAATGGTGCAAATTTTGCTATGCCCATATATTTTGGGTGATCCTGTAGGAGAAGAGCAGGCATTGCTGGGCGTGGGGGCAGAGATAAGTGTGTCATCAGCTTAGAATCTTTACATTGCCACAAACAATCCAAATCTAGTCCCCCTTGAATTCCATTGACCCATATCTAATGCCAGTTTAGTGCCGACCGTTAATTAACTACATTTGTGATTGTAGGCTTGAATTCTAAGTTGCAACTTAACATATGATCCTGATATTTTGTGCCTGACTGGTCTTATGTATTCAGTTGATACAAAATTAACATATTCAATTCAAACTTCACCTCCTTTCTTGGGCCTGATTTGTGTGCCACAACTGTTCTTTGACAAAAGCTCTTTGTGCCAATCAATTCTTTACATTGTAAGGTTGTCCCATAAAGTTTAGGATTGAATTTTAAATCTGTTTGTCAAATGTTATATCCTGTTTATATACCGTACATACACTCCTTGTTTGGCAATTGTAACATCTGATCCCAAAGATTATAATTCAACCAATTAATGTATTCAGCTGCTAATCATCACATGAAAATAAATCAAATGATAAAGCAGAGTTACTTTATCATTAATGCAAATTGCTGCTTGAAGGAATTGAAAGCTGGATGTGGTATAGCCCTCCTGGAATACTACCAATTCAATTTGCAAGTGAAGAATATCATGGTTAATCCATTGGAATAAACAATAGCTTCATTGGAAATTTAAATTGTTAGCACGTCTTTCCCAATATCGGGGCTCTACACAAATTAGGGCTAGCCACTGGCTGCTTCATCCTGAAAATGGGCAGAGTATAAATTACTGACTTGATAAAATTATTTTAGTTTTAGGGTTAGGAGCAGAGGTAGGTAACAGAATAATAGAGTTGGAAGAGATCTTGGAGGTCTTCTAATCCAACCTCCTGCTGAAGCAGGAGTCCCTATACTATTTCAGACAATTAGTTGTCCAATCTCTTCTTTAAAAAACCTCCAGTGTTAGAGCACCCACAATTTCTGGAGGCAAGTCATTCCACTGATTACTTGTTCTAACTGTCAGGAAATTTCTCCTTAGTTCTAGGTTGGATTTCTGTTTGAAAAGCTTCCATCCATTACTTCTTATCCTGCCTTCAGGTGTTTTGCAGAATAGTTTGAAGCCCTCTTCTTTGTGGCAGCCCCTTAAATATTGGAACATTGCTGTTATGTCACCCCTAGACTAGATATACCCAATTCCTGCAAATGGTCTTCATATGTTTTAGCCTTTAGTCCCATAATCGTCTTTGTTTGCCTTCTCTGCACTCTTTCTAGAGTCTCAACATCTTCTTTATATCGTGGTGACCAAAATTAGATGTAATATTCCAAGTGTAGTCTTACCAAGGCATTACAACATAGGATAGTGGCATAATGCTCTTCATAATTCCTACAATGGAGCTCTTGTTAAGAAGAACGTTTATTAAATTAAGAAGAACGTTTATTATTAAATTAAATTAAATTATTAAATTTATTAAATATATTCCAAATAATCCAGAGTGCAAAGGGTTATTGTTTATACCTGGAAACAGAGTGAGCTATTCTTCCATTTCTAACATTAGACTTTGGAATAATTGAGTGAAAGTTTGATAGATGATTCAATCTCCAAGATTCTTCCCATCTTAATGTTTTTTGTCCTAGATGTGCAGATATGAAAGGAAGTTCTGATAAGGATCAGATGCAGTAAAATGTGAGCTTTCCCTGCTTAATGACAGAGATTGATTGTCTTTTTATCCCTGTCTATCATTTCTGCTGCCCTTTTCTATTGTGCCCCAAAAGGTATGTTGAAATTAAATCCTATTATCAGGCACAGCACGCCACCACCCTTGATTGGAAAGCAGTCACACTTCACCAAGCGTCTCTCCTGTTTACTGAGATGTAACACCAAGAAACAGGCATTCACACCTGCCGCAAAACTGTTATGCTTCCCATTTCTTTTTTTTTTCTTAATCTATTTTTAACTTGGTCATCTATCTCATTGGCCTTTTCCCCTGTTTTTTTCTCTTCCTCTTCCCCCTTAGGATAGAAGACAGGTGCCTATCATGGGCAGTGGTTTCAACTCATAATAAATGCATTTTCAAGCTCCTCCTATTTAATAGGACTCGCCACTCAGAGTCCCTTGGGAGTTGGACGGCATATAAATTTGAAAAATAACTAACTAACTAACTAACTAACTAACTAACTAACTAACTAACTAAATTTTATTTATTTATTTATTTTATTTATTTGTGAGATTTACCGTATTTTTTGGAGTATAAGATGCACCGGAGTATAAGATGCACCTTAGTTTTTGGGGAGGAAAATGGGGGGGGGAATCTAACTACCAGGTATTCATCTGGCTAGCATCCTTAGTCTGCTCAGCTTCAGCACATTATTTTATCCCCTGGTTGGGGCTGGAAAAAATATTATTCGAAGGGAGTAGGAATGAAAACAAGCCTGCAAAGACTTAGGGCTGGAAAAAACCTTCTTCAGAGGGAATTGGAAGCTGGGAAGATCGTTAGCACCTCGTTAGGGCTGGGGAAAAAAGCTTTGAAAAAGCTGCATTCGAAGTATAAGACGCACCCAAATTTTCAGCCTCTTTTAGGGAGGAAAAAGGTGTGTCTTATACTCCGAAAAATACAGTATATACTGCCTCACAGTGCAAGCACTCTCTAAGCGGTTTACACCAGTAAGCAATGTATATTTATATTTCCCCCAACAATCTGGGTCCTCATTTTACCTACCTTGGAAGGATGGAAGGCTGAGTCAACCCTGAGCCGGTGAGATTTGAACCGCTGACCTGCGGATCAGTGTCAGCTAAAGTGGCCTGCAGTACCTGCCTCTAACCGCTGCGCCACCTCGGCTCTAAATTAATTAAATAATTAAATAATTAAATAATTAAATAATTAAATAATTAAATAATTAAATAATTAAATAATTAAATAATTAAATAATTAAATAAATAAATAAATAAATAAATAAATAAATAAATAAATAAATAGGAGATGGCTGAATAATGCCATCAGCTGTAGGTATCAAGCAATCTTCAGTAGCTCCTTCCAGGTCAATATCTTTCTCACTTGAGTTACTTTCCAAGCCAGTTAGCCTTAAAATGTGGCAAAGTCAGTTGGAGAGAAGTATCAACCATGTTGTCAGATACCTAATTAGGCTACGTCTAGCTTTAAAGGTAGATTGATACTGAAATAAATCAAGCTTTGGGGAATCGAATAGAAGGTGGCAAGGAATGATTTCCCCCTCACACATCTGTCCTCTTTATAAACAAATCAGGGGTATTTTTAAACTTTAATGATAAAAGAAAAATGTTTGTGGAATCGTTTTCTCCCTCACAAACAACCTCTGCATCTGTTGTTTAAATTGGAGGAAGGCAAGTTGGTATCATCCAGATGCTTTGAGTTGCAAGTCTTTCAGCTCAACCTGAATGGCTCTAATCGCCTGAAACTTTGGAAGCTGAGTGGAATAAAAACTGATGTTGGACATTGGTCACTGGAAAAGAATTGTCCAAAAAAGGGGTGTCAAACTCACGTTGTCACGGCAGCATCACGTGATGTATCGGAACTTTTTCCCCCTTTGTTAAACCGGGTGTGGGTGTGGCCAGAGTGTGACGCATCCGGCCTGCAGGCTGGGAGTTTGACATCCCTAGTCCAAAACATCAGTGAAGTTTAGAAAAAATGGGATTAACAGAATCCTTCTCCTCAGTATCTTCCAGTTCTCCAAGGCTGAGATCCAGGGCCTAGTGAGGGAGAGAAAACAGAACTCAGACATACTGAAATGTGTATTGTTTCCTTAAGGAGACCCTAAACTCTAGTCCAGTGGTGGGTTCCTACTGGCGCGGTCCACTCTATAGCACTGGTAGTGGCCCGCCGGTGATGTCACAGTACCAGTGCGGTCGGTTGCCGGTGCCTGGGTGCCGCCATTAAAAAAAAAATTTAATTTTTTTTTAAATTTTCTTCTGCGCATGCCCAGAAGCCGAGCTTCCGGCACTGTGCATGCACTGCCTTCCTACCCCACAGTGAGTCCAAGCAGGGGAAGATGGCTGAGGGAGCGCATGAGACGCTGAAAGAACGGGCGGCAGGAGCTATCTCCATTCCCCTCCCTTCAGCAGTCCGAGAAGCCACGAACATGCAGTGATGATCCTAGGCATTTTCGCACATTCGAGGCTTCTCGAGCTGCTGAGGGGAGGGGGAACGGGCAGCAGGAGCCTAGGATCATCGAATGGGGAGAAGCATTCAGGCCGGACAGAGCCTCCTAGAAGAACCGCTGCCGTGGTCTTGCTGCTCCTGCTGTGGGGGGCTGCGTTGTGGGTGAGCAATGGCACCCCGCTTCTCCGGCCGCTGCCAAGCTCCCGAGGCCCACGCCCACCCAGTCACATGGCTGACAAGCCACACCCACAAAATAAGCCATGCCCACAGAGTGGTAGTAAAAAAATTAGGAACCCGCCCCTGCTCTAGTCCTGTGTGACTTCCCAGATGTGTTCTCCCAGAGTTCTTCAACAGTCCTTATCAAACTTTATTTGATAATAAATAATTTTATTAAGTTCAGGCAGAATTTAGCATGACTGGACAAAGCAAATGCAACCCACCTAGGGTGATGACATGATCTACCTTGCTGCTTGAAGGGAACTTGGAAAAGGTATGCTCAACTTGCAACTAAATGTTGTGCATGATATGTTAATGCACAGACCAAAAGGGCCCAATGGGAGACCAGAAAGAAGCAGTGTGCCTGTGCTGATCTAATGGTGAAAAAGGGGTTTGTGTGTTTCTATTTCAGAAATGATTTCAGTGACGTAATTTGATTGATTCATCACACGGAAACTTGTCAGAGCCCTAGAATTTAATATCAAATGCATGTAATTCCATTTAGATTTAATTCAACTTGTATAAAAAAAGTTACTTTAAATCCATTTTTATCCCGGCTTCACCAAGTTGTTTGTTTTGGTCATTTCTGCTTTTTGCAAAACTGCTGCCTTTCACTCACAAATGCCAAACTGAAGATGGAGAGAAATAATCAAGCAACACCTCTAACAATAATGTTTGTGTTTGAAAGGGACATATCATCTTAAAAAATATACTTTCTGAAATAATGTCTAAACTGGTTACAATGAGAAATTGGTAGAACCCAGGGCCACCGATTAGCTAAAACTAATCTGGCGGATTTAAAAAAGTGATGCCTGTCTGCATTATTTAAGGTGGGGCACATTTTTATGCCTGAGATTAAATTTTCCATTAGTATTCCACTTCTGTGTTTGTCCAAGGACTATTAATTATATTTCAGAGATAATGTACTTTGTGCATTATTGAGAATTACTATTGTAGATTGTGACCACCTCACCCCATCTCATAAACACAATTTCTAATTAGTTATATTCCTATTCATTAAAGCTGAAAGATATGATCCTCTCATTCATGCAGATATGGGCACAATTTCTATCCTCAGATTTTAAAGTGTTATAATTAAGGAGCTGAGCACAAAAACTCAGAGAATTCAATGAGATTCTCCAGAGCGATTCCTGTTGTCTCCAGTTGGGGGCATCATACTATACTGAAACCTAAGACTGGGCATACCCTCTTTATTTTCCTGCTTCTATTTAAAGGCACAGGCTTCTCTTTTCTTCAAAGATCCTGTAGGTCTAACATAAAGATGAAGTTCCAATATGATTTATTAATTTTATTTATTTATTAAACAAATTTATATAGCTGCCCAGCTCACATATAGGTTACTTACAGCTTACAAAATTTTAAAAAATTACCATATAATAAAGTATAATAATAAAACCCCATAAAAACTGTACATCCCACCCCCCATGGCAGCAACAATGCAATCAACTCAGCCATTAGATTGGCACCATCTCCATTTGTGGTCCCCAGCCCCTCTGACAAAGCCATATTTTAGGGACTTTCAGAAAAGCAACAGAGTGGGGTCCAAACATACCTGGGGGGTGGAGGGAGAGGGAGGAATTATGTTTCATGAAGAAGAGCCACCATTGAGAAGGTCGCTTTCAGTGGTCTTTTTGTACATCCCTAATCGATGGGACCTGTAACATACTCTGGCTTCCCATCCTGGTGGACCAAGATAGTTGTAATAGGGGAGAGGCTATGATGTTAGTTGCAGAATTGAACACACACAGAAAGGGTATGGCTCTTATCAGATTACATTAATATTTATTGATTGCATTTATTTCATAGATATTTCAGATCTATGTTTATGCTGTGTTTGTTTCTTTGTTATGATCTGCCTGAGAATCATAATGTGTGCATGTAGCAGAATGGTTGCTGGACTGGGTATGTCTAGTTTAATGAAAAGAAGGACTAGGGGTGACATGATAGCAGTGTTCCAATATCTCAGGGGCTGCCACAAAGAAGAGGGAGTCAAGCTATTCTCCAAAGCACTTGAGGGCAGGACAAGAAGCAATGGGTGGAAACTAATCAAGAAGAGAAGCAACCTAGAACTAAGGAGAAATTTCCTGACAGTTACCAACTCTGCTATTCTATTCTATTCTATTCTATTCTATTCTATTCTATTCTATTCTATTCTATTCTATTCTATTCTATTCTATTCTATTCCTATTCCTATTCCTATTCCTATTCCTATTCTATTCTATTCTATTCTATTCTATTCTATTCTATTCTATTCTATTCTATTCTATTCTATTCTATTCTATTCTATTCTACTCTACTCTACTCTACTCTACTCTACTCTACTCTACTCTACTCTACCCTACCCTACCCTACCCTACCCTACCCTACCCTACCCTATCCTACTGTACTCTATAATTATAGAATCATAGGACTAGAAGGGACATTGGAGGTCCTCTAGTCCAACCCACTGCTCAAGAGAGGAGTCCTCATACCATCTAGAGAGACAAAGGGAAAGAGAGGCAGGATGCAGATATCATTAACAGGCATGAACGAGGCTCAGTGTATTTAGAATTGGGAGACTGGGTTGTTAAGATAATACAAACTGACACAATACAGAGTTTAGTCTGCCTTAGACAGCCCCTCAGATATCCTGTCTTTTGTTTAGCATAATGTTGGGAAGTGCTTTGTTTGCTGCTTATAATGTTTCCCATTGTTAGCTTAATGGTAGCGATTTGCTAGTAGTTTGGCATTCAAAAGTGAGATTAATTTCATTGGCAAGCAATTGTTGTATGGGTAGCAGGTCAACTGCCTTCTCTGTTCCCATCAGCAGTGTCACTGAGTTCCCCTCTTAGGGTTAAGTGCTTTTCAGGATTAAGAAACTTCATTAAAATGGAAATATCCTTTAAAGACTCCTCCTGCTTTTGTGCCAGCTTCTGTAATGCTAATAAAGGCCTTGATCCCAGACTTGTTGAAGTCAATAGGAAATATTCCATTTATTATTTTGTTTTTTGCAGCCTGGGATAATGGCAATTACTCAGTTTTTAGAAACTTGAGGGGGGGGGAAGGACAAGAAAAGAGAAACTCAAAGTGCCTTAATTGGGTTTTTAACATGAGTTTATGCAACACTGTCAATTGGACCAAGAAACATTGCCTACTAGTGTCAATATTCAGATGCTGTTGACTAAAAGCTGCTATTGGATAAATCAGACAAAAGTTTCCAAAACCCAAACTTCAGATGTTGCAAAGGATGGAAAGGCAGGAGAAAAAAAACTATTTATTTGAATCCAAAAGCGCTTTCATCTTTGTTTCTCTAAGGCCTAGAGTTTCTAAATAGATATTTGTCCTTTCCTTCCTTAACTTATCCTATCCACAACTTTCAGAGGATTCATTGTCATTAATATAAACGGACAAAGAAACATGACAGACGTATCACTTATTATAACTATGCATTGAAAATGGCCAGATTGAAAGCAAATGTATTTAGTTATACAAAAGATGTTGAATCACCCAGCCTTCAAGAGGAGTTTTATTTCTTAAACATATTAGACTACTGAAGTCACTCAGCAAATTACCGTAATGTGTAAAATCCAAAGTAAAATCTGAAACTTTAAATCCTATTTTTAAAAAGGCAAAGAAAAGCAGTTAAAAGACTTTAAAATGCTGTTAAGCGCTTTATATAAGGCCCACAAATTTACCTGGGAGTGGAGTCCAAGGTAGAGTGTCTAGATCAGTGTTTCTCAACCTTGGCAGTTTGAAGATGTGTGGACTTCAACTCCCAGAATTCCCCAGCCAGCATTGCTGGCTGTGGAATTCTGGGAGTTGAAGTCCACACATCTTCAAACTGCCAAGGTTGAGAAACACTGGTCTAGATGGAAGACATACAAGTCTTTAGGCACTGTTAATGAACTTACTCATGATTACAATGGGCTAGGGAGACAATAGGAAAAGGCATTTTCTGAACTATCTTTGATTTAAGCTGTGCAGGGATTTACATGTAATAACCACTTGTCATTTTACCCAGAAACAAATTGACAGCCCAAAGCTACCAAGATTTCATAATGCTATTATATCAATGTAATATATAATTTTAAGCTATGACTGGTACTATTAAGAGAAGTACTTTAGGTCTTTCTATACCTGTACAATCCTATACTTGCTATTATTCTTTATAATTGGTTTTTTGGACCCTGATGTGGAAAGATTCTGGCAACATTGGGGCAGTGATGAATCCAACTTCTGTTGACAACATCAGAACAAGTCTAGATCAGATTGCCTCTTTAGAAGTTAGCAGAGGTTAGTTCAGTACCATGGACAGGACTAAATGAGGAAAGAAACCCAGCTAAGTCCCACAATGCCTTTTGAAACAATGGCTATATTCACATGGTACACTTACCCTGGTGCTCAAAAGAGTAGATTCCACTAACCTATTTTCTGAATTTCTCAATCTCAACAAACTGACCTATAGTCTGTCTACTCTGAAAGGTGAACACAATCTCTAGGCTGAATTATAGCTTCCTTTTTTGTAGTTCAATGCATGGTGGAAACATAGAACATTACTAAGGATATCCATTTCTCTTTAGACTGCTGGGATAATTTGCTCATGAAATATCTTCTCATTCACCTTCATACTTGGCATATCTGTTATACACTAGCTTGGGATGCAAATATAGTTTACCACTTCGAGATTTAAGATTCAGCATTGGAACTTTTCTATATAGCCCAACATCCTTTCAAAGAGGACACTCACTTTCATGTCTCTTATCCCCTCCCTGTCCCTAGTCTCCAAAATACAATTAAAATGTATCCTCATGCCATTTCTGTAAATTTACTGCCTTGGTTATTTCCACTGGGAGGATAGAATGTTTATTCATTCATGAAATGTATAATTTGCCTTTCCACTACAAATACTTAAGTCAACCAGCAAAGTTAAAATACAAGATGAAATACACAAGCATAATTAGAATGATGGAGCCAATTAAAGTGTATCCAATGAAAATGAAATAATACTACAATCTTCAAAAGTAATGATAATAACAACAAACCCCCCTCATGAAGCATCTAGGAAAATAGGAGCTGGCTTTAAGTTAGACCAGGGGTCAGCAACCTTAAACATTCAAAGAGCCATTTGGACCCATTTCCCACAGAAAAAAACCCACCAGGAGCCACAAAATCCTTCCCGTGCCTGACTATTTCCTGAGCGGTCACAAAACTAGCATATGTAGTTGAATTAAATGTTCTGTTTTCTTCTGAAACTTTTCTTTCCTTGTATTTATCCATTGGTTGGCCTACCGGGGGTTGAAAAGCTCAATAAATCACGTGCCAGTGGGTATCACACATTGGCGATTGTGACTCATATTTTGAGCGACAGGGAGCCACAGCAGAGGGATGAAAGAGCCACGTGCGGCTCCATAACTGTGGGTTGCTGACCCCTGAGTTAGACTATTTGTTTTTCTATGTATTATCTCTTTTGCACTTCGTCTGGCAATGTTTTTGCTGTCTCAGAGCACCTGGTACCTAAAAGCTCTTAATTGGAAATGATAAAATTGAAACTTTTATTCTGGAAGGACATAATCACAGAGCTGTATCATGTTGAGTAAAAAGCAAATAACAGGCCATTATCTCTGAGATGCTAGCTTTTTACAGACATTTTGGACAAAAAGAACCTTCAACCCTACCATGGTCGCTATTGCCTGAAATGCGGTCTTCTTCCAACAATTTAACACACTCCTAAAAAAAAAAAACACAGAGCAGTACAGTATACCAAATGTGAACTCTGACACAGTGATTTTTCCTTTAGAGGGGCACATGGAAAGTTTGCATTATATTTATTTATTTTATTTATTGTAATTTGTCAAACAAAAACGAGAGCAAGAATAAGAGAATAAAAACACAATGACAGGCACAATAGGCATGTTAGTGCACTTATGCACGCCCCCTTTACTGGCCACTTAAGTATGAAGTAAGGTCCATGGAAGTCAATTTGTGACTAAAACTGTGAAAATTTGTAGCTGAGACAACTGAATCTGGTAGGGCATTCCAGACTTTGACAACTCTATTACAAAAATCATATTTTTTACAGTTCAGTTTAGAACGATTTACACTGAGTTTAAAGCGGTTGTCCACACGCATATTATTGCGATTAAAACAAAAAAAATCATTTACAAGTAAAGCATTACTACGTATAATTTTGTATGCAATACCTAAGTCTGACTGCAAGCGACACAGTTCTAAGTTATCCAAACTGAGAATTTCAAGCCCAGTAGCATAAGGAATTCTATTGTGTACAGAAGAATGAAAGACTTTTCTCGTGAAGTACTTCTGAACCCGCTCGATTGTACTGATATATGATGGGGATTCCAAACAGTTGAACAATATTCTAAAATTGGTCTAGCATCAGTTTTATAAGCTCTAATTAGCAATGCAATGTTTCCAGAAAAAAAAGCTTCGCAAAATTAAGTTAAGTTGTATCATGGTGAGAATATGCAAGTGGGGTTAAAAAGATAAAGCATGCTGCTTCTCTTTCAGACATAATTTACCTATAGATTAGATTAGATAGTACCTATAGGTAGATTAGATAGTATGTTAGCATTTTTTGCTCATGCATTTCCTTATGTAGGGAGAAATATTTCTGGCAGGCGCTTCAAAATTTCTTAAGTTAAATCAAAGCTTATCAGTGGAGACTAGTAAACCAAACAATAACAGAATTTGCTATGTTTCATCCCCCCCCCCCATATTTTGTTCATAAAAGAAGGCCCAGTGCAATACAACAGCATAGTAAGAACAGTGGTAAGTTTAAGAGGATCCTTAAACTTGCACCAAGTGGAAATCTGTCACAGCTGAGCATGAAATATTTACCCATGTGGCATCAAGACAATCACACTGGTAATGATGGCAGTATCTTAGCAAACAGTTGGATCCATCTATGACCATCCAGCAGTGGAATGGAGACTATCAATGGAAGACACTTTCCTGCTTCTGTTATCTCTTGACCCCCCTCTGCTTCTGTATGTTGAAGCCTAAATGCTATTGTATGCATTTACTAGAGGTTTTCTTTACACTATATGTTTTCTTTTAAAAGTGTGTCCTTTCGTACTTTATTTTTTGCAGTTCCCTGAATAAAGAATGGCTTTGAAAAGTATTCAGTGATGTGTCTATTCATACAAGTGCATCATTTTTATTCTTGGATTTTTCTACAGCTGAACCTTTCTATTTACCCTAGCAATTCTGCCTGTATTGCAGAATTATATTACCGAGATCATAGATGACAAATGCTTTCTTTGGGCTGGTAGAAAAACACATATGATTGTAAATGCTATCAATAGAGTATCAAATTGCATGCAGCTTTCTTTACCATGTATCCTCCCTCCCTCCCTCCCCTCTCTCTCTTTTTTAAAAATAAAAATGATATATTCATGCTTTTCTGAGGAAAAAAAAATGAAATTTCTCCACTCACGATCTCCTGGGTTTAAGGTGTCCACATTTGATGCCCACTACAATTGATAACTGAAGAACTGGCATATTTCTGCAGAAGTAGTTTGTTAGTAGTACTTTTAATAGCAGCTGCTGATAATGAAATGAAAACACTTGCATCTCAGGAATTGTAACAAGTACTGTATTCTAAATATAAATGAAAATAGTGTCTAGCAGGTTGCTGAACCTATTTGCTTTTTGCTCCTGGGAGATGATATGAATATTTATAAATTTGATGTATAAGCTTGCTATTAATAGTTTGACCTCCCTGTGGAAGGAGGGATTTATTTCAGCCCATAAGTGCTTCCAAATTTTGCTTATTAACACTCATCAGAAACATGATTGCATTTAATAAGCTTAGTTGTTGCTCAACTTTTAGGCTGACTGTTGGAATATAAGGATTGCACACGAGGTAGCTAAGATAATAAAATATAATAAATTGAGGGACAGGAAGAAGCGACAAAAAAAATAAGACAAGTTAGGGTTCTATTAGTGGTAGGAGAATTGTCAAGATAGGACATCTGAGAATGCAAGAGTGCAAATTGGCTTTGGGAATATGGGAAGAGGATGGGGCTAAGACGTCACAGCTTAACCAGGAGCATGGGAAAACATAGATGAAGGAGAGCAAGTTTTTGCAACATTTTTGAACCATTATTCTAAATGTACAGTGGTTAAGCTGCTGGGCTTGTCCGTTGGAAAGCCAGCAGCCCAAGGTTCAAGACCCAAGGGCCACACGATGGGGTGAGCACCCGTCCTCAGGCCCTGCCAATCTAGCAGTTCAAAAGCATGCAAATGTGAGTAGATAAATAGGTACCACTATGATAGGAAGGTAATAGACATCATGCTGGCCACATGACCACAGAAATATTTTCTAGCAGCACTAGCTCAATGGCCTTGAATCAGAGATGAGCATTGCTCCCCCACCCCATAGTTGGCAACAACTTGCGGAGTAAAATCTGCAGGGGATTCCTTTATATTGATTGCAATGATTGCTAAGAGGCTGGAAGGACAGCAACAGGTTAGGGGGGGGGATAGGGCAGAGGTGGTAGTTATGTGTCCATGATGCTTAATAGCTTTAAACTAAAGTGATCAACTTTCTATTTTATGGCTCCCAGATTTGCCTCTATAATGATCTCAGATCCACTGAAGCAGTTCTAATGGCTGAGTGCCCTGGAGCATCTCAACTTTGGTTCCATTTGGAATCAGCCTGTGCCCTTATAAGGGTACGTATGAAAAAATTTTCCATCTTAAATTCTGATCTAACTTGATTGTCACAAAATGCTTGGCCACTCTGACTCCCCTGGATAGTTTTATTTATTTATCTTTTAAAAAAAATTCAACTGGGGGTGGGAGGTGGGGAGAAGAAGCATTGAACCTTAAACAACACGTCCTGTCAGTTCAGTACCCAATTTCACCAGGTTGGAGGGATCCAGTGTAAAACGGAAACATCGTGTTTTTGATATCAATCTTTCCAGTGACTGAAATGCTATCCTTCCATTATCTCAATGGGCTGGCTGGAAGAGCATTTAACTTAGCAAATTACCAGTCAAGCATTCTGAATTGGACACACTGAAGAACTTTCTCCTGGGTGAGAGTTTATTTTCTGTTTTTCATGCTTTCAAAGGAGATATAATAATACCTTTCGCCCAAACTGATTATTTTGCCAGTTACTGAATTCCATAGACTCTAAGGCTTCCTATCTATGTTTTCATTGCACTGACCTTTTAGTAGGGTTTGCCATGAAAACATATTGGGCAAACACACAAAAACACACCCTTGGCAAATTTTAAAGCTGGCCTGATGAGAAAGCCTTCCTTCTTTTATCTGACATACTTTCTGCAATATCCAGTTTTGTGCAACTATGCTGCCATTAAGACACGTTGTTAGCTAGTGCAGTTCAGTGGTGGGTTCCTACCGGTGCGGTCG